>JARFIY010000067.1:0-1214166 GCA_036346155.1 Sinelater perroti
TTTCAGCAAGAACGACAAGTTAGAAATATTCGGAAAAATAAGTTGCCTTTGGGACTGCAAAAATATGAAAAAGCAACGACACGCGGTGTTCCCAAGCGGTCACCCATCTAAGTACTAACCGCGCCCGACGCTGTTTCACTTCGGTGATCGGACGAGAACCGGTGTTTTCAACGTGGTATGGTCGTTGCATGTAATAGTTACTATTTAAACGCTACTTGAAAATGATTTTCGAAGCTATAAATTCAAATATCCGCCAAAACTTTGCTTATATGGGAACGAAATCTGCATCGCGAGCTCCGCGCCGCAAGGCGGTGGCAATATTTTCAGGCGCAAGACGAATTATTCGGCCACACGCGGAGAGCCCGTGCCTCTTAAACAAAGTTAAATGCAAAAAAAGACGCTGGAATGGAACGCAGAATACAGAGAAAGTTACAGGAATTTTCAGCAAGAGCGACAAGTTAGAAATATTCGGGAAAAATAAGTTGCCTTTGGGACTGCAAAAAATATGAAAAAGCAACGACACGCGGTGTTCCCAAGCGGTCACCCATCTAAGTACTAACCGCCGCGCCCGACGCTGTTTCACTTCGGTGATCGGACGAGAACCGGTGTTTTCAACGTGGTATGGTCGTTGCATGTAATAGTTACTATTTAAACGCTACTTGAAAAAGATTTTCGAAGCTATAAATTCAAATATCCGCCAAAACTTTGCTTATATGGGAACGAAATCTGCATCGCGAGCTCCGCGCCGCAAGGCGGTGGCAATATTTTCAGGCGCAAGACGAATTATTCGGCCACACGCGGACAGCCCGCGCCTCTTAAACAAAGTTAAATGCAATAAAGACGCTGGAATGGAACGCAGAATACAGAGAAAGTTACAGGAATTTTCAGCAAGAACGACAAGTTAGAAATATTCGGGAAAAATAAGTTGCCTTTGGGACTGCAAAAAATATGAAAAAGCAACGACACGCGGTGTTCCCAAGCGGTCACCCATCTAAGTACTAACCGCGCCCGACGCTGTTTCACTTCGGTGATCGGACGAGAACCGGTGTTTTCAACGTGGTATGGTCGTTGCATGTAATAGTTACTATTTAAACGCTACTTGAAAAGATTTTCGAAGCTATAAATTCAAATATCCGCCAAAACTTTGCTTATATGGGAACGAAATCTGCATCGCGAGGTCAGGCGCAAGTCAATGAAAACGATGTTAATATTGCTTGAATTAGGCTACGAAGTGCTTCCTCATCCACCGTTTTCTCCAGATCTGCCCCACCCAACCCATGAATTTTTCCTGTTTGTTGACCTCAAAAGAATGTTCGCTGGAAATCAATTCAGCACTAATGTTGAAGTAACCGCTGAGAGTGAGGCCTATTTGGAGGATAAAGAGAAATCGTGCTATAAAGATGAAATCGAAAATTTGCATGACCGCTATAATCGTTGTATCGATCTCGAAGGCAACTATGTTGAATAATAAAATCCAATTTTACCAAAAAAATGTGTTTTACTATGTTAGCCTAGAAACTTTTCAGCCAAACTGTTATTTAAGATACTCTGAATTAAATCAAATAATTCAGCGTGCTTTTGTTTTCATGTATATTGCTGCAACTCTCAAACCTATAGATTTCACGTGGTCATGGGAAGTGATCGGACGGTATGACATTGGTTCTCTAAATTAAAGGAAGACGCGTGATCTGGGATGTGACGTGTGTAGATACCTTAGCTCCTACTCATTTACCATTGACTTTTAAAGAACATGGAGCAGCTGCGGAGATGGGTTATTTATGGAAGCATAATAAATATTACAATATAAAATCATCGAATTTTATTTATTGATCTATTTGGATCATTTCTTGCTAGAGACTCAGTTATTGTTTATAGTTGACTTTATATTAACTGTCAAACCATCTTACAATCAAATTAATTCTAAAATTTAAAAAATAAATTGATTTTGATGACTTAAAAATTAGGTGGGAAATAGCAGACTCCACTAACTATTTAAATACGAAATGATAATCATGACTTGAACTATGTATAATATGACAATATAATTTAACACATGCAATGGATTTTGCCAATTTCTTGGACCGACAAAAAGAATCTTTTACGTTGATTTTTCTTCTCTTGAAGTCATTTACCCAGCATAAAAATGTTGAAAAATGATGGGCAACTGTACCTAATGTCTATATCATATCATCTTAGGTTTTTTACCGCCACTTTTCCTAAGATATTTTGTCAAACCTCATAACTCAGTATCTTCATAAAATACACAGACTTTGTTTATAATGTCCATTTAAATAAAGCTATTATATCATGAATTTTTGTAACTGGTACATTAAACCAATATAGAAAATAGCAGACTATGTTAACGTTGACCACTGCAAATACAGTATTTGAGTACCAGTTTGTATTAACCCTATGTTTTTCCATCATAATATTGGGTTATCCAAAATATTCATGACAATCATTAGCAAAATTCATAGACAAAGTGTTTATGTATTGACGGTTATTTATTCAATTATCCATCATTTTGTTCAACAACTCTTCTCCATCTTTCATGTAACTTGAAGATTCCATCCTTTTAGAACTTCTCAAGTTTCCATATGAAAACATTCTCTAAGTGTTTTTTTATAGCTTTCAAAGAGTTGAAGTTTTGCCGTTAAAAGAATTTTGCGAAGACACAAATAAATGAAAATATAGATACAATATTTACATAGTACATATGGCGGACAAGGTAGCACATGCCAGCCAAGCTCTAACATTTTTTGTCGGGTACTCAAATAGACATGATGCTCTTCCTATTAGATAATTCTGGATTTTTTCATTGAATCACTATCTGTAATTCATATAGTTGGCAACAGTGCCCATTTGAATTTGTCAAATAGTCGTTTTCTAAAAACTTATAATACATAATTCCTCTCCAATCCCACCAGACACAAAGCATGGCTTTCTTAGGATGGAGACCAGCTTTAGAGGCAGCTAATGGTAGTTTATTTCGCTTACACCAGGATCTTTTTCGCTCAACATTGTTATAAATATTCCACTTTTAATCACTCGTTTTCGGTGCGTTTGCACAGTACGTCAGAGATGGAAATGTAACCCATTAAATTTATCTCACTCAGATTGTGCAGAACTCAAACATCGTAGCAACTTACGCAACCAAGCTTCACTAAACGCTCTTAGAATGTGGTTTTTAATATTTTTAGTATCTGTATTAAATGCCGTGTCGTGTATCACGGGTTATTCTCGATTAGTGTCTTAATTTGCTTATTGGCAGTGGTGGGGGTCTACTCGAGCGTCGTTAGTCTTTAAAGTTAAAATCGCCAGTTTCAGCGAAATGTTTTTGAACAATTTTTTTAGTTAAAGAATTTTCTCCGCAATCAATACATCTCTTTACTTGTGTGGAATTTTTAACTTTTCTAACTGTCTAAAGTGCACTTTATTTTCTCCCAACTTCGAAAGGTTATGCTGTCCAAAATCCAATTAAACCGTTTAGAAGTTATAGCAGCCTTTAAATAATTTGCCTGGGCTCGGAAGGAAACCGGATGTTTTAAGGGTAGATTTGGATAAGATTTTTAAGCAGTTTTAAAACAGAAAAGGGAAACCACCAAAGTATATCTACAGTAAAAACTCGTATTAGAAATTTGTATAAAACAATTTTGTACAAAAATAATCAATAATTACGGATAACAACTAGTGAATCAGACATGGGACTTAATAATTTATGGAAAGTATCCCTCAAGTATAATTGTGTTCTTGTTTTCACTCACACAAACTGATATAACCCTTTTCATATTTTTTGTAAAAAATTAAACGATCAAATACCCCAATTAAATAATCAAATAAATCGGCAACTTAATATTTATAAAATATTTTAGTATCATTAACAATTAAACGGTATATAACTAAAATGATAAAAGCGAAGGTTATTTTGATTTACACTTTTGCGACGAATATTCATGCTGTCTTGCATCAAGGCTGTTCAGAGTTCACAAATTGAATCACCTTGAATATAATGGACGCATACAACAAGCAAACACGCGGTCGCTATGTGAACAGATAAGTATTAAGGAAACCGTGAATTAATCTGAATTAATAGCCAACCCACATTCAATGCGTTTTTACTTTTTGTTCGCTTTGCAAATATTGTGCAGTACCTAAACACAAATCTGCTAATACTTCGATAGGACATTATTTACTTTAATTTGAAAATATATGTATTGTGATAAATTGTAAGTTGTAGATACACAAGGAGTGTCCATTAAATAAAGAGTGGACGCTCTATAAACTTTATAAGAAATTACCACTAAAAATTGGCACATTTACGTCATCGTTCATTATAGCAGATATGACCGATTCAATTTAATTGCATTAAAATAATAGTGAATTATATAGATTTTCATAAAACAAAAACTTTGCCTACGAAGAAGTGGAACGAACAAGCGGCTTATTGTAGGAGTTCTACCTTTAACCACAATGCGACATTAACAGTTAATAGATTAGCCACGGAGTTCAAGAAATTTAAAGATTGCACTAACAGATCTGTGAATAAATATAATACAAAAAGAGAATAATACAAAAGTGATTAATTGAATAATTTGTAAAGCATAGAAATTGCAGAATGTTAAATAACAAAAAAAATAATATAAAGTAAAGTAAAAATTATAGATTGTATCATTTTATGCAGGATAGTTTTGGCTAAATGCATGAAAAATGTTGCCAAAAATTTAAAATATGCCTTAGAGTGCCTTATCCTACAATAAGGTAAGTAATGTAATCGGCCGAAATTTGACCTACCCAGTTGTTCACATTTCTGGACGAATTATAGCCTCAGGACGCCAAAAAAGTTGGTTTGGGCCATTGGTTCGTGTGTGTGTGTGTGTCTGTCTGTCGGTTTGTCAGTAAACAGGATATCTCGAGAACAGTAAGAGATAGAGACTTGAAATTTGGTATGCAAGTTACTTGTAGGTAGGGAACGCAGTGCTGTTTGGTCGCAAGATCGCAAAATCGGTCGCAAAGCGATCGCGAATCTAAACGGTTGGAGATACAAAAAATTCATGACAATAAAAATTATTTGTTATCACGAGATAAACATGAATTTAAAGTAAAAGTTGGTAAAATAGGAACTCGAAAAAAAAATTGGAGCTCCAGATTTTTGCCAGAATTACCCAAATAATAGGATAAGGAAAGTCGTTTGATGATCACACCAGATTTTTTATATAGAGAAATGTAAAGACTCAGTTTTTCTAAAATATCTAATATCAATCGTGAATGAATAGTAGAGACACATACAATTCTTTTCTTCTTCTTTCAATACCATATGCATGTATGCGATATATATTTTTCATTAAGGGGGTAAACAACCCTAGCACTTTTGAAAAATCAAAATTTTCTTCGCTTAAAATGTATCTTAGTATCGTAAAAATCACGTGGCAAAGTTTTATGCACAGGAGAAATCTGTGAGGGCTCGAATTTTAAATGCAGAGCGGCCCTTTCCCTGCTCTACGTGCGCGCAATGTAGGTGTCGCTGTTGGTATCGAGACTTGGAGCATCTGTTCGCCACGTGGTATTGAAGGTATTCAAGTATTCAAGCACATCAAAAAGTGGTAAAACAATACTAGATATTGCCACACATATCTCCAACAGTATTTACAACGATGGATTTACCTCAATAATGCAAATATTACAGACCAGGGGCATAAAAATCGGCCCAAACACTTACAATATATGCTGCAAGATCGACGCAAAACGCATTAACAAGGCGGAAAAATCCTTATCCGAAGAGGCAAAAGAGGCGAGAATCAACGCAAAATTATTAAGAAAGGAAAGGTAGGAGGAGGATGAGAATCTGGAAGGCGAATTGTATGGTGCAGGCATTGCAGATTAAAAATTTTTTCTAATTTTTTCAGTACTTAAAACGTTAAACGCATTTTTCTCCAAACAACAAATTTCAAGTCGGCCGAACCGATATGTCGAACAATTTTTGTTCAATTAGCTTGACGTTCTTAGCTGAATATTTAAAACTACTTTCTACTCAACCGTACGTAGGATTTTTGTTTATAATGCATAGTTCAATTTTTATTAACGATTTTCGAGTGATTTTTTTCGTTTTTTCGAACTTTTTTTTTCAAAAATACGCTATTTTTGCATAAATCAATTTAAATCTTTAAATTTGCAGGAGTTATTGGTTCGGCCAAGCAGCCATTAAAAAAATGCCCAGGGAAAAATACTGAAAATCCGCCATTTTGTTGTTTACAGCTCCGAAAAAATTTAGAAACACACTTCAATAGTTATATAATAAAAAACTTTTTACCAAATTTCGATATGTTGTTTAGTTATTTTGAAAAAATTTATCGAAATTTTTCTGTCTTTCAACCTCTAGAGTGGTTTACCTCCTTAAGTTGTCAACAAGTAAAGGGTCTTTTGTACAACTTTTCCAAAGTCGTCAGATCTTTCACTTTCGTCCAGTCTCTTATGTTATGTAACCAAATGCATGGTTTTCTGACTGGTTCACGACGTCCGTTCATTTTTCCTTATAAAATTAATTTCGGTATTGTTATATGTCATTTTTGGCCTTCGCTGTAAACTGTCAACGAGTGCACACACGTGTTAATCGTTCCGTAAATAAACTCGAAGTGTGGGGCTTTACGAGCTAAATTTACACGTAGTTGTAATTATAAAGAAAGATAACAGATTAAGTTTTAGGTATTAAGGAATAAAATAGCCATTAAGTGAGATATTTTAAGTATTAACGAGGTCTGGCAGCGGCCCCCCGTAGTGCTTGTCCAACTCCGACATGCTTGAGCCTTCGCATAGTAATTTTAAAAATAATAAAACACGATTAAAAGCTCTGTTTGCCATAATTGGCGTCTTGCCATGACAACGCATTTACGTATACCCAGTTAGAGTTGAACTTTGACCTTTGACCTTTGACCTGTGTAACAGCACTCATAATTTTTTATAATAATAATTTTATATATATGCTTTATTACCCTCTCAAACGAAAATTTTCAATCGTTGCGGTTCCGTAAATAATACTCGGTCGGGCCGTACCGAAATTTGTCCTTCGAGGCGCTATAAAAGGCACGAACAGATTTGACCTTTGACCTGTGTGACAGCAGCAACAGCAGCAGCACTCATAATTTTTTTTATATATATAATTTAAAAATATTGAAATTTAAAAGGTTATTGAAACGGCGAAAGGCAGTAAATGAAAAGTCCTTAAGTGAAATGTGGCTTCACGAAACGGTAAAGTAAATGTCTAGAGAAAAATCATAGCAGTAAACAGTGGAAAAAAGCAATTTTAATTAAAATAAAAGTACATGTAATTAAGTCGGGTACTTTAAAGAATTTTTTAAAAATAAATTTTATTTCGAAATTACAAATTGCCGATATTATACATTTAATATTATTACTAAAGACGGTTGCTACTTACTAACTATTATTCTAAACGTTGGCCGCATTTATACATAAAATTGTTAGTAAACCGGAATCCCACAGCAATACTTAGAATGTAGACAAAGTATGATTATTAAGAAGCAAATACAAGAAAGTGATTAAGAGGAACAGTAATATTAGAATGTAGATAAACTATAACTACCAGGAAGTAAACACAAACAAAGTGCTTATAGGAGACAAACACTGCAAGTTTCTAAATGTTGACTTAACTCCTCCCTCCTTAAGATAGAACGTCCTCGTTCTGCGTGATAGCGGTTCTTAGAAGGGGTCGTAGCTCATGCCGCCCACCGTATTTGAGTTATTTAGTCATAGTTGTATTTTTTTTGTTTCTCCTCAATTTCTTTGTTTTGTTTAATTTGTTACTTTGTTATTAAATATAAAATATAAAAAAATAATCCGACTATGCTAAACTAATTTCTTTGTGCCCAATATATAGTTTATACAGCTCTGTTTTGTTTTATTTCCTATTTTGTTTATTCAGTTATTTAACTGTGCTTAATTATTAAACAACATTCGTTAATTATTTTATTAATTTTGGTGACAACCAAAATATCTGGCCAAAAGTATTTGAATTTAAGGTTATTATAAGTTTCTGTGACTCCATTATGATTGGTAAGATAATACTGAGTGATTGCACTGTATTGCTCGTTAGGTTATTCCATATATTTAGCTAGAATATTGTTTTTAATAATTTTTATTTTGTTATCAAGCAGATGATGTATGATTGTTAAAATTTTGGATTCTAATTCGGTGTCTTTAAAATAAGTTCCTTGTTAGCATTTGTATATTCCTTGAAAAAACGGCGAGATTTTCTAATTAATCTCCTCTCCTAACTTTAACAACGTAATGATGCTTAGAAAAAGGTCTTGCGTAGCTTACATTATATTGGTCTCCTAATTTTAAGATGATGCGATGCATAAAGTGATTTATTGGTTTATCGCTTATGGTCATTGTAAAAACGGAGTTTTCTAAAGAGGTGTGCCTGGTGTCATCTTCCGATCGCTGATTTTCGTCGGTATTTAGTATTTCATCAAGTTGCTCTGGTCATAAGTCTAAGTCGTCATCTATATTTGGTAATATTGATAACAGATCAGTCAATATCCTTGTGTTGTTTCATTAGTATCAAGTTCGATTCGAGATAGGGCGTCAGCAACCACATTTTTTCCCTTCTTCTATATTACTTTATAGTCAAATTTTTCAAGGCGTAAGCGCCACTTAGCTAGTTTAGAATTTGGATCTCTTAGGGAGAATAACCAAACAAGATGTTTGTGATCTGTTTCTATAAAAAACTGTCGGTCAAAAATATAGGGTCGGAAATGTTTTGTGCATTCTACAATACTGAGTAATTCGTGCTCTATAGTTGAATAATTCTTTTCCGTGCTATTTAATGTTCGGGAGTAAAAAGAGATTGGTTTGTTATTTTGTCACAGGACACCTCTTATAGCCGTGTTAGATGCATCAGTAGTGACACAGAAGTTTTTGTTAAAATCAGTGTAAGCGAATATGGGGACATTTGTTAATAGCTCCTTACATCATTGAAATGTCTGTAGGTAGTGTGGGCCATTTATATCTATTTTTGATCTCTTTTTTAAGCATTTTGTGAATGTTTGAGTAATCTTTGGCAGATATCTTAACGCAAGAGTAGTGAGGGACATAGATAAAAAGAAAGGGGTAATAGGGAATTATAGAGAAGACAAACAAAATAATAGAACTAGATTACTAGAATTCTGTGTAGATAACAATTTGCTGATAATATATACAATATTCCAATATAAAGAGATACATATGCTAATTGGAGATTTAAACAACAAGCTCTCAACATAGGGTTGTCGAGCGACAAAACCTGAAGGGGTCAAATTCGAACACTATTTAACAATTTATAGATTTCAAATCATAACTCCCGACGAATACACATATTACCCTTATAGCGCCGATCATCAGCCCCACATATTAAACATTATTTTTCAGAAAAATTTCTCAAAACTTATTAACCAAAGCGTAATCACCGAATTAAACTCTGACCATTTACCTGTACTCACATCCTTTCTTAGTTCCCCCAAACCAAAAATTTCCTCAGTCAGGCTAACCAACGCACCAATCAACTAGGATATCTTTCAAACAACTTTGGACCATAATATCTCTTCACAAAATTAACAGCACTCGAAAGTTATAGACATCGCTGTCTCTACCATAACCTCATCAATAATTAATGTTGCCAAAACAGCAACCATAACAATATCACCATATAGAAGCCTATCTGTAATCTTCCCCTAACTACATAATTCACCTATTTAAAAAACAGAGCCAAACCAGAAGACAGTGGCAAATAACAAGAAGTCCAGAAGCGAGGAGGTAACTAAACTTCCTTACGCACCAGTTAAAGAAAGAATTGGCCGCCTTTCGAATTCAATCGTACTAAAAATACATAGAAGACATCGGTCCTAGAGACCCGGTGATGTGTAAAACCACCGGAAGGATTCTAAAAACCTACCAAGAACTACCGACACTTAAATCTGGTACTGACACCTTTTACACAGACAGTGTAAAAACGAAAGCGTTTGCCAACCATCTTAAACGGGTTTTTATCGGCAATCACATGCTTCCAGGTCATACATTACAAATAATAAACCGTATTGAGAAACATCAACCAGTAATTAATGAAGACATCAAACCTACATCGCCAAATGAACTAAGAGAACTCATAACAGGGCTACCAAAAAGAAAATCATCTTGATGTGATCTAATACCAAATTCGGTCTTCCAGCACCTCACCACCAAAAGCTTAGCATATTTAGCCTCTCTGTTTATTGCATGCTTACGCATAGGTTACTTACCTCAGGAATAGAAACATGCGCTTCTTCTTATTATATGTCCTCAAAGTCTGACAAAAGTAAAGAAAATATAATAAACTACCCTCCAATAATCCTATTAACTATCCTTTTAAAACCTCTAGAGAAAGTTATCTACATCCGTCTTGTTAAAATTGTAGAAACACTCCATATTCTGCCACCTTTCCAGTTTAGCTTCAAAAAAGGCCATTTAACTAGCCATCAACTTCAGCGAATTAATGAAACTGGTTTGAAAACAAATGTTACACTACGGCAGTCTTTTTAGACATCGCTCAGGATTTTGACAAGGTGTGAATAAAAGGCCTTATAGTAAAACTCTTAGAAAGAAACATACCTAATTACCTTCAAGCCATAATCTTTTCATTTCTTAAAAAAAGAACATTCGCTGTTAAAGTTAATCTGACCATCTCTGAAATAAAAGATGCAAAGTTGCCAGGAGTCCCACACGGCAACTTATTAGAACCTCTACTCTTTGGCATATTTACATTCGATATCCCTGAACCAGTAGTGTTGTTAGCAATGTTTGATGACGATACGCCTATTCTTACTCAGAGTGAAGACTTGGAAACTCTGTGTATTATAGGTATTTTATGCTACAGGTTGATTTGAAATAATTTTGACTGATTTATATATAATTATACAAACCAAAGACAATGGTAATGAAAGTATTTTTACTGTGAAATATTTAATAATGATGTCAACCTTATAATTCTGCGGTACACCCTATTTTCACAGATAAGGATATAAAAAACGATTATTGAAGATAGAACCATAACACCCACTAAAACTTGAAGTAGGAAATTACTTCAAGAAAAGAGTTGTTTAACAACCACTGCAGATCATCACATAAAAGGAAAATGGAAAAACACTCGTAATAACTGTAAATAATAATAGATAATTATCCACAAAAATGCTAATGCACTGTTTTTATCATAAAAAAGTCTTAAAAATTAAAAAAAATCAGTCTCTTATCTGAATTGCCGTGAGGAAACAACTTGCGAAGGCAAACCTAGAATGGGTTGAAACCCAGGTAGCACATGGAATATTAAAATATGTTTACCAAGAGGTAGGAAGTATGGAATGATTAACACATAATAAGTAAAAGAGCATGTCCTACACAGCGAAAGAATTGTCTTAGTAAAAATAGTGCAGTTCCGAAAGATACAGACGTTGTATATATGTAAATCATAAAACATAAGGAGCAGGAAATAAAAAACCTGCACAAAGAAACAGCCAATCGAATATGTCAATGAAGATAAGAAATTTTAATTCTAAAAGACTGGCATACAATAATAAGAAAGGGAGCAAAAACAAGTGTCATAGAAAATTTTGGATTTGGCAAAATAAATGATAGAAAAGTAAATTTGGCAGAGTAACAGCAAATTTCAGCATCATATACGAAAAAAGTGCACATGGAAGAAATTACATCTTAATAAAATATCGTTTCAAGAACCAAATAATAAATTGTAGAAGTTGCCCAGAAGCAGATGCAAATTTACAACAACAATTTACTAATAATGACGTATAATCTAAGATTCAAAAACTTAAAGAGAGATATAAAGGTCAGAGACCGAAATGCGGTAATGCGATAGCTGTAATTAAGAGCAGAATTCGAAAGGAGTAGACAAGAATTACTTACAAGTACAGACGAATTAGTAAAATTAAAAGCCGAGCTATTAAGGAGAGAAGAAGAAAGGAATCAAGAACGAAAACTGCTATTGTTACAAGTTAAAAAATTAAATAGGAAAATTCAAAAACAAGTAGTGAGTAATGCACAAAAAAGAGTACGCTATACCCCCTATAAACTCAACCAGATAGCAAAAAAACTAAACTAAACTAAAGCAGGAGAATTGCTAGGTAAATTAGATCAATTAGGAATCAGAAGAGAAAGAAAGAAAATAAAAACCGAGGCAGAAACAAGCGGCCTAACATTGACAACTTGGAATGTACAAAGTTTAAATGAAGTGGGTGCACTAAAGCAATTGATAAGAGAAACAACAAGATATAAAATCGATTTAGTCGTATTGCAAGAAACGAACATCAAAGGGAATCAAATAATGGACATAAACGAATATACACTGTTTATTAGTGGTGGAACGCAGGCAAGATCAGGAAATGGATTCTTAATAAAGAAAAGGTTAAGAAAAGCGGTAATAGATTTTAGAGAAATAAACAATAGAATGTGCTACTTCAGATTACAAGGAAAACACAGGAAAATCAGAAAAATGAATGCAAACACACCTACAGAAGAGGCAGAAGACACAGAAAAACAACAATATTATGAGAAATTGAATGAAGAATATGAAAAAATACCAAAGTATGACATAAAGCTACTACTCGGCGATTTTAATGCAAAGCTAGGAAGAGAAAACAGAAATAAACCAATGCAACTTTAGTAAACATGTAAAAACGAATAACAACGGACAGCTTTTGATCCACAAAGGCACGTGGAGAAGTCGTAACGGAAAAACAGTAAATCAAATAGATCATATTCTCAACGAGGAAATACACGCATCATGTATTAAAGATATAAGGAGCTGCAGAGGAGTTGACATGAACTCAGATCATTATATGGTCCGAATAAAGCTAAAGCAATGGATGCCAAACGAACCGATAACAAGAAGCTCAGAACAAAAAAGAAGGTGGAATTTACAAAATCTCAAGGAGCAAGAAACAAAAGAAAAGTATATTCAAGAACTAGAAAGGTAACTACAAAACAGTGAAGAGAAAATAGACATCGAAGAAGAGTGGAAAACAATAAATGAATCAGTTTTACAGGCAGCTCAACAAGAGCTTAAAGTAGAAAAGAGAACACCCAAAAGAACATGGTTTGATCAAGAATGCGAAGAAATATTGGAGAAGAGGAAAGAAGCCAAGCTGAAAATGTATAGAAGCGAAACGAGCGAAAATCAAAACCCTATAAAGAAATAATAAGAAAAGCAAATAAGATATGTAGAAATAAGAAAAGGGAACATCAAATGCGTATCCTTGAAGAAATAGAAGATTCACATAATAAACAGAAATAAGAACATTCTATGGGAAAGTTAGATCATGCAAAAAGGGCTACCAACCAAAGACATCTCTATACCGGAAGAAGTGTGGGGAACTTGTGGCAGGAGAGAAAGAAGTCGCATAAGATAGAGAGAATATTTCACAGAACTTTATCCACAACAGATGGCGAAACGAAAGAGACAGGAATAGAAAATGAACAAAACAGAACAGGAAAAAAAAAGAATAAATACCCCCACCTTCCAGAAAAGAACTAGAAGAAATAATAAGGATGATGAGGAATAATAAGACTCCAGGTAGTGATCAAATACAAGCCGAGCTAATAAGAAACGGAGAAACAAAGTTAACAGAAAGGCTTTGGAATCTTCTAAACTACGTTTGGGAAAAGAAAACCATCCCAGTGGAATGGAAAGAGGGAATTATAATTCCTATACACAAGAAAGGGAATCGATTAAGGTGCGAAAATTACAGACCAATAACATTGCTACATGTAACATATAAAATATTAGCAACGATAATAAATAGCAGGCTGAAAGAGTATGCAGAAAAAGTTATAGGGAAATATCAGTGAGGTTTCCGGCAAAACCGATCAGTTGTCGATCAAATCCATATTTTGCGGCAAATGCAAGAAAAAGGAACATACAATTACACATGCTTTTCTTAGATTTTAAATAAGCATAAGACAAAATAAACAGAAATTGTATGCTACGAGCAATGGAAGAGCTAAACTTTCCTGACGAACTAATAGAGTTAGTGAAAATGATGCTAAACCAAACAATAAATCAGGTCAAAGTTAATAACCAGTGTTCAGAAAAAGTTACATCAACAAACGGATTAAGACAAGGAGACCCTATGTCATCGGTATTATTTAACATTGTTCTAGAAGTAGTAATTAGAAGGTGCAAAATTAAACAAAGCAGCATCATAATTAACAACGCATACCAAGTACTGGCCTATGCCGACGACTTAACGGTAATAGCTAGAACTCAAGAAGGATTAAAAAATCTAGTAAACAAGATACACATAGAAGCAAACAAGTTCGGTCTTATAATCAATGAAAAGAAATCATCCTACCTAATTAGTGGTGCAACAAAACAACAGTTAAACCGACATCTAAAAATACAATGTGAAAGTGCAAATAACCAACTCAGTTTTAAAAGAACAGATACAGTGACCTATCAAGGAACAGAATTCACGAGTGATGGGGATCAAGCCAGCGAAATAGAAAAGAGAATAACATGCGGTATGAGAAGTGCAGCGGCCCTAAACAATGTGCTAACATCAAAAAATATCTCCCGGTGTGTGAAAGTGAAAGTGTACAGAAGTATAATAAGACCAACAGCAACATTCGGCAGTGAAACCTGGGTGTTAAGGCAAAAGACATAAATAAGCTAGGCATTTTTGAGCGAAAAATTCTTAGAAGAATATACGGGGGCATAAAAGAAGGCGGTCTATGGAGGAGCAGGACGAATACGGAGCTAGAGGAACAATACAAGAATCCAAGCATAGTACACATAGTCAAGCAAAACCGAATTAGATGGCTAGGGCATATAGTACGCATGCCAACCAATAGAATCCCCAAAACGCTACTATATAAAGAAGCAGAAGGAACAAATAGAAGAGGCAGACCAAAAAGACGATGGCTGGAGTGTGTTAAGGAAGATTTGGAAGAGTTAGAAGTAAAAGAGTGGGAAAAACAAGCAAGAGATAGGAAGAAATGGAGAGAAATCTCCAATAAAGCTTATGGCAATAAACAAGAACTTGAACAACATGAAAATAAATTAAAAACTGAGGTGATGATTGCCATAAAACAGGGCAGCAATACGTAACCATATTGCTAAAAGCATAACAACAAATTTAGAAGCATAGCAATAAAATACAAAAGAAGCAAAATAATGATAATAGACAGAATGAGATAAGCAAAAATAGCTTTTAATAATAATAAGAAGAAGTTATTAAAAACATGAATACGATATTTAAAGCTATTTGTATGGACTATGTATTACACGTATATGAATAGACCTTTGTAGAGTATCCTAAGCTTTTAGCGAACGCTAACGGTCAAATGAGTGGACCAACAAAAAAGTACTTGTAAGAATACAAGAAGAACAACAATTATAGAAGGTATGATAGGACAAAATGCACAAGTAATTACAACATATACATCAAATATTGAAAAATATAAATTGCTAAACATATACAAGACTAACACAACATAAACAAAATTGGAAGACAGTCATGCAATAAACCATTCGAGGATATTGAAGTCTTAGAAGAGATTTGAAAATGACTAATACCTTATATAGCCCAAAGAGCAATATTCATTTTGTAATCTTCAATAATTCATACGTAGATTTAAAAAAAACTAATTTAGATTATTTTCTTGTATTTTATTAAGAATATTTTTAAACAATACATATATTGGAATTAAAAAATTCTACGTAAATATGAAATATAAAAGTTATGTAATAAAATGTTCACTTTAATAAACCTTAAACTTACTTAAATTACTTTAATGTTTTATCTTATTTTGTTTTTTATTTTTTTTTTCAATAAAAATATAAAAACACATTGTAGTCTTTTATTTCATTTAGAAACTCCAATGAATCAGGTGGTTAAAATACATTATAATTTTGTACTCCGGTAGGTTTTTTAAAAGCAATGAATGCACTAAGTGACCTAAATATTATACATAAATACCATCAATAAATGAAACCTCCTGCGTGCCTGTCTCCAAGTCCTCTAGTGTACGAAGCTTTGCCCTGTACACCTCTGTACATATATATGATATAACATGTTCGTAAGTGTTGTATTATAAATTGCAGGCAGCAATTTATTACACACGTTTTTTTATATTTATCACAAAACTACGCCTAACTACTAAAATGCATATAAAATGACTTAATAGCAGGTAACTATCAGTCTCATCGATCACTTTTGTGTGATTTTTAATTATACACATGGTAACAGAAATTTAAACATTTCTAAGGGTTAGCGCTTGTGCTCGCGGCAACCGGCTGGACGCTGGCAACTCCAAATGCACAAATGAAGACGTTCACGACAGTGACCAGAAATATGCCGATGATAGTAAAGTTGTTGATTTTATTCGCGATGCAAATCTCCTTTTCATCCTTAACGTTATACGTAGCATTCCAGATGAGACCCACGCCAATAGCCACCTACAACAAATCATTTTTAAATTTGCATTTAGAAATGTATTCCTAGAACTTAGAGCTGCGCGCTCTGGGTGTGATCCAAATAGCTATTTTCCCATTAGAACTAAATATAGCTGCCAAATGTGCTTTTTGTTTGTTTACCACGAAAACATCATAAATAAATACTTACTTGTAATATTAAGCTAAAGGAAATGAGTACAATTCCAGGGTAATAGTACGGATGCATGCTGCTTTCCAGAACGTATCTCAGCTGGTTTGCGTTTGCAGAAAACAAGGCCAGATCCATCATGCCCTGAGCTACAGTCTTTTTGTGTTGGTACACGTTGATGTCAGGAATGCTTTCCAAGTCCGGCATACCTCCTAGTTCGATCTCTGGAAATTGCGGCCTGCCGTTAAAATCGGTGGGTGACATGGGAAATTTGGGCGTGGGCCCTCTCGATGGGAATGTTCTTCTACCGCCCAAGTCATCTGTGCTTCCTGGAGGACCTTCCGCTTTAGTTTCGGTATCAGGAAAGGTGGGCCCATCCTCGTTGGCTCTGTTGAAGAAGAAACCGTCGTCAACGCCCGGATATGGGGCATCTACAGTGGGCCTGTCGTCAGGGTCGTCTGTCTCAGGGTTGGCTAAGGGTGGATTGAATTTTTCAGCATCGATGAGTGGAATGTCCTCGGTAACTATGCTGTCGTCCTTCAGCGAAGAATCCGAGCTCCGACGTGACCTCAACAAAGCTGTGTTGTCGGAACTCGGTAAATTGTTTTTTGTGTGGGTAGAGGCCGGTTGGGCATTATGGGCAGTGTTGTGTTCTGTTGGATGCGCTATTGGCGATGGTGACCGTGACCTCGTGGTTAGGTTGTTTGCACGGCGCGAAGGAATCGGTGAGACACTCATTGTAGTGTGCTGATTATTGAATTTCTCTGGCACTGGCGCCAAACGTATTGATTTCCACTTACGAGCGAGTGTTCCACAGGTTTCCAAGAATCCTAAGTCGCGTTGCTCGTTACTTTCACCAAACAATTTTTATGCACAAAATTATGATTACATAATAACTTTCACGGTTACTTCCTGCGCACCATCAATTGGACTATTAAAAGCACACCTTTGTTTAACACAGCACTATCTGTTCTACTGCGTGGAAAAACGTTGTTGGTTTGTTGTTAACATGCGCGCATTGCAAAGAGTCGGAGCTGAATAATGCAAGGCTGCCGCCGGCAGCACTTATAACAGCACAGCGCGGTTGCGTTCACGGTTTTTACCAGACGACGAAAGAGCGTTCTCTGAATCACTGTTTAAAGATCGTGGCGGCGTTGGGAGTTTACCAGCGCCCAATTATTAAATAAGTCAAGGTCCTGAGAAAGCAATTTAATAAATTTCGCCGGCTGTGCCTGAAGAAACGGCCAGTTCTGGTACTGCTAAAGTAATTATCTGGAATAGCCGTAAGAAAGTGCATTTCGTAAATATTTTCCTTAATTGGCAAGTTTGTATGGAAGCATATATAATTAGTTCCTTAGATAGATTGTCTGCGTAGGTGTATGCAAGGAAAACTTTTACCACTTTAGTGTAATTATAAATGTTTTTCCCCTATGTAAAAAAGGTCACATTTTAGGAACTTAAAAGGGACATAATTTCTAAGAAGTTGAAGTTCCAGAAGTTAAGTTTTGGGTATTGCGAGACTGCGAAATTAATTTTTGCACGGTAAAAATTAAAAACTAAAGTTTTGAGGAACTGCATCTTTGGTTTTTGATAATTTAAAATCATATTAAAAGGTGTCCCAAAAGAAACGCAGGTTTACTTTGAGAAACACATTTTATTTGTTTATTAGTAGACGAAATTATGATATTATTTTGAAGGGTAAACTTTGGAATTAAATGTGGACAAATGTCCTCCGCAATTGATCTGACACTCTCGAATTTTTCTGACAAAATTCTCTACCAGTTTTTCCCATAACCGTGACTCACTTTCGTCAATGCCTAGAATTTCTGCTTTTAATTCAGGAATCGTTCTTATATTCGTAACATAAACTTTGGCCCCCACGAATCTCCAGAGGGAAAAATTGCACAGTGAGGTGACAAGATCTTGGTTCCCAGTTCACTTCGTTATTTTGGAAGGTAAGTCGCCTATTAAATTTTTACAACAGTTGGAATATTTCATGCGTAATAAGACAGGTGGGCCGTTCTACTGGAACTACAAGTCATTCAAATCCATGCCGTCCAAATAAGTCCACAAAAAATCCATTATCATCTCACGATAACGTTCAGCATTATTAGTCACTGCGTTAACGTCTTAATCACTCTATGGGCATAAAATCCACACCGAACTGTTACTTTTTAAGATATGCATAAATCATTCTTGAATGACCCGAAAACTTTCTATGCTTCAAATGCAACAATTTTGCTGATTGGCATTCCCACTACCGTATTAATTCACCTCGTCGATAAAGATAATTAAATTTTAACAATTATCATTCGCTCTTTCGTCGAACAGTACTCTGTCTTAACTTATCACAATGTGTTTACTACAAGCAGAACGCTGTAAACCTTGCAAATAAAAAATAGAGCTCAACTTGAATCCTGCGTTTTTTGGGACACATTTTATTATTTACAATTTGTATAACATTAAAAAAAAGCCAGCGTGGTCCCGTGGTTGAGAGGCGGGCTGCGATGCTGACGGACCCGGGTTCAATTCCGGTGCTCTCTGATGCCTGGCGGGTGGCCTACTCAGTCACTAAAAATATAATTGAGTACCTGCGTTCACTCGAACAAGGGGTAATTAATGACGGTCGTCTTAGGCGCGGTGCTTGCCACACCGCCCCGCATTAGAGATGGTGCGCGACGACCGGGCAGAGAGAGCGAACGTATGAGAACCTTAACCTCTCAGTTCGCAGGCGGTGCTCCCACGCGGGGCATAGAGCCTTACCATTATTATTATTATAATATTAAAACGTAATACTGTTTATGTTTTTGTAATGTGGTTATTTATGATAATTGTAATATCCTTGAAAATATATATATATATATATATATATATATATATATATATATATATATATATATATATATATAAGGCCCTACGCCCGCGTGGAGCACGGCCTGCGAACTGAGAGGTTAAGGCTTTTATACGTTCGCTCTCTGCCCGGTCGTCGCGCACTATCTCTGATGCGGGGCGATGTGGCAAGCACCGCACCAGACGACCGCCATTATTACGCCTTGTTCAAATGAACGCAGGTACTCAATTATTTTCAGTGACTGAGTAGGCCACCCGCCAGGCATCAGAGAGCACCGGGAATTGAACTCGGTCCGTCAGAATCGCAGCCCGCCCCTCAACCACGGGACCACGCTGTATATATATATATATATATATATATATATATATATATATATATATATATATATATATATATATATATATATATATATATATATATATATATATATAATATATATATATATATATATATATATATATATATATATATATATATATACATTTCTTAATTCAAGCAGAAGGCTTGAGGGTAAAGTCTTCGGACTTAACGGTTAGTGGGGGATGTTAGGTAAACGGTCCAACCCAGCTCATTTGCCTTTAAGTCATTGTAAAGCTCAAATCTTGTAAAATGGACAGCTGATCATCGTGGCATAGGTTGCACAGTGACGATGAACAATACGTGAAAAAAAATTTTGCGTTACTCAAAAAATCTTATGGAAAGGATGGTTTAGCGAAAGCACAAACCGTTTAAAGAAGAAAGAAAGAAAAACGAGGATAACAAGGATGACGAGAATTAACAACATGTAGAGCGCTCATCATTGTCTCACACTTTGGATAATTCAGTAAAGTAAAAGCGGTTACCATAAAATAGAAAACATACAGTAATAATGTTTTATAAAAAGCACAAGCGTTTATGTGCCACAAAATGTTTAGAAATGAAATAGAGGACATCAAGGATGAATAACGCACACGGCGCCCATCAACATCTCATATTTCAAAGCATGTGGCTAAGATAAAAGCAGTTTTGGGTTCTGATCGACGTTAAGTGTTATACCGATAGCATATAAAGTGGGGTTTTCAAAAGCCAATATTCTTGAGATCGTCACAACGGAACTGCAAATGCGGAAAGCTTGTGCGACGAACAGAAAAAAAATCGTGTGTCGTTTTTTCGTGAGCTTTTGTACCATTTGAGAAAAGAGCTTGATTTTTCGGAGAAAGTATTATGTAACAATAAAAAATGGATGTTTGATTATGATTCGGAAACCAAGAAGGAAAAGGTCTGAGTGGCGTATTACCAAAGTGTCTTCAATCAAAGAAAGCTCGAATAAGCAATTAAAGGTAAAAGTGATGTTTATTGCCTTTTTTGACTTTAAAGGTTTTGTACATAAGTTCGTATCATTCCGACAGACAATCAATGTTGTATTTTATGCGGAAGTGTATAAATGGTTGAAGAACAGTCGTGCACGTCCGCTCGGAAATCGTCAACACCTGGGTTTTTCGACACGACAATGCGCTGAGTCATGCGTCGCGGCCAGTGAGAGAGTTTCTGGCAAAATAAACCATGGCAATGCCGCCCCAACTTTTCTACGGCCCGGATCTTGTTCAAATTTAGGTTTAAAAAATATTTTTAGACTGTTAAAAATGTCCCGGTTGCTCTGACGAGTGTCCTGAACAAAATTTTATTTCAAGACTTTCAGCCGAGCTATAAATATGACAGAACCTTTGGCAACGGTGTGTTGATACTCAAGGATGTTATTTTAAAGAATGTTAAGCATGTAAAATATATGTTCAATTAAACGAATTTTCTGGAATAAGTCTCATTATTTTGAGAAAAAATACCAATATTGTTCAATATGGCGACTTTTAGCGTATGAAGTTGTAAAATCCAAAATGTCACTTGAAACTAACAACATAACTAATTTCAAAAGGTTGTGATTAAGATTACAGCATATTTAGGTAGAGGGGAAAATAAAATTTGGTTGATTTGTCTTAAGCCACGGTTGAATTGTTAAAATTTTATAAAGTACCGTAAACTGGGGTTACATTGATCCAAACATTCCACGTTTTTGCACCTGATTAGTATAATTTTAGCGCAACTATTATGTATTAGTACGTCTAGTATTTTTTCACATGTAGAGCATTAATGGAGGAACAGTTTGAGTAAAATATTTAAGTTCTCTTGACTATCCAAATCCTCCATACAAATTTTTAAAAATTAGGGACAAAGATATATGGCGTTGGGATAACTTGCCCATACCTGATTTAATCCCTAAATTACATTTAAAATGTGTCTTGGGCCAATAATACGCCAAAATATGTACAAGAAAATTGAAAACGAGTAGAATTTTCATTAAAATTAGTAAATTTGCTATAATGTTAGTGTTCTAAGATTAGAAAAGGCCAATAAAGTACAAGTACTGTAGACAATATTCTTTTATTCATAATTTTACAAAGAGAAATAAATAGGTAAGTACATTTTATACACAATTATCGATCTTATGTACAGATAAATGATTTCGTTTAAGCAGTTTGGGAAGATTAATTTTGCACAATACTTCATTTCAATCACAAGCAATCGAATCCTTACATTTAGGCCACCTTCAAAATTTGAGACCTCTTTTCATGAAGTCAACAGTAGGCCCTTTCTCCGAGATGCTGATAATTCTTCCGAGGTATTTTCCATCATGAACATAACGACATCGAAATCATTGACCGCATAATCAAGAGTTTGCAGTTCTTGTGGTGGTTGTGATGGTACAATAGGGATAGTTTCAGCATTTTCTTCTAAATTAGAAACCTTTCAATTTTCTGGTCAGACTCTAATGGCACATCAACATCTTCGCCAAACCCTTCGTTTGAGGAAAGAGATAGAAGTCTTCTTCTTTTTGATGGGGTTTGGCGTTTTGAAGGACGAAGGATGTATTCGGGAACTTCCACATCCTGACAATTTCTTTGTCCTCTTCGTAGCACCTTTTGTCTCTAGGAAACCTCGCTATTTTTTCTCCAACTTTTCCAAAAAGGCTTGTCCAACCAAAGTTTTATTCAGCTCATTTAAATTTTGAGGGAAGCGTTATAGAAGTACGTTTCTATTCATCGGATAATTTCTACAGTTCTTGAAACCAAATTTTAAATTTTGCCCCATGTTTGGTTCCAACTGCTTAATTAATTTCTTTAACAGCGTAGATAAGACATTTTAGGAATTGTCGCGAGTTTCTTCCACTTTATCAGGATTCCACGGTATATTCTCTTCGTGAGGGGGAAAAAGACCACATACAAAGATTGTGTAAGATGTGTATTGTTAGGTGATACACACAAACCTTATATTATACTGCTCACATACTTCTAAGACTCAGATGTTAATATGTAATGATAAATTGTCTCCAATCAATAGCACTGATACTTACTCATTTTTGACAGTGTGTAAAAAAAGCGTGTCAAAGCAGTCTTCAAAAGTTATTGCATCGAACTATCCACTTTTAGTGCAATTGTAACGGGCATCTTTTGGGCCGTTTTAAATCTATATCGTCCACATGTGATCGGCCTTATAGACAACGGTTGAAGACATTTGCCATCAGCGTTTTCGCAGAACATTAATAAAGTACAGCTCTTACTAAAGTTGCAAATTTTCTCAAAGTACTTTGAGTCTCGTTTGAAAATTACATTCCGATTGTCAAGGTCTTTGTTAATATTGGTTTCATCATAGTTCCAAATACAGAATAACACTCAAATTACTCATGTTCTTGTTAAGTTAAGCTTCACCAACATTAGCACATACATTCTTAATATTAGTACTGGTTCTGATTGAAAGGAGTGGATGCCTTTTTAAGAAACCCTGCCGCTACTCATAACCAGAATAATTTTCCTTAAACTTAATTGTAACTCTTTTTTGTCAAGATACTACTTAATCACCATTCGAAAATCTGAAGCGACAACTGGAAATCCATAATCCAACAATTTGATCAAATGCAGCTTTTTCTTCGACACTGAACACGCGAGAACCACTCACCGGCTTATTGTGCAGATCTTTCAACTTGTTCTTAATTGTTGATCTCGCAATTTTGTATTTTATTTCAGCAGCTTGTTGGGTTAGTTGCACAGACCTAGTACTTTCCAGGTATTTTTACAACATCTGCGCATTGTAGTTCTTGTAGGAACGCAAATTCAACTTTTTTGGTAACTCCGTGGCTTGACAGCAAAGGAATCACTTTAACTTTTGCTAAAATTTTCAAAAAAATATATTTGGAAACGTGACGAGCATTATTACAAAAGAAAATAAAGAAACTGAGGTTTGGTCAATATCACCCCACATTGTGGGCCATCATACCAACTCATAAAAGGTCCGGTATATCAAACAAGGTGGAAGAACTTCAACTTTCTACATTATTTACATATTCTATAGGCATGTAAATAGAGAAAAATTCACTAACCGTAGATTAGAAAAATTCAAGGTCATTTGAGTACATAAAAGTTGGCAGCATCAAAAATAAATGTTTGCTTAAGTGTTAAACCGTTTGCCACCAAAACTGATTAAATAAAGATATCTGCTAAACAGCACTACCAAAAACGAACATTTTAGGACTTGGGCTAATCTCACCCCAGTTTACGGTACAGCACACGCCGCAAGCTCACGCCCGCGATTATAAACTACTAAAGTTTATTTTCGGTCTTTGTGAGTTATTGGAAACAACGCTTTCTTATATTTTCTCCGTTTCTATCATTTTATTGAAGAAATAAAGATCCGTGATATCATCAACTTTTCACAAAATACACATTTTTTGTTTTACAATTTTTCTGAATACTAATCCACAAGTTTAATTTTGCCGATTTTGCTTCAAACGCTTTTCTTCGATTTTCTTCTATCGCTTTAATTCTCTTGTAAGAAAATAATCTCTATGCTCTTTTTAACATGTATAGGGTCTGGTAAAATGATTTTTTCTTTTTGAATCAGCAATAAAAAGAACAACATAGAATTTGTTCAATGTTTTATTGTACCATCATATAGAGCAATGTCTACCATTTAGCGATCAACCAGTTTTGAAGGTGACATTGTGTACTCTGTATTATAGATATTTTATGCTACAGGTTGATTTTAAATGATAAAATGATAAATTGCAAAAGTTACCCAGGAGCAGATGCGAATCGCAACTTAATAATAGTGACGAATAATTTAAGATTCAAAAACTTAAACCGAGTTAAAAGATGAAAAATATGGCAATTGGAAAGACTAAATACAAAAACATTAAAAATAAAATACAAACGTTAATACCAGAACAAGTACAAAAATTATAACAAACAGTAAAGAGTGCCTTGCAGTAGTCGATCTACAGAAATTAGATATAGACAACGCTAAAATATGAATAACCTTACATGTGTTAGATCTTATAAAGAAAAGGAGTCTATTTAAAAAAAAAAACAATATAAGAACAACAAAAATATAGAGAAACGCGCAACAGAGAATTCATGAGAGCAACCTAAAAAAGAGGCGTAAAGATACAAAATTTAATATTGCCAAAGAGAATGTGATACTATCTACAAAAATAATGGGTGTACAAATAAGTTTCCGCCGTTTTCAAAAGATGGCGCCACCGATAAGATAACATCGAAATTGTCAGCTGTAAAAAGTCGTATAGTATATGTTGACATCTGGCAACAGTATAACCTTTTAATACCTCTGACTTTTTGTTAGCATCACTTAGTTTTCATCGTGTTAAGATGTCAAGTTTTGAGCCAAATAAGCGTCATTTGCGGGAATTGCTAATTTACTTCTTTAATTTAAATAAATCTGCAGCTGAGGCGCATAAGCTACTCGTAGAAGCATACGGTAATGTTAATTTGAGTGAGAGAAGTTGTCGGGAGTGGTTCCAGAAATTTAAAAGTGGAGGACAAAACACGTAGTGGAAGGTCCAAAGTGTATGATGACACAGAATTGGAAGCTTTACTGGGGGAAGATCCGTGCCAAGAAGAACTTGCACAAGAGTTAGGAGTGACTCAGCAAGCTATTTCACAACGTCTCAAGGCCCTGGGTATGGTTCAAAAGCAAGGAAATTTGGTTCCTTACGAACTGAAGCCAAGAGACGTCGAGCGTCGCTTATTCGCTTGCGAATAATTGCTCAAAAGGCAAAATCGCAAAGGATTTCTGCATCGAATCGTGACGGGAGACGAAAAATGGATCCACTACGACAACCCAAAGCGTAGGAAGTTATGGGGTAAGCCCGGGCATGCCTCTACTTCGATGGCCAAGCCAAACATTCATGGCAAGAAGCAAATGCTGTGCATTTGGTGGGATCAGCTTGGAGTAATCTATTAAGAACTACTCCAACCTAATCAAACCGTCACCGGGGAACGTTACCAACAACAACTGATGCAATTGAGCTGAGCATTGAAGATTAAACGTCCACAATATGCCAAAAGGCATGATAAAGTCATTTTTCAGCATGACAACGCTCGGCCACACGTTGCAGAAATGGTAAAGGAAACGTTGGAAGGACTGAATTGGGACGTCCTACCCCACCCGCCGTATTCACCAGACATTGCTCCTTCAGATTACCACCTATTCCGGTCGATGACTCATGGTTTGGCTGAGCAGCACTTCACTTCTTACGAGGAATTGAAGAAATGGGTCGATTCGTGGATCGCCTCAAAAGACGAGCAATTTTTTAGACGGGGTATCCACTTGCTGCCCGAAAGATGGTCAAAAGTAGTAGAAACCGATGGGCAATATTTTGAATGACATTATTTGTACCTTTTTTTTACAATAAATTCTTAATTGTTTATAAAAAAACGGCGGAAACTTATTTGTACACATAATATAAAAAAAAATATGGACAACCGAAGAAGAGAACAATCTATGAATAGTCAAAAGTATCACTACAAAACCTAAGGAAATAACCAACATTTGAAAAAAATATACGAAAGAATTATACAATGATAAAACCAGAGATAACAAGCAGATACAAAAATTATGAGATTAAAATACGCCAGAGTAGTTGCGGATCTAATGGAAAAGTTACCGGTGTGGACTATATATTAGCGAAAATTGCTAAGAACACCGAAAAGGCAAACCATAATGTACTATATTAACTAATCTCTGAAATGTATATAACAGAAACTGTACCAAAGACTTTAAAAGCAACGTCATTATCCCAATTTTAAAAAGGAAAAAATGGGAAACGTCGACTATGGGATAATACGAGGTGCATTCCAGTTATAACACCTCCGAATTTTAAGTTTCTATACCTAAAAGGAATACCACCAGAGTGGTCCAGTGGTTGAGGCGCGAGCTGCGGCGCGGCCGGACCGAGGTTCAATTCCCGGTGCTCTCTGGTGCCAGGCGGGTGGCCTACTCAGTCACTCGTTCACTCAAACAAGGGGTAATAATGGCAGTCGTCTAAGGTGCGGTGCTTGCCACATCGCCCCGCATCAGAGATGGTGCGCGACGACCGGGCAGAGAGAGCGAACATATGAGAGCCTTAACCTCTCAGTTTGCAGGCCATGCTCTCACGCGAGACGTTAGAACCTTACCATTATTATACCATACCTGAAATGAAAGCCTACTGAAATCGGTGAGGACGTCTGTCTGTCCGTCGAGACTTTTAACTCGAGAACTACTGAACCTAAAGTTATAAGGGGTTATCATTCGAAAGCTTATGGCCTACCGGGTTCACATTCCCGAGCTGGCATAGGTAGGATGTCCTACAACAATGCAATAAGGGTTTTTAGCGGACCCAGCTTCCAATATGTCATTCATTATAACTTTTAAACAAGGTAGCTTCCAAGCTGGAGACCAGTTTCTATTTCTGTCATTTCTGACAGCTGTCACGCTTATAATTTTTAATCTGTGATAAAGGTATAACGTTTTCAGTATTCAACTAAAGATCATGAGTTAAGTCCAGACGCCAAAAATCAGCCTGATCGGAAACTCTCGAGACCGGTTTGATCGGAAGTGACCGCAAATTTTTCTTTATGTGTAGAATCTCCGGACATTGGTGGAAAAGGAGTTTCAAGTCCGTACTTGTTTTTCTCAGAACTGGGAACAGATAGAAACATGCGGTTTATTTCAAAATACGCGCATACTCTTTATGAATGCGCGACAGAGATGGCAGCACTGCACGGCACACAGGACGCTAGTGGCAGCGGCCAGAGTGACGACTATTTTTAATACTAAAAATGTCGACGTTTTTATTACAAGAACAGCGTGTAATAATTCGTTTTGTCCATTTGCGTGGTGTGACACCGATTGAAATTCATCGCCAGTTGAGTGAAACATGTGGTGATGGTGTTACGTGCGTTTGTGGGTGCGACAGTTCAAAGAAGGCAGAACGTCGTGTGACAACAAACCAAGACAATCTCAGCCTCTCAGCAGCCTGTCTGATGACATAATCAAGCGAGTGGAGAAACTTGTTTTGGAAGATCGCCGAATGAGTGTAGAATACGTTGCCTCCAAAGTTGGCACTTCTGTGGGATCTCTGCATACAATCCTGCATGAAGACCTAAAAATCCACGAGGTGGGTGCCACGAATGCTGACAACTTTAAAGTGACTTCTCATGCTCCCTACTTACCTGACCTGGCTTTTAGAGACTTTTGACTGTTTCCTACGATGAAAGACACTGTCCGTGGTCGCAAATTCACTAATCGTGCCGCTATTGCATCAGCGATTTTCTAGTAGGCAAAACGCACCTTTATAGAAGCGTTCGCAGCGGGCATGGAATCATGGCGTTGACGTTGTGAATGTGCACGGCTGCAGGGAGATTACGTCAAGAAGTGACACAAGTTTTACAGTTTTCGTATGATTAATTCGCGAGAAAAAATCGAAGGTGTTATTTTTTTTGCGTTCAAGGTATGTCTTTCTTAATGGAACCGTGTTCACTGCAGCCTATGGATTATTGTGATTACCCTAATTAAATAAATTTACAACCAATCTGTAATTGATGTCCCCTGAATCAGCAGATACAGGCCCTTCACAGGGTGTGTCTGGAAATCTTCCGCTTTCAGGATTGGTTTTCCGAATATACGTTGCCTTTTCATACACAACACATCGCACTTGCATATGATGTGTAAGGCTGTTTCTGGTTCCTTGCTACAAAGTCTGCATGCAAGGTCACCATTGAATTTACCAATTTTCCAGAGGTGTTATTTTATAGTCGCATGTCCTGTAAGAAACCCTATGGTTATCTTTATCTGTGGCCTACTTAGGTTAAGGAGTTCTGCAGCTCTCTTTTGGCAAGGTCCCTTATTAAAGGTTTTGCTGAAATAATGTCCTGGTCGATTCTTCCAGTACATTTGATGATGAGTGCGTGTCCTCTCCTTAATAAAGCTTCGGGCAGCACTTCATGAAATTCCTAATGCAGGTTCTGGGTCTATATAAGCCTCACTAGATCCCTGCCTAGCCAGTTCATCGGCTTTCTCGTTGCCGTAGATACCGCAATGCCCGGGTGCCCATAACAGTTTTACTGTGTTATGTTCTGCTAGTGCATTGATTCCGTTGATGCATTTACATACCAGTCTAGATAATGTTTTAGTGCTTGATAAAGCCTTTAAAGCTGCCTGGCTGTCTGATATAATATTATTACCATTTTCACACACAGTGTAGTATATTTCTGTCTGAAAGACAGAAGCGACCCAGGGAAGAGCTTAGCTCTACCCTGGGAGCCTCAGCATATATTCCAGCTCCGGTACCCAGCTCAGTTTTAGAACCATCTGTGTACCAGATTAGGCTACCAGGTGCAATTGCCTGTTTAAAAGTCTCGCACCTATTTCGATCCTGCATTATCACCTCGAATAGAGAGTCGTCACATATTTTTGAGGTCATGTGGTCCATCCTCATTTGAAGCAGAGGCCTCCCCCCCAGACATTTAATTATTCTTGTATGACCTGTACCCTTGTGTGTCTTGTACAGTGAATGATACAGCCTGTAGTGACCTAATCTTGCCTCCCCCTGAATTACTATGTGCAAAGGTGGGAGATCTAGAAGAGTCTCCATTGCTGCAGTGGACGTGGTTCTCATCGCCCCTGTAATGCCCAAACAGGCAAGTCTTTGTACCTTGCTTAGTTTTAGTTTGGTGGTTTCTTATGTTACGTTGGGCCACCAGACAAATCGGAGGTGTTATAACATGAACGTACTTTGGAAGTCTGATATCGCATATTGCAAAAAATACTTTATTTTTTGGCGCACTTACAGGAACTTCAGCCTCAAGGACTTATTGTGCCCACTAACATGCACTTAAATGCTGGGACATTCACACACCCATGGGTGCGAGACTCGAACTCGCGCGCAGGCTAGAGGACAGAGCCAACTGGTTGAACCATCTGAGCCACCGCGTCCCCAGGAGAACACTTTACAGAAGATCAATTCTGATTAGAAAAAAATTAGGCATTCGGAAAGCAACACTAACACTACATTTAATAACAGAATAAAAGGGGCTTATACAATATTTAGAAATATGGAAAAGATCTTTGATAATATCAGATTAAAAATTATTCAAAGTGTTATCAAGAACTGAGGTCAGAAAGAAAAACAGAAAGCCAAAGCAAAGAACAATAATTTCTAATAGATAAACAGAGGCAAAAATTAGGTGTTTGACAAAGTTATGGTCTGTCACGAGTGCTGTTTAATGCTTATATACAGACGCACTGATTAGATTGAGAGAAAGAGTCGACGTACGAAAATAGATAAGATATCCACACGATATAATAATGCTAGCGGAAAATGAGGCACATTTAGAAGGTGGGCTTAAAGAAATAAACAAAAACCTGAACATAAAAAAATAAATAAAAACCAAGGATGATATGCGATAGAACGAGACAACATGCAAGCGTTTCTCTAAAAGAATAACAACAAATTTAGGAAGCATTACAATAAAATACGAAAAAAGCAAAATAAACATAATAGACAATTTAAGTTAAAATGTGATTTTTAGGACTTAAAGTTATCTTCGTTTTAATCGTTTTGATAATGTTTTTTTTTTTAATTTTTGTTGGCATATATTTTTCTTCCAAATGGATAAGTTTTCTTCAAGTATAGTTTTTCAATTTTATTTTCAATCTCATATTGTATTTATCAGCTAAGTTGGCCACCTTTTAAACGATTGTATACATTGTTACTTGTTTTTTATTTTTATATGAGTATTTGAAATACAGAATCATTCTCATAAGTGATATCAAAATATTTTACTTAATTCTGTCTTTATAATGGAATGCTTACATACACGATAGAGAAATTTTATACACCGATTTCGTCAATACACCTCATTTTCACCTTAAATTGTTTGAAGATGTTTCGAAAAAGATCTCCGTTTCTTTTACATATATTCAGAAGCACTTCTTTCCTCTAAAACGAGTTTTTGTTAAGGGTTTGCAGTTTTGCATACCAAACGCTCTTGTGCTTCCTCCAAACTAGATGTGCAAAGTTGCTCAAATATACTGATGATAGTTAAAGACACAGAAGTTTACAATAGACCAAGTTTAAAATTGAAATCTTATGGGAAAATAGTTTTCAAAAAACAAAGTTGTTTTTTAACTCCTGAAAATATACGCATTAGATTATTATCAATTTTGACTTATATAGGTTTTACGGTTTCCTCAAATTTGGTTTTATAAGTGTATTCAACAAAAACCAAATTGAGTACATGTTTGTATACGTTGCAATAATAATCTCACTAATAAATCAAAAAAGATAAAAAACGAATTAAAATAAGCTAATTAAAAATAATTCTAAAAAACATATGTATATTGGAATTAACAAAAAAGAGGATGGCCAAAACCCTATAGACGCTGCCTCTCCCCACGCAAAAAAAAACTGTAAAAAGTTTTAACTGAAATATAAGACGAGACTAAAGTGGACCAAGTGGAATAAAAAGCCTTGGTGACAATGATCAATTGTTCAAATTACATTGAGGATCTACAACCACTGCGGCCTGACTTGCCGTCACTTAAAACATTATTAAACGGAAAAGTTCTAATATGATTTCGAAACACGGTGTGGTGGTAGAGCAATTGTTTGAGGGTAGTTATGAGATTCAGCTTGCTACAGAGAATCTTACAGTTGGATGCTGCTGACACATGATGTGCGTCGTAATGTATCTTACTTACACACGATATGAGCTTTCAGTATTTTTTCTAAGTTCTAAGGCCTATATCTTCGTTCAAGGTTGGCTCCTTAAACAATATTGCTCAGGATACTTAGGGCTTTCGATTGACATGGATTTCGTCTGGGTATTCGAATTTTCGATTTCGGACGCTATCTGTCCATCCTCCTATGAAAAACTTTTATAAAATTTATTTTAAAAAAGTTCACTTTAATAAGGCCTTGGTTAAAATATTTTACACAATAATTTTATAGTCCGGTAGATTTATTGAAAACAATGAATGCACTCTTAAAGTGACCTAAATGTTATACATAAAATCGATTGTCCATTTAAAAATGTTCCTCAAAATTACGTAACCTATACATTTAATTTGTGAGAAGTTACTACGGATTAAAAAATGAAAATAAAATACACTTCTAATACAAATTAATTGAAACAAATTGGACTTTACCTTGTTATATAGGACTGTAGTTCTCGAACTTCTAGTCGCCGACCTTTATCGGTTGTAGCCCGTATTCGTTTAACATTTTCCGGTGTTCTGCTTACCTCAACAATGCGAATCACTTTTAACAGATTTTTATTTGTGCTGCACTCATTTGCATCAAGAATTCTAAATTACCCAAAGAGTTTATTCGTGCAAATGTTCCAGATCTGAAGCAGATTCGCTGTTCTGTTACAGTTACTTTGCGCACTTGCCGGAATTTAACTCCGAACTCGGTTAGTGAAGTTGTCTCATTCACAAATGCAAATTATAGTCAATTTTCATTGGCTAACTGGCTACTCTACAACCATCAGGACAAACCATGTGTTTAGAAATATTCCAAATTTAAAAAAGCATCAGTGGTTGTTTTGTTTATTTAGATACTCATAGTCAGTATTGTATTTATTTATACAAAGTATTTTATGTGAATAGACTTTCCACCCCAATCTTTGATATTATTATTATAAATTAGAAAATTGCTTAAATATTGCGATAAACATTAGCACTCCTTTATTTATAACAGAAAAGTGATAAAATGTTCGTAAGTGTTGTATTACAAATTGCAGGCAGCAATCTATTACACACTTTTTTATATTTATCACAAAACTACGCCTAACTACTAAAATACATATAAAATGATTATATGGCAGGTAACTATCAGTCTCATCGATCACTTTCGCGTGATTTTCAATTATACATATTCTAACAGAAAATTAAATATTTCTAAGGGTTAGCGGCAACGGGCTGTACGCTGGCAACTCCAAACGCAGAAATGAAGACGTTCACGACAGTGACCAGAAATATGCCAATGACGGTAAAGTTGTTGACCTTATTCGCGATGCAGATCTCTTTTTCATCTTTAACGTTATACGTGGAATTCCAGATCAGACCAACGCCGATGGCCACCTGCAACAATTCAATTATTAGAAAGGCGTCTATTTTTGAATTGGCATATAGAAATGTATTTCTAGAACCTAGGACTGAGCGCTCTGGATGTGATCCAAATAACTATTTTCCCATTAGGGCTAAATATACTTGCCAAAGGTGCTCTTTGTTTGTTTACCGCAAAAACATCTTAAAAAATACTTACTTGTAATATTAAGCTGAAGGAAATGAGTACAATTCCAGAATAGTAGTATGGATGCATGCTGCTTTCCAGAACGTATCTCAATTGGTTGGCATTAGCAGAAAACAAGGCCAGATCCATCATGCCCTGAGCTAGAGTCTTCTTGTGTTGGTACACGTTGATGTCAGGAATGCTTTCCAAGTCCGGCATACCTCCTAGTTCGATTTCTGGAAACCGCGGCCTGCCGTCAAAATCGGTGGGTGACATGGGAAATTTGGGCGTGGGCCCTCTCGATGGGAATGTTCTTCTACCGTCCAAATCATCTGTGCTTCCTGGACGGCCTTCCGCTTTAGTTTCGGTATCTGGAAATGTGGGCCCATCCTCGTTGGCTCTGTTAAGGAAGAAACCGTCGTCAACACCCGGATACGGGCCATCTACAGTGGGCCTGTCGTCCAGATCGTCTACCTCAGGATTGGCTAAAGGTGGATTGAATTTTTCAGCATCGATGAGTGGAATGTCTTCGGTAACTACGCTGTCATCCTTATGCGAAGAATCCGAGTTTCGTCTTGACCTCGACAAAGCTGTGTTGTCGGGGCTCAAAAAAGTGTTTTTGACGTGGGTAGAGTCCGGTTGGGCATTATAGGCGGTGTTGTGTGCTGTTGGATGCGCTATTGGAGATGGTGACCGTGACCTTGCGTTTAGGTTGTTTGCACGGCGCGAAGGAATCGGTGAAACACTCATTGTTGAATACGCTGATTATTAAATTTCTCTGGCACTGGCGCCAAACGTATTGATTTCCACTTACGAGCGAGTATTCCGCAGGTTTCCAAGAATCCTAAGTCGCGTTGCTCGTTACTTTCACTAGACAATTTTTATTCACAAAAGTATAATCACCCAATAACTTTCACGGTCATTTCTTGCTCACCATCAATTATACTATTAAAAGCAGACCTTTGTTTAAAAAAACACAATCTGTTCTATTGCTTGGAAATACATTTGTTAGTTTGTTGTTAACATGCGCGCATTACAAAGAGTCGGAGCTGAATAACGCAAGGTTGCCGCCGGCAGCACTTATAATAGCACAGCGCGGTTGCGTTCGCGATTTTTACCAGACGACGAAAGAGCGTTCTCTGAATCACGGTTTCAGAGGTCGCGGCGGCGTTGGGAGTTTACCAGCGCCCAATTATCAAATAAGTCAAGGTTCTCGGGAAATATATTAATAAACTTTACCGGCTATGCCTGCAAAAGCGGCCAGTTCTGGCACTGCTAGAATTAATTATCTGGTATAGACATAGCAAAGTACATTTCGTAATTATTTTCCTTAATTGGCATGTTCGTATGAAAGCATAAACAATTAGTTCTTAAGATAGAAAATCTTGCATAGGCAGTGCTAATGTATAGAAGGAAAATATAAATACTTTTGGTTTCTGTTTTACAATTCTTTTGAATTTCCCGTATGTAAAAAATGGGTCACATTTAAAAGGAATCTTAAAACAGACATATTGTTTCTAAGAAGTTTTAGTTCTAGAAGTGAGACTTTAAGTATTGTGAAATTATGAAACTGTTCACGAGTAGGTAAAAATAAAATCCAAAAGTTTTAAGAATTGCATTTTGAATTTCTTGATAATCATATTTATAGCAGTTTCGTGCGAGCAGTGAAACGGTGCCGGCACTACGTGTACGCTCCGTTATCAGTGCAACGCAGCTAACCACAAAGCTATCTAATAGCCTACATTCCTCATTCCTCAGCGCCCAGCGAACGAATCCTCGAGTGCTGCCAGGCGTGCGAACCTTAGGGCGGCGATCAGGGCTTCGGCGGCACCTGCGAGCCGGGCCTCGGACCGGCAACCGGGGTATTGTCCCGGCGAGGGCATCTTCAGGCCGGCCATGCTGGAGGGCTGCGGGACACGGAAGCCCTACTGGCAGCTGCTGCAGTCGTTATGGTCCGCTACATGATCCTCAAGAAGAACCCTTGCTTTCAAAGACCTCAACTCGTCATTTGTTGTCGTTTGGCTTTGCAAGCGTAAGGCTGTGTACAGCCGCAGCCGGAGTCCGATGTTAAGATAAACGGTGACCCCGCGATCACAAACAGTAAGATTACATTTTATTTTACATTTTACTTTATATTTCGTATTCAACTTTAATTCAGCGCTCGTATTATTATTAAATAAGTATCTGGGGCCATTATGGCCTTCCAGTACCAAAACCAATTCACAACGACGCCAGTTGCCCAACAATTCATCCCAATGCAAACGGATCAAGTTCAACCATCGCAATTTACCAAACGAAACTACCAATACACTCAAATTCCAAATATAAACAGCACATACACGCAGTTTCCCGCTATGAATACACGACAATTCCATTACACCGCATCGTATCCGTTTCAAATTGCTTCTCAATACCATCAATGTTCGCTAACAACTGATAATTCAGACTGGCAACTAGTTAATAGAAAACGTAGCCGCCAAGACATCACAGATAAACAAGCAGAACAAAATAAGCAATCCAAATCCGCATGCTACTGGCTAAATCCTACAAATCGCTTCGACCCCTTCGCTGATGAGGTTAATCCACAAGAACAAGCTCCCTGTAATTCAAAACAAAACGTACCGAAACCTCACCCGATATTCATCTCGGGTGTTAAAACTACCGAACCGTTAATTAAATACTTGGAACCATAGCTAAAGGGGATTATAAACTAAAGGCTCTACCTAACGATGAAATAAAAATTCAACCAAATACATCGGAAAAATACACAAAAATAACTAAAGGATTAGCAGAAAAGCAAACAGAATTCCATACCTTCAAAATTAAGGAGGAGCGAAGCTTTCGAGTATTCCTAAGGAACCTATATCAGTCAACTAGTACGGACGGAATTAAAAAAAAAAACTAGAAACACTTGGACACAAAGTAGTCAATATATAGAATGTTAAACAAGCCGTCATAAAAAAAGAACTGCCCCTTTTTGCGGTAGAACTAAAACCGGGTGACAACAATAAAGAGATATACAAAGTAGATAGACTTATGCACTCTGTGGTTAAATTTGAGTCACCACGCGTCAAACGAACAATACCACAATGCTCCAGGTGTTAGAAACATGGACACACTAAAAATTTTTGCAACAGAACCCCTCGCTGTGTTAAGTGCACTGGCTCACATAAAACTTCAGAATGTGAACACAAAGACAGATATCCCAACGTTACATGTGTAAACTGCAATGGGAATCATCCTGCGAATTATAGGGGATGCCCAGCGTACAAGGAACTACACCAAAGAATGTTTCCTCCGCTAAGAGCGAAAACTCTCCCAAGCACAAGATACTATCAACCAGGTCTCACCCATGCACAAGTATTAACAAACAGCCCACAACAAACCATCCAAAAAACTCAACACCAAAATACCGAAACGACAAACCAGACAAACGATATGACAGAATTAAAACTAATGATGAAACAACTAATGGAACAGATGAGCACTATGTTAAACCTGTTAACCATGTTCGTCACTGAAACACATAATGGATAATATTTTTAAAATAGCGATATGGAACGCCAACGGGCTATTACACCACGAAGAAGAACTCACAACCTTTATCACAAATCACTGTATAGACATCGTTTTAATCGCAGAATCACACTTTACAGAACGAAGCTACTTCAACATTCCAAGGTATGACGTGTATGCAACACAACACCCAGGCGGCACCGCCCATGCTGGTACAGCAATAATAATACGAAGTTCAATCAAGCATCATGAACTACCAAAATACAGTCAACCGCAACTACAAGCTACAACAATAGTAATTGAAGATTGGCTAGGTACAATTACAGTATCAGCAGTCTATTGTCTTCCACAACATAACAATAAGCAGGAAACATACGAGCACTACTTCCATACACTAGGCCCTAGATTCATCTCGGTTGGAGACTTTAACGCCAAACACGGGTTCTAGACTAAGCACCACCAAAGGAAGACAAATGATGAAAGCAGTAAACAACTTAAGGTTACGACCTCTGTCCACAGGTGAGCCTACCTATTGGCCATCTGACCTCAGAAAACAACCTGATTTGCTAGATCTGTGTTTCGTGAAAAACATCAATCCGAACTTACTAAAAGCAAATTCCTGTCTCGACCTCTCGACGGACCATTCCCCAGTAATAGTGAGATTAGGCGCAAACGTAAAGGTCAATGTCAGATCACCATCCCTCACCAATAAAGCCACAAACTGGAATCTCTTCCAAGAACTAGTCAATAAATTCTTGCAAATGCAAATACTTTTAAAAACAGTAAAATACCTTGAAGAAGCAACAGAACATTTCAATCAGGCTGTCCAAGATGCGGCCCGTCAGGCTACACCAGAACTCGTTCAGCACATCCAATCGGAAAATTGTCCTATCATAGTGAAGAAGAAGTCGCAGTGAAACGCAGACTAAGAAGAATCTGGCACACAACAAGACATCCAAACGATAAAAGAGCACTCAATCATGTTACCTCCGAGCTCAAAGACCTTCTGCGCAACATTAAAAATCAACACGTACAAAACTGCCTGAAACACTTATCTCCAACAGAAATAAATGATTATTCTCTCTGGCGAGCCACAAAATACTTAAAACATCCGAAACAACACAAAGCACCAATTCGCGCCAATAACAATACCTGGGCAAAAAGTGACCGAGAAAAGGCGGAAACCTTCGCAAAACATCTAGAAAAAGTTTTCGAACCATTCCCACCGATAGTAAACAACGAAGAAGAAGTCCACAGATCTTTAGAAACGCCGTACCAGATGAGCCTGCCGATTAAAAAGTTCAACGCCTACCAGGTAGAGACTACTATACATAAAAAAGTGAACTCCGATAAAGCTCCAGGTCAAGATCTAATCACTGGAAAAATACTAAAAAAAACTACCAGATAAGGGATATCAGTTCATAACTTATCTATTCAACTCAATCTTAAGACTAAGGCATTTTCCCGACCAATGGAAGAATGCTACAGTTATTTTAATACAAAAGCCAGGTAAACCTAGTGACCAACCTGCGTCCTACAGACCCATCAGTCTTCTACTGGTGTTATCCAAGATTTTTAAGAAAATGCTCCTAGAAAAGCTATTTCCGATTCTTCTAGACAAACATGTCATACCCGATCACCAATTCGGCTTCAGAAAAAACCATGCTACAATAGAGCAGGTACACAGGGTAGTGAATAAAATCTCCAAGGACTTCGAAGAGCGAAGATACTGCGCTGCGGTGTTCCTCGACATTACGCAGGCCTTTGACAAGGTCTGGCACCAAGGGCTGCTATACAAAGTTAAGGAAACCCTACTCACGAATTACTACGAAATATTCAAATCATACCTAACTAATAGGCATTTCTCCGTCAAATATGGCAGCGAAATAACACCCCTCCATCCTATCACATCAGGAGTACCCCAAGGCAGTGTTCTGGGCCCCATTTTGTACTTGATATTTACGCGAGTCCTCCCAACATCTACAGGAAACATGGTTGCTACCTTTGCCGATGACACGGTTATTATTACATCGCACACAGATCCAAATCAAGCATCCCAAAAGCTTCAAGCTCACCTAGATAAAATACAAAATTGGTGTAATAAGTGGCGCATAAAAATAAATGATAGCAAATCAGTCCAGGTAACCTTCACACTCAGAAGAGGCAACAACCACCTGATCCCTCAAGCAGATAGCGCTAAATACCTGGGCATCCACCTAGACAGGAAACTAACCTGGAGACCACATATATGGGCAAAGCGTAAAAAACTAGGCTACTACTAAGCTACAAAAAATGTATTGGCTAATCGAGCGTAAATCGCAACTTTCTCTGGAAAGCAAAATACTTCTCTATAAAGCCATGCTTAAACCCATATGGTGTTATGAAATTCAGTTATGGGGCACTGCTTAAACTTCAAATATTGAAATACTGCGAAGATTTCAATCTAAAGTGTTAAGATCATTAGTTAATGCACCGTGGTACATTCCCAACGAAACCATAAGACGCGATCTTGGAGTTTCAACGGTTAACCAAGAGATACAAAAGTTTAGTGCGCGCTATTACGATCGTATCAGTGATCACCCAAACATTTTAGTGGAGTGCTTACTAGACAATGACGACGAAGTGCAACCACGTTTAAAAAGATTCAAACCCGCAGACCTAATTGTCAGATTCGTGCAGTAATGTGTCGGTTAATCAACAGTTCCAACAGTGTATAGGATAAACTAGTTTAAGAGTAATAGAGGAGTGTCATCAGTGGATGCACTTCCTTCATGTTTATTATGTTCTTTAACCATATATGTCATATCAACTACTGAATATCTAAAGTCAGATTGTAGTGTAATAATAAATTAAAAAATATATTTATAGCACGCATATTCAACCTTAAAATCGTACTATTATTTGCTATCTGTATAATATTAACACGTAATATTATGTTTCTATAACGCGGTTATAGAAGATCATTGCCTTATTTTCGCCATAATAATATTACAATGATTTAATTACGTTAGTGAAGAATGCTTGAAGACAATTTAATATTCTAGTACATATTAGTTCATATTCAAGATATATTTTGAAAGTGATGTGATAATATTATATCTTAGTCCAAGCAAAAGGCTCGAGGGCGGAATCATCGGACCTGACGGTTGGTCAGGAATATCAGGTAAACGGTCCGACCCGACTCATTTGTCCTTGAGCCTTCGCAGACTGAAGGTCGTTATGAAACGGACAGCTGTTTGAATGCCGTGCCACGGGTCAAAATAGAGCACAGAACTGATCAGCGATACGCCATAACGGAATTGCAGATGTGTTTGTGCTAAATTAGTTCGCAAGGTTTTGACAAACGAACAGAAGAAAAAGCGCGAGTGGACTTCTGATGAGTTTTTCTGCAGTGTAAGAAGTAAGCTTAAGTTTTTGGAAAAAGTTATAAATGGTGATGAAACATGGATTTTAAGTACTATCTAGTAATGAAAAAAGAAAAGTTTTGAGTAGCATACTACCAAAGCTTCCTTGACCAAACAAGGCTCGAATAAGTAAATTTAAGCTGGAAGGGATGTTCATTGTCTTTTTTTGACATTACAGGTGTTGTCCATAAGAAGTTTGTACCATATAGACAGATAGTAAACCATGCATTTAACGTTGTAGTGCTTAAACGGCCGAAAAGAAGAGTCGCGCACTTCAACTTGGAGATTGCCAGCACCTCTATTCTTCACAGAGAGTTTCTGGAGAAACAAATCGTGATGACACTGCTACAATTACTCTATAGTCTAAACCTGGCCCTGGCTGGCTTTTTTTTTGTTTCTTTTGTTCAAATGCAGCTTAAAAGGATACCGTCTTACAAACACAAGCTTCTGTAACAAGTGTGCTGAAAGAGATTACAGTTTAACACTAGCGACGCTGTATTAGTGTTCAAGGATGTTATTTTAAAAAACATTAAGTACATATAAACATATTTTCAATTAAGCAAATTTTCTGAAATCAATCTTATTATTTTCCGGGCGTACATATTAAGGAGACAAAACACTAATACTGACTACTTTTATACCATACAAACCAAAACTTTTATGACGATCATTTTAAAGTAACAAAAAAATTAATTTCATAAAGTTATGATCAAGACTATCGAATGATTAAGTAGTGGGGAAAATGTAGTTTGGTTCATTCATCTTAAGCCATCGCTACATTGTTTGAATTATATAAACTGCCAAATTTTGTAACAGGTTCGGTCCTTTTTGAAGTATTGAAAACTACATTTTCTTTTATTGCAGAAGTAAAGCTCTGTAGAACACATATACTCAATGTCACTAACCATAGTAAAATCTTACTAAAGATGAATTTTGCTAATGCCTTTAAGTTAACTAATCGTAACGAAATATTAAACATAGTATACCAAGGCTTTCCTTTCTTGACTTAGGATTACAAAGAACCTGCCTATTTATTTTACGGAGAAAATACTATTTTATCGAATACTGAAATGAAGCAAGGAAATAATTGTAGCCCAATGAACTTTGCTTTGACTATAGATATGGAGTCTGAATCTAATTTTTGATACTTGTATGATGCAATTCTGGCGATCAAATCGAACATAGTGTCAAAAGATTTTATGTTGTGTATATAATAGTATTACCAAATATTTCTTTATTTTTCCGAGCTCAGGATAGGTATAGGAATAAGTTGTCTTCCAACCATTTTATAATGAGCTGTGGTCATACCCGGTCAAAATAAAAGCTACCTATTGTGAGATTCCATATAAAGTATTTGTGCTTTTAGGTATCGTTTCTTGTAAGTTGTTTGTTTATTCGTATCTTTTTTGTGACAATGTCTTGCGCCCACACGTAAATAGATATTTTTATTAAAAAACTGCACACATGGTTTTTGCATTTTCTGCATTGGAAATATCGGATATTTGCCAGGACTTTATGAGAAATTAGCTTTAATATACATATGTCTCATCGTCGTTTAATGAACAATTAAAATCTACTAGTCTGCAGTTCTTGCTAGGAATTCCGTAATCAGAATAACTTGACTTAATAGGTTGGAAATTCTAATAGTTCCTTAACTTTTCATATTAACAATTAAAAATTAAAAATTTAGCGCTTTGACCACATCTCAAATGAACAAGACGGGGTTAAAGTAAATTGTACATTGATATATATTTTTACAAACAACTTTATACAATAAATCTGGCTTTACTGTGTATTTATGTAAAACAAAAATTACGACGCAGTAATTCTGTTATAGTTTACAATTTTATTTACAATCAACCCATTATTTTGAATTAATTTATATTAACACAAATATATGACAAGATCGTTTTGCGGTTTCGCATTTTTAAATCATGAGCAATTCTGAATGTCCGAACTTTTTGGGTACAGATCTTACTTAATTTTGGCCTCCGTATTTTGGGATGCACATGGTATTTTATTCATAGATTCATATTGAGAAAAAGAACCATCAATAGCAAATATTATATGGCGTTATTTGTGCGTTTTAAAGAAAAAAATTGTAGAAAAAACGACCCGAAATAAAAAGGAAAAAAGTGCAGCAAGTCGATCGCAACAATGGCAAAATTGCACAAATCGTACTTTGAATTGTTTCCCTATCTATCGTATTCTTCGGATCTGGCTTCCAGCGACTACAACCTGTTTGCAAACCAAAAAGGAATGCTCCGGGAAAGAGATTTCTCGCCAGTGAAGAAGTGATTGCCGAAACTGAAGCCCGTTTCAAGGCCAAAAATGAATCGTTCTACAATAAAGGCATCGAAATGTTAGAGAAGCGTTGAAATGAATGTATCAATCTTAAAGGAGACCATCTTAATGAATAAAGTCAAATGTTGCCTAACAGTTGTTTTATTAGTCATTCCACAAACTTATTGAGTGATATGCTACACTGCTTATAGGTTCATTTAGTGCAAATGGTATATTAAAGACTTCTTTGCACCAAAAATTCTACTTGACGGGTATATCAGGGACGGTGTATTAATCACTCAACCGCTACATCAAGACCATTAGGCAATCAAAGCAAGAATATCTATAGAAACAGCACTGCATCTACTTGTTAAAGTAGGCAGGCAAAGAGAATGGGGATCGCATTCACTTTCGCCTAAGCCTTACAGGCTTTCTCTAGTTGACCTTTGACCAATCAGTTTTAAAATCACTAGCAAACAAGCCTTTTTGGTCACCTGTCGATTGGTGAAAAGAGAATTTGGAAATTCCCAACCGTTCTCGAGTTTTTGCTCGGACGGAAGGACGAACGGACGGACAGACGGACAACATGAAGTTAGTAAGTGACTCCGCTTCGCTTCGTCACTTAATAATATGTCGTGCAGATTATTTTTACTTCAGGGATAAATATTGTTGAACACAATTGAATTATGCACGTCATAACGTATGGAACAGAAATATGAGTATCTAAACTACTGACTTCTAACCCCGAACAGTTGAATCATTACAAATACATACAAAATATAACAAAATACCTTAGTTCCAACAAATTCAAATTTGGTGCAAATATTTTCGTTGAGCGGTAGGGGAGATGTATGTCAACATAAAAATTAAATCAAAATATAAATTTTCATTTCTTATAAGTAAACATAAAAGTGATGGTAATGAACAACTTAATATTTAGTAGAATGAAATGCCACTCGACTTTACTGGCGATATAAAAGTAATCATTTGAGTTTCATAGTGCAAGGTTGTGGTGGCCACGCTTCCTAGGTTATCTCGTGCTATTTATGTTACGTAAGGTTATCGACCAACTGGCTCCTCAGATTAATGTTAAACTATTATTCTTCATTCGGTTATTTTAAATATTGGATATCCTAGAACCAAATTTCGATACTGAAATAGCATGTAGCTGCCGGTCAACGCTTTACCGCCGGAAGCATTTTATCGGGGATTTAGCTTATTGTGTATAATTTAGTTTAAACAATAAATAGAAAAAAATTAAGTGTATGGCAATTTAATCTGCAAGTAAAATAATTTATTGGTGTATGGGCTATATTAAACCGGTGCCTTTAAAATCCCACACGCGATCAATAACACCATTTCTTTATACATATATGTTGCTGTAAAGGGAGACTTATCTACATATTTGTTTTCTACATACTTGTTTAATTTTTGTTGTATTTCATCATGTTCATTTAAAACTATCTATTGCATAATTAAAGTCAGTAATGGTCTCATAAATATTTCATAATTTTATTTTTAGCCAATTTGCAATTAGTAGAAATTATGTAATGTAAATTTAACAATTTTAAATGTTACTTAAAATATATTTTTTAATCATTTCATTATACGCTACATTATATTACACAAAAGATAGAACTTATGCGCATGCAGCTGTGTGGATTCTTAAAACATGAAGTCAGGTCATCAGAGAGAAATTACGTCATGCAACCGTTAAGGTGTTGCATTGTATTATGCGTTTAAACTCGTTTTGTTTAAATCATTCTGAGTGGTGGTTTGATTGTAGTAGTTTGTTTAGAATACTACTTTTTTTAGAATTTCTAACATAAATTGTTTCGTTTCTCTTTACTAAACAACTGGATAAGAAATAAGCCATTAGGTAATCTTTTGAAAAGCATCGGAAGTAATTGCCATTAGTCGGTTTTCTAATCTAGAAAGGTATCTATGGTAAAAGATTGGGGTACATTTACCAACACTGCGGCCTTAAGAGCTCATTTGGGTACGAGCACTGATCCTCTGTTTGAGCCGAGCAGATGAGTTCGAGGCTCATTCAACTAATAAGCTAGTTTTGTGCATGTTAGTAAGCACAATAAGTTGGTAAGTGCACCATAAAAAAAATCACTTACTTAATTAACTTAATACTAGGACGCCACATACACCCATGGGGTTTAGTGAGACACGAATTCGCATATGCTGGCTCGTGAGAGAAGAGCAGTGCTTGTGCCCACAGAGCCAATCCAACAGCTCTAAATGGAGACCTTACTGTTAGCAGCATAAAAATAAAAAAGATGTAATAGACCTACAGAATAATTAGCAAGTAATCATCAGAATGCTTCCAGAACGTATTCCAAAATGACTCTGGAGAGGAATACATCAAAAAGACTGACGTGTACAAGTAATATATATATATATATGCACTTGGCACTTCGGCCTCGGCACTACGCTTTTGCCTTTGTTTGTTCGCACATGGTCTTTTTGGCTATGTTCTCGCAGGCGTCGTTCTTTAAATTCAGTTTGTGACAGAAATTTTCCGTAAGACGAGAACATTTTAACCGAGATTTCACCGGCGGGTTTAATTGGCAGCAGAAGTTTTAATTTTCTGTTAGGCTTTTTGTTAAAGGCTAATTTTCGGGGTTGAAATTTTGCCGGTAAAAAACTCGGTTCATTTTCTTTCATCTGGCTCGACGAAGGAACGCTGCCCTTCGGCCTCGCTGTTAAAATTGGGGTAACTTGTCCTATTTTTTATCCATATTCTTATATCCTTAGATTTGTTTCAAGTTCTTTATTCAAAATTTAAAATTACCTATACAATCCACTTATATATATATATATATATATATATATATATATATATATATATATATATATATATATATATATATATATATATACTCACCGGCATAGAAATCCGCCTACTCCGATTTTTCTCAATAATATCTAGTTATTAACTAATATCATTAGGTACACTATTGAAAATGGTATCTACTTTACTAGCAAGCACAGTTGATGATAATAATGATCACATCTTGTAAAAAAAAATTGCCAAAACAAGCATTTCAAACAAATTCTGTTGAAGTCATTTACGTTCTAAATTTGAACTGCGTAAAGTTTTGTGTTTATTCTTGTGTTCTTTTTAAATCGCTGTTTTTTGTTACTTTCTGTTTAATTCCTTTATTACTAGAGTTTTTGGTTTATAGTGCATTCAAATTATGCATTTGCCAGTAGAAACTGTTGCTAAAGCAGTTGCATTACATGTAGACGGACGCAGTCAACGTTATGTCTCTAATCGACTAGGTATTCCTCGTTCAACGCTAAAAGATGTTCATAGAAGATTTAGAGAAACCGGTAGCTATGGTCGCAAGCCGGGAACAGGAGCTAAACGTAATACATCCGCTCCGTTTTATCATTTTGTCTACGTTAAGAAATCGACATACTACTGCAATGGAGATTCGAAATACCATTCAGTGTGTAAGAAATGTCAATATTTCTAACAGAACAGTTACAAGGAGATTCAACGAAGCAAATTTGTGTGCAAGAAGACCAGTACGAGGTCTAAGATTGCTACGACAACATCGTGCTACTCGATTGGCGTTTGGGTGTAATCATGCAAACTGACGAATGGAACACTGGAGGACCGTTATCTTTTCTGATGAGGCCAGATTTAATCTTCGTGGCTCAGATGGTCATGAAAGAGCATGAAAGGGAAAAACGTTTGTTCCTTGTAATTTTTTGGAAGGGGTACGATTTCGTGGAGGTTCAATTTCTGCTGATGCACAAACGGAGCTTGTATGTATCGAAGCAGGTTCATTAACAGCAGATAGGTATGTAGAAGAGATTCTATTACCTGTGATTCCTTTTGCTCATTTCGTTGGCAAAGATGTTTTGTTTATGCATGATGACGCCCGACCACGTTCTGTAAGAATCGTAACTGCCTTCTTAAATGAAGTTCAGATTCGCGTTATGGATTGACCGGCAAATAGTCCCGATTTAAATCCTATAGAACATATTTGGGACATGTTAGAACGACACCTCAGAGCCGACCAGCTGCTTCAAATAACCTCAAAGATCCCACAAGAAAATATTCGGGAGTTGGTCTACAAAATGCGATATTAGAACTTTACATCATGGTTGTTTTTGTCGTTTTGCTAAGTTAAAATAAAGTATTTGTGTTATTGTTATCTTTATTTTGTCATCTCTAAGTAACATCAAAGAATACTTTAAGTAGAAATGTGACTAATAATGCAGTAAAAATAACGTACTCGGTACTAAATTTACTTTAGTTAGCATTTTTTCAAATTTCAATTAGAAAATACTGTAAAAATATAGTGGATAACTGGATATTGTTGAGAGAAACTAGAGTGGGCGGTGTGTGTGTGTGTGTGTGTGTGTGTGTGTGTGTGTGTGTGTGTGTGTGTGTGTGTGTGTGTGTGTGTGTGTGTGTGTGTGTGTGTGTGTGTGTGTGTGTGTGTGTGTGTGTGTGTGTGTGTGTGTGTGTGTGTGTGTATTTTTGTATAGTGCGGTATATCAAAAATAGCGAAGTAGAAACGTTCAGAGATTACGTGGACCGAATATCAATGAATTTACTCCACATCCCTTAAAATATTAAGTGTTGCAATTGGGTGTTGGAGAGAAAAATGGTACGGATTAGTGATGACTTTTTGCTTACAAAGCTATCCTTAATAGATGACGGCTGGCTTATCTACCTGTCTTAAGCTTCTGGACCGCTATATTATGACCAAAATGCATACTCTTTACAAATTTAAACTTATAAACACAAACAAGACCGCAATTGTAAAGTAGTACCGTGAAAAATACATTATTCAACTGATATAGGAAGTATAAAAGAAAGTATCGAAGAACATGGACACAAAATACAAAATATATCCAATATAAAACATAGGGGCATAAAAAATCATCTACCATTATTCTTTGTCGATATTGCGCTTCATAATAGAACTAACAAAGAAATTTTAAAATAAAACATTTAATTACCAAAAAAAAATTGAGCCTCCACATCCCAAAACGAAAATACCTCAATACACAAAATGTCAAAAATATGATCATACAAAGAATTTTTGCAGTAAAACTCCACACTGTGTAAAGTTCGCAGGTAATTATTTAACTAGTGATCGTTAATAGAGAGAAACAAGGATGTAAAATGTGTAAAGTGTAGAAAAGATCAACCAACCATCTATAAAGGTTGTCTTCTCCATAAACAATTCTAAAATAATAAATATCCTTCATTAAAAAAAAAAACAAATAAATATTAGTCAAACAGATCAAATAACGATTCTCCCACAAAGTAGACCAGAAGAAACAAAAGCACCTTATCTCCAAATGGCCAAAAAACATAACCAACACATATCGAATAGATGGACACTATGTTCAATAGGGCAGAATACACTTAACATTTTTTTCTTCGATCTTCACCCACATTCACCCACGTATGCCTTCTTATTAAAAGAATTTCTGGCAAAATCTGGAGGAAATCAGATGAGTTTAACGTCAAGTCTGGTTGATCCAAAATTTTGGGACAAAAATTAATGATTCCGCGTAATCTCATCAGTTGCCACTAGGTGGCCGCACCTTCAGGTGGGGCTTCCTCCCAGATGGGTCACGTACCCACTACGTTACTGTACTGGCAACGCACAGTGGTAATTTGCAGTGTGGGCGGTTGTTGCGCGCGTTGCATCATCAGCTCGGCGCTGTGTTTTAGTCAATTTTACCATTTCCATCCCATCCAAAACCTATTCAACTCGCAAGGGAACTTTGTGTCCGGTTCTGGGCCACTGTGCAGAGCTTCCAGACAATCAGCTACCTTCAAAAGGCGATATTCTACGCTTCTATAAGTTCCACTATCACCAGCAACTTCGCGCCAACTCGAACACGATCAACGAACTGGTCGATACCGTGGCCAAAGAAGTCGTCCATATTTGGGAAATGGGCGGAAGTATCTACGCACAGAATCTGGACGCCGTCAAGGTGAAAGTCAAGCGGCTATACGAGTACTACGAGAAACAAATGGCACATTGGTTTTATCGGCATGAGGCGAAGAAGGAGACAGACGAGTGGAAAGCAAAGAGGAGCACTAGGCCGCATATCGTTCTCTCTTCGGCATTGTTCTTTGCCAATCTAAGCTGGGCACTGACTGAAGGTGTATGATTTACACCAAGCTAATGGAGAAGAGTGATGTCGAGTTTCTAGGCGATCAGCGCGGCAAGCGGCTTTGTCACATATCCTCTTTAGTTAATTCGACTGGATCGCAGTATCTCCAGGCGAAAAGTGACAAGTTCAATCGCAACCAAGATCGAAAACGCAAGACGCTGAAACGTTTTCTGAACCGAAATGAAACTACGCCTCAAATTAGTTTATCTGAGATCATCTCCGATGACGATGAGGAGAAAGAAGAGAGCGACAAAGACTCATCACCGGATCATTCCCAAATCATTTCTTGTTACCTGTGTATGCAATAAAGTGTCTCACAAAACAGCGTCTGAGACATTCAACTCGCTGGCCCCCCAGTTTGCTGTACCTCAACAGATCACAAAAGTGCCATCCAAAGTGCCATCAACTCTCTGCAGTTATTGGCAACTGCCCAGCATGAAGACAAACCGCAACACAACTCACCCAATGCCATTTATTTCGATAGAAAGCGATCGATTAGCCAGAGATGTGAACGGCGGAAAATTTGTTGGTTTCATTCGAACACCAGTGACCAACGAACATGTGACGGTACTCTCGTTGACCCAGCTGGACAATGAGCTGGAGTTCTGCATCTCAATCACCATTCCTGAGGTGGACGATAACAAGAAGGTATGTTTATTAATGGAGATTACCTAAATTCACTGTACCTATTTAATTGCGGCCGCCGGTGTTGATGGAAAAGTGTGTTCAAGATGTCTACCTCGAAGCTAAACGCACCACTTCTGACTACGTTCGTAATTAGAATTTTCTTATCAAGAAGGAGTTCAATATTAAGTGTATGTTATTTATTCTAACAATAAAATAAATCACTTGTTTTGTACGTTGTTAAGTAGCATTTTGAAGTCCAAAACCAAATTGGGATTTGAAATGCCAGCAAAACGGGTTTGCCCTCATGCGTCCTCCCATAAATGTCCACTGTGCGTTGACAGTACAAGAACGTAGTGGGTACGTGACCCCTCTAGGGCGCCAGCGCCCACCTGCAGGTGTGGCCACCAAGTGGCAGCTGATGAGTCCACGCGGAATCATTAATTTTTTCCCCAAAATCTTTGGATCGACCGGACTTGAGCTTAAACTCATCAGATCGCTTTCATATTTTGCCAAAAATTCTTTTTAATAAGGAGAAGTAGGTGGGTGAATGAAAGTGAAGATCGGATAAAAAATTATTAAGTGCATTCTGCCCTAATTTTCAATGTTTTAATTCATCTTAAAATTATGTAATTGCTCAATATTTACTAAGAATGGCCAAATAGAACGCCAGTAGACTGCGTCAATAAAAAGCGAATCTAAAAGTATTTGTATTGAATAACAAGCTAAATATTTTATTAATATGCAAAGTTCATTTTACTGAACATTCCTGCATAATAATTTATAGTATTATATTTACAATAGACATCATACTTTTGTCATAATAACAAAGCTCTATTAAACAAAAGAAATAAAATGCAATTATAATCATAAACAAGCAGCAAATGTAAACATAGAAAACTGTATAGGCCTTTTGAAAATTTTTGTGACGTCATCCAGGTAGATTTGTAATAAAATAAAAACAATTTGATTATTCTTGGAAGCTTATTTACTGCAGCAGGATACTGTAATACAAAGCATCTAAAACTACTGCTAAAAACAATGAACAAGAATAATATTTATACCCTATTAACTAGCAAACCAACCTATTGACCCACATATATTAATAAACTACCTGATCTTAGTGACTTTTGTGTAGCAAAAAGCATATTCAAAAATCATTTTAACACTAAATCAAACTTAGATCTATCGTCAGATCATTCTCCTATAATAATTACGCTCAGTACGCAAGTACTTAATTATTGCAATAAGAAACTAAGTGAAAAAATTTAGAAGAATATTAAATAGAAAAATGGCACTCGAAGTACTACTTTAAACTGAAGAAGATCTTTTAAAGAGTGTTTGTACACGTTTCAGCAAGCAAATATTATCAATTAAGAATTATCTACATTTTACCTGTCATTTTGTCTTTATTTTGTTTTTTGAGGTAATGGTACCGCCCAGTAAATAGAAATTCACGATCTTCGAGATGTTCAAGTCGGGTATCCGTCCTACAGACATCAACAGACAAAGCCATGCCTGGCCGAGGCCGACGAGTTACCGTTTCCATGTCGGCCGTTGTCAAAGGCGTTCAAGAAAGTATCATGAGAAACCCTCAAAGATCCATGTATCAACTCGCTTGTTTGATTCATTGTCAAATTACACCTGGGCCTTTACCCTTACCGTAAGATCAAATATCAGCGGCTGACTGACGACCAGGAAGAAATTTGTCAATGATTTGTTGACCCGATTCTATGCGGCGCACTGGCACGATATTGTCTAGACTGTCTGTTTCACTGTCTAGGCGATGGCAAACAGTCAAAACACTAGAATACTTGCCCGATCTCCTGAGTATGCCAATGATAAAGGGACTGCTCGATTCATCCTGCATAAGTCATAGTTTTCGGAAGCATCACAGCTGATACACAATCACATCTTCTTTTTACTGATCAGGGTGTCAAGACAAAACGCCCCGGAGCCCATTTGCCTCAATTGAACTTCTAAACACTTTGCATATTGTCAAATGGGTCTGCATCAGGACGGGGCTCCTAAATACCGCGCCAAGACAAGACAAGCCTGACTGCATACCTGTAGCTCCGACTTTATAGCTGCTAAGCAGTGGCCCTCTTGCTTTCCCGATTATAATCCAATTGACTTCTCTGTATGAACGGAGTTGGAGAGGAAGGCATGTGGAACCTCTAAGCGATCCCTTCTCAAGGCCTGGCACGAACTCTCCATCGAGTTCCTCCGTGTTACTGCCCATGTCATTCTCAACAAATTGTGCTCTCTTATCGGCGCAAATAGAAATCGATTCGCAAACTAGTTGTTGTTATATTATCCTAGTACCGACAAGTATTTCTGTTATAGTTCAGTTGATATTGTTTTTGAAATAAGAAAATACCGAAACAAAATTTCTGTCCGGGTAGTTATCTCGCACCCTGTAAAAATTCTAAAACCTAAAAAACTGTCCATAAAAGTATCTTCTTGTGCTTTCTCAAAAGTGTTTGAGGCGATCTTTTTATATATAGTAAAACCTTTTGTACAAGATTTAATACCAGAACAACGTGTGCGTGCGTTCTTGCGTCTAATATACGAATTTTATACATGCTTAAACCATCAACCCCTCTAATACCTGTTTAGTGAAAATTTATTTTTACTGACGTTTAAGTTGGGTTTACATTTTGGACAGTAGTAGTAATATTGAGCTAAGAATTTTAGCATCTAGCTGTAATTTGAATTTTGTATTTAAACTTAAGAAATATTTCACTTAAATTTTTTTTTATTATATTCTGTTTTATCTCAAGTGCTTATGAAAATTATGTAAGATCTTATAAAAACATTATCAATTAGTGTAACGTTTGATTAATATTTGTGTACATAAATAAATGCATAAATATATACGTTCTAAGTTGTTTACTAATTTATATTTATTAAACGTGAGTTATCTTTTCACGAATTCATAAAGCTATTAATAGATACATCTTCAAAAACGCTCGGATTAAAAAAAGACTGATTTCTATAAATATTTTTGCAAATTTGGCAAGGTGAGCGTCTAAGTTTTTTAAAGATTTAAATGTACGTATGTTCAACGTAAATATTTGCTTTTACATGTCATTCTATTTACTGTAGCTGGGTAAAACACATAACAGAACAGTAACATATATTTTAAGGTTTTCTTAAAAATGCGACTGCGGCTGAATAATCAGAGTCACTTACGTATTTTATTGTATGTGGTTTTACGTAACAAACCGCATTTAAGCCAACAATTGCAAATCATACAAATACATAGAAATAAAGTCGTCTTCTAAATTTTAACAAACAGTAACATAAAATATTCAAATGCAAAGTAATATGGTTTGCTATTTTTTGAAAGTAACAAATACCGATATTTAAATGCAATATACATCAAAGTTTGTAATTCTTAACAATTTTTTTATTTCAAATGACAAATAAAGTAATATCTCTTATCTCTTTTTGTAATCTTTTTAAGGAATGTTTATTTTCAACAATAAACTAAATCGAGCAAATCCATTAATATACTATTAAGCCAATAACTGTTAAAAATACATAATTTTGCCATAAGTTCTTTATGTACTGGATAGTTGAAGAGAAAAATTATTATTTCAAAGTCCTTTGGTTTCCAAGAGCCGAAACTTTTGCTGCATTTATTTATCCATAACTTCCACAATTCTCGTCAGATATAGGTGATATTTGGTAAGTATGTGTTTAGGTATATACCTAGGTAGAGCCAAAAAATGGAGGAAATCGGATAAGGCGATCGAGATACATAACTATTAATATTTTTAATTTTTACACAAAGCACACTAAATTCTGATTATATTTACATCAAATGACTACATTATAAAATCTACTCATCTCTTGACGACTTTGTGTAAGGGATAATCGGATGTAAAACATTCCACTATCCGAATTACCAAGAGGGGATAACTTGAGTAGGCAAAAATTAAAATGGATCAAAACTCAGGTGGCACATGGAATATTAGAATATTATTACCTATAGAGTAAGAATTACATAATTAACACATAATAAGTAAAAACGAAAGAATTATCTTAATGAAAATAGTTGCAGTTCCGAAAGTTGATTAAATATGTCAAAGAAGATGATATTTTCATCTAGGGGACTAGAATGCACCAATAAAAGAGGAAACAACCAGAAATATCGCAGAAAATGATAGGAAAGTAAATTTTGCAGAGTAACAGCAAATTTGAGCATGTACGAAGAAGATGCACCTGGAAGGAACCAGGGGACAAAAGAAGGTATCAGATAGATTACATCTTAATAAAATATCGTTTCAAAATAGAGTAAACAGAGAAGCTATAGGAGTAAAAACGAAAGTCCCTGAAAAGAGGATAGCGATCGATAAAATGGGAGAAGATCGAATCACCGTGAAACCCAAGGAAATAACTAATACTTGGAAAATTATATGGAAGAATGTATACAATGACGAAAACGAAGACTGGTACCGTCAATGACGAAATCAGTGATCGAAATGAGGACACAAAAAATTATAAAATTAAAGTACGAGAGAACAGTTACGGATCTAGGAAATAGAAAAGCCATCGATATGAACTATATATACCAGTGGAAATTATGAAGAGCACCGAAGAGGCAAACGATAATGTATTATATTAATTAATCTCTGCAATATATAGAACATGAACTGTGCCAAAAGACTTCAAAAACATTACAGCGATTCTAAAAAAAAGAAAAAGTGAGAAACGTCTACTATAGTATAATAAACCTAATATTACATAAAGCAAAAATCCTTGGTAGTGTCGTTTATAGAAGAATATAAATAAAACAGATGACCACCTTACAGAAGATCAATTTGGATTTATAAAAAACTAAGGCACTCGGAAAAACTAGAAGGGAAAAGAGGCTTATACAGAATTTATAAATATTGAAACAGCCTTCGATAATGTTAGATTGAAAATTATTAGAAGTGTTATCAAGAGCCGAGGTCAAAAAAAGATATAAAAATTATAAGTCTCTTCTAGCGGGTCCGCCATATACCTTTTTTTTTAAAATGCTATAAATAAAAAACTACTGAATATTTTTCCATTTTTTTTTATTTCAAAGTACAATCCTTCCGGTTAATAATGGAATATAACTTCATTCATATGGCTGCCTTGGCTAGCCATGCAGTAGCCTATAGGATCGGTCCAATTTTTGAGTACATTTTCGATTGTATGCAGCTCTATTTCAGCTATGGCTGCACGAATGTTGTCCTTCGAAGCCTCAATTGTCTCTGGTTTGTCGGCGTAACACTTATCTTTGACGGCTCCCCACAAATAATAGTCTAACGTTGTCAAATCGCAACTCTGAGGCGGCCAAACGACATCAGAATTTCGATTGCTAATGCGATTTTCGAAGACAGTGCGCAAAAGATCGATTGTAACGTTGGCTGTGTGGCACGGAGCGCCGTCCTGGTGAAACCAAATGTCGCCAATATCTCCCTCTTCAATTTCTGTGAACAAAAATTCGTTCAACATGGCCCGATAACGCTCACCATTGACTGTAACAACCGCTCCTTGCTCATTTTCGAAGAAAAATGGCCCAATGATGCCTCTGGACCAAAATCCGCACCAAATAGTGACTCGTTGTGGGTGCATCGGCTTTTCTTAGATTGCGTGCGGGTTTTCTGTGCCCCAAATGAGACAATTTTGCTTGTTGACATACCGGCCGAGATGGAAATGAGCTTCATCTGAAAAGATGATTTTTCGCCCAAAATCGGCACTTTCTTCAAGTCGATCCCAAGCCCATGAAGCGAAGCGAAAACGCATTGGATGGTCAGTTGGCTTCAATTGCTGAACCAATTGGACTTTGTACGGCGTCATACCAAGGTCTTTACGCAAAATTCGTCTCAATGATGTCTCCGAAATGTCCAATTTGTTGAGAACGACAGTGAACTGATGTTTCTGGCGATTCACGCACACTCTCGGCAACAGCAGATATATTCTCGGGTGTACGCACTGTTTTTGGTTTTTCACGCGTTGGTTTGTCAATAAGCATGGCAGTTTCTCTCACTTTTTTAACAAGATAACGCATATACGGTGCCTCTTTTCTTCCCATTTCCGTACGTAATTTTCCCACACATTCTGCAACATTACCATGATTTTCAAAGTAATGTCGCAATATTTCCCCGCGTTCTTCAAACGTATACAAAACCATTTTCGTTCAGCGGAAGGATATAACTAATTTTCTGTCAAAAATGTCATGAGCTAAGTGTTGCCATTCACCGAATAACCGCTGGTTCAAAAAAAAAGTTAGATTGTGGACCCGTTATAAGGAATTTCTAATGGACAAAATAAAGCAAAAATTAAGAGAGTGTTGGATAAAGTTGTGGTCTGTCACCAGTGTTTATATTCAGACTGGAGGTAGGAAAAAAGATGGAATAAATTTAGATATGGTGAGATATCTACACTATATAGAAATTCTAGCGGAAAAGAAGCAAATTTAGAACGTGTCTTTATGGAAATAAACAAGAACCTGAACATAAAAATAAATAAATCAAGAACTAAGGTGATGGTTACCATAAAACAGAACAACACGCAAACGTCTCCCTAGAAGAATGACTAGTTTAAGAAGCATAGCAATAAAATACAGAAGAACGAGATAGAAAAAAGTAACTTTTAATACGAAGAAGAATTCACTAAAAACAGATAATGATTTTGAAAACTATTTTTTTGTATTATAGTACTGTACGGATGCGAGCTTGTGCAGTGTCTAGAGCAGAAAAGAAAAAATCAGATGCTTCTGAGGAATGCTAAAACTGATTACTGAGCCGAGTTAGCAACGAAAAAGCTACTAGCAAGAATAGAAGAAGAAAAAACCGACACGAAAAAAGAGACACATTGACTGGCCATATACTAATTGTAACACATGAAAGCGTGCTGTAAACAATTACCGAATGTATGATAGAAAGAAAACATGCACAAGAAAGGTCAAAATTACAGCATATACATCAAATTATAAGAGATATAAATTGTTGAATATATACAAAATTGGCACAGAATAGATAAAATTGGAATACAGTCATGCCACAAATCTATCGACGATTTGAAGTCTTAGGAGAGATTTGAAAATGACTAATACCTTATGCAGCCCAAAGGGCAATATAGATTTTGTAATCTTCATTAATTCATTGGTGGCTTAAGCGGTGTTTTCTTTACTTTTTTTTGTACACCTTAACATGCCAGTAATCACTTTTCATATTTTAGTATATCCTAGAACATCTGTTGCATACCTAATCTACCCCCCAAAAGTATCAAACCATATAATACTGAAAATTTCAATTCAAATGACAAAAATCTATATATTTAGTAAAATTGTACAAAATATAAAAAACGTAGCCTCAGTTTCCTTCCAACCAAGCATCTTACATTCTCAAACACTTTTCTCGGTTTTGTTTCCACTCTTCAAAACATTCTGTAAAGCCCCACGTTGGAATTGTAAATAACTGCTCTGTCGTATTAAGTTGGATCTTCACAAAAAGCTTAAAATTTCTTCCCTTGCAAAGATAAGTTAATAATTTGGGAATAGTTAAAAGTCACAAGTTGACAAACCTAGATTGTAGTTCTCTCTTGTAGTTTTCCGTTGCTTTGCTTGTTGCTGATCTTTAAGAACGTGAATCACTATCAAGAGATTTTTATTTGTGCTGTACATATTTGCATAAAACCTTCTAAATTGCCAAACGCGTTTCTTCGGACGATTGTTTTAGCTTTGAAGCAGATTCGCTGCCTGCTACAATACATTATCCACTCACCGGAATTTAACCCCGAATTCGATTAGTGCAGTTGCTTTCATTTGCGCATGCGCATTACAGTCCATTTATATCGGCTAACTGGTTAGACTACGGACGTCTGTTTTCATTACACTAACATTGGCTTATTATTTTAAGGACAGACCAGGTATTACAAAAATAATTCAAATGTAAAAAGCACCATTGGTTGTTTGGTTTATTTAAATACTTAGTATTGTATTCGCTTATACAAAGTATTGTATTTTAATACATATTGCAACCTTAATGTTATTGTCACTATTATTATTCATATAGAAAATCATATAAAAACTGTTACTTATAATTTTATAAATTGCCTAAGTATTGCTGTAAGGCTACTGGTAAAACAGTAATCCTTTATTTATAATAGGAAGATGGTAAAGTAAGTGTTGTATTACAAATTACAGACAGTAATCTATTACACACGTTTCTTTGTATTTATCACAAACTACGTCTAACTACTAAAATAAATATAAAATGACTTAATGACAGGTAACTATCAGTCTCATCGATCACTTTTGCGTGATCTTCAATTATACACATGGTCACAGAAATTTAAACATTTCTAAGGGTTAGCGACTGTGCTCGCGGCAACCGGTTGGACACTGGCAACTCCAAACGCAGAAATGAAGACGTTCACGACAGTGACCAGAAATATGCCGATGATAGTAAAGTTGTTGACCTTATTCGCGATGCAGATCTCCTTTTCATCTTTAACGTTATACCTGGAATTCCAGATCAGACCAACGCCTATAGCCACCTGCAACAATTCAATTTTTAGAAACGGGTCTATTTTTGAATTGGCATATAGAAATGTATTCTTAAAATTCTAGTGCTCTAGGTGTGATCCAAATAGCTATTTTCCCATTAGGGCTAAATATAGTTGCCAAAGGTGTTCTTTGTATGTTTACCGCGAAAACATCTTAAAAAGTACTTACTTGTAATATTAAGCTAAAGGAAATTAGTATAACTCCAGGGTAGTAGTACGGATGCATGTTGCTTTCCAGGACGTATCTTAACTGGTTGGCATTAGCAGAAAATAAGGCCAGATCCATCATGCCTTGAGCTAGAGTCTTTTTGTGTTGATACACGTTGATGTCAGGAATGCTTTCCAAGTCCGATATACCTCCTAGTTCAATCTCTGGAAACCGCGCCCTGCCGTCAAAGTCGGTGGGTGACAAGGGAAATCGGGGCGTGGGCCCTCTCGATAGGAATGTTCTTCTACCGTCCAAGTCATCTGTGCTTCCTGGACGACCTTCCGCATTAGTTTCGGTATCAGGAAATGTAGGCCCATCCTCGTTGGCTCGGTTAAAGAAGAAACCGTCGTCAACACCCGGATACGGGGCATCTACAGTGGGCCTGTCATCTAGGTCGTCTGTCTCAGGTTTGGCTAAGGGTGGATTGAATTTGTCAGCATCGATGAGTGGAATGTCCTCGGTAATTGTGCTGTCATCCTTATGCGAAGAATCCGAACTTCGTCTTGACCTCAACAAAGCTGTGTTGTCGGGACTCAATAAATTGTTTTTTGCGTGGGTAGAGGCTGGTTGGGCATTATGGGCGGTGTTATGTGCTGTTGGATGCGCTATTGGCGATGGTGACCGTGACCTTGCGTTTAGGTTGTTTGCACGACGCGAAGGAATCGGTGAAACACTCATTGTTGAATACGCTGATTATTAAATTTCTCTGGCACTGGCGCCAAACGTATTGATTTCCACTTACAAGCGAGTATTCCGTAGGTTTCTAAGAATCCTAAGTCGCGTTGCTCGTTACATTCACTAGATAAATTTTCTGCACAAAATTATAATTACACAATAACTTTCACAGACTGTTAAAAGCACACTTTTGTTTAACACACTACCATTTGCTATACTGCTGGCAAATACGTTTTTGATTAACATGCGCACATTCTAAAGAGTTGAAGCTGAATAATGCAATGCTGCCGCCGGCAGCACTTATAGCAGCACAGCGCGGTTGCGTTCGTGGTTTTTACCAGACGACGAAAGAGCGTTCTCTGAATCACAGTTTCAGAGATCGCGGCGGCGTTGGGAGTTTACCGGCGTCCAATTATCAAATAAGTCAAGGTTCTGGGGAAATATATTAATAAACTTCACCGGCTATGCCTGCAAAAGCGGTCAGTTCTGGCACTGCTAAAATTAATTATCTGGAATAGCCGTAGCAAAGTACATTTCGTAATTATTTTCCTTAATTGGCATGTTCGTATGAAAGCATATACAATTAAATGTTTTTAGTTTACAATCCTTTTAAATCTCCCGCATGTAAAAAAACAGGTCCGATTTAAAAATAAACTTAAAAAGACATAATTTCTAAGAAGTTTAAATTCTTGAAGTGAGACTGAGTATTGTAAAATTACGCTGTTCATACTTGTAAAACTGTTCAAAAGTTTGTAAAAATAAAAACCAGGAATTTCAAGAATTGCATTTTGGGATTTCTTGATAATCTTATTTATAATACGCATATTCAACCTCAAAATCGTACGATTATTTACTATTTGTATAATATTAACACGTAATAGTGTATGTTTCTATAACGAGGTTGATGATCATTGCTTTGTTTTTGCTATAATAGTATTACAATAACTTAATTACGTTAGTGAAGAATGCTTGAAGATAATTTAATATCTTAGTACATATTGACACATATACAAGGTACATTCGCAAAAGCGATGTCTCATATCTTAGTCTAAGCAAAAGGTTTGGGTGCAGAATCTTCGGGACTGTCGGTTAGTCGGCGATATCAAGGTCCGATCCAACTCATATGCCCTTGAGCCTTTATATAGTGAGGACCGTTCATGAAATGGACAGCAATTGGAACGTTGTGTGACGACTCAAAACGGCCAAAGAAAAGAGTCGCGCGCTTCAACTCGGAGATCGACAACACATTTATTCTCCGAGTCATGAATTGCTGTTAGTGAGAGAGTTTCTGATGACACTGCAATTTTCCCTACAGTCTTTGTTCAAATTTAGCTTAAAAAATATCATTTAAGAATTACCATCTTCTCTAATGAGTGTTCTGAAAAATATTTCTGTGCAAATCAGGCGAAGGTGTATTAATATTCAAGAATGTTGCTTTAAAGAATATTAAACATATTTTCAAATAAGCGAACTCTCTGAAATTAATCTCATTATTTTCCGAACGTACATATTAAAAAAACAAAACTAATTCCGTTTACAATGTCGACTTTTATACCATATAACCCAAAACTTTCATGAAGATTACTTTAAACTAACAACACAATTAATTTCATAGAGTTATGATCAAGACTATCGAATGATTAAGTAGTGGGATAATTAAAGTTTGATTCAGTCATCTTAAACCATAGCTACATTGTTTTAACTTTATCAACTACCAAATTTTTTAAAAAGTTTAGTCCTTTTTCAGGTATTGAAGACTACATTTTTTTATTGCAGAAGTAAAACTTTGTAGTATAATTATTTTTTTAGGGTTTGCGCAAACTGCGATACTTTAATTTTCTTTTATGGCATCATTTCTGCTATAAGAAAATAATATCTATGTTTATCCCTTTAATATGTAAAACAAATATAATAATAATAATAATAATAATAGTAAGGCTTTGCGTCCCGCGTGAGAGCACGGCCTGCGAATTAAAATGTTAAGACTATCATATCTTCGCTCTCTCTACCCGGTTATCGCGCATCATTTCTGATGTGGGGTGTTGTGGCAAGCACCGCGCTTTAGACGACCGCTATTATTATCCCTTGTTGGAAGTGAACACAGGTACTCAATTATTTTTATTGATTGAGTAGGCCACCTGTCAGACATCAGAGAGTACCGGAAATGGAACCCGTGTCCGTCAGCATCGCAGCCCGCCTTTCAACCACGGAACCACATCGGCGTAAAACAAATGTACTTTATATAATTTAGTTTGAGCTGAATTCTTAAATACAAACTTTAAAAACATTATTGTTAAAAACATTTATTTAAATAATTTGGAATAACATGATGCAATTTAGACTTAATATCCTTCAAAAGCGCTGTACAATAATCTCAATTATTTTGTTTGATATTTTACACCACATTTTCTTAAATTGTATTCAATATTGACCATCAGTCAAAAAAATACCAAGAAATTTCAACTACCATCAATAAGCCAACAAATTGCTCTTTTGTCACACGTCATACGAATTCTGAGTTTTAATAACACTTTAGCATCTCATGATGACAACAGGTTACAAAGATTGTAATATACATCCTTTTGTCAATAATTCTGTTTCTGTACCCGTAATTGCATAAGACAATCTTACAATATTTTTAACGAGAAAGCTGTTAAATAAACAGTCAATTGTCACCTATGTGGATCTGTACCGAAAATTGATAAAATGAGATCAGTATCTACCAGGTGTACCGGAAAATCTTTACCGTTTTTTTTGGAAAAAAATGCATAATTTTCGATATAATGGAAAAATTTATTTATTCAAAATATTGACCATTTAATTCTGCACATCTTGCCTATCTTTCAGGCAATTTTTGAATCCCATTCAAAAAAAATTGTTTTTCCTTTGAGCGAAACCATTCATCGATCCATTTTTTAACTTCTTCGAAATTGGCAAAGTGCTGCTCTGCTAATGCAGAGCCCATTGATGCGAAAAATAATAGTCGGACGGGAAAAGTTCTGGAGAGTACGGCGGGTGCAATAATATTTCTCACCTAAGCGCTTTCAATGCTTCCTTGACCAGTTTTGCTGTACGAGGCGGCGCGTTATCGTGCTGTAAAATCACTTTACCGTGTCTTCGAGTTCATTCTGGACGTTTTTCGATCAATGCATGGTTCAAGTTGATCATTTGTTGTCGGTAGCGATCACTATTAACTGTTTCACCAGGTTTCAACAGTTCATAATACACCACGCCACTCTGGTCCCACCAAACACAGAGCATCGTTTTCCTGCCAAAGCGATTCGGTTGGTTGGTGGGCCAGCTTCTCCAGGTGATAATCATTATTTTTTGCGCTTAGGGTTTTCTAAATGAATCCACTTTTCATCACCCGTCACTATTCGATGCAGAAATGACTTTCGATCAAACCTTTGAAGCAGCATTTCACAAACGATTTTTCGATTTTCTATTTGCCTGTCATTCAATTGATGTCGCACCCATCTTCCCATCTTTTGGATTTGTCCCATCGATCGTAAGTTTCTTGGGCTACATTTAACGCTTCTGCCAATTGTTTTTGAGTTTGTGTTGGGTCTTCATCCTGATTCATCCTGCAGTTTCGCATCTTCAAACTTTTTCGGTCTGCCAGAACGTTCTTTGTCTTGCACATCGAAAACACCACTTTTGAATTGTCGAAACCACGCCTCACATGTTTTTATGGTTGGAGCATGCTCGCCGTATGTCTCAACTGGCAAAAGATGACTTTCAGCGGCTTTTTTTCTTTTGATTAAATAAAAAAAAAGTAATGCATGCCGCAAATGCACGTTTTCAGGCACATAACTTGACATTTTTGAAGAGGTATAAATATATGACGGTGATACTTTTACAAAATATAACCTACGACGTTGAAGCTTGATGTCTGTAGAATAAAATGTCAAATCACAATATTGTATATTAAGCCTAGCGACACCTATTGGAAAAAACCGGTAAAGACTTTCCGGTACACCTGGTAATAGACTTGATTTCCACACCGGCAGGCGAAGCTGGAAATTGATTGTTGGCCTCAAAAACAAAAATCTTTATGTTTACTTTTAAAGAAAGACGAATCAATTTGTTATATTGCAGCTAGACATGCTTTTCTATGATTAAACATGAAACTTGCTTGTACAAAACTACAAAAGAGCTGTTCTCACCCTTGTTACTTCATTAAGTGTCGTGACTGCTAAACGCGGATGCAAAATTGCTTCCAATAATGTCAGCACACACATACCTAATGTCACTATCTACAGTGAAATCTTACTAAAAATAGATTTTGCTAAAGCTTTTAAGTTAGTCAATCGCAACAAAATATTAAACATAGTATACCAAGGCTTTCCTTTCTTGACTTAGTGTTACAAAGAACTCTCCTATTGATTCCACGAAGAAAATACTATTTTATCGAAAACTGAAACGCAACAAGGAGATAATTATCGCCCAATGAGCTTCAGGTTGACCATACATTCATTTATGGAGTCTATTGAGTTTTCATGTAATTTTTGGTACTTGTATGGTGCAACCGTGGCGGTCAAACTGAACATAGTGTTAAAACACTTTAAGACTATCATGAAAATGGCCGAAACTGTGGTCTGAAAGAACAATAGGAAATGCAAAATTTACTTTACAGAAACATTGATGCTTCAGAGTGTCGAAGCCGTGTATTCAAGAATACCAGTTTTAAATAAAAAACTCATTTAAATATTTGAAAATCTGATTTGTGAAGCACTTTGTTTTTGTTTTTATAATTGTATTTATATAATTGTATAATATTAACACTTAAATTACTTAGTGAAAAGCCTGCATAGGCAGTGCTAACATATACAAGAAAAATTTAATACTTTTAATGTAAACGAATTAAATTACATAAATGTTTTTAGTTTACAATCCTTTTAAATCTCCCGCATGTAAAAAAACAGGTCCGATTTAAAAATAAACTTAAAAAGACATATAATTTCTAAGAAGTTTAAATTCTTGAAGTGAGACTGAGTATTGTAAAATTACGCTGTTCATACTTGTAAAACTGTTCAAAAGTTTGTAAAAATAAAAACCAGGAATTGCATTTTGGGATTTCTTGATAATCTTATTTATAATACGCATATTCAACCTCAAAATCGTACGATTATTTACTATTTGTATAATATTAACACGTAATAGTGTATGTTTCTATAACGAGGTTGATGATCATTGCTTTGTTTTTGCTATAATAGTATTACAATAATTTAATTACGTTAGTGAAGAAAGCTTGAAGATAATTTGATATCTTAGTACATATTGACACATATACAAGGTACATTCGCAAAAGCGATGTCTCATATTTTAGTCTAAGCAAAAGATTTGGGTGCAGAATCTTCGAGACTGTCGGTTAGTCGGCGATATCAAGGTCCGACCCAACTCATATGCCCTTGAGCCTTAATCTAGTGAGGACCGTTCATGAAATGGACAGCAATTGGAACGTTGTGTGACGGCTCAAAACGGCCAAAGACAAGAGTCGCGCGCTTCAACTCGGAGATCGACAACACATTTATTCTCCGAGTCATGAATTGCTGTTAGTGAGAGAGTTTCTGATGACACTGCAATTTTCCCTACAGTCTTTGTTCAAATTTAGCTTAAAAAATATCATTTAAGAATTACCATCGTCTCTAATGAGTGTTCTGAAAAATATTTCTGTGTAAATCAGGCGAAGGTGTATTAATATTCAAGAATGTTGCTTTAAAGAATATTAAACATATTTTCAAATAAGCGAACTCTCTGAAATTAATCTCATTATTTTCCGAACGTACATATTAAAAAAACAAAACTAATTCCGTTTACAATGTCGACTTTTATACCATATAACCCAAAACTTTCATGAAGATTACTTTAAACTAACAACACAATTAATTTCATAGAGTTATGATCAAGACTATCAAATAATTAAGTAGTGGGATAAATAAAGTTCGATTCAGTCATCTTAAGCCATCGCTACATTGTTTTAACTTTATCAACTACCAAATTTTCTAAAAAGTTTAGTCCTTTTTCAGTTATTGAAAACTACATTTTTTTATTGCAGACGTAAAACTTTGTAGTATAATTATTTTTTTAGAGTTTGCGCAAACTGCGATACTTTAATTTTCTATTATCGCATCATTTCTGGTGTAAGAAAATAATATCTATGTAAATCTCTTTAATATGTAAAACAAATATAATAATAATAATAATAATAATAGTAAGGCTCTGCGCCCCGCGTAAGAGCACGGCCTGCGAATTAAAATGTTAAGACTATCATATCTTCGCTCTCTCTACCCGGTTATCGCGCATCATTTCTAATGTGGGGTGTTGTGGCAAGCACCGCTATTATTATCCCTTGTTGGAAGTGAACACAGGTACTCAATTATTTTTAGTGATTGAGTAGGCCACCTGTCAGACACCAGAGAGTACCGGGAATGGAACCCGTGTTCGTCAGCATCGCAGCCCGCCTTTCAACCACGGAACCACATCGGCGTAAAACAAATGTACTTTTTTATAATTTAGTTTGAGATGAATTCTTAAATACAAACTTTAAAAACATTATTGTTAAAAACATTTATTTAAATAATTTGGAATAACATGATGCAATTTAGACTTAATATTCTTCAAAAGCGCTGTACAATAATCTCAATTATTTGGTATGATATTTTACACCACATTTTCTTAAATTGGATTCAATATTGACCATCAGTCAAAAAAATACCAAGAAATTTGAACTATCATCAATAAGCAAACAAGTTGCTCTTTTGTCACACGTGTAGAAGCAAGTCAACAATTTTGATATTTGTGAAGTCATACGAATTCTGAGTTTTAATAACACTTTAGCATCTTATGATGACAACAGGTTGCAAAGATTGTAATATACATCCTTTTGTCAATAGTTCTGTTTCTGTACCCGTAATTGCATAAGACAATCTTACAATATTTTTAACTAGAAAGCTGTTAAATAAACAGTCAATTGTCACCTATGTGGATCTGTACCGAAAATTGATAAAATTAGATCATTATCTACCAGGTGTACCGAAAAGTCTTTACCGTTTTGTTTTTGGAAAAAAATGCATAATTTTCGATGTAATGGAAAAATTTATTTATTCTAAATATTGACCATTTAATTCTGCACATCTTGCCCATCTTTCAGGCAATTTATGAATCTCATTCCAAAAAAATTGTTTTTTCATTCATCTATCCATTTTTTAACTTCTTCGAAATTGGCGAAGTTCTGCTCTGCTAATGCAGAGCCCATTGATACGAAAAGATGATAGTCGGGAGGGAAAAGGTCTGGAGAGTACGGCGGGTGCAATAATATTTCTCACCCAAGCGCTTTCAATGCTTCCTTGACCGGTTTTGCTGTACGAGGCGGCGCGTTATCGTGCTTTAAAATCACTTTACCGTGTCTTCGGGTTCGTTCTGGATGTTTTTCGATCAATGCATGGTTCAAGTTGATCATTTGTTGTCGGTAGCGATCACTATTAACTGTTTCACCAGGTTTCAACAGTTCATAATACACCACGCCACTCTGGTCCCACCAAACACAGAGCATCGTTTTCCTGCCAAAGCGGTTCGGTCTCGCAGTTGATAAGCCAGCTTCTCCAGGTGATAATCATGATTTTTTGCCCTTAGGGTTTTCGAAATAAATCCACTTTTCATCTCCCGTCACTATTCGATGCTGAAATGACTTTCGATCAAACCTTTGAAGCAGCATTTCACAAACGATTTTTCGATTTTCTATTTGCCTGTCATTCAATTGATGTCGCACCCATCTTCCCATCTTTTGGATTTTTCCCATCGATCGTAAGTTTCTTGGGCCACATTTAACGCTTCTGCCAATTGTTGTTGAGTTTGTGTTGGGTCTTCATCCAATAACTCCTGCAGTTTCTCATCTTCAAACTTTTTCGGTCTGCCAGAACATTCTTTGTCTTGCACATCGAAAACATCACTTTTGAATTGTCGAAACCACGCCTCACAAGTTTTTATGGTTGGAGCATGCTCGCCGTATGTTTCAACTAGCAAACTATGACTTTCAGCGGCTTTTTTCTTTTGATTAAATAAAAAAGTAAAGCATGCCGCAAATGCACGTTTTCAGGTACATAACTTGACATTTTTGAAGAGGTATAAGTATATGACGGTGATACTTTTACAAAATATAACCTACGACGTTGAAGCTTGATGTCTGTAGAATAAAATGAACACGTGTCAAGTCATAATATTGTATATTAAGCCTAGCGACACCTATTGGAAAAACCCGGTAAAGACTTTCCGGTTCACCTGGTAATAGACTTGATTTCCACACCGACAGACGAAGCTGGAAATAGATTGTTGGTCTCAAAAACGAAAATCTTTATGTTTACTTTTAAAGAAAGACGAATCAATTTGTCATATTGCAGCTAGACATGCTTTTCTATGATTAAAGTGCTTTTAAGTACCCTTTTTTGTAAGTTGTTTGTTTGTAAGTTTTGTTTTTTGTAAGTTGTTTGTTGCAATATTGTTGAAAGTAGTTTGAGGGCAATCAAGTCGTCTATTAGTGAAGGTTACTTGAGCTGACTTCTCACTGTTTACTGTTATTCTCCACTTGCGAGTTCAATCTTGCAGTAGGTTTAGGTGATGCTGTAAGTGAGCTGCAGATGCTGCCGGCTTGTCACTGGTTGATAATATGGCCACGTCATCGGCAAACATGGCAACAGAAGTGTCCTGTGTGGGTGGCGTATCATATGAATAGATCAGCTAGAGTAAAGGACCCAAAACACTACCTTGTGGCACTCCTGCTTGGATTTGGTGATAGACTTGGGAAGTGTAATTTTATCAAACTCTCTATTTTTAGCCACTTTTTAATATACCAGGTATTGTATTGTATACTTTCGTTTAAGAACTGAAATCTCTAATTGTATAATAATAACCGCCACATTCCATTATGAAAGCTAAACATAAATGTCTTCTCAATTCTACAATATTTAAGTTTAAAAATAAAACATAACATTAGTTAATGTTATATTTTTATGCACCTTTACAATTTTTATAATAAAAATATATAAAAATATCGTAAGCAGGAGTATCCATAGAAACAGCATTGCATATACTTGTTATCAGAGCGGAGAATACAGTAGAAAACAATGAGGTACTTTTATTTGCCTTCTTGGATTTTGAGGGAGCATATGATAATGCCTTCCTAGATTCAATAATTAGAGCGTTCAGAATTTGACTAAACAAACTGCAGTTAGATAGTCTGTATTCTTAAAGAAAGATTAGTTTATGTATCCTTGATGGGTAAAATAATGACGGTTCGGGTTGCAAGAGGATGTTTATCTGCTAAATAATGTTATACAGGTACTCGAGAAGAATAAATACAAAATACTCACATATGCTCGGTCATACTACCACAGGGAAACTTTAACAATACAGTTAGAGAATGTATGCAAAGGTAAATTTGGGTACAAATTGGAAAGATATAGGGGGACTAAATATAAGCCCCTGTAAATCTACTACAATAGCAATAACAAGAGGGATAAACTTAGAGGAACGGGATCTCTTAGGCTCCGAGGTGTAGAAATACAGTTATCAGATGAGGTAAAATATTTTGGAGCAATTTTAGACTGGAAGTAACACATACAAAAATTCAAAAAGAAAGTGGAGGCCACACAACTGTTAGCCAGACGAGCTCATGCAAGAACTTGGAGTTTAAAATCAGAAGTGATGCATTATTTTATGATCCCACTAAATAAGAAAATGGGAGAAGCATAATAAGTCCAAAAGGATGCAGGACTACCGGAGACACAGAAGTCAAATAGCTTACAACCAAAAAGGTTTTTTAATACTTGCTACCATGTTACATTTTTTTAAATAATTCAGCAACATCAAATGGAGTGGTGCGTCGTTCATCAATTTCAAAAGGGGGTCAGCGAGAATCATGTAAAGTATGAGCACACCATTTTTCTGAAAAACTCTCATGACATCAACGAACAATAACCTAAACTGTTACAAACAGAACTTTAGTTGTCGATGTTTTAGTGAATATCACAATAGGTAACAACCATAACACAGAAAATTTATCCACCTATTATAAGAAAGTAGCTTTCCCTTTTGTAGCCCCTCCCATCTTATAAATTAGATTATTTAGACATGAAGACTGATAAGACATACTTTATTGCCACGCTAAAAATTAAATTAATATTATCAAAAATCAACCTCAGATTATTTTACGATTTTTTTTTCAATAAAAGAACAAAATAAAACATAATACATCTAGAGTTAATTAGTTTTGAATTCGTAAAATAATATCAGTAATGATACGTCGGGCGGGTTATTTTTGCTTCAGAGATAACTATTGTTGAATTATATGCGTCATAAGCGGTAAATATAGGTATCTAAAATATTTCTTTCTAACCCGGAACAGATGAATCGTTAGTAAGATACACAAAACATGACAAAATACCATAGTTCCAACAAATTCAAATTTGATGCAAATATTTCCGTTGAGAGGTAAGGAAGATGTATTTCAACATTAAAATTAAATCCATATGTAAATTCTCATTTCTTATATAAGTAAACATAAAAGTGGTGGTAATGATCAACTTAATATTTAGTGGAATGAAATGTTACTCGATTTTACTGGCAATATGGGAGAGTAATCAATTGAGTTTCATAGCGCAAGGTTTTGTTGGCCACGCTTCCTAGATTATCTCGTGCTATTTATGTTACGTAGGTCGTCGACCAGCTGGCGCATCAGATAAATTATTATTCTTTATTTAGTTATTTCAAATATTGGATATCCTAGAACCGAATTTAGATACTGAAATAGCATGTAACCTGTCGGTCAAGGCCTTGCCGCCGGAAATACGCATCAAGAAATAATGTGGGGCTTTACTTTTTATTGCATGCCTAATCATTACCCAGCAACGTTTATTCTCAACAATTTAAATTTATCCAATTTATGTTTATTCTGTAAAGACAACAGTATCTATCCATATTAGTAAATGGTATTAGAATACAACAGTTCAAGTATACAAAATACCCAGACATGCTCTTAAATAGTAGCCTTACACAAAACCACAAAGCGACAAGAAAAAAGAAAATTGATCTGAAGGTCAAAAAAATATAGTGACTTATGGGTAAAAGTTCTCACCTTTTGCTTGGAAATAAGGTCTTGCTGTACAAAGCGATTATTAAACCTACTTGAACATATGGAATTTAACTATGAGAGTGTTCTAATTTCTGGAGAATTTCACTCAAAAACCTGATGTACCATATCAGATGCTTCTTGGTATACATCAACTCGTACTTTACACTAGGATTTATGAATACCGTACTTCAACGAGATTATAAAACATTACATGACAGATCTTATGCTCACCTAAATCCAAATATTCAATACCTCTTAAATAACTCCCATCAAATTACATTAAGAACATGTGTGTTTAATTGGAGCCATTGTTAGGTCTTATTATAAAATAACATCATTGGGTTTTACTCTCAGCATGCTTATGTAAATAGGCAATAAATTAGATTTTTTTATATTCTATACATCAACATGAAAAAATAAGATAATAATAATCCAAATTTCCTTATCTATCACTAACAGATTGAGTTCCTTTAATTTTTAGATTTTTGATATTTAAACGCCAAGAGCCAAGAGCTGACGTAATCACTTGTACGCATGGTTTCTTAGAAACTCCCACACCGTTGTATTTAAATGAGGTATATGGAATTAATCGTCTGGTGGCACGGTTGTGCAACACCAGGGTTAAATTACGAATGATTTTATGTTGATTCGAGGATATAATCTCTAAGAAATCAACTGCTTTTTGCTATCGGACTTGCAGCATCCACACGTGTTAATTTATTGAATAGTTAGAACAGAATCATCTGATAAATCTACTGGTAAAACCGCTTCTTTCCCCAAGATATCTCAAAAAGAATTGAGATAGAATGATACATTATTGCAACTGCATAAATAGAAAGATGTCCGATTGGAATGTGTAAACAATTGAAGCACACTATATATAAGGTGTTTCGAAAGTCGATTCATAACATTTTAAAAATTAATTTTTTCTGTGCTACCTCTTATAGTTAGTCTACTATGCAAATCGACTTCTCACAAAGAATAAAATATAATTTTTTTACTTTCCTTATCCTATAATAAGGAAAGTAATGTAATCTACGGCGGAAATTTGACCTACCCAGTTTTTCACATTTCTGGACGAAATATAGCCTTAGGACACCAAAAAAGTTGGTTTGGGCTATTGGTTCGTGTGTGTGTGTGTGTCTGTCGGTCTGTCAGTAAACAGGATATCTCGAGAACCGTAAAAGCTAGAGACTTGAAATTTGATTACTTTAGAGACGCAGTGCGCAAGCTTTTGGTAAAAATCGGCCAACCGTTTGGTCATTGTCAAATCGATGCAAACGGCCGAATCTAAACAGTTGAAGATACAAAAAATCTGGTGTGAACATCACGACTTTCCTTATCCTATTATAATAAATATTATACCGTGTTCATCGTACGGCCTGCTGCTCTCTCTGGAACTTGTTACTTTAAAAGGACGAGGCGCGAGTCCATCGTCTCGGCTCTGCGCTGCTTTCGTGTAAAATTTGTTAATTTAAAAGGACAAGGCGCAGTCCAACACTACCGATTAAAATAAACAGTACAAGACAATAATTGACTCGTACTTAAATTTTGCTACGTCACTGAAGGTAACCGTGCGAGCTCGGTCGCACGGCCTTCCATTATCGCCTGCGTGCTCCTCTGCGGCCAGCGCTCCCCGTCCTCCGCAGTCGGCGGTAGCTATCCGAGCGCGCTGTGATTGGTCTGTTTAATTAATTTTAATCGGCTATAACTTATTTATTTGACCTCGGATCAAAAAATTTCATTGTAATTTTTTGTTCGTCTCGGTCTGATCTATCCGGGAATATAAATTTCCTGAAACATTTTATGAACACCCGGTATATTAAAAATCCTGAGCTTCAATTTTTTTTCGAGTTCCTATTTTGCCAACTTTTATTTTAAATTCATGTTTACCTTATGACAACAAGTCATTTTTATTCTCATAAATTTTTTGTATCTTCAACCGTTTAGATTCGCGGCCGCTTTGCGACCGATTTTGCGACCTTGCGACCGATTTTGCGACCTTGCGACCAAACGGCTTGGCCGATTTTTACCAAAAGCTTCGCATTGCGTCCCCTACCTACAAGTAACTTGCATACCAAATTTCAAGTCTCTAGCTCTTACGGTTCTCGAGATATCCTGTTTACTGACAGACCGACAGACACACACACACACACACGGACCAATAGCTAAAACCACCTTTTTTGGTGTCCTGAGGCTATATTTCGTCCAGAAATGTGAAAAACTGGGTAGGTCAAATTTCCGCCGATTACATTACTTTCCCTATTATAGGATAAGGAAAGTAAAAATTTATGAGAATAAAAATGATTTGTTATCACGTAATAAACATGAACTTAAGATAAAAGTTGGCAAAATAGGAACTCGAAAAAAAATTGAAGCTCAGGATTTTTAATATATCGGGCGTTCATAAAATTTTTTGGGAAATTTATATTACCGGATAGATCAAACCGAGAAGATCAAAAAAGTGCAATGAAATTTTTTGATCCGATAAATAAATAAGTTATAGCCGATTAAAAATTAATTAAACTGACAAATCACAGCGCGCTCGGAGAGCTACCGGGCCGACAGCGGATTGACGGGGAGGGGAGCACTTGGCCGCTAGTAGGGAGCACGCAGGCGATAATGGCGAAGGCCGTGCGGCCGAGCTCGCACGGTTACCTTCAGTGACGTAGCAAAATTTTAAGTACGAGTCAATTATTGTCTTGTACTGTTTATTTTAATCGGCTTTCGAGTGTTGGACTCGCGCCTCGTCCTTTTTTAAAATAACAAGTTCCGGGACGAGAGCAGCGCAGGGTCGAGACTATGGACCCGGTATAATATATAATAATAGGATAAGGAAAGTCGTGTGATGTTCACACCAGATTTTTTTTTAATATGTTTAAGAAATGGGTAGTAAGAGCTCTTCAAGATATCGTTTTACGATTATAATCATGGTATACTCTCATGTGTTGCAGTCAAAAGCGCAATAGTAACCTACGTTTATTTTTGTGAAAATAGTTTAAATATATTTTGGCTTTCATTACACACATTTTTTGTAAAAGAAAAATCTTATATACTAAGTACAGAGTGTTCGCAAAAGTATATCTCCAAAACCAGAAGAGCTAAAACATTTTCATTTGTTCTATGATAGAGACGACGTTGAAAGAAGTAATAGTAAGTTTAACAAATAAAATTTTTACCATTGCATTTTCAACAACCATTCGTGAGTAAAGTAAAATAATTATACCGGTCGTGATAAGCGGCTTACATGTTCTGCATTCATAAATAATTGTTGATCATGCACGACGACATATACGTAATCCAGCGGCGCACATGGCCTAGCAAAACTAGGAAATCAAAAACAGCATTACACATTTAAAGTACACGATATTTATTTTGCCAGTTATCCTGGCACTGTAAAGCTTAAAATTGTTTTACAATTTTTACCCGTTGAATCTGCTGTGTTCGATGGTAGTTTGACGTATCAGATAACGAAATTTGCAGTGACCTTCTACGCTTTTTAAAAATGGATAACGTAGTGGTTTTCCGCTCTCTTAAATTCTTTAAATCCTGTTACTGCTTTGTTAATCATTCTAAATTATTATGTAGTTCCCTGTGGATGGCATTAAAAACACAGCTCATATCTACTAAAGTTTAGCTCAAACAAAATGTTAACACCACCATTTCTTTTATACATTAAAGGATTTATTTAGCATGGTAAATTAATTATATGGTTCTTTGTATGTCGAATGTATAACTATCTGTTGACTCATTCCCCACAAATTTTTTTCGTGAATTATTATGTTATAAGGTCTATTAACATCTAAATTATGTTTACATAAGATGTGGTTGTTATTTTACATATAATTTTTAAGACTGTAATAACAATTCTTTATATGTTATAACATTTTTTCTAAACACATAATTAATTATATTTATATCATATTAAATGAGAGAGTCACAAGTGTCGTGTTCTAAATTATTTGTGATTAGCCGTACGTATTAATTCTAAAATGCGACTTGTTTCATTCTAAATCCAAACTAAAGTTAAATTTATCGGAAACTATCAACCTTTTCCGAACATTCAATATAAATATTACCACAACTTTTAGTGGTGAATACATAGAGTAAATTCCACAGTAAATAAAGCAGGGTAATATTTTATGATACTAAATAATAAGTTGATTATTACTTTTTTTTTATTAAAGAATTTATTGCAAATTTACAATCTACTCCGTCTACAGAGTAATAAGTAAATAATATGACGGTGTTGCTAAATGTCATGAGTTGGGCTCCATCCACTGATGGGTCTCCAAGATTCACTCGACGAGATCTTTAGGCCACTGCCTTTTGAGTCTCCGATTTGCGGATTGGAAGTTGTAGAGGTGGGCGATGAGTTGATTGGTGTGGTTCAATGTGCGGACTCGGCTAATGCGAGCTGAAGTTTTGATGACATCTTTGATGAAGAGAATTCTGAGATCGTGGTGCAGAGTTTGGTTACTGATGTACCATTGAGCGTTTGCCAGAGTACGTATAGTCTTCGATTGAAATGACTGTAGCATCTTGGGCAAGGTGTACTCCGAAGGTGTGTGCTTTTTCTTGGATTGATCTAGCCCAGCTATGGTCAGGTTTTCTTAGTGGTGGAACTTCTTAGTAGTAGGTCTCTTGAGTCTTTTTATAGCTTTCCAGATACAATAATCTACTGGAGATAGGCTAGAGATGTAATGCCTGAATGTTGTATTTCTGTTTTCATGTAGAGCTTCGTGAAAACGGTGGATTAAATTATTTAAGATGGTCTTGTCTCGAGGGTTTCTGGTCCTTTGCCATTTTCCACGAGCTCTGCGTTTTTCTATGACGAGCTGCCTGATATGTAGAGGTATGTTATGTGTTACTGAATCGTTTTTGTGTTCAGTCGGTGTAGCTTCCCAGGATGCCTTTTGGATTAGATTTGTGAGGTACTCCACGGTTTCATCAATTTCGTTTGGAGTATGCATTTTGTGGGCTAAGCTTATATTACAGTTGATGTGGTGTTGGAATTGCTCCCAATCAGTCTTAGCTGTACAAAGTTTTGGAATTGGGGTTTTATAAATAACATTTGTACTCAAAGTAATTATTATTGGACTGTGGTCTGAAAATAAATCAAAGTTGCGTTCAATTTTGCTGTACACATCAGGAATATCTCTGGTAACTGCAAAGTCAAGCAGATCGGGAATTTTATTTAGATCTGACGGCCAATAGGTCGGTTCGCCGGTAGATATATATTTTAGATTATGTTGCTGTATGGTTTTAAAGAGTGCTCGTCCTTTGGGTGTAATCAACCTGGATCCCCAGGTAGTGTGTTGGCATTCCAGTTACCTGCTACAAGGAAGCGGGGTCCTATTGGTAGTAGAAATTCTTGAAATTCTTCAATTGAAATGGTGTGCCTAGGGGGACAGTAGATGGCCCCGATAATTAATGGCCAGGAGAATAAACTTATTTTTATCAAAGCGCTTTGGATTTTGTTAGATGTATAGGGTGGTAGCGAGTAGTGGTCTATTGCTGTTTTGATTATGATTGCTGAACCTGCGTGGGCAGTTCCCTCCGGGTGATTTCCGTAATATATAGAGTAATATAGAATTTTTATAACTGTATTTAGTGTACAATGGCTCTCCGCTATCAGTAGAACGTCGATTTTATTGATAATTAAAAATAGAGTGACTTCATGAATATGGTTTTTGAGCGGGTTTGAATTCCATTCCGCTATTCTTATCGAAGTAGCCATTATTGGGTTACTTTATTAATGACTGCGTAAAGCATAGATAAAATCATGTTGTTCTGATTTAATAATTGAGTGAACATATTTTTGAATTCGTTTAAGAAGGTGTTTAATTTATCAGCTATCTCGTCATTATTGTCAGTTTTTCTTGCAGCTATTTGTGAATAACTTAGGTATCTCTGAGAGGGATTTTGTAAGATTTGCTGGCTAGTTGGTAAACTTACTACTGGGTTTATTTTATTTGGTGTTCTTATAATGGGTTGTTTAGATGTGGTTCGAGTTTTTAAGTCTCTATAGACCGTGTATCCTTTATAATTGGCGGGATGATTGCCGCCGCACAAAGCACACGTAGCAGGAGTATTCTTAGATTTGCTGCAGGTTTTGCTATCATGTTGTTGTCCACATTTTACGCAGTAGTAGGGCTTGCTGCAGTATGTCTTAGAGTGACCATAGGCTTGACATCGTGTACATTGTACTATATTGTTTTTAATGCGCCGTGCTTCTACTCTTATTTTTGAATTTTGTAAAAACTCTACTTTGTAGATTTCTGTATTATTTGGTTTTGGTTCGAGGTCGATGAAAAACATTGGCAACAGTTGTTTAGTTACTCTATGCCTGATATTCATTCATGTTCCTTACCGAGTGACCTAATTCTTGAAGCTCAATCTTTGTGTCTTGGGTATTAATTGAATGATGAAGGTCTCGTATGACCACCCGGTAGGCGCGTTCTTCTTTGATTTGATAGGTGTGGTGGACTATATTTTCTTCTTGTAAATGTGAGATTAGTTTCCTGAATACATCAATGGAAATGGTATTTATCTTAACTGTGTTGTCTGATAACGCTTTAGAGTAGAATCTTTCTTCTTCAATGACTTTGTTTAGGTTATCAGTCATGGATTTAAAGTCTGTAACACCGTAAATATATACTGGTGGGGTTATGGTTCGGTAGTTGAGATTTTGTTTGGGTTTCACTGTTATCATTTGGGTTGTTATTTTCTTCATGTCCATTGAATACTTGAAATCTATTTACCGTGTTTATTGTGGGAGCGTTTTGACAGTTTGTGTTAGTCGCATTCGTTTTCTCTTCTTAGTAATAGTTTGCCATGAGTGTTTTTTATTATTATCCTCTTGGTTTGTTATCATTGTTTCGTCATCGTCGGTTTCGCTATTGTGGCTAGTTTGTGAAGATTGTATGAATGGTGTTGCTGGATAAGTGCTGTTAAAGTTAGTTGTGTTAGGAAAATGAGATTGGTTTTGGTACTGCTGGTAAAGTTGAAGTGCTTGGTTTTGATACATTTGAAATGATTGATGATTTGATTGTGTTTGACTTAGCTGACCTAGATAGATTGATGGTGGTTGAAATTGGCTTTGCATTGTGGACATCGGTTGTAATTTATTCCAGTTGTTTGTATAATTGTTGGATGGACCGGGTATATTCCCGGCTGGAAACATTTCACTGCATGAATGTCTAATAAATAAACGATAATTTAAACGAATTTTTAAAAATTATTATAAAACTTATTAACACTATGCGTGAGCAGCTGTGATATCAGCCGTCTGCACTAGTCCGTAATCACCCCGGCCGACCCTCAGAGATAAGAGAGCGGCGATCGACACGTCATTCTAGAAAAGTCAACCGAGAACGATTATTACTTGAATTGTATAATTAGTAATACTAAAGATGTCCTGGGTAAACATGTCTGTCTATTTTTAACAAAATATACAAACATCTTATTTTTATAAATATAAATTTGTTAAAAATAGGGTCTTGTCAAAAGTTCTATATGTGTAATGACGAGCATAACTCAATTGTGTTCGACAATATTCCATGCAGATGAAATAATGTCTTATAATTTTAAACTTAATTTAACAATGTTTGTTAAAAAATATTTTAAAAATTATATTAGAAAAACTGACGGAGGCAGAAACATACAGTTCATGAGCAAGGTTCTAGAAAACATTGAAGGTGGACAATTGTGATCGTTAATCAACTGAAGAATATGGAATTCTTAAATCAACCTCTTCTAATTGTATGGAAGACAAGAACCTGAAGCATGTAAATAGCGGAAAGAAATATTTTTAGTGGCATTGATGTGAGCTATTCTACTAATTTAACACTGGCTAGATTTTGATATATTGCTTGTTAAGAAGAATGGTCTTAACTATAGCTTTATGAAGGACGAGCTAATGATGGATTAAAATAACATATAAATGTTTCAGTACGAAGAAATAATTAATATTTTAAATAAAACTAAATCTTCTTTTTACATACTTTAATGTGGGTGGATTTGGAGTAAACAATTTATAATTATATAAAAGGCAGAAACAATTTGACAAGAGAATCAGTGGTTAAAGAGTTCAGTGTGACTTAGATTTATATTCCACCAATCTCTGCAATAAAAACAAAGAACTAGCCTACAGTGAACCGAGAGGTCTACATGAGAATCTACGTGAATGGTGAACGAAGAATTTTTTGCCAAAGCCGAAATACTGGGAAATGAACAAAAGCGTTAATATTAATATTTAATTTATAATAGAAGTTGAAATAAAACTTTTTTATGAAAATAACTACCTTCTCATTTAACAATCCTTTCCCAGCCTGAAGACAATTTATAAATTCCAATTTTATGAAACTGATTATTTTCATATTGAAGAAAATGTAAACACCCCTATTTTAATTATTCTCCATTATTTAATTTTTTATCATGCATATGATTGTAGAAGATCTATCCTGTTACGACCCCAAAGGGCCTTCAAGGCCTGTTACGGGAAACTATTATATGATTGTCCAAAGATAAAAATTGGTCATAATCCGTTGGAGATATGTCTGGGAGTTCTCCCACCCTACAATCATTATTTTGTTTTTGGTCTCTGCTGTAATATATCATAGAGCATTATTTTAGAAAAATAAAACTTTTTAACGATTTACCAGTGCCGCTTGTTTTTGTTGCAATGCGTAGCGCACTCGTTGTAGCAGTTCACTATAAATGTTTGCCATGCGGTTTTGACTAACTCGAGGTATCAACTTTCCTTTAGGACTTTGCGACACAGGATCACTTGATGATAGCCAGTGGTGAGTACGTTTAGTTGGAATACATAAACCATTTTTTTCAGTGGTCAAAATTTGATCCTGTAGTTCGTTATTGGGCGTGGTATCCATTTATTTAATTTCCACTTCTCTATTTTGTATAAATGCTTCCGTATTTCTTCGTCACTTACTTTCAACAATTCTGCAAAAAATAAATATTCAAGAAAAGGTGAAAAATTATTAAAATTAGAATTGAAGAAAATAATGAAATTAAAGATTGACAAAAGTAAGTTTAGATAACGCCATAAAAAATCAGAAATTAAGGAAAGCATCTGGAAATGACAAAATAATCATTAAAATGATAAAAGTAATAAGCATTACAGGAAGACCAATATTATTAATTTTCAATAAAATAGGAATGAGCTTGATACTCGATGTACTGAATTTCGTGGAGTTTGGATACTCTTCATAGGAAGAAATCATGCGGAGCGAGATCTGGTGAGGATAAAGTGACGTATGGATAAAAACAAAGGTCTTGGTGCAAAATTTACTATACAGTACAATTAGACAACTAAAGATCAACTATATATTTGCGCACAGATAGCTTCAAAACTACAAAATGGAACATATGATTTCATCAATGTTTTCCGATATTCGTGCACTCCTAGGTCTTCCTGCTCCTTTCACCACTACATAAATAGTACTTTTAAAGTTCCTGACTCATAACAAAATCGATTATCGATCGGGAACAAAAGTCCGAAGTTCAGGATGTTCCTAATACTTGCTTACACAGCAAAAGATTTCTATTTGTTTGTCCACGACATGTTGGCTACTAAGGACTCCTCTAAGTAAAATTTCTCGATTACTTGCGTTTAATAAAATTATTTTCTCTGTTTTCAAACCACCCTTCGCTTCATAGCCTTCCTTTGAAATTAGAAAAAGAGTTTTACCTTATGTTGACAAAGCGTTTAAAAACAAAAGTATAAACTAAGATAAAGAAGACAGAATAGATTTGGAGCGAAGGAATAACACGCACCTTATTTATCTTCTTCTCTTCTTCAAGTGCCATCACTGTTATCAATAGTTGGCGATCATGTTGGTTATCATATTTGCGATTTCGACCTTGTCAACTGCAGCTCTGAAAAGCTATGCTGTAGATTATTCGTACCATTGTCTCAAATTTTGTAAACCATGAGACTATTTGTCTGTTTGGACCTCTTCTGCTATCTATCTTCCCTTGTATTATAAGATGTAATATGTCACGTTTTTATAGATGTCTCATAATGTGACCAAAATATATAATAATATATAACTTTCTTCTATTCACAGTTTTAACGACTTCAATTTATTTATTCTTCTTCATCCAGATTTCTCCTCCATAATACAGCACTGAGAAAACGTATGCTCTAACCATTTGGATTCAAACAGGCAATTTTATATTATGCCTGTAAAAGGCTTTCTTCATACGTAGAAATACAGCTCTGGCATATTCAATGCGTCTTTTTATCTCTATGGAGGAGTCACAGTCATTGTTTATATTGCATCCCAGATATATGTGGCTTTTTCTACCATTTCCAGCTACTACCTATTTATTTGGATGCTGTTATTCTGTAGTAATTTGTTCTTACTTATTATCATATATTTAATTTTTGATGTGTTAAGTTTTAAACCTTATTCTTTGAGCACTCTAGCGATTTTTTCCATAAACGTTTGCATATCTTCATTGGTATTCACGAAAATCAGCATGCTGTCGGAATATCTGATATTGTTTATCTTCCTATTTACTATAATTCCCTTATTTACATCGTACAAAGCTTCTTTAAATAGTTCTTCGGAGTTCAAATTATAGAGTAGAGGCAACAATGACGGACACCACTTTTTATTTACATCGCTTCTGTTACTTGTTGTCCTACTCTAACTGTGGTCATTTGATGCCAATTATAAGCAAATCTTTATCGTCAACTCCTACTTTCTTCAAGTTTTGCAGTAGTTTGTCGTGTGGTACCTTATTGAAAGCCTTTTAAAAGTCGATTAAGCATATATGCACATCACAATTGACATCTGACATCGTTGAATCAATACTTAAACTTCGAAAAGAGCTTCCCGTGTCCCCATTCCGATTTGGAATCCAAATTGCGTTTCATTTAATTGTTCCGTAGATTCTAACCAATCTGCTAGTAATGTTCTTGATTACATATTTTTTTGAATAAATTTGTCAAAATTATTACTCTATTTCCCCAAACATATTTAATATTTCACTCAATAGTCCATCTACCCCAGAAGCTTCATCACTCTCTTTGCTATTCTTGTTCCTCTTTCTACTTCGTCTTTTGTAATCTCTGGTCCCGTACTTATATATTTCACATTATGTTTTGTATTTCTATCATCATTAAATAGCTCTAAAATGTATTTTTTCGATAATTCCAATTTCTGGCGTTTTTCTGTTATAATCATTCCTTCGTCATTTTCTAAACCTCTGCTGTTTATCTTTATTTTTAGTCCCAAAACCTGTTTCAGTTTTTTGTAATGGTTAAACATATCATGTTTTTTATTATATTCTTTATTTCTGAACATTGTTTATTTTGCCATTCCGCTTTTGTATGTTTTTTTCTTCTAATTTTTTGAGAATCCTATTATACATTATTTGATTTTGATTTTTGTATATTCTTCTCTCATTCGTGAGATCTAAAATCTCTTTTGTCATCCATATTTGTTTTTTATGGTGTCTCTCTTCTTCGAATATTGTTTCCTGTATGTTAAGGACTATGTTTTTTATTCGTTTTACCTATGTTTCAATATCTTCTTCTTTGTCATTTTTGTTGTTGAGATTATCTTCTATTTGTTGTGTAGCGTTTTTACATAATTCTAAATCTGTTAATTTTTCTCTGTTCAATTTCGATATTCTTTTGATTTATTATATATTTTCTTGAACCGTAGTCTAATATGACGCAATAATAAACTATGATATGTTAGTACATTTGCCCCAGGGTATGTTTCAACCGATTTTATGATATTTCTAAATCTTTTGTTTATTTATTTATTATGTAATCAATTTCATTACCGATAATCCTTTTATGTGAATCCGCTGGAGATTTTCACGTATAAGGGCGTCTTTTCGATATTTTTGCTAAATAATGCAAATAAGTCTTTTTTTCATTACGCGTTCGGAGGCCATAATCATCTATAATATATTTTTGCTTTTCTTGTCCAATTTTAGTATTCATGTCCCATCAATATATTTGTTTCGTTATATTTTTTAACTTGATTCCTTATTCAAGGTGTTCATACAATTGTTTTATAATGTCTTCTTCACATTTGACGTAGATACATATACTTGAATTAAGTTCATAGTTACTGTTTTTGTTTTTATTTTTATTATATTCTATCCGAGTATTGCACTACACTTTTATAGCCTCAGATACTTTCGGTATTACAATTATTGCACTTTATTATAATAGCGTGTAATGTCTTTCCGATATAATACACTACATGGTCATCTACACTGCACATCCGGATCCTGTCCATCTCATTTCACGAATTCCCAGTATACTGATGTTTAACCTTTTAATTTCTGGTAAGGTGTTTTGTATTTTCCTGCTTTGTACATGCTTTGAATGTTCCATGTGTCTATTCTATGTGTGTTTAATTTTTGCTCCATTTGAATAGCGGTTGATCGAAAAATTCTTAGCACCCCTGCCTCATGTAAGGGGCACCCGTACTCGGGGCCATTGTCTATATCACCTATATCATAATTGTTCTGGAGATACTAGTGAGGTGATTTCTCGTTGCCTTCCTCACCGCAGTGCAAAAACCTTTCTACTGATTCAGTTCTGCTTCTTTTAGGCTACGACTGATATTGGTGAATCTGCTGCCATTCACCAAGCTGGTTTTGATTCGCCCGGTTTCCCCGCTAAAACTCATACCTTCAGAACAGAAGGGATTGAAACTCCTATTTGTAGTTTTAATTGCTATAATAATAAAATAATGTAATATTACACATTGTTAGAAATATTGGACTATAAGCGAAACGCAAAAAGGTTCTCAAAAGAATAGCAGGGGTAAAACTAGTAGATAAAATCACAAACAAAAGAAATGCAAAGATTAAGAGTAAACAAGGAAGAACGCATTGAGATAATATGGATACATGATTAAAATAAAAGCAACAAGACTTAACATTAAAAATGGGAAGGCAAGAAGGAAAACGAAAGAAAGAGCTAAAAGAATATGAAACGATAAAACAAGAAGATACTTAAAACAGAAAGGACTGGACTAGTGCATAAAGAATTATTAAGTAAAGTAAGTCTGTCCATATATTATTATTAAATATTGTCATCAAAGTAACATATATGTGTTTAGTTCCCATAACGGATTAAAGTGACTACAAAAATTAAGTTGTCTTAACAGTATTTCATAATACACATATACTGTTGTTTATTAAAATTAAAAACAAATGATATTGCATTTAACTTTTGCATTAAATTAAACATACTATAATCAGAAAACCATTAGAGTTAAATACCATATGCTTATTATCTGTCCAAAATTTGGTTATATCTATTTCTTAGATACAAACGGTCTATTAGAAGTAATGATATTACGTGTAAAAATAGGTATAAAAAGTGTTCCCAGCCATTCAGATTTGGTGCGTGTAACATACTCATCGTCGCCAAAGGATACATGATTTGAAAGAAGATGTATATTAAAATGTTTCTATAATAAATAAGTAAAAGAATTGATCAAACAGTAATACCTTAAACATAGAACCACTGTGTTTACCTTCTTTGTTCGATGTCGATTATTCGTAATGGGACTAACGACACAACATGTTTTTACAACTACTAAAAAGCGCCTACCCACACATGAGTGGCATAAAATTGTCTTTTTTGATGAATTCAAATTTTGTTTAAACTGAAGCGATGGTCGGATATTAATGCGGAGAAAGAGAACAAAAAATTGTTTTTGTAAGGGACATACAACGCTATTACGATATAGGCAGCTATCAGTTAGAATATCTAGATCATATTTACATCGACGTGGTCTTACAGCCTGTGGTACTTCAGAGGCTATTACAAGCCTTTTTCAACAAAATAATGTTCGAGAACGTGTGGCACGTAACACATTAAACTTTCTTTAACAAAAAATGTTCTGTAAATATATTCAATTACTTATCTGATCAGTTATTAAGTGGCGAAGCGAAGCGGAGTCACTTACTAACTTCATGTTGTTCGTCCGTCCGTCCGAGCAAAAACTAGAGAACGGCTGAGAATTTCCAAATTCTGTTTTCACCAATCGACAGGTGACCAAAAAGACTTGTTTTCTAGTGATTTTGAAATTGATTGGTCAAAGGTCAGCTAGACTAGAGGGTTCACAAATTTGGGAGACTGCTTTGCCACTTCGCTAGGCGTTGCAAGCTTTGCAGGTTTATTAATTTACATTTTTTCTTGCTGCTACAATTTTAATAAACATTAGTGTAAGAAGTCGGTATAAAAAATTTATGGATTTTATAAAAGTTTTGTATAATCCATTTATTTTATTGAGACTAAAATTTAAAATAACAGATCTGCACCAAGCAATTAGCAATAGCAGCAATTAAGCTGGAAACGTAAATATTTACATATTTTTATATATTAGGAAGTGAACTCTTCTCTCCAAAGTGTTTGAGAAACTATTTCTGATCAGACTTCAACCAATACTTAAGAACAACAATTTATTGCCTCTACACCAGTTTGGCTTCCGCGAACAACACGGTACAATCGAGCAGTTCCACAGGATAGTAGAACTAATAAATAAAGCTCTTGAAGGCAATAGCTACTGCTCCGCAGTGTTTCTAGACGTCAGCCAGGCCTTTGATAAGGTCTGGCACGAAGGATTACTTTTTAAATTAAAAAATATTTTTCCCGCTGACCTGTATCAAGTGATCAAGTCATATTTACTTAACAGATACTATTCCATTAAACTCCAAGGAGACTCCACCAAACTGTACAACATAAACTCCGGTGTTCCACAGGGGCAGTGTTTTTGGCCCTTTGCTATATCTGTTGTACACGGCAGACATTCCGACTACCGGGTCAACAACAATAGCTACATATGCGGATGACACCGCCATCTTATCGACACACCCTGACTCTCGAACAGCTTCACACAGATTACAAATCCACCTTGAAAAGGTACAAGACTGGCTAAAGAAATGGCGCATCAGAGCAAACGAGTCAAAGTCCGCTTACGTTACGTTTACGTTAAAACATGAAACATGCCCACCAGTTAGTTTAAACGGACAACAGATCCCACAACAAGAAACGGTCAAATACCTTGGTATTCACCTCGATCGACGTCTCACGTGAAAACAACATGTCTGGGCAAAGAGAAAACAACTGGGGTTGAAATACAGATCCATGTACTGGCTATGAGGTCGAAGATCAAAGTTATCGACAACCAATAAAATTCTTATGTACAAAGCAATATTGAGACCAGTGTGGACATATGGCCTACAACTTTGGGGCGCTGCAGCTAACTCCACAATCGATATTATCAGACGGTTTCAGGCTAAAGTGCTAAGAGCAATTATTGACGCACCCTGGTATGTGCCTAATGAGGTGATAAGACGCGATTTCCAAATAAGTTCGGTCAACGAGTTAATTACAAAAGTGAGTGCCACCTATCACGATAAACTCAGTGCACATCCAAATGAATTAACAAGTAACTTAATAAACAATAATGGTGAAGTGCGGAGGTTAAAAAGATTTAAACCCTCGGACCTACCCAACAGATTTGAATAGTATAATCTGCTGACTTTCTTATAACATACAACAATATTAATATTGTGAACTTAGTTTTAGGTTAGTATAGTTAATAGTCAAGAATACCTAGCTATTCTAGGAATTTTATAAAGGGAAATTGCTATTGTAGGCAAGATCCCACAAGTCATTTAGATAATCATATTAATTACTGAATGCCTCATTTATTTGGCAGATTGTAAACTAAATAACTCAATAAAAAAAAGAAGTGAACTAAATATTTATAAAAAAAATAAAACGGTTTTTCAAACTCTACATAAAACTGAACATACCCTTCTATTGCAAGGTCAGTTATGGTTCATATGATTCATTAATATGGTTGTAAGCTATTGCTTTCTTTAAGCACAGTTTGGTACATAAAAAATTACGTATAAAATATTAGCTAGATAATAACAATAAACAGCTCTGTAGAATGTAGATATTAAGTAACGGTCGCAATATTTTTTTCGTGGTCAAAACTAACACTTTCTACAAAATTCAGTACCAGGCATATTTCTTTCATATCAATCAGTTGTCTTTACAAGTGCTGACAAAGTCTCCATGAGGTTTTTAGATCGTTCTATCAAGTCATGCATTGAAAATAAGGAAGCATAACGTAACATCAAGAAAATTGTACAAAAAATAAAATACTGTTCTTTAGAGAAGTCAGAATTACAGTTTATCAAGATTTTGCTACTTTATCAAGTTGCTTTATAAAATTAATGATTTTAATTTAGAAGTAAGAGTAAATTTAAAGTATACAAAAAGTCAATACATTGATTTCGAATGATAACAGCAACTTTCTATCAGTTCATGCGATATTCAGAAGAAAATAAGAATAGATAGCAAAACCTATATTTAGCATTATTGTACTTTAATTTAGCAAGTCCCATTCTACAAAGCTAATTCGTAAAAAAAGCTAATGGTTAGAATGAGAGTAGATTCGTAGTATAAATATACATATATATAATATCTCATATAATAATTAAAAATATGTGCATATCATCAATCAGTTTGCTTTTATTATATTCTGAAAATTTTATTTTTATATTATAATTTACTATTTTATCTATTATTTTGTTTTATAATATTATCCAAAGTATTTTATTTTATATATTTGTATTATTTGCTTTTGTATTTAACTCTCATATTGTATTACTATATATTTTTTATAATCTATTGTCTAAGGTACTGTAACAATTATTTACTGTTCCACTTCTAAATCTAACTTTGCCTAAAAAGCAAGTTGAATGGATCTAGTAGCTTAACCTCTCTTGTCAGTTCCAAGCCTAGATAAAGGAAGTGGGTTGTGGTATTAAAGTTGTTACGCAACTCACATTAAAAAACCAATTGAATTCCAATACCCACATAGGGTCAAATTCAAGATAATAAAACTAAAATAAATAACCAATAGAACGAAGAATAGAAAAAATTTGAAAAATCTCAATATGAAATGTACAGAGATTAGCAAACACGTAAAAGAACTAGAAATAGTATCAAAAAAGGTAGAATGTGTTATAGCGGTAATCACCAAATCCAAAAGAATCTGAAAGGCATAGTAACCGAGAGATTAAAAATAAATAGAAGATGTATGATAATATACAGAGTATATAGTCCTAAGAAAGGAAGGGCAGGGGACCCGAAAAAATTTTACACTACATAATGAGGAAAAAACAACAAATAAAAACGATTATATAAGATTTGAATGCAAAAGTGGGAATGCCAAACTTTTACGATTTTCCTGGATTTTTGTTATTAATCGATATCTACTTTGTATTGATTTTTTTTTGAAATTCTGATTTTATGCATGAATGTAAATTTTGATTTTTACACTCGCACATCCAATATTGCGAAATGAGATATTTAAATTCTATTTATGTAAAAACCACATTCAAAGTTTTAATATTAAACAAATACGCTTTGCATACACATACAAAGAAGAATTTTACCAAGAAATTGACTTATTGTGTATAATTTAGTTTAAACAATAAATAGAACCTTAAAAACCAAAATGTCTGTAAAGTCAATTAATCTGCAAGTAAAATAACTATATTAAACCGGTGCCTTCAAAATCCCACGTAGGGTCAATAACACCATTTCTTTATATATGCGAGTTACTGTATAGGGAGACGCTTCCGCGTATTTGTATCTTACATATGATTTTAATTTTTTGTTGTATTTGATCATGTTAATTTAGAACTAACTATTAAATCACTAACAGTGAGTAGCGGTCATCAATATTTCATATTTTATTTCCAGCCAATCTGCTTATTATATATAACGCTAATTTAACAATTTAAATTGTTATTAAAAATGTACTTCCCAATCGTTTCATTATACACTACATTATATTATAACAACGATCTTGCAACTTATGAGAATGCAGCTGTGTAAAATTCTTATAACATGAAGTCAGGTCATCAGAGAAATTACGTCATGCATCCATTAAGGTGTTGCATTGTATAATGCACTTAAACTCGCTTCTCTTAAACTGTACTGAGAAGCGAATTAATTTTATTTGATTATAACATTTTTTAAATTACCTAACATAATTTAAATTGTTTTTTGAAAAAGAACTACCCAATAAATAAACTATTACCTAATTATTCATTAGTATAAACAAATGTAACATTTACATTTCTTTATTTATTATTTTATACTTAATATTCCAATGATTTTTTGGCTCCGTGCTTTAAAGAGAAGACGTATTTAGGCAAACTTTACCTTTAGTATAATCTTACCAAAAGATCGAATAATATCAATTATTTCTTCCACGTTTTATTTCTATACATGTATATTTTAATTCTAACCAAATATTGTACACAGTTATCAAGTTAGTTAAGTCGTAGAAGTACAGAAGATGTGACAAATTAAACAAGTAATTTCTAGTTATAATTCATAACACTTTTTTTGATCGTGTGACTTACAATTATTTGTTGTATCCGGGAAAATCAAGCTAGTAAAGGATGTAAGAACATCATCGAAGCTCATTCTTGACTCTATATAGTAGCGAGATTGCTGATACCAAAGCAGTTGCCAAACAGAGCAACTATTGTTGGTAATAAAATACCGTATAATTAGCACAACCTAAAACTGAAATTGTCATCCGAAAAAATCAAACCCCACCTGAAACAACAGTAATGGTATGAGGTGGTATCAGTAAAGAAGCAAAACACTGCCTTTTTTCGTAGCGGTTTGATTACCACTAAAGGTTATCAGAAAATACTATTAATTTATCTTCTGATACACTTTAATCATGATTACTGAAGGCTGCTTACAACTAAATAGACTCAAAATCCGTAGCTTTAACATCGAAGTTTACATTTAAGTAATGGTAGAAAGAGATCTCCAACAAGAGGACTGGGAGGACCGTAAAAGATGAAGGGTAAAAACAATGAACTCATAAAGGGAAAAAACGTCAGACAATATTTTTAGGGCCTTATCTTATGATTTTATCAATCCTTGAATTTATCTAGTTGTACCAAGTAACTAAAATGCATTTTTAAAAAACTGATGTAAAGACCCCACGAAAACAGTAAAATGAAATATTACCTAACTTTAGAAAATTGTTTTTGTAACAATTTAGAAAATCATAACGAAGACAAAGATATTAATTTAAAAATAAGCAAACCTAAGATATCTTTGTATATATATATATTAAAACTACGAAAGTATTAATAAAAATTAATGGCAATAACAAATAAGCTTTAAAAATATCGAAGAGCAGTAATGTAAAAATAAGAAAAACTGTACACATACCTATAACAAGAATATCTTTGGAAAAGTACTTCAATTAATAAACTTAGAACGAATTAAAAAATGAATTAAAGCGACAAGCGGTAACGACCAACAATTTAGTCGTAACACAATACAAGCTCGACAAATGAAATACTTAAATAAGTCAAATGAAGTATATGAATCAACATAAATGGATATCAAAGACGCTAATGGAACAAATGAGACATAAACAACAGCCCTATTGACTGTCCTGATTTATAAACTAAGCACCAATTATTTTTTCTTTTTATTTTATTACATCTTATTCGCGGCATTGGGGGTCCCTAGAATCTGGGCCCCCAACCTCCTTCTCTGCGGTGACTTATCTTGGATTTTGGTGGGCCTGCTTTGGGGGGTTCACTTTTTATGGGCGCTTCTGGCGCGCGCCGCTGTCCATGTCGAGGTGTTCGCGATATTGTTGTTATTATGTCCTTCGCATTGATGGTTCGTCTAGTCAGGTTTGTTGTTTGGTAGTACTCAGTGTTTGTGCTTGTGTTTGTCTAGTTCAGTTTACCCATGTTTATCCGCATGTGCGTTAGCCTTCCAAATATCTCTCCAGCGGTGGTAGCTCCGTTCAGGGTGTTCAATAACTTCGGAATTAGATGTAGTAATTTTTCGATGTCCACACGTTGAGAGAGATTGAATAAGCAACCCCAACCTTAGTTTTCTGGTTGAGGAGTTGGAGGGTTTGTTGTTGGGAAATCTTGTGGTACTGGTGCTGCCATTGTTGCCTTACCTGGAAGTGCTGGCCAGCGGTAGTTGTTGGAGTTTCTCTTGCTGCTTGGGCGTATGATCGTCCCGGAATCCTAGTTGAGGCGGGAGTCGGCGCAGGCACTAGTGTTTGTTGCAATGTTGGTATGGGTCTTGGCCGAAAGAACGATGGACACACTCTGTAGCTTGCGGAGTGTGCGCCACAGCGGTTGGCGCACACCGCTGGTATTTCGCTGGTCTGGTTGCAAGTGTTTGTATGATGGGATCCAGCGCATTTGACGCATCGCGGTGGGGCAAAGCAGTTCCGTTGGGCATGTCCAAATGTCTTTTCTTGTGCGGCTTTTCCGCTCGAACATCCTCACGCATTACTTCGCTGATGTATATTTCTCTTCCCGTGCGCTCGGCCTTCACGAATACTAGAGGCATCAGGTGCTTGTCTCGTGTGCGCCGCTTGCGGCGCACCGATCGTACAGAAATTCCTTTCCGTTTTAGGTCCTCTTGGATCATCTAGTTTTTCAGGGTTTCTGGTACTCCCTTGAGCACCACTCGCAGGGGCCTCTCGCAGGGCAAGGCGTAAGTGTGAAAGGGTATCTCCTTGCTCTCCATTATTTTTGTCATTTGCCTATAGTCTTCGGGGGTGGTGGGCTGAATTTGCTATCGAATCGCCCTGATCTTGGCCTTTGTGGAGTTTATTTTCTCACAGCTCTGGCCAGTACTCTTTTGCTCGTAGTACTACTGGTGGCACTCGGTGTTCGGAACTTGTGTCGCATGCAATGGGGGCAAAGCGATTATTTGTCAATACCTTCGCCGCCGGTTAGTCCTGTGCTCTGTCGTCAGCGTTCCCTTTTCCTTCCTTGAAAAATGGTGTAGTCCTCGTCTGTTCCAGATAACGCACTATTGCTCACATCCATTGGTCGTACTTGGTTGTCTTCTGTTTCGTTTGAAACCGGAATCTCTTTCGTTCTTGGGCTGCTCTCTTGGTAACAAGGGGTCGCATGTGATGACTGGCCTGTCATCGCTGCTGGCGATGGCGTGCCTGGTTCGTCGGTAGTTGCTCCCGCCGGTGTCGCTCCGTTGTCGGTAGGGTCCGGTGACGGGGGCGCGGGGCTGGCTGGTGTTGATGGTTGTTTCTTTGGGCTGGGTGGGGTTTGGGCCCCAACATCCTCACGGTGCATCTCTTTGGTTAGTTTGACATGTTCCTCGTCAGTCAGTTGGTCTGTTAATGCCAAGAGTTGAGCAACTATTTCTCTTTCTTCGGCATCCATTTTTCTGGGTTCTAAGCGGAATTCTCGCACTCTAACTCGCTACGCGGATTTTAATTCTAAAGTCGCGTACGGAAAGCAATTTGAATGGCACACTACCGACTGGAAAATGGATCTGACGTCACGGGGAACAGGAGCTGCGAAACAGGTCCGTTCACTGGCACGGTTACCTTGCGACTTTTATTTTATTTTTTTTTTTCTTGAATTTTTAGTAGCAGTTACGATATAAATTACAAATATTCTATGTAAATAATAAAATATAAAATGTAGAAATAACCAAAAAATTAAAATAAAGAAAATCTAATAAAATAATTCTTCTCCTTTTAAGTTTAAGTTCAAAAGGAGCATTTTTAATTGTCATTAATCAGATTTCATTTTTACTGTATATTTCTTCAATATATTTTTATATTTTCTCTTTTTTACGCAATAACATGTCTAGTGTGGGTGAAAATAACTAGATATTAACAATAGGCTATAGAACTTGTAATATTACTGCAGACATGACAAAATCTGCTGTGAAATAGTTGGTAGTAAATGAGATATTATATTTTCTAAGTCGTTAGTACAGATATTGACTGCGAGGAGCAGTATATATAACGTAAACAAATCTGGCCGACTGTTTAACTATTCCTTTGCTTTTGTGCAAAGATGGTGACGTACAGTGAAAAGGAGGAATACATGTCCAACGATAATACAAAAGTATCACGCTAGGTGATTGAGAGGACGCAAACTCGACCAAAAGTGATATGTGCTGAGTAATCACAACAACAAAACTCATCGGCACGTGTCTTTTGCGTAACATCATCATTGCAGACCACTACATTTGGATGCTTGAAGGTTACGTGTGGCTCATGGTATCCAACCGAAATAAATTGGCAACCCTTATTTTTATTTAAGATGGTGCACTACCCCAGCCTTTGTTTAATACGTTGACTGGATTAACGCGGGCCTCGCGAATGGCCTTCGAAAAGTCCAGATCTCACTCTGTGTGATTTTTACCTGTGAAACTACAAGACAAAGCCTAGCACAATGGAGGTTCGGGTTCATTAGGTTTTCAGGTATATGCGAAACCACTTCTTTTAGAAGACTGAGCATTCCATCCCCAACCGGTTAACACCACCTATGTCTACGTTGAAATTTAAAGATTTGCTTACATTTTTCTGTGTAATGAAGTACGTGCACAATTTCTTTCAATAAAGTGTTAGAAATAAGGGCTTAATTACAAAATTTTAGTGTTTACTTATTTTTCAAGCAGTCTGTATAAAAAATGTTAAATATACACCATCCAAGCAGCTCACGTTGAAGCAACAGTTTTTATTAAAAGTACAATTAAACATCATAATATTTCTGAACATAATTTAGAAACAAAACTGTCTTAACTGAATTATTCTGACTATACAGAGTTGACTATAATAATCATATGGAGATGTTATTTAAATCAAAATACCCCAACTTAGACATTAAATACCGCAACTGCAATTTTTCAAACTCTTGATTATTAAAATCATAGCATCTAGTGCATTAAAAGCCAATGTAATTGAAAAATATTATTATTCTTTTGTACTCGCCAATATATCTAAAGAAAACTTTAAACATAATAATCAAAAATACAGTATAACTATACAGTAGTAGAACTCAAACAATTTTCTGTTATCAAAAACGTATTATTATAGATTATTTTTTTGCATCAAAAGCTATATATTTCTTTGTAAACAGAAATAATGTAAAACAATTATGGAAGTTTGCAATATCTATGAATCTCTAGAACATTTAAACAAAAGAGGAAGAAAATATTTTACTTTTTTACATGGTGAAAAACTCTTATTTAGACTATTTCAACCTGAAGAATACTTGAAGTGCTGTTCTAAAAACATATGTATGTTACCAAAAAAACTTCTAAAATAATGATGTAAAAGTTAAACTCACGACAACTTACATTTATTTAGATAAATGCCAGTTTTTTTAATTTGCCTGCTCTTAAAATATTAATATAATTTTTGTTCTCTTTTTGTATACACTTTTTAATATTTCTAGTAAGTTTACTTCATTATTGTTCATATTTTTCTTATATTTATTTTCTATATTTAGTAGTTTGTTGCAAAGAATTAGTTTAGGGAGGTGTTAACAAACATAGCAATTCTAAGTGATCAAATATTCAAACGCAAAGCTATTTGCTTCATTTAAAATATATATTGCGTAATTATAATATATGCAGGCGGAACTTGACCTCCCATTCTTTTCTGTTAAGTAAGAGATTCTTACGTTGTTACTAAAATTAATAAAGATGTTACTTTATGGAAAATAGTGGCCTTGGATAAACCAGATAAACATTTTAATAGCTATGTTTCGTAAGTCTATGTTTTAAAAAGGCTCTTTATTTTGTCTTTTAAAATATATTCAGAAGATAAACTATATAAAAACCTAAAAATTATTACGGTAACAAAATTTAAAAGAGTTTAGGATTTTAGGATATAATTATATCAAAAAAGAAACGCTTTTAATTAGTGAGTAAGCTATAAAAATAATCACAATCGATCGACAATAAACCTTTTTGTAAACTATGGTTTTTTAATAGTTAACCAAGGGCAAGATGGAGCTTTCTGACCAACTATCTCTATTATTTTATGGCCAAAGTGACCTTTTTAAAGATGTATTTTTGAAATCCAATAAACCAATTTTTCTATAGGTAAAACATTTTCTTATTATGATGAACTCTACACTTCGCGTGGTATCATAATCTGCGAACTGGGCTTCATTGCTCGGTCATCGAGAACCATCTCTGATAAGATACATGCGGCAAGAACCACACCTAAAGCGACCCTATCATTACCCCTTCTTTTAAATTCACTAAGATATTAAATTATTTCTAATGACTGACCAGACCACCCGTCAACTATCTGAAACACAGGATCAAACTTGTATTTTCTACAAATATTCCCCAATAATTGTTACAGCATTTTTATAATATATACTCAAATAGAACATCTAGCTTTAAATGTGAATGCTGAAGGTTCATATTATTCAAATTGTTATAGCATAACGTAACAATTTGTTCCAAAATTTAAAATAAAAAACTAGAAAGAAATAAGATAGAAAGCAGAAGAACCCAAAATCCATGCTTTATTGTGGCATGTGCGATCAGGAATTAACAAGTGCAGCTTATGTGTTCTTGAAATATCGTATCATCGTCAGTATCTTTAATCTATGAGAAGTTAGGATATCATCGCACCAAAACAGTAATTCGTTACGCAGCATTAAATAGACTTTGTGATTAGCAGTCCGATACGGACATTATTGTTCTGGAGAAATCTGCTTAGAAATTTTAGTAAAAATCGTAATAGGTGACCCTGATAATACCATACTGAATGTGAAAGCGTTACTTTGTAGGATGAACAACGACGTCAGAGTGACGAATCACATTTCACATTTTATTTTATTATAAAGTAATGAGAATGCTCAAAATAAATAAACTTTAACAATCAGTTATAAATCTCCCCCCCCCCTCCTTCTTAGCTTCACACAAAAAGTTTTCAAAACACACGCTAGAATAGAATTAGTAATAATAAATAACAATAACACTAAGGGTCTATACTACGCGAACTGAAAAGTCAAGGCTCCCGCATGTTAGTACAACATATATTTTTAAATAGATTACGATTATTTTAGTAAACAAACATGAGACGTTGCAGTGGTTTGTAATAAACGTAATAATACAGAAGTGGGTAATACATCTATCACAAAAACGTTTTGCATCTAAATTTTTAATTTTTCACTAATAACCAGGAATTTTTTATTCTGGAGTGGAGCTCCACTGGTCAAACACTATTTAAATATGAATGTTATAAAGTACATATTGGATACCGTTGGAAGGGTACTGTCAGAAATGAAAAAAATTAGCAGCCACCAAAAGAATTGACTAAAGTAGAACAATGTTTAGGTTTTTTAAAAATTAGACTGAACTATAATATATATATATAAAACAATTAATAATTAGATAAAAGATAGAAATTATAATTGACACATAAACCTGGTTTACTTCAAACAAAGCCGTTATTATACTATTAAGGTAAAAAGAATACTAAATGAAAATTATCCAGTCGTATCTATTATCAGGGTTAAGTATGCCAGGTAAGGTAGAATAAAAGTAGCAAGTATTCAAAGAATGTTATATTGAAACATAAAAAACAATAATTGCAAGCGTAATAAAAACTTGCACGCAATTCATGTCTTAAACCAGTTGTTTAAGGGAAATGGTATAAATTGTTCCAGTAACCTTGTGTGTGATTGTAGTTAATGATGTTAAAATGTTTAATTAAAGTGAATTTGAATTGTTTAGGTTAATTTTTAAATCGTCTAAAGTATTGCATTGCATTAAAAAATATAAAGAACCGTATCAGTTAAAACTTAATTTTTTATTTTTTTTATAATTTTCAGGATTCTTGTGGCTTTTGTCGGTCTGCAGCATCAGAGGCAGACGTTGGCTATGAAAGTGTGTATGAATAAATAAAATAAATTGAATTAAAAAAACAAAAATTATTAGAAAGTTGACTGACAAGTGATAGCGTGAAAATTTTGTGATATTATTATTTTACCAGTGTTCTGACCAGCTGAGGCCGCACTTTCCAGGGTCTTCTGCCACATCCATATTGGTTTTAGTCAGCAAGAGTACAGACATGTTGAATGTGAGTCTGATAATACGGTTCAAGTTCAGGCGTGGTATCGGGCCAGCGCCGCATTATCATCTGGATTCAGCTGTTATGAAAAAAAGTTCCACAATAAATAGCTGTACGGACTTACGGCATCAAACTCTGGGGATGCGTCAGCAAGTCCAACACACCACTAATCCAGAGAGCTCAATCTAAAATACTCCGAGCCATAACGGATGCGCCAGAGTATGTCTCGATCCGTACCTTACATACAGATCTCAAAATCCCATATGTCAGTGAAGTAACCAGAGAAACAGCCACCAAGCATCACACCAAACTCGAATTCCACTGAGATCCACTGCTACAACCCCTGCTTCATCTTCCAGAAAATAGAAGACTCAGAAAATGTTGGCCAATAGACATTAAAGAAAACTGAAGCAACATCATTGGATGTCAGCTTCTCCAAGTCATTATTATTGTATATTATTTATACCAATGTACTAACCATCTAATTGGCTCATAGGTTGTATTTCATTCTGATTGCCAATAAAGAATCATAATCAAAAAATGTGGAGGGAATCACAATTCAACTCAATATCAAAAACCTAAAGATGCATCTGCTAAATATGCCTTACGCGGAAACGCATACACTGCCAACTATAAAGGCTGTGCTGTGTACAAACATTTACAAAATGTAAAGAGGAAGACCAACTGAGTTTAACACATCAAAATAATTTCCAACTTTAACATACTCAAATCAACAGTAAAGTAAATACTCAATATAAAATTGAAGGCAATATATCATATGCAGGTGCTATAAGAAGAAACCATTACGGAAAATCAGCAAGAAAACCTAGGAACACAGTTAAATGTTTTCCTCGATAAATTTAAAATTATATTTCAACAACTTATCAGCTAAAAACAGCATGGTATTGAACATGAGGTCTACAGTGATAAATAAAATAACACATTAATGGATTTTCATCACTCTGTATTTGTTCGTGGAACGCAAATGGTCTAATGAACCATAGAACTAAATTAATCCATTTTCTACAAAGCAATACAATTGATGCTATTGCTATGGATTCTAGAAACCCACTTTACGGAAATCCGTTTTCCAAATATCTAATTAAACCGTTTATCATACAATACATCCCGACGGCACGGCGTATGAAGCGTATGAAGCAGCAGTAATTATTCGTAACACTATACCTCGTCACGAATTACTAAAACATCAAACTAATAAAATACGATCTGCAATAATTCATATCAATGCAAAACCTTAGGCTAACATTTCATTCATATATATCCCACCAAGACATACAGTAAAAATAGATAAATATGAAACTATTTCATCAATTAGGTGGTAGACTCATTATTGGCGGAGACTGGAATTCAAAACACACAGATTGGGAATCAAGACTAATCACTCCCTGAGACAGAAAGTTACTAAAAGTTATCACAAACAGTAACTGCTCCCACTATTCCACTGGCGAACCAACATACTGGCCAAGTAACTCCAATAAGATTCTTGATTTAATTGATTTCTTTGTGAGTAAAGGCACAGTTTCAAATTATCTTAAAGTTGAATAAAACTGAGATTACTCAATAAACCACACTCCCATTATTGTTACACTTAGCACCCACATCATCAATAGACCTAAAATTCCTAAACTGATGTCACCTAAAACAAATTGGAATTATTTCCGAACCTACATTGAGGAAATTATCAAACTTAGCGTTAGAATTAAAGAAATTAATAGTGCTGCACACTACATCACTTGTTTAATTTTATTGTATCTGGCATCCTAGTTTATTATACAAGCTAAAACTTATCCTACCTACTCCTTATTTTCTTCTTTGAAATCTTATCTTACCGACAGTTATGTCCAAGTCAAATTTAATACCGTACAGAATTTTATATCGGTATCAGTTGATGCAAGGTTTTATGAGTGCGATATGATAATTTTGTCTAGCTCTAATAATATTGTAATGATAATTTTAACTATATCCTGACATTTTGTATAACCACTGTGTAATGTTTTTAATACAAATTTTATTAACTCTGCTATTCGCTTCAAATATTAAAAAAACTCAAAATTATAAAAACACATTAGAAGGCAAATAGAAAAGCGCAAAAAGAGTTGCAATCATAGAATGTCCATAAACGGTAATACCATTTATCATAACCATAGTTCAGGTATATACCCAAACATCTAAATCAGCAGAAGAAAATCTATTATTAGCTAAACAGTACAAGGAGATACTAATGGCAAGATAGGGCAAACGGAAAGAGAAAATCGCCTAAATTGGGGTTTAAAATATTCCAAATGGAAAAAAATAAATTCTGCATAAAAACGATCTAGTAGTGATATACCTTTTAAAGCAACTGTGTAAAGCGATTACAGTCAGTTAAGTAAGAGCGAGTTCGGGTTAATGTGGAGAAGATTTATTTAAAAACATTTTAAATAGATGCGTGCGTTGTACTCCATGAGAACAAAGATGGTATTGTATCAGTAACGTATCCAGTCACCACCGGCGTCGATAATTGCCTAGCATCTTCGAGGCATGCTTTCCACTAAATTTATGGCGTATTCGCCCGTCAAGCTTTTATTGTTTCAAAGTAAACATTTTTCATCCACGAAGCTTGTGCTTCATGTATGCCTACACATTCTCAATCGGATTTGCGTCGGGCGACTGCGACGGCCAGACTGCTCTTTCCACTCGACACAAAGCTTGCTGCCGTGTTTGTGGTCGTTGTTTTGCAAGAACCAGTCGTACTTTTCCTTGATTAACCAACGTTCGGCAATCGGCAACAAATATTTTTTATAAATCTTGAGCATTTTGGGGCATTTAGGTGGTACGTAAACAGATGCAACGTTCTGAAACCCAATTTTGAGAAGCAGCCCCAAAGATGCACTTTTACTAGGTCCGCAGTACCAACCTATTAGTTGAGGTTGACCAAGCTCGTGGGACGATAACATATCCTCAAACAGAAACTTTGTCCGTAAAAATTACATTGCTCCAATCTTGATTGATATTGTCCTTTGCCCAAGCGAGTCGCTTCATCACATGATTTTTACCTACGACATTTGCTATCATACGCACGGAGATGGGTTCGGATAGCTACGTATGATATATTTACACCTTTCTGTTTCAATCTTGCTGCTATTTGACGCAATATTAAGCCAGGATTCCGCAAAAACAATTTCACGATCAGTTTTTCAACTTTATGGGACACTTTGGGTATTGAGCCACGGTCCAGCAAGTTATAACCTTTTTTGTTTTCTTATATCGCTGCACCCACTTGATAACAAATGTTTTCGACTTGTTCATGTACTTAGCAGCTATTGCGTGACACATTTTCGGACCTTTCGGGTGGGTACAGAGAAACAGCCTCGTAGCGTGATGGTGCTTCACGCGCTTCTTTAGCAAGAATCAATGCCAACCGAATACTTTTGTGACAAAGCATCGAGGACAATGGTTCTTTCTATCGACTCACGAAAGAATTAGGGCGATACCTTTTACCAACTGGTAATCACGCCGAACACGATCTTACTTAAGTCTATATATACTTGAAAAATGCTGGAAGATCTTATAGTGATAAATTTCAGATGAAATAATCAAGATTTTATTATTAAAATTATAAAAACAAAAAAAATTTCCGTTAGACTCAATGCAAATACAGTAAAGCAACTCTAATCAGAAGTAAACTAAGAGTGAACCTTCAAAAAAACATGAACAATAAATAACGAATGGATAATCGATCGAAAATAGGGTAGTAATATACGAGCAATAAAATCGGCACCGACAAGCTGTTTATACTATAATAATAACCGTAACAGAAAGACGAAAAAGTAGGGCAAAAAAGAATAAACACCGAAGAAGGCACAAAAAACACAAGACCAAAAAAAATGTAGACAAGATAAAAACGAGTATATTAAAAATCTCCAAAGAATTGGAAGAACATCGACTTTTGAAACAAAAGTTAGTATGCTGGCAAGATATCCATATTAGGATATTACTTTTAGGAGAAAAAAATAGAAAATATTTATAGTAGATTGGTAATACTAAAATAAATTTAATAGTAATGCTATAGCAAAAACAAATATGAAAATAAAAGTAACTACCAAGAAGAAGTAGTTGACTCAGAAATTTGATAGAAAAATTAGAGAAAGGAAAATAGCAGCAGATAAGATACGAACAGAAATATATGATACTAGCAAACGTATTAATAGAAATATTGGTAGAATTGTGTGATAAGGGTAGCGACTTGACAAAATCAATAGTTATATAAGGTACATCGGGGAAGTAATTAAACTAATTTTCTTGGTACAAGAACAGTCGTGAGCGGAGTCTTTGGGCCTCACAGTTGGTAAAAAATTCAGGTAAATGGTTCATTTGCTCATTTGCCTTGACCCTTTACAAAATGTGGATAGCTATTTGAGTGTCGCCCTACAGCGCAGTGTTGATCAGGGATATACGACAAAATTGTGCGTTAAACTCGAAAAATCCAAAACCAAGACACTTGCTGTGATATAGAAAGTCTGCGGGAAAGACGTTTTATTGAAAGCACACATGTTTAGGTGACACAAAGCTTGTAGAGGTGGAAGAGAGGATGTTGAGATTAGTCTGAACGTTATATTAGTAACAGATAACGTGGCGCTTTCAAAATCTATTGTTTATAAAATCGTCACGACGAAATTACAGATGCGGAAAGTTTGTACTAAATTGATTCCCAAGGTTTTGGCCAATAAGTAGAAGGAAAACCACTTATCGATTTCTCAACAACTTTTGGGCCGTGTGAGAAATGAGCCTGATTTTATGGACAAAGCGATAGCACAGGTCTGCAAAAAATACTTTTTAAAAATTATTTTAACTTTAGTCACTTATTTTTGTGTGTTTTTCAGTGCTGAATTAAAAAACAAAAACCGTTTTTTATCACGTAAGGTTTTCTCAGATAAAGCAGATGTATTTTAGGAATAATAAGCCAAATACAAAATATTATGGAATGTATATTTTATTTTACATTTTATTAAAATCATAAGTAACCAAACATTTTTTATAAAAACAACACAAAGTTAGTGAAAATGAATGATCTTGTTTAATAGTCCTTGTAGTATTGTTTTCGCTTCTTATCAAAACTTCGTTTTGTGCCTCTTCTGCTGTAGAATCGCTAGGATCGTCTCTTTTCAATATCCAGCAGTAGTCCGCTATCATGTTAACATTCCACCTTCCTTGATGTCGCTTTTCCATTTCTTTATATCTTGGTGAAATCTTTCACCTTGTTTCTCGCTGACATAACCAAGATTGTCTGGAAAGTAATCTAGGTGCGAGTAAAGACAATGCACTTTTAGATTCATGTTACAGCCTCAATTCTTGAAGCTTTCCAACATTTCAGTTACAATAAATAGCCTTGTAGTCAGGATCCTTCTTGTTCCAAAGAAATCTAGTTATAACAAGTTTAAATTATATCCATGCTACTTTTTTTTTGTGCCCATTTTTTTCTCAAAGTTCTCATCCTTCATAAGTTTTCGGATGTCAGGTTCAACAAATACTCCTTCTTTCAACTTCGCCTCAAATAAATCAGAAAACTGCTGACAAAGATATCGAAAGCATTCTCTTCCTTTGATAAGGCCTTAACACATTGCTTCATCAGACCCAATTTGATGTGAAGTGGAGGAAGCAAAACTTTTTTTAGATTTAAAAGACTAACCTTCTTAATATTCTTTGTACCGACCTTTGAGATTTTTCTGACTGGCCACTCTTTCTTAATGTAATGCTGTTTTTGCCACGGCTATCCCATTCAAAAAGAAAGCATGGATACTTTGTGTATTCACTCTGTTGACCAAATAACAGTGAAATAACTTTTCAATCGCCATTTATAGTTTGAATAGCTAAGTTTATTGAAGACCACTTCAAGGTTTTGGTATGTTTCCTTTAATTAAACCGAATGACCAACAGAATCAACAAAAATCAGAAAACACATATATACAGTACAGAGTCAAGAGACACACTGTATGAGAAAAGCATACAAACGTTTGACAACTACTCAGTGTTGCCACCTGACTGTGCGTTATGAACTTTTTTATTATTTTTTCCGTAATCAGCGTACAAAAAACTATAAAAATCATTAATTATATTTTAAACAATTTTTCCATCGCAGGCCTGTGTAGTTGATGTTGAGTATGATTACGAGACAGAGAGATAGAGTTTTGTGTGGCACATTATAGTCTCCTCGACTAAAGAAAGGTCGCAAGATCAAATAAAAAATTAAAATGATAGTCTATTTTTTGCATCTAAAGAGTTTTTCCTATTTAAACAGACGGTCAGTACTGTATTTTACGTGGAACTGTTTAAACAGCCGAAGAAAAGAGTCGCGCGCATCTACCAGGAAGATAGCCAACATCTGAGCTTCTCACCACTACGATGCCTCTTCAACTCAGACTTGGTTCTGTCCTATTTTTGTTTCCCCGGTTCAAATTCACTTTTAAAAGGCACAATTTTTGAGCTAAAATGTGCAGGGTGTTGTGACGCATGCTCTGAACGAGATTCCAGTTCAAGACTTTCAAGCGAACTACGACGCGTAGCAGAACCGTTGGCAAAGCTGCTTTGATGACCAGAAATATTTTGAGAAATGTATACATATCTTTAATTAGATTCATTTTCTGGAGCCAGTCGCATCATTTTCTGAACAACTTTATAACAATAAATGAAAAAGAATCAGGGGGAATGTCTGAGATATCATTAAGATAATTAAGTCAATCTTGTGCTTAACATAAAAAGTATCTATTGACTGAAAAATAATATAACAACATTCTAAACCAGAAGATTATATAACCCATAAAAAACCAAGGTGAAATTTAAGTTTGTTTTCTTCAAAATATTAAAAATATTCGAAAAACTGGTTTGAATGACAACTGTATACTAATTATTTGCAGACAAATATTTAAAATGGAAATTAGATAGAACTTTTTTAGTTACAATAATCAAAATTATCTAGGAACCAAATTGTAACTGTCAGCAGATTTCTATTTTTGATACACTGCAAATTGTAACGATTCCGCAAGGACAATGAAATTAACATTTTAATAAAAATGTTTTAAAGTTTTAAAAAAAAGTTTCAAATATAAAACGAGAGGTGCCTTAATAACCAAGTTTTCGTAACCAGTGAAAATTTTAATTTTTTAATATTTAGAAAATGGAAGTCAATTTTTCTTTGCGACATTTAATTAAGATAGAAGTTGATAATTTTCAATGAAAATACAAATTTTATTATCTGTAGCTGATTCATGATATTTAACAAATAAGTAGAAGTATGACATTAAGTATAATTTTACTTTGTAAACTTTTTCTAATATCCCATACAATTTCTAAGTTATTTAACTTATGCTAAATCTAAGTTCATATTAATTCTAATAACAACAACAGCATTCTTATGTCCCAAAACATTTCCAAATTATTTTAAAGGCCGCAGGTTAAATATTTGTGACAAATAACTAATTAAGTAAAATTTTTAGCGCAAACAGAAAAGACTCCCAGCCATCACGTAACAATTTCCGCTTGACTTTCATCGAGTACGGACGTAGCGATAACGGGAAGGTTAAAATGCACGACGCGTTTGACTATAGGTCGGGAAATTATAGGTGTAAAACTAAAATATTTTTTAATCTTAAGGCACGCGATCTTAGAAATCATAATGAGCTTTCCTTGCGGCTTAGATTCACATATAATAAGATGAAACATATGAAGTGTAAAGCATTACCAAACTATGTAGTCAAAGTAAATGCAAGATCCCCTGAAACATATAGAAAACTGATAAGACATTTAAACGATGACAAAATAATTTATCATACATATCAAATGAAACAAGATCGTGCTTACAGAGTAGTCATCCTTAACCTTCGTTGCTCGCTACCTACCACTAAAATTAAAGAAGAACTTGAAGCGGAAGGTCGTGCAGTCCCCAATATCATAAATACAATATTAAGCACAGAATTAAAAAATCGCCTATCATGTTATTCTACGTAGATTTAGAGCCCCCAAAACAACAAAGACATTGACGATCTGCAATACCTACACAATACATGAATTCAAGTAGAGCCATATAATAAAAAGAAAAATATCATACAGTGTACAAAATGTAATCCCACAAACCTACAATTAAATATAAAAACTCAGCTCAGTATTTAAATATATGTTATCCGATTAATCAATCAGAATAGCATGATCCCCAATATGCTATCCTCTATCATTAACAAGACAACTAAATAATTAATGGACTTCTCTTCACTATGCACTGCTTCATGGAATTCAAATGGGCTTAACAACCATAAAGTGAAAATAATTAATGTCTTACAATATAATAAAATCGATGTGCTTCTAATCTCTGAGACACACTTTATTGATAGGTCAGTATTCCGCCTACCACAATATACCATCTATCACAACCACCCTAGTGGAGGGGCCCACGGCGGAGTTGCAGTTATCATTCGCAACACTATACTACACCATGTAGTACCTGATCACCAAACAAATAAAATACAGATTAGCATAGTTCACATATATACTCGCGACCATTCTCATTTGATGTAGTTGCAATATATAGTACACCCAGACACACAATCTTAAGGGAAAACCACCTGACTCTCTTCCAACAGCTTGGAAACAAATTTATAATTTGTCGACTGGAACGCCAAACACACCGAGTGGGGATCTAGACTTACTTTACCAAAGGGTAAACGCCTATCGCAAGCCACAACTATATCCACGGGTATACCAACATATTAGCCTACAGATCCCCACAAACTACCTGATCCAATTGATTTATTTGTTATCAAAGGAATATCGCCACACTTCCTCAATATTGTGCCTTATTGGAATCTCTCAACAGATCACTCTCCCATAATCACAACATTTAGTACTCAAAATATATCTCGACCAGATGTTTCCAAACTTATAACACCTAAAACAGACTGGAATACTTTTCGTAAGTATATTGACAATAACCTAAACCTCAATCTCAATAATTAAACAACTGAATACACGGACGATCTTGATGTTGCAGTAAACTATCTGCATAATTCAACAAGCTACTAGGCAGTCCACTCCTGTCGCTGAACAAAACACAAATCATACAACTAACATTCTTGCATATGGCAATGAAGTTGCAATACTGTGGAAATAACTACATGTCATAGATTAACAAAGCAACTTAAGTCAGAGCTGAACGATACCAAAAATGTCTCATTTGAATCTTACATTACAATCTTACCCAAAGAAAATTATTCTATCTAAAACACCACAAAAAAAATTTAAAATATCAGTCACGCACATTTCTCCAATAAGAAAACCAGATGGTAGCTGGGGTAAAACTGATCAAGAAAAAAACAACTGTATTTGCAAATACCTATTTACAGTGTTTAAAACCATACCTACAAATGACTATAATGAAGACCAAGAAATAATCAACTTCCTGGACATCCTTTGTCGGATGTAATTACATGTTCAACCCTTTTCTCCAACAGAAGTAAAATAAAAATATCCAACTGCAATAATTATAAAGCTAGAGCATGTTAAGACTTATCTTTGTTCCAAAATATGGAAATTTCCGCAGATAAAGCAATGAAAACCTCTACATAAAGTAGAATATTATAAGCCCATTAGCTTACTCCCTTCTATGCCTAAGATATTCGAACTCTTGCTTAAGAGGCTCAGTACGCTGTCAACATAAACGAACTTATACCGTTCCATCAGTTTGATTTCCGCACAGAACACTCCACTATTCAGCAAAGTCACACAATTATCAACGAGACACTTAAGGGACTAGAAAAAAAACTGTGCACAGTAACCTTTCTCACCATCAAACAGGCGTTCAACCGTGTGGCATAAGGGGCTCTTATACAAACTGACACTACATATACCTACTTCCTATTTCCTCTTAGTAAAGTGCTATCTATCCCACCGCTACTTCCAAACAAAATACAACACTCACATATCCACTCTTTACCCCTATCAAGTCAGATAGTGTGCTGGAACGCTTGGCTTTACCTGGTCTTCACTACTGATATTCCAACTGCAAATAACACAAACATTTCTACTTTTACCTTAACATCCATCAATGGTAACCCAAATGTGGCCTCAGATAATCTCCAACAATACCTTACTCTCCTTAAAAACTGGTTTAATAAGTGGAAAATACTGGTAAACCAATTTAAATCACCTCATATTACTTTTACTAATCGAAGACTTGAGTTCCCAGAAATAAAAAGTGAAATTTAAATATTTTGGTTTAACTCTTGACTCTTAACCTCAAAATACGACAAATAAATTGGATAGTAGGTTGCAAATCTAAGCTAATGCGCGATAACAAAATTTTACTATACAAATGCATCTCATCAAGTCTATCTACGTTATAGAGCTCTGGGGCTGTACTAAGCCATCCAATACTAATATTATTCAAATATTGCAATATAAAATACTAAGGACCATCTTCGATGCCCTCTGGTACGTCACTAATAAAACTCTGCACGAGAATGCCGACGTACTCTTCGTTGAAGAAGAAATCCGTAGCTCCTCTGACAGATAGCTAGACAATCTTCCTGGACACCCACACAAAGAGGGTAGTTTCTTATCCTTACCACAAACAGTGCCAAGTAGAATGAAGAGAAAGTGATTAACAGATTTAGTTTTATAACTAACATTATTATTTAGACAATTATAATACCAATTAGTTGCTGTAATTTTGACGGAGTGTAGTCATTGGACCAATTCTCCTTCTTGTGTTTGTTTCTCCTAATTTACTTATTGCTCTATTAAGCAACTTGTAAATATCTAGAATAAATTAAAAAAATTATGTGAAGTGTCTACATTTGCTCTATATTAAAATTTTTAAACAATTAAAACTTGGAGAATAAATGAACGCCATAGACAATATTTATGAGTGTTGTTACAAGACGACCTTTACAAAATATCGTTTTTTGTAATAGAAAACTTTAGAATCTGTTTTATCGAAATCACATCAAACTGGCGTACTGTAAAGATTAAAATTCGCTATAATGGATTGAATTGTGCCGACTATATCTCAAAAAAAAAAAATTCATAATAATTTTTGTTGAATATTTAAAAAAAAAGTGTTTTTGGTTGTTACGTAAGTTTTACAGACTGTTTAAATAAAAAGTAAGTAACATAATGTTTCTCCAGTGAGAGACTCCTGTTTAATTATACTTAATCTAAAATAGCCAAACAGCATAAAGGTCAGAATATTACAAGGGTTAAATGCTGTTTGGTAAGTCCAAAGGAGAGAATCTCTTGTCTATTGCGCCACTTTTGCCCAGGAAATTTACTGCCAACTTGTTCGGGTAATCTCAAGACAAAGGTAACATTTTTCGCTATTGTAGTTCATTTGCTCTTTCACAGAGTGTATTTTTTTTATTTTTTACATACCACGGGACATTTGTTATGGTTCTTAGCATTTTTTACTAGAACCGTTACAGTATTTTTAAGTTTGAAGTACTCACTGAGCCCCACAGCTGCATTCCGTACATCCATACAGGTTTAAAAATTACTTTGTAGATTAGCAGCTTGTTATCCAGCGCGAGTTTCGAATTTCTTACAATTAACCACTGCAATTTGGTGAATTTTAATCTCAATTGTTTGCGCTTAATATAAATTGTGTTTCCTCTACGTTAACCTCCTATTCAGATGGATCCCTAAGTACTTCGCGTCTTCTGATTGATGAAGCTGCACGTTGTTTCTAAGAGTGAAGGTAACATGGACGGATTTTGCTTTATTGGTCTTAATGCACCATTTGATTAACTAGTTTTCCAATGAAGATTTTCCATTGCAATCATTGCGCTTTCGTGGTGAAGATAATATAGTGGTGTCATCCGCAATGTCGCCATCACTCTTTGATGTGTGTTGGGAATGTCTGATGTGTACAGCAGATACAGGATGTGACATGCTTTCTTGAGGAATCGCAGAGTTTATGGCGTACAAGTTTTTAATTTGATTTGAAAATATCTCTCTGACAAGTAAGATTTGTGTAGCTGATAGTACATTTGTGATAGGTTCCGTTTGAAGGCCGCAGTACAGTATTCCTTTGTTTCAAATATCTGGTTAATTTCGTTCACAGTCTTGGGTACTTGTTCGATTGTGGTATGCTCAGCTCTGAAGTCAAACTGGGATCTGGGATCAGCTTATGTTCTTCAAGTAATAGTATTAGTCTCTGAGTAGAAGATTTTTAAACATCTTTGGACTACAAACCAATGGCACGATAGGAATAACTTGAGCTACCTTCTACTGTGATAGAAAATAGAAAGTTTGTAGTTTAACTTTACAGATTACAAGTTTAAAGCTTTCCTCTAGTAGTTTTTCCAGGACCTTATCCGTAATAAGGTCATATCCTAGGGCTTTGTTCAGATTGTTCTTGTTTTTGATTACATATTTAATTTTCTCTATTTGGAATTTTTTATTGGTAGGCCTGGTTGGTCTGTAGCATTTAGTTTTTCCTGAATTTATTTTTTCCTTCTTGAATTAATACAGTGGGATGTGGTTGAAATAGTACGACAAAAAGATCAACAAATATTTCATCATTGTCCTTGGCCCACTTACCATCATTATTTCTAATGGGTGGCACACTCTGTTGGACAAGTACTTGATTTGTATTTACTATAGGTAAAATAGGTATTAATCCTATGTTTTGTTCTGTCTATTGGATCTGGTTGGTTTTGGCTGTTTAGTAGAAAATAATAGATTTTTTGCTCTGTATTTCCTTGTAGATATTGTATCCCTTGTAGAATAATACATGGACTCTATTATAAAAGACGCACTTGGCCAAGGCTGCAGGATTTTGGCGAATGTGTACCACCGCTTTTTGCACACTTAGAAATACACTGGTGTATGCTATATTTTTTAGTGTGACCATAGCCCTAACAGTTTTCACATTTTTTTTGATGGGGTGGTTAAATTGTAACTTTTATTTGTTGCAGGTGTTTGATTTCATAAATAGTTTTGTGTGATTCACTTGGAGTCGACAAAGAATATAGACAGAGGTAGTTTAATAATTCTATTATATATGATCATTACTTTATGTCCGTAACTTCATATTTCTGTCTTTGAATTATTTACATCAGTTGAATAATCTAGATTTTTCACTACAGTTCTAAAATTTCGTTCTTCCATCATGTGGTATGGTATTGTACTTTCAAATCATTAAGTCTACTTATTAGAGCTCGATAGTTTACTACTTTAGCTAACACGATTTTGACTTGGTTTCTGTCAATAATCTTCATGGTTAAGCTGTTTTTGTTTAATTTGTTTGTCAGAAGTTTGATATTTATCATATCAACAATAGAAACTGGTAGTGGTGGAGGGAGATTTGCTTCATCAGAAGAATTATTGTCCGTTTTCATTACGTTTTCGTCCTCTAGTTGAAGCTTGTTAGCTACATTGATCACAGAATGACCTTCGTTCTCTATTTTTTGCTTACAGCACGTTTTTTGTTTTTTTTTAATTCTCCAGTTTGAGCTATATGTAGCTAGCTGGTAAGTTGTAAGTACTGTATATTTGGTGATATATATATATTGAGTCATGGTAAGTAGTTTATCCCACTTGTCGGTTATATGAGGAAAATATGCAGTGTAGTTGCATTATTTGTGGTTGGGATTGCATTGTTTAAGAGTGACTTGCAGGAAGTGAAGATTATTGCATTTGGTATTGCGTTGCATGTGGTTGTGTTTAGAGGACATTAGTGAACGAATTTGTGTCAGCCATTTCTGGCTGACTTTAAAAATGCAAATTTAAATTTACATGCGATTGCCGTTTATCTATTTGCACCGAAATGTTTAACCTTGATAGTATTAATATCGTACTTATCTCATTCGAGTCAGCCGCGGTTAGCGTGCGTGTTTGCTTTACGAAAGTCAATCCGAACTTTTCAAAGAAATAATAAAAGTATTAAAGGAATTATAAAGTTCTTTCAAAAACACTCGAAAGTCATGGGATGTTTTATCGGTTTACTCTGATCATTTCACTGCAATTATTTAAGCAGTTTTTAAATGTTAGTTTCAATTAAAAAACTTAACGATGCATAAATATAAATGTTAGTCACCATAAATCAACTTAATTTCCTGTGCATTCTCACGTACCAAAACAGTTTTAAGAATTTTCAATCTTCAGTTCAGTTCACCGTTTGTTGCTTTTATTTCAGTCTCGTAATTCTTAGAACAATTTGAGAATTTGTTTATAAAAACTATGTTTAACGTCATTGGAATCAAAAGTACAAGTGTGAAGGTTGGAATATGACGCGACGTATTTTACCTTGAATAAACAAACGTATTTTAAAAGTTATTAGCACACACCTTGCTTTAATTCTAAATTAAACAATATATAATAAGGCATGAAATGCATCTAATTAGTAATTCTTGCAAAATGCGATGATCACAAAATAGATAAATTATAATGACGTGAACAATAAATATAAAATCAACATAAATTAAAATATTTGATTCATTAATTAGCATATCTAATTTGTATTCAAAGGTGCCTTATGTTTATCCTATAGGCTATTCTTAAGAGTAAAGCGCGGTTAAATCAATCAATTAAGAAAAGCAATACTTGTTTCTAAAAAAACTATAGGATCCGATAGAATAATCTCCCATTTTTTAATTTATAGCCGAGCGCAATCTATTGGTAGACAGCGCTCGAGTCGTACATTCTTGATCATCACAAGGCATACCATTTTAGAGCCCAGCATGGCGTAAAGTGGTGAACACCCTAGAGACATATTTTTAAATTAGCAATTCTGTGATTGTGGCGCAGCGGCCGATAGACTGGTTCAGATTTAAAACTGAAATCACCCGGTAGATTTCGCAGCGTTCATACACCTGAGAATATCGCAGCAGTGAAACGGGCCATTATCACATCGTCACAACGTTCCATTGTTAAGCATGCTCTCGCCTTGGAAATCTCTGACCGAAACGTGCGGAGAATTCTATACTACAATCTCATGTTCCATTCATATAAACTGACGGTGGTCTAAGAACTTAAAGAAGTGATTGATACATGGTGATTGGTAAATATTCTAGTTCATGCTGTTGCGCTCAGTAATGACTCAACTCGACAATTTTCGAAAACTTTATGGGTGACGTTTCTATAGTTAGCGTGTAACTGTTTGGTGTGGTGTTACAGAATTTGGCATCTTTTGAGGAGGCAGGACGCGCGGTGATATCTACTGTCACTTTTGCGCATTATGTTGTGAGGTTATGCAATTTTCTGGAGCGCAGACTCAACGAACATAGTAATGCACCAACGTGGTTTCAACAAGATAATGCTATCGCTCACGCGGCAAGAATTTATCAAAATGTTTTGGGACAAATATTTCTAGCCCGCCTCATCTCATTACATAGTGACATCCCTCGCCCGACTTGGCCTGTCCCCTTGAGATTTCTTTGTGTGAGGATACCTAAAGACTAAAATTTTCCGACGCAGACTGCGGAACATTAAAGAATTAAAGAATGCTATTCGCAACGCGATCGCAGTAATACCAATGGAAATGACTCGGCAAGCAATGCGGAACTTTAAAGTGTCGCTCATGCAGGCAATCATTTGGACGATATCATCTACAAAACTGATCGATGACTAAATGGTAAGTTTTTTCTGTGTGATAGTTGTTCTTTTTATTGCCGTTTTAATGAAGGAAGACCATTTTGCTGGGCCCTGTATTTGCAAACTGCGCTAAAGTAATTTTTAACTATTCATTTGTTGGTTTTTGTTGCGTTTTTTTGTTGTTCTGATATTAATTGTTAGAGAATTTTTCTTTTTAATATCATATTGCAAAAGTTTTAATACATTACTTATACCATTCTTCTCAGTAAGTGCGTTTTTTTTTATTTTATACAGGGCCATTATAAATATCTTGTTATCTATTTTCTTTGCTTTTCAATTTGTTTCCCGATATTTAGATTTATCTTTGGTATTAAAAATCTGTTTCAAAGCTTTAATAGCTGATTCGTTTCTTTGGGAGTAATGCAATGTGTAAAAACTTGTATGTCGAACATAATGGCCATTTAAATGCAACAAATTTCAAATACAACTATAAAAGATTTCGTTCAATTGCAGCGACAAGTAAATTCAAATTATTTAATACATATATACTCCATTTATCTATGCTAGTTTTTAAGAAATGGAAGTGCAGCAATAAGCAATTTAAGAAAAAAAACGGGAAGTTTATGTTACTGCTGGGATTTTAGAGTTTTCTCAACACTATACGTCACATTTGTCACTTTTTTAAAATTAGGCACATTAAATTTATATGTAGCTCTGTAAATTTGCGGGCTGCCAGATAACGATCCTTTGTAAAACAGTCTGGAACAAGGTTTATTTGATAAACTTGTAGAAAAATACTTAAGGCATTAAGTTTAACGAAAGCTAATACAAAAGAGCTTAGTACTAGAAGTGTATATTTTTGAAGAACGTAAATTGAAATTACATAGGTTTAGAAAGTAAATTACAAGCAACACAGTATAAAAAAAATGTCATCATTCTTAATAAAGTTATATATAATTTATGATGTCATCAAAAATATCCAGATTAATGTACGCAGGTTTTTATTTATTTATTTTTGGGTGGGGGGGGGGGGGCACTGCAGGCACTGCAGCCGTAAGGGCTTACTATGCCCACTAACATGCACTTGCTCTAGGACATTCACACAGATCCATGGGTTGGTTGAGCGAGACTCGAACTCGCGCACGCCAGCTAGAGGACAGCCAACTCGTTAAACCATCTGAGCCACCGCGTCCCCCGATGTGCACAGGTACATAAATCTAGTTTTAACTTAGAAATTAATGAAAAATAATTTATTTTTGCAAGGAAGTGCAAGCATTGTATACGTATATAACGGAAAGAAATTCAAAAACTATAATAGACTTTATAGTGTATTCGCAATAATTACAATGTTTCATAGAACAGGTGAAAGAGTCGGTAGAAGCAAAATTTCAATCCGATCATAGCTTAGTTGTGGTATCAAAATAGATATCAAGATTTTGGTGAAAAATGAGAATGAATATTAAAAGATAGCAATATGTTTACAATTAAAAATTGAAGAATTAAAACAATATATTAGGAACAAAAAGAACTTAGAACATGATTGGCCATTAAAAGAAAAATTATACAAATTTAAAGGCATGTTATATAATAAAGCAAAATAAAACTGGGTAAATAAAATACAAATAAATATATTTATAAATTTAAATTGGTGGAATGAAGAAGTTAAAACAACATTCAATAAAAGGAAACAAGCATAAAAAAGTTTATAAATTCAAAAAAGAACAAGTTATAATGCATTACAAAAACTTAAAGAATTATACTAAAACAGTAGCCAGGTAGGTAACGCACAAGAATTGGAGAATATTTGGGAAGAAACTATATTACGAATGTAAAAAAGACTAAAAACTATTTTGAAGCCGAATAAAATCAATGAAAGGACAAAAAAAAACATATTTTTAGAAATCAAGAATCAAAATAACCAAATATAAATATTACATAAAATTTTAGACATAGAGAAACTATTTTAAAAATAAATTTGATGTGGAAAAATGTACAAGTAAATACAAATACAGATAAACGTGTGGGTTATGATAACAAAAACTAAGAAAATAGAAAGCAGAATAAGTATTTGTAATAATTAAAAGAAAAAATATAAGTGGAGAAAGCAATATACACCATGAAATAATAAAATGAGTTGAAGAAAAGAGACAACATGGTTTTAAAAATTAAGCTTGGGATATAAATACAATATCGAAAATTGACATAATAATCTAATAATGTCAATCTACAAAAAACAGATCAATTGAACTGGGGCAATTACAAAGCAATATGCATATCCTCAATATTTTTTAAATATACACAAATATGTTGAGAAAATTAGAGAGTTAAATTTAGACCAGCAAGTAACATACAAACCAAGCAAACAAACAAAGGATAAGATATTTAGTTTAAGAAATATTATGGAAAAAGTAAAAGAGAAAGAAGAAGAATTATATTTAGCATTTATAAGCTTATAATTTGCTTTGGATGTAATGCAAAAAATATTTAAGTATGCTTAGAATTGAGGTACCTAGTAAATTAACAGAAGCAGGAAAAAGTATATTTAAAAATGTGAAACATGCACAGATGATTCCTAGAAATTAAATCAAACAGGAAACTAAAAAGTTGTTAAAAGTTATTTAGCAATAATGTAGTAATTATTAACAAAAACAGTCGACCTAGTCAATGTAATTCAAGTATACTTTCTTAAAGATAATATTTATGTACACCTAAAAAAGTATATGTAAAACTAATATTATTCATAAAGGAGTATTTAGCAGAACATAACTAATAAAAAAAATGATATAGAAAATTATAATTTAGCGGAAACCAATAGCCTTTTTTAAAAGGCGGTCACCCAGGTTAGCTTTAGTTTTAATTAAATATTCTTGTAACAAACTTACAAATGTGCATAATAATACATTTATAGGTAGGAACTATGGGAAGTAATTTACCAGTTCAACTAACACGAAACAAACTAGAAAATTAACTAGGAGACCAACTATAAGAAACTAACGTAGGAAATTAACTAGTAAACCAACTGTAATGAAACGTTATAAAAACTTTAAAAGATAATTTCTTGAAAATCTAAATGTAACGTTCATCCATTTTGTAGATTATAAAAAGATCCTCAATAAAATAAAAACTCCGCTTAGGAGATCTAACTTATTAGGCCTTCTTGTGCGGGTCAAAGCTTGTAGGGTTGTGCATTGGGCCAACACATACAAAAACTCCAATTAATTACTTCCAATGTGTATGTAAATTGTAAACCAATACTACCTCAGGCGAGTAGGGCAGCTCGTTAAGAATCTCGCAATGCTAAGGTAGTCAGCACTGGAAGAAAGAGAGGGGGGAGAATGGTAAAGATCCACATGTGAAGAACTAATATAATATCAGGCAGCTTAAAATCAGCAAACGGGGAATATGACAATATGAAAAATAATTATAACTATAAATATACGCATCAAGTAGAAAGAAGTTATCGCAGAGGTGAAGAAATTGGAGTTAGATATAATAATTCTCAGCGACACCAAGAAGAAAGGTAGAGTCGAAGAAAAAATTAACGACTATTACCATATTTAAAGTGAAGTACCTACCTTGACATACCAAAAGTAGATAATATATAGGTAACAATAAAAATGATATGAAGAAATATGTCACCATTTTCAAACAGTATAACAAACGAATTATTAGAATTAAAATCTATAAATTTATGGAAAACCTACAACTATTATAATTACAATGAATGACAATGAGGGACTAACAGATATTGCAGAAGGTATACCAAACCATAAAGAAGTAACCATCATAAGCGACGTACATAAAACAGAAGATATAGGCCTAGATGCGCCCGGCCCATTTTCACCCACCGTCATTTTCGGTTCACTTGCGCCTCAGAAAAATGCCAACAAAAATAATGGTCTCATTTGCGCCCAACGTTGCAGCTCCTTAGTCAATACAACGAATTACACAAAATTTTATAATTTTCCGCTGGGTTCCCCTAGATTCATTGTGTTTTTATAAGTTCGATAGGCAATACTTAAACTTGGAAGGCAAAAGAAAAAAAAAGAAGTACGTAAGATTAGATGAAAGAATAGAGAAGACGCTTGCGGAATGTAAAAATACAGGCGATTTAGGGAAATGTTTGCGCACTTTATCCTATATACAAAAATTTTATTAACTATATACTACTCTACTATGCATGTATGTATATATTGCGAATATTAATCTAAACTTCCAAAAACAAAAAATAAAAAAAATTAAAAATATGACAAGAATCAGAAAACGTACTAACATAAAACACAAAAATTAAAGTACTTATAAAAAGACATTGAAGCTAGGTGAATCTAACGTAAAATTATAAAATTTTGTGTCGTAATGACTAAGGAACTGAGGCACAAGTGAGCCGAAAATGGCGGTAGGCGTAAATGAGTCGGGCGCAAGTAGGCCGACACCAAACAGAAAAAGGATACTGACGCGGTAGGATATTTTGGAGAAATATTGCAAAGAATATTAATATATGGTTTCAAATACATTATTTCAATACAATGACGTCCATCTACAGGGGTAGATTCTTAAAAAATCTAAAAATATGGGACTGAAGAGTCTATCAAAAACCAGAATATGCAAGCAATCATCATATGGTCGTAGCACATCTTACACACACGAAGAGAAATATTAAAAACAAAAGATGAACACAGAGAATTTGAAATCATAAAAAAGATACCTTCAAAAAGAAACCTACTGAAACAATATAGTATAATCGGGTTACACAAATATAGGATAAAAACAAAATAAATATATCTATAAAAGGGGTGACCAAAAAAATACACATTATAATTTAAAGGAAACCTTATTTAATGGAGCAAGTGAGATTCTTGGTATCGAAATTAGCAAAACTAAATATATCTTTATATTTAAAGCAGGATTTCTTGTCTCCCTTTTTACATCTTATATAGATTTTATTCCATTCCCGAGGGATGTTTTCTCTTTGCATCATTTTATTAAATATATTCTGTATATATCCTTAATACCTAACGGTAACTAAGATTTAGATAAGTGTGTGTGTATTTGAGTTGTTTCATGCTTCAATTTTCTGGTCCACATATCCTGTGATTTTTTGCCTTTTTAAAGTGCTTTCCGAATATCTTCTCCTGTTATTGCTTAGTTAGTGTTTATATTTGTCAGAAGATTTGTATAATAAGGCATCTAGTGTTTTGCTGGTATGGCTTGTACGGTTTCTCGGTTATTCGTAATTTTTCTGATTTTCTTATTATTCTCCAGACTCTTATTGATCTAACTTATATATAGCCTGTTCCAATGCTCTTCTTTTTCTTTTTTATTTTTACTTTTACTGACTTTTCTAGTTTGCACATATTGTTCTCTAAATTCTGCTGTGCCTTCTGATCCGCCTTCTTTTTCTCTTAATTATTTATTCTAGATTTCTCGAAAACTTTTCGGATAACCGTTAGCCCGTCTGAGGCGAGACTACTTAGTATACCTACAAATACTGTTACGCGCTGATTAAAATGACAAAATACAACGATTAACTGTTTTTGCATAATATTTTCGGAATTTATTAAATGGTTATTGGTAAGTATAATTACAATAGATTTATTCAAAAAGGTTATCCTTCGCCTCTACCTAAGCTTCAAGACTTCCGGGCCGCTCGTCTAGACATACGTGCTACATCCATTGGAAAACTGTTGACTGTGACGTGACGGCTCGTTTCAAAGAATCAACTTCTTTTCGAGAAAACTATACCTTCTAAAATTGTCCATAATTTGTAATCTAATGGATTGAGCTCTGAGCTATCAGAAGGTCAATCCTCTGCTGTTAGAAAATGAGGCAAATCGTTGCTCAGCCAAGTTTGAGTAGACTGTGCTCTGTGAGCGGGTGCGGAGTTTTATTAAAAGATCCGAAGCTCGCCTCAAAAAAAGATGTGATTCAGAGGTTTTACAACATCTTCCAAAGCTTCTATAGATACATAGTAGTCAAAGTTTTGCTTCCTAATAAAAAAAATAAACATGGGTTACTTCATTATAACACACTCCCGCTAAAATCATTACAGCTGCTGGATGATGGCCTCTCGGAATCTTTGGCACTAGCTGAAATGGTTATTTAGACGAACTAGAGTATACCTTGCCATGTTGTTTGTTGAACAATTTTTCCACTGTAAAAAGTTTTTATCCGCAAACAAAATTTTTCTATGACCATCATGCGCGTACTCATTCAACAACCTCTTTGCTCTTACCCTCCTATCTTTCTTTAAAGAATCCGTCAACAAATGTCTCGTATGTCTTTTGTAAGCAGGTAAGCCTAGGTTTTGCTTAAAAATGCGAGACATCAGAGTTTCGAAAATTTTCATTTCCTGAGACATAATATTTTGCTTGCAAAGAGGATTTCGTTTAATTCGGACACTTACGACTTTGACTGCCTGAACAGTCCGAACTGAACGTGGTCTTCCAGATTTTACACTATCCTCAATACTTCCAGTCTCATTAAACTATTTTATAGATCGACAAACAAACATACAGTTAATGTCAAATAATACAGGATCTTAAAGGTTATTTTTTTTTCTTATAACTTATAACTTTAAGACTTGTCAATTGCAAATGTATGTTAAAGTCAGGGTGCTGTGTAAAGCAAGAGTAGGTTTGATTTTTCAATGCTATTTATGAGAGTACTAGATATTTTACAAAGTAATAAAAATAAAATAGAAAACATAAAAGAAAAGAACAACATGCTTTTAGAAGAGAAAAATCATGTTTAGCCAACATTCAGTATCTTAGTCACCTAATAGAAGAAAATAGGGATAAATAAATAAACATACATGAATATGCACAAAAAGCGGAGACAGATATTTCAAAAGATATATTATAAAAGAGAAACACATATAAATGTAGGCAATAAAATAATTCCGATTATAAAAATAATAAAAGATTTCAAACGGGGGTGATCTATCACCATTACTGGATAATATATATGTTCAATAAGCACTTGACATGTGGTACAGAAAATACACAAAAATGGGTATTCAAATAGATAACTCCATCTTACAATCTCTACGTTTCCACGAAAGATGAGGAATATATAAAATATATGTTAAAAATGAAATAAAGAATTAGAAAAGCGGAGTTTAAAACAATTATCAAAATGCACAACACATTTGTATAGAAAGAGAACTACAGTATTTTAGAGTAGGGAATAAAGAAGTCAAAAGCATACATCATTTAAATATTTCGTCTTACTTCACTGACGAAAGAATTATTGCACTGAATAATATGGAATAAGAATGTCAGTTAAGATACCAAAAAGATAACTTTTCATAGTGTGATGGAAGACAATATTGTATAGAGAAGAGATATGGACACTTACAAAACAACATAAAATTAAAACGGTAGAATTAAATATTATGAAAAGGTCCTTACAAGTTGCAAGACGGGGCAGAAAGTTTGGACAAGAATTATTATAACATGTTCAATCACAAAAATAGATATAAAATAGAGATCTCCGGTGGTATAGATATGGATACGAGATGACAGACGGGGTAAAAAATTGAAGCAGTGGTCTACAAAGAAGAAGAAAAAGGAGGTGGCCCGACTTTTTCTTAGAAAATCTATCTAAAAACGATTGTGGACGAAAGAGATTTGCAGGGAAAGGAGACAAACATGGAAACAGAAAACGGCATACTCTATGGAGTAAACAAAATAAGAATAAAATAAAATAAATTTTTGTAAAATAAAATAAAATAAATTTTTAGACAAACAAATATAAAATGATACAAACAATCCTGAGCTTGTATAAATCAGCTAATATAACAATGACTATTTAAAAAAATTTTAAACTACTATTCTATAATAAGATAAATGCCAAATGACAAATTCATATTATCAAAAAATTTCAATTTTTAGAATTTACAATTCTACAATTTAAAAATCGCAGTAAATGACATGCAAAATAATGCAGGTGTTTTAGCTTCCTTTGTGTATTGATTCGGGGAAAACTGCGTCATACTCTGCATTGCAAAATTATGTTGATTGCAGCAGATTTTAGGTATTTCCCATTAAACCTAATTAAAATTCCATATTATTCTGCAAAACGCTTTTCATTTGCGTTATTAAATAACGCGTTCAATGACAAGCAGCAATAATTTATGCAAAACCCTGATTTAGTACGTTACAAAAAAGGCAACATTTTCTATATTCAAAAAATGTAGTTATATACACAATTTGTAATCTGTCCGAGTTAAATAATTTGTGGTCGTTTTATATTATCATAAAATTATTATGGGTGTGATAAAACATTCTACCGCATTATAATCTGCTATTTGCAAACAACAAGCCATGCAAATTAGCACTGGTTTTACCCGCATGCTAAACGCAAGTGTATAGCTAACTAGTTCAGGAAATTACGACAATGGCAGCTTGGAAAAGGAAATCGAGGTTTGAGAAACAGATAGCTTTATCTCTGCGGCAGACGTGGGCACATTCGTCATAGCCTTAGACAGTAGCCCAAATTCCCCCAGTCGCCGCAGCGCACATATTTTGAAGAAAGTAGGAATGACCGAGACGTCACTAGATAATCCGTTAATTAACTGCGTTCTAGTGTGGCAAAAGCCGCAGGTTTGCCGAGGTCAGTATGTCCATTATTTGCAATTGTTAACACTCAGCTGGAAGCGCCGTGTTACTGGAATTACAAATCGTGACGCAGGAAAAGGAAATGTGCGCTCTTTCCTGTTGACAATACAATGATTAACAAAAACGATACTTGTTTATGTTTGAATTAAAAAATCGAAATAGAGAGCTGTAGCATTTTGATAATATTGCATATTTATCACATATTACTTGTGTGTATGTGTATGTGATAGAAACTGATAGACTATAAGACAATCAAATTCTTAATTTATTTTTTTATTAAACTTTTAACACAGTAACTTAGAAACGCGAATATCATATCTTATATAACCTTTAATACACTATAGCTTATAATTATTCGAACGGCGACTAGATTGTTTGTTATATTTACAAAAATGCGTAGATTTAGAAGTTGCTAAAAATATGGAAAACGCGAGTTGTGAAATCATTATAAATGTATTTTACTTTCATTTACAAGTAATTTTGGCAAAATACCAGGGTGGATCAGAGAATAAATGCAATTTTAAAATGCGTAGTAAAACGAGAGACGATGAGTAGATAGCCGCACGCAGCATTTCAACTTTTAATGATATGGTAGAGATTAACGAGGGTAGAAGTATGCCTGCTTTACTCAGAATAAGTGATTACACTAGAGAGGAATAACGTGTAGTATGTTTTCTACAGAAAAAAGCAGTTAAATTTGCGGAAATCCATTTCCAGATGTTGGCACAGTATGAAGCACACCCAATCATCAATGAAGAATCTATGAGTGAACAGAACGCTATAAGGAGAGAAGAACAAGCGTAATATATGAAGGTCTGCTCAGTCACCCATCGATATCCATGTCTTGATCTATCCCATCTGATTACCATATCTTCAACCTCTTAAAGGAGAAACTGTGCGGTCACAAATTCAGCTCGGATAGTGAGGTTGCCCAAGTGGTGTAAACGTAATTTTGTGAGAAACCAAAAGCTTTTCGAAGAGATGAAGGAGTTCGTTAAACGATATCAAAAGTGCATTACTGTGCAGGGGACTATATCAAAAAGTGACAATGGAAAATAAAGTAAAATTACTTACATATATATATATATATATATATATATATATATATATATATATATATATATATATATATATATATATATATAATCTTAACCCATTTACCTTACGGTGTAGGGTGTTTGTAAGCTACATACATTTACATTTCCGTGAAATCAATTTACATTCTAATAATTATTGTCAATACCGTTTTTAAATTAATTTAAAACAAAGCAAATTAAATTAAATTAAATTGGATTTACAATACATTTTATCTTACAGTTCCTATGCAAGTTGTTCTTGTCTATCTGGTATTCTATTTACTTCACTTGCATTACACTACACTATGTTTCGTATGACGATCTTCAGTCATTCTTAACCGCACCAATCTATAGTTCACTCACACGCTTCACTACATTGATTACTCTCTTTTTATTGTGTATTTGTTATGTACGTACGAACCTTGCCCATTCCTTTTGTTCTGTGCCAATGTTTTGGCCTCTTGCCAGTTTCGATTCTTCCTCTTTAGGACTCCGCTATTGTCTCATCCCATCTCCTTCTTGGCCTTCCTCTTGTTCTTTTTCTTATTGTTTTGGTTTGCCAAATTATTTTTGTTTGTCTGTTATTCCCCATTCTGATCAAGTGTCCAAACCATCCCATCTGTTGTCTTTCTATGTCCTTCTTTATTGGTTCAACTTTTAGCGCCGTTCGTATTTCTTCATTTCTTAGTCTATCTCTTTTAGTTACACCCATGATTCCTCTAAGGAATTTCATCTCACATGCTTGTATCTTATTTTCTTGTCTTTTCGTGAGCGTCCAGCTTTCGCAACCAAACATCAATATCGGCTTGAATATCGTGTTGTATACTGTTAGCTTTGTTTTATTGGTTATCTCTTTTTTCCTAATTAAAGCATTTCCGTTTCGTTTTTCCCATCTTTCTGTATTGGTATTCCCAGATACTTAAAACTGTCTACTTGTTCGATCTCTTTATTATTAATTTGTATTTTTATTTGTCTATTGTTTCTTCCTAGTATCATCACTTTGGTCTTATTAGTATTTATCATTAGTTTTCGTTTTTGTAGTGCCGTGTTCCACAGTTCTAAGTTTCTTTGCAATTCTTCCTGGTTTTTTGCACAGATCATCAGATCATCCGCGAATGCGCATTCTGTTATATATACCGGTTCCAAATATCTATAGCCCACCAACAGTTCCTTAACTTTATGTTTAACTTCTTTTATTACTTCATCTAATACAATATTAAAGAGTGTTGGGCTTAATACTCCCCCTTGTCTCACCCCTTCTTTTGTTACAAATTCGTCTGACTCCATATTATTTGTTCTGACCTGATTTCGAGTTTTATTGTATAAACTAGCTATATGGCTTCTCAGTCTATTTCCAATTCCTTTTTTCTTAAGGCTATTCCATATAACTCTTCTTGGTATGCTGTCGAAGGCTTTTTTAATATCGATAAACGCCACATATATGTCATTGCTGTGGAACTTCTCTATCAGCTGTTTTATTGTGAATATGTGGTCCTGTATTCCTCTCCCTCTTCTAAAACCACTTTGCGATTCTTCCATTTGGTCTTCTGTTTTGGCTTTCAATTTGTCGTCTAGTAGTCTCTCGTACACTTTATATGCATTGTTGAGTAGTGTTATCCCTCTATAGTTATTGCAGTCTTTCTTATTTCCGGACTTGTATAGTGGTAATATTATACCAATTTCCCATTCCATCGGTATTTTGTTTTCTTCTGCAATTTTGTTAAACAGTGTTGTCAATACCTCTAGACCGTTGGGCCCTAGTAGCTTTAACATTTCTGTTGTTATATTATCATGGCCTGGTGCTTTGCCTCTCTTAAGCTTCTTTATAGCTTCTCCTACTTCTTCCAGACTAAATGTTCTCCCTTGTTCCACGTCTTCTTCTTCTTCCCTATTTTCTTCTTCGATGTCCCATGTACTTGATGTGTTTGCGTTTAGCAACTCTTCGAAGTATTCTTTCCATCGTAGCATTATATCGTTGTTTTCCGTTAATATTTCCCCTTTCTTTGAGTTAATATATTGACATTTTGTTTCTTTTCCTTTCCTTAATGTTTTCAGTACTTTATAAAATAGTTTCTGGTTACCTATTCTGTCCTTCTCCATCTTTTCGCTGAATTCTTCCCATGTGAGTATTTTTGCTTTTTTCACCATCTCTTTGACCTTTAGTCTCTGTTCTTTATATTTTGTATAGTTTTCGTTATTTTTGTTTCTTAGATATGTTTTCCATGTCATTTTCTTTAGCTTTGTTTCTTCCTTTATCTCTTCGTTCCACCAACTCGATTTCTTTCTATATTTGTTATCACTCGTCTGTCCACATATTGCTTAGGCTGTGTTTATTACAGTTTCTTTGAATTTTATCCAAAGCTCTTCTATGTTATAATTCATAATAATTGCTTTTAGAGATCCCATTTCTTTTTCTGTTCCTTCAGTATATTTATTTGCTATTTCTTCTTCCCTTAATTTGTGTGATCTTATTTTTATCTTCTCTTGTGTGTTAATCATTTTATCCTTTTGTTTCCTTAGTTTCCTTACTAACTCCATTTTCATTTCCGATACTACCAGGTAGTGATCCGTATATAATTCGGCTCCTCTTTTTACTCTTGTATCTTGTATGTCTCTTCTATATTGCTTATTTATTATTACGTAGTCAATGATTGACTTCTCATTTCTACTTACTATTTCTCTCGTATACTTATGTATGTCTTTATGTTCGAAGAAGGAGTTTGTTAGAACTAGGTTATTCAATATACAGAAATCTATTAATCTTTTCCCATTTGTATTTCTTGTTTCTTCTCCATGTGCCCCTATTGTCTCCCCTGATTCCGCATCTTTTTTCCCTACTCTTCCATTTAGATCTCCAATTATAATTATTCTTCCATTTAGGCTTTCTATTGTTTCTGCTAGTTGCTCCCAAAACTGTTCTTTTATTTGTGCCTTGTCATTTTCCCCTGGTCCGTATGCAATTATCATCGTGCTTTTAACTGTGTTACCCGCTTGTATCTCTATCATAAGTAATCGTTCTGTAATTGCTACCGATTTCGTAATATATTTAGTTATTTCCTTTTTAACTATACAGCCTACTCCCTCTCTTGCTCTCTGATTTCGTTCGACTCCTGTATATATTAGTAGGTTTCCACTTGGCAGAATTATCTCTCCACTCCCTTTCTTTTTAGTTTCAGTTATTCCTAAAATGTGTAGTCTTGCTTTGTTAAATTCTTCATCTAATTCATGTTCCTTTCCTGCTATACTTCTTATGTTCCATGTTCCTATTTTCCATCTCTCAGTCTTTTTCATTGCCTTGTTCGTTATCACATAGATCGGTCTCATGTTCTTATCTTCCGCTTTTAGTTTTCTCTCCAGATTGTGCGTGTTATTTTTCTCATTTGTTCCGTAAAATTTTGCCCATCAGGGGATCTCTCAGCTACTGTTCTCTTGTAGTTAGTATTTTGTCTCCCTGCGGATTCTACTAGACTTTCTTGTTGTATTTCTTTATGCGTAACCATTTTGTTGTATATCTTTAATTTATCGTAACTTAAATATGCCGTTTGTCCTTTTTCTCTGGCTTCTTTTAGCAAAGGTATTAGTCTTCTTCTTTCTTCTTGGACCTTTTTCGTATAATCTTCATCTATCCAGATGTCTGATCCTTTTAGGTTTTTTGCGTTTCGTATTATCTCTTGCTTAGTACTCGTCTTTGTTAGTTTTACTAATATTGGCCTTGTTTTTCCGTCCATGGGTTTTCCTAATCTTTTTATCTCATCTATATCGACTTTTCCATCTAGGGTTACTCCTATTTTATCTATTACTGCACATGCTTTTCTTCTAGTTATTTCTTCGTCCTCGTTTGTTTCTTCTTTAATACCCTTCATTACCAGATTTTTTCCTCTTACTTCTCTTTCTAGCATTTCTATTCTGGTGTTTTGTTCTGCCACTTATTTCATTAGTTTCTTGTTTTCCTCTTTAACTTGATTTAATTCTTGAATTATCTTATCTAATTTATTATTCGTTTGGTTCGTGTTTTCATTTATAGTGGCAAACATTGCTTCAATTCTTTCCATATCCATTTTTATTTTTACTATTTTTAACTATTTTTATTCCGTTCGTAAGTTTTGTATCACTGTAATTATTCGTATTTAATATTTATGTCCGTGTATAATTTTAATTTTAATTGTGCCCAATACTGTTATTTATGATACTATTTTCGCCGCACCAATTTTTATTGTTGGCTTAACAGTCCGGCTCGACTTCGCATCAGCTGATATGGGGTACACATGCGAGTTTTATACAAACGCCTTTCTGCGTTGTTGAGGTTATAACATTCGTAACAATAAAATTAATCAGTTTCTTACCAGTGTCTGCTGTACTTTGTTCACTGGTATCTACTCTACTCACATGCAATTTTTTATAAATTTTTATCCACTTTCGCCGTGTTAACAGTAAGAAATTTATATAGCGTGACGGAGCCGATGTGTTCGGTTACCCGTCGCCGCCGCGTGTGATTTACTTACATATAATACCAAAAAAATCCAATAAACAGAAACAAACTTTGAATTATTTATAACATCATCCGAAGATCATAAATTCTAGATTTTACCGCAATTACTTGAAAAGAGGAATACAAAATCTGAATTTATTTGTGTTTGTTTACATTGTCATATAGGGCTTCTAGGACCTAATAAAGAATTATATATATATATATATATATATATATATATATATATATCATGAAAAGAAGACATTTAACTAGTCCTCTCAAAAAACAATTCGCGATTTGGGAAATAAAGGACACCCTAATATATATATGATATATATCAAAAATATTGCTAGCTTGCATTTGATACTGCAGCGTAAAGTCCTGTGTCTTATAAGGTTGAGTTTGCCTCTAGCAAAGTTATTATGGTTAGAAAACACGAATTAAGTGTGGAAATGCAGGCTAGTATTTACACCGGGTACTATAAACGACATTCTATACGCCGCATTGTAATAAAATTCAAAATTTTTTCGTCGATGATACAAAACATTTAAAAAAAAGATAAGAAACAGGATCTGTTGCTAACAAGAAGTGAAATAAAAAAAACGTAACACGAAATTACAGCAAAGCCTATATTATGTTACTTAGTAAACAAAAACGATTGGTAGTACCAGCTGAAATTACAACTATGGTAAATACAGCAAGGCAAGGCCAAATATCAACTTTAAAGGTAAAACACTGCTTAAAGGAAGCAAGGCTGTATAGAAGGATGAATATTGAAAAACCTTTTTTAAGAAAGGAAAACAAACTGAAAAGGCTTACAGGAAGCAAAATCGCACACATATTGAACTGTTTGTTGGATGACTGTCTTCCAATTTTGTCTATGCTACGTTAATCTTTTTCGACTTGCATACGTTTTCCAATTCATATCTTTCGTTATCTTACATATATGACTTTTCTGGTACATTTTTTTCTATCGTACCTTCCATAGTTGTGTTTATTATATTTTTATAGGGATTTTTCTTTTAGTTTTGCTAGTACTTCTTCATTGTTGACTTAGTCCGCTCATCTGAGCCTTAGCATGTGCCTGAAGCACCACATTTCAAAAGCTTCTATTCTTTTCATTTCTGCTTGAGTTACTGTCCAAGACTGACAATCGTACAGTGCTATACTCTTATGAACTAGCAAATCGAAATTTAAATATTTTGGTTATAAAATAAAGCAACAAGCGAGAGAACGTGTATTAGATCTCCCACTATAAAACAGGATACAGGTAATATAACAGTTTGAAGATGTAGTTTAAATCAAGGGAAAAATAAGAAACAAAATATATTTAGTTATTCTGCAAACCCATACCACGCCACTTGGTAAAAGGATTATTGGAGACGGTTTTGTCTTCCAAGAAGATTATGGCCCTAAAGTGTATAGAAATTATTTAAAACTCTTGGAGAGATGCCAGCAAGTCACACTAACTTTCTTAACAAATTACGCAACAATGGTGGCGTATTAAAGCTACAAAAATTGATTCAAAGAATGGACCAAATTTGTAAGAGCGTGATATGTGCAAAATAAGAATATAAATGAAGAAACAAACAAATAAATTAATACATTATCATTATCATTTGTGTATGTGGACTTAATAAATTAGGTTTTTATATACATTTCTTTAATAAATAGACTGTAGTAATTTTAGATTTTAGTATGGATAGTTCAAAAAGATAAATAATTAAAATGTTCCAATTATTATGAGCAATAGCACTCATAGTTCTCATAGATTTCAATGTCTGGTATTTCTTAATCTGTTCAGATTCAGTTGGTGAGTTTAGTAATCATTACATGCTATTTTAGTAACTCATGATACACATCATCTGTTTAGTCTCACAAAATGAATATCGGACCTTGCAATTAACATTATTGGGATTTATCTATCACTTTTGTTCTTACCATTGCCATAATACGCAAAACTAGCATTTGTTGGTCATTTTTAATTGTTTTTCTTTATAAAAATCGTTTTACCTACCCTTTGAAGCTGTCGTATATAATAATAAATTATGTAAAATCACTTGATGATTATTTATACAATAATAATAAAGATACATAATTTAATATCTTAGAACAGTTAATGTTTCTCAAACTGCCTATATGGTATTTTATTGTTATTATAATGTGTTGCAATACAAGATGAATATATTTAAATACATTCAAATGTCTTAGGAAATCTGCACAAATATATAAAAATTTATGAATGCATATATTACATCTTTCACATTTTAATTCACATGAACAGTTTGCAGCACTACTTCTTTCAACTGTAAATTTGTTATCGATGATGCATTTAAATTCAATAGCATCACGTTGCACTATGTCCGATATTAAATTTTTTGCAGTTGATATTTTCGATATTATTTTCCCTTTCTGCATAGTTATAAACGTATCAAGTAATATATTTCACATCTTGTTCTTTTTTTCTTGATTGGCAGTTCTTCATCCACTCCTGGACGTAAGCCTCTCCTAAATTCTTCCATCTGTTTCTATCTCGTGCTTGATGATAATGTTTCTTTCTACATAGTTTCCTTATATCGTCGACTCTTCTCATCGGCAGTGGGTAATGTTTGATATTCATTTGTTGTTAGTGTCCCGAGCGATGTGGTCTGTCCAGTTCTATTTTAATTTTGCGATAAGTTCCATGATATATGTTGTTCTTGTTCTTTGTCTTATTGCTACACTTGTGATTATATTTCTTATAGAGGTATCCAATTTGCTTATTTCCATATTTCTTTGCACTATTCGTAGCCGATTTGCACTTTTCTTTGTCAGAGCCATGGTTTACAATCTATACTAGTATAATACACGCGTTAGATACTTGTCGCTTTTTTTTCTGTAGTATGCGTCTGGGGTTTCCAAAAGACGCCCATGACAAACCGATTCTTTAAGGCATTTCCACAGTTTGATTTTCTTTGCCGATGGTTATATTGTGCTTTAGGTATATATATATTCATATATGTTATCTATGTGTTTTCCTTCTATACTAATCTGAACGTTATCTTTATTCATTATTTTGGTTTTGCTAAGATGCATTCCAAACCCTATTCTCTCGGTTTTTTGATTGAATTCCTCATCATCTGTCACAGTTTACTGGGATCAGAGAATATTAGTATTATATCGTCCGCATATCTGAAATGACTCAAATATTTTCAATCTATTTTATGCCTTTTTGTTCACATAAAGTTTCTTGAAAACGTGTTCTAGGGCAAAATTAAAGTTTTCGTAACATTGTCTAATTCCTCTTTCAATTTGAATCTTTTTAGTTTTCTGCTTGTATCGTTGCATTTCTATATATGCATGTATTCAATCATTTTGGTATATCTGTAATCCACTTTTGCTTTCCCACATCTCAATGCTGTCAAAAGCCTTTTGAAAGTCTGGGATGTTGTATTCATTTGCTTTCTCTCTTAGGGTTATGAAAGTATACAGATGGTCGATAGTATAAATATATGTATTTTATATAAACTTCATAATACTTATTGTAAATATACATAAATATATTTTATTGTCTAATACACTGCATGCAATTCGATGAGCATATGACCACTTACAAGAATGTTTCAAAATATTTGTTTTTTTTAAATCTAATTATTTAGCAATCAGAACAATACATAAATTCTATAAGCTAAAGGATTAACGGTCGTTATGTGTACTAGCAGGTAAATAACATGATAAGGTTAGCATCCATCGATGCAACCTATGCAACTTAAGTCTAAGTTATATAAATTGTATTTGTCAAAAAAAAATGAGGACTCACTACACTCACACTAAGTCTATTGGCGACAATTTTTTAAGTCTTTTATTGATCCTTGGTTGCAGTAACTGTTCCAGTAAAGGATTTGTGTGAGTTTCTAATGTTTCGTGATGTTTGGTAGCTCTCTCCTGGATTACTTCCTGGACCGTTGGTATATGTAGATCTGTATGAAGCGTATGATTCGTTACATACCACGGAGCATCTACAATCTGCCGGAGTATTTTTGATTGGCTTCTTTGAACTATTGCTACATTTGTTTTAATAGCACAGCCCTATAGCTCTACTCCATATGTCCAGATAGGTCGGATGAGTGTCTTATAAATTAGGATTTTGTTTTCTGTTGATAGTCTAGATTTTCTTCGAATTAGCCAATTTAGTTCCCTTACTTTGATGTCTATCTGTTTCTTCTTCTTTTTTTTAATATGCTCCTTCCATGTCAGCTTGTTATCTAGATGTAAGCCTAAGTATTTTGCGGTTTCGATTTGTGGTATCTGCACCTTATTTATCACAACTGCTGGACTTAATTGCTTACGGAGGGTAAATGTTACGTATACCGATTTGTTCTCATTCACTTTAATTTTCCATTTGTTTAGCCACTGTTGGAGTTCTAGCAAGGAAATCTGGATATAATCTGATGCTATTTGAGAGTTTTCATGACTGGATAAAATGATAGTATCGTCTCCAAATGTTCCTCTTATTGTATTTTGTGTCATTAGCAGGTCTGATGTATACAGGATGTAGAGTAAAGGCCCTAGTACGCTAGCTTGCGGCACTCCGGAATTTATAAAAAAGTAATCTGATGTTTTTCATTTACTTTGGTTTGGAATGTTCTCTCGCTCAGGTATGATTTTAGTAAATTAAAGTAGGCTGGAGGGAATGTTTGTTTGATTTTATATATTACTCCAATACGCCATACTTTGTCAAATGCTTGACTGACGTCAAGAAAGACGGCTGTGCAGTATTGTTTATTTACAAATGCATTGTTTATAACTTGCGCGATTCGATGGACTTGCTGCACCGTGGAATGAACGCGACGAAAACCAAACTGATGTTCCGGAACCCAATTTTGAGGTTCGAGGTCCTCATTTATTCTGCGAAGTAATAGTTTTTCTAAGAGTTTGGAAATAACTGGGAGCAAGCTTATAGGACGATAGGAAGCTACATCTTGAATCTTTTTCTGGCTTACCAATCATTATGATTTGGGCGACTTTGAGAGATTTTGGCCAATATTCACGCCTCAGTATCGCATTATAAATATAAGTTAATAATACAATGCCCTTTCTTGAAAGTTCGCTCAGCATTTTAGCTATTATTTGATCAATACCAGAAGCCTTTTTGGGATTAAGCTTTTTTATTGCAGCAGTTAGTTCTTTTGGGGTAAATGGTTTAATTTTTCGGTATGGCTCTAGAGGAATGGAAAGATTTTCTTCAATTTCTTGATCTGATTCATTGTCTAGTGGTCAAAAAACTGTGACCAGATGCTCTGCGAATAGGTTAGCCTTTTCTTTATCACCCTTGGCCCAATGTTCAGCATTATTTTTGTCTTTTTGGTGGTATATTTAGTTTAGGCTTCCTGAAGTTTTTGATTGGTTTCCATATAGAATTATCAGTTCTAGTTAGTTTGGTTACGTATTCTTCAAATTGTTCATTTCTTAGTTCCCTAAGTTTTGCCTTCAACTTATTACTCAAATGGTTATAAGCATTTTTATCGACTTCGTTGCCAATTTGCTCTAGCACGTCTTTTTTCTGCAACCATTCTAGTGGTACATCGTTATTTAATTTGTTTTGAGGAACTTTTGGTGTCGCTTGCTGTACGGCTTGTTGTAGTTTTGTAAAATATTTGTTAAAGGCTAATATATTATCGCTATTTTCTATTTCAAATTTTTAATAAAAACATATTTGTCCAGTTCACGTATACATTTTTAAATATACTTAAATTATAATTTAAATAACAATTCCTATAGTCAAAACATATTTTTTTCTCTTAAGATTAAATTTTAAATAAATTGCACATCATGCCTTACCCACATGCTCGTTGCAAAATATCGAAGTTTTAGTTCTTTGAAGGAATTGGAATATGCATTATCCCTATCGACATATTTTTTTTATTGATAAAGTTATTTACAATTTGCTCCTTAGGTTTGTAGATTGTTATTTTGTACTAGAAGAGGGTCATCTAGTTGACGAAATTCGTTGTGCTGGTTACTTGGTAATCTACGAAAGTAGTTAAAACAAATTTCCTCTTCCTCCATGGTAATGCGTAGATCATCGCGTATGGTTTTATTACTTGCACGTGAAATCTACAATCGTGCGTGGGATTCTCAATTGAGTGCATCAGATGATTTTGATTAGCCGGCGCCCATCGACGTTTTTAGCATATTTCCTGCACTTGCTTCCAATTACTATCTATAGTGCAATCATTTTCTATAAAATAAATGCCTATTCTACATTAAATAATGCAGGTGTTTTCCAACTAAACGCTAGAAGATGGCATTCTGCTTATGACCATTCACGCATCTCTTACGTAAATCTTCTTTTAACCGATTTTTATAAATAGGAAAAATATATTTCTGTACGTCTAGATCGATTGAATTATCCAAAATCCAAATATCTTTTTGCTACTTTTACCAGTTGGCTTCGCCCATCAGGCAGTATTCTTATTTTGGATTTTCATTGGAGCATAAAAGGCCACTATAGCTTTATTCATATCTTCAACACTATCAACTGTCTTTTAGATAGACCGTAGTACGTTGTAACCTTTTTTTATCAAAGCATCAGTTAATTTGCCTTTTCCACTGAACTTATGCGTCACCATACGAATTCACATTCTGCTCTCCGTTACCTATGTAACTATTGCATTTATTTCACGCCGAACTTCTCCTATGATCTAAAAAACATTGCTATAATTGCCTTAAGTACTTTTTTCTTCTCCCAAAATGTACATGCTTGCTAATATAATAAATTTGCCTGTCTAGTGACCTAAGCGCGTAATTACTCCATATCACCAAAACCTTCAAATTTAGAATCAGCGTCTGTTATTGTTTATTCGTTTTCTTTTCTTCTTCTATAGCTTTCTTGCAGAGAAGTTTAAAAACGGATTTTGTCATTGAGTACATATTTGCAATGCCATTGTTATACAAAATTACTTCATATTTTTTGATGCCCAGAAGACGAATGTCAAGTACAATTCTGACTGAATTGAGCATGTGGTGCTTACTGATAGTTTGGACTTTGTGGGATAGTTTGTTGGTGACTTATATGATTTATTCGTATTTGGGACATCATCATTGGGATTGACAGTTGTTAATATTAAGCAGAATGCATTTACATCATCTGCGGATTTTGTATGAGATGGTTGTAAACATTTTTTTAAGTCATCTCTGCTACACAGGTATCCTCTGCAGTGTGTTATTTTATTAATTACTAGTGTTGATTTCAAACTTAAAAACAATTTACTTACTCACTTGCTTATCATCAATTTATTTTTGGCAGAAATAGTAACTTATCTGCATACACTTATCTAACCGACCGACATTGAAACATCCGTAAGCTTTGAGTGCAGCGGTCACGCAGACAATACGACCACTCTGCTTGTAGGCAGAAAGTAAATTATTCGGACATAAATACAATAGGGTTTAAGTAATAAATTTTATTTAGTTTCTTAGAATATAATTTCCATAACTATTAGATACGTTCTGTTACTAATTAAGAATACGCAAACAAAACCATCGTGAATATCATCCATTACCGTTACTGTGGTTAAATGTATCTAAGCAAATTATTTTATTCCCACATCTTTGCAATTTATCTGTTCATACCTTGTTTTAAAATATAAGAACTAAATCATTTTTCTCTAAATAGGCATAATATTCGGAATTTTTAATTAAATAATAAGAAATTCTAATTATTCAATAAGATTTTCAAATGATTTAAAATGGTCGTTGGTTTTCACATTACTTAATTCATACATAAATTAAATATTAAACATCATAATTGAAAAATTTTTGTATATCTTCTATTATTCTCTTTTAGATTTTTAACTATTTCAACTTGCTAAATTTTAAACAACAAATATTATTTTTATGATCTACAGAGTATACCCATAAATTCTGTTGCACACTGGTTAGAACGAAAGAATAAAACGATTAACTGTTTTTGCATAATATTTTCAGGATTTATTAAATGGTTATTGGTAAATATAATTACAACTGATTCATTCAAAATGGCCATAAGCTTAAAGATGGCCGGGTCATTTGCCTATAGCAGCACACACCGCATCCATTGAAAACAACAGGGTGTTTTTTTTTAGATAATTATGCCCTCTTAATCTGCTCATAATTTGCAATGTAATTTATTAAGATCTGGGCTACCAGAAAGCTAATCCTCTACTGTTAGAAAATAATGCACATTTTTTCTTAGCCAAGTTTGAGTTGACCCTGCTTTGTAGGTAGGGGGGGGGGCTATTACAACACAATCCCCACCAAAATATTACAGCCACTGGATGATAGCCTCTCTAAACCCTGAACACTAGCTAAGATGCTTCTTTGGACGACCTAGCGTATACCCTGTCATTTTGTTTGTTGTAATTTTTCATCCGCAAACAAAATTTTTCTGTGGCCATCATGCGTGTACTCAGTCAACAACCTTCTTGTTTTTTGTCCTACTTTTCTTTAATGCATCTATGAGCAAAAATCCTGTATGTCTTTTATAAGCACCTATACCTAGGTGTTGCTTAATAATACAAAACATCGAAGTTTTATAAATTTTCATCTGTCGAGACATAATATTCTGCTTACAAAGAGGTTTTCATTTAATTTGGACATTTACAGGTTTGACTGCCTGAGCAGTCCGAAATAAACGAAACCTTTCAGAACTTGGACTATTCTTGATACCTCCAGTCTCATTAAACCATTTTATAGCCTAATACACAGACAAACGGCTAATGCCGAAAAAGATAGTACTTTTTCAGTTCGACACTTATGTAATTCAAACAAATGTAAACAAATAAGTATTGGAAAATTATTTTATATAAAATACTACAAGATATATTGCTACAAGCTGAACTTCTACCTGCGAAGAATCTATCTTAACAGCAAAAGTTGTTTTTAATGCATTTAGTAATTTAAATGTTTGTAGATGGTTTATATAACTAAAAAATAATAGTCTTACAGTTAATCACTATTATAAAAATATTATTAAAAACGTAAGCTAAGAATTTTGGCAGTCTCAGGCTAATGTCTAATCTTTTGATCATTTTACGTTTACAACGTAATTTAAGAACATGGTCGATTACAAAGCAAACATAACCAGTAAACAAGAATAAGGGAGAATATATAATAAAGAAATGTTAACTAGCAAGTGCAGTAATATAAAGAAAAACACACAAATGAATAGTGAAATAAATTAAGAGTGTTTTTCAAGGAAGTATAAATAATTCGAGGTAATAAAATTAGAAATTGTTATAAAGGGTTTTCCAATAGGAATAATATGATTTTGAAATAAAATGCCAATCTGCTTAAAATGTTATAACTGCTACTACTCATTTGTGTTTAGTATACTCTGATAATTCATCTTGGATAAATACACGCTTCAAGAACGTTCGGTTATTGTCCAAAATTTTATAAAAACATATGTTATTTTGTGAACAGTCAAAGTGCTTTTCGTGAAATCTATGGTTCACATAATCACCCTTCTGTGATTGCTATTTGTCGACACTTTAAAAAAATTAAAAGGGATTTTACTCTTCACGATGCGACGGTACCAACCAAACGTCAAAATGCAAGAAATATAGAAAATATTGCTGCTGTAAAACATAGCGTTGCAGAGGCTCCAAATTTATCGGTTCTTCGTCGTTCTCAAGAATTAGGATTTAAAAGAGCGGCAACTTGACTCAAGAACTAAAGCCATTGGACCATCGCAAGTGCCGTGATTTTGCTTCTTGGGTTTTAGTGCAACTTTAAATGGATCATTTTTTTAGACAAAAAATTATCTTCTCTTATAAAGCTCAGTTCTGATTAAGTGGATATGATAACAAACAAAATTGTCGTTTTTGGTGTGCAAACAATTCACAAGAGATTCACAAGAAGCTCTTGTATTATTATTATTATAGTCTTTTTTCAAAACGAGGTAAGACATGCAGTTATAGTGATTGATGAGCGATACCGATTGATGTCAACAGATTTTTTTGTAGCCAAATTTAGTTGAAATTGATTTGAAAGGACACGTGATTCCAACAAGACAGTGCCACATGTCACACTACTAATGCCACTATTAACGTATTGCAAAGAAACGTTTAGTGAAATTTCAACTGTTGGTTGGCCTCCAAGAAGTTATGGGATTGTTTAAAACATATAATCTATGCAAACAGAACAACAAACCCTTTATGCATTAGGATTGAACATCAAACGCCGCATTCGTGACATTAGACTCGAGTTATTGCACAAAGTCATCGAAAAATGGGTTATTCGAATTTGCTCGTGCACGAAGTTGAAGTTTACACTTAAATGGTGTGTTATTCAAAACATAATGTAATAGACTGTTTCAAAATAACATAAAAAGTTTAATTGCATCTGAAATAGTTTTTATTTTATTTCATTTTAAAAACATATCGTTCTCATTGGTTCTTATTGGGATCGATGATGGCTATAAAAAAGGGAATAAAAACAAATTGTAAACAGATATCTTATAAAGAATGGATTCAATAAGCAAAAGAATACTAAAAAAATATTAAAAATAAAAAATAATGAAGAAGCAAACAAGTTTGAGGAAAACTAGAGAAAGGAAGAAGTTAAATTGTTATATATAGTAAAAGAAAATAGCAAAACTATTAAATCCTTTATAAATAAAAAAAGAAAAGTTAAAAACAGAATATACGAAAAAGAGCAAAAAAATATTTTAAACAATTTATTAAATAAAAATAGTGAAAGCCAGTGAGGTAGAAATCAAAAAGTGGAATAAATTGGAGAAAAAACAAGTAGTCGACCAAAAATTAAAAACAAATTTATTCGCAAAACTTTAAAAAATCCAGTGAATGACAATTGTTTAAAAAAGTATCACTAATAACAAAAAATTGAATAATAATAACAACATGAGATAAACTGCAAAAAGTATTACTATTCTCATTTTATAAAAATGAAAATGGAATGCGATAGTTTTAACGCAGTTTACTTGTAATCCAGCCATCCAAATGCCTATGTAGTTAACCTGCTTGATAATAGTGAACCAAAACGATTAAAACCACTATATTTACCTCACATATTGTAGTGTGTCTGGTTCGAGTGAAACTTAACATAAAACCTCGGTGACTCAAAAAGTCACAACATGTCCTTAGTCACATCCTATTATTATTATTATAAATTATCTAACCCTAGATTTACTTATTGTATGGATTATTTTTTTATTTTTTTTTATTTTAACTCCTTCATTTACAATCAACTGAATTATACTATGGAAAATAAGTCAAGTAGTGACCTATATATTAAACAATGAGCAAAACTTAATCAGGAATGACAATGTTTCAGTTCCAATAACCAAATTAATAATATTCTATACTGCTAGCGATAAATTGCAAAAGTATTATATTAACTATTTTATAAACTAGATGAGTAAATGGGACTGCGATAGTTTTAATGTTTCTTAAGTAATCCAGCCGTTCCAAATGCCTTGTAGTTAATGTTGATTTGGTTTAAAACCGACTATATTAGCGCTCATTTGTAGGCGTCTGGTTGAAATTACATAGAGAATGGTGCAAGTAATGTCCGTTAGTGCAATCGGTTTATGTATTTTATGAATTATTCCTAGATTTACTTATTGTATGGTTGGATTAGTCTTATCATTTGTTTACATAACGTCTCATTAACTACAGCCTAGATTTATATTGGAAATATGAGTAGTTGTTGTGCAGTTCCCCAAAGTGAGAGACCGTAGGTCCATATTGGTTTCAGAATCACCTTATAGAGCAATAGCTTATTTTCTAGCGAGAGTACATAGTTTCTTCCAATCATCCAGTATAGTTTCCTGTATTGTATCCCTAGCTGTTTGCGTTTATTAAATATGTGGGTTCTCCAGGACAAGCGTCGATCTAGATGGAGTCCCAAATATTTTGCGGAGTCTGCGTGTTTTATTTGTTGTCCGTTAAGTGATATCGGTGGACAGTTATCACGGTTCATGGTGAACGTTACATGTTGGGATTTGGTTTCGTTTACCGAGATTCTCCATACCTTGAGCCATTGCTGCAATTTATTCAGAGCGGTTTGCAGGTTGGAAGTTGCAGTATTCGGATTTAGGTGCGAAGCTAGAATTTCCGTATCGTCAGCAAAAGTGGCGTGTTTGTGTAGTTAGATAAGTAGAGGATAGGTCCTAGCAGCTGCCTTGGGGACTCCGATAGTATTGGGTGGAGGTTCGTGTGTTCATCTTGATAATTAACGAAGTAATGTCGATCCGTTAAGTAAGACTTTAGTATTTCATAGTATTGGTATGGTAGATATTTTTTTAATTTATAGAAGAGGCCCAAGTGCCATACTTTATCGAACGCTTGTAAAATATCTAGAAACTCAGCGGAGCAATATCGATATTCATCTAGGTCGGTATGAATTTGATCTACAAGTCGATGTATTTGTTCGATAGTTGCATGTGAGTGTCGAAAACCGAACTGGTGCTTGGGTATCAATTCTAAATCATCTAGGATTGGTTGAAGGCGTTTTAAGAACAATTTTTCAAAGACTTTTAATAGGATAGGTAGGAGGCTGATGAGACGATAGAAAGCAGGATCAGTGGGTGGCTTTCCAGGTTTTTGAATCATTGTGACCTGTGCTACTTTCCAAGCGCTTGGATAGTATCTGTTGGAGAGGATAGCATTGTATAGTTGAGTGATTGCTCGTAGTGCGGTTTCAGGTAGCTGCTGGAGAATTTTTCCAGTGATAAGGTCAAAGCCTGGTGCTTTGTTGATGTTGATTTCTTTTCTAATTAGTTCTTGTACTTCCCAGCGTTTGAATAGTTTAATCGGTAGGCTCATTTGGAATGGAGGTTCCAGAAAGTTGTTTATTTTAGTATCTTCCTCCGGATACTGGCTAGGGTATGGTTGGAATGCGTTGACTAGATGGTCAGTAAACGTTTCAGCTTTATCTTTACTAGTACGAGCTAATTGGCCGTTTGATTTGGTGATAGGTGGTATGTAAGCTATTGGCCTTTTGAGTTTTCTAACTGCTTTCCACAGAGAACAGTCGGTGGTTTCAGTGTTGTATGCCTTCGTTTTTAAGTTGTTGTTGAAGTTTTTTTAGTTTCTTTGTTGCCCGGTTTAGTGCTTGTTTGTCTGCTTCTAGACGGGTACTTTGCCAGCGTTTTCTGAGACGTATTTTTTCCATTATCTTGTCTTTTAATAGTGTTGGGCAGCTGATGGTATAAGTAGTTTTCATCACAGGGGTGGCTTTCCATGCTGCTTGTTAGATTGTACTAGTTAATTGTAGTACAGCTTCTTCAATATCATTTTTGGTTTTCAACGGAACTCCCAGGTTTAATTGTTCAGTTATTATTGTTTGGAATAGGTCCCAGTCCGCTTTAGTGTTGTGAAGGACTGGTCGTATTTGTATTTGTGTTAGTTCTGAGTGGAGTGTAATTAGAATTGAGGAGTGATCAGCTGCCAGTTCAAAGCAAGATTTGATTGTAAATTGTCTTGTATTTAGCTCTTTAGTTATACAGAAGTCAATTAAGTCTGGAATCTTTCGGCGATCTTTTGGCCAGTAGGTTGGCTCGCCAGTTGATAGGTATTGTAGATTGTTTGCATTTATAGCTGCCAGTAGCTCTCGTCCGTCAGTTTTTGTAATACGAGATCCCCAGTTTGATGTTTCGCATTAAAGTCGCCGGCTGCGAAGAATCTGTTTCCAAGACTTTGGAAGAAATGTGAGTGTCTTTTTTTGTTGAAAGTTTGGGGGGTCTATAGACGGCAGAAATTTTTAGGATTGCTGTTTTGTCTTCTACTTGGATGGTAGTAGCCTGGAGTTGTTCTGTTTCATATTTAGCCAATTCATGATGTTTTATGTTAGACTTTATGATAACTGCCGTTCCACCGTGGGCGGTTTCATCGGGATGGTTAATGTTGTATATGCAGTAGCTTGGAAATTTCATATAGCTTTTGCTGGTAAAATGTGTTTCTGTTATGAGCAGTATGTCGATTTGATTAAGTTCAAGGAAGAATTTGACGTCTTGGGCGTGCAGGCTAAGCCCGTTGGCATTCCAAACTGCTATAGTTAATAGTTTGTCCATTATGTTATTTTACTAATGAGCGTGGTTAGAGATTCATAATAGTCCCCATTTGTGTAATTAAGTTCTTCATCATGGATTTTAGTTCTTCCATGTCGTTTGACGGGTGATTTAAGGCCATCGCTTGTGTTTGTGGGGTTGCATTAGAAGCCAAGTTTTGTGGAGGTTGAGTATTTTGTCTTGCTTGTTCAGCGTATGTGACCCCAGGGATTCTATAATTTTGAGTAGGCGTGCGGGTGTGTGTAACTGCGCTTCTTAATTTTGGGAAGAGTTTTTCTTGAAGCTGTTTATATACTATGCATCCACGATAGTTAGCAGGATGACCCTCGCCACAGTTTACGCATTTAACTTGATCATCTTTAGTTACTCTCGGACATTCTTTGGTAGGATGATTTCCTATACATTTGACATAACGAAATGTTTGTTGGCAATAGTTCTTGGTATGTCCGAACCTTTGGCATTTGGCACACCGTGGCAGTGTTCTTTTAGCATGTGGCGGTTCAACAGTGATTCTTGTGTTCATGAATAGCGTTGTTTTATAAATTTCTTTGTTGTTGTCTTTTTGTTTCATTTCAACAATAAACATGGGGAGAGGGGTTTTGTTTAATTGTTGTTTAATATTCCAAATATTAACTATTTCGTGACCAAGATTTTCTAGGTTCTGTTTTATTTCTGCGATGTCTGTTGAGTGATTACTACTCTGAATGTTCGTTCTTGCTTTGGTTTCTAAGTATGAAATTTTGTGCTTTTATCTAAAAGGTGTTTAATAATAGTTGTATAGATTTTACTTGTGTTGTTTTGGATTTTGACTTGTTCATTGCCAAGTGCTTTTAATATGTAATTGTTTTTGGAGATTTCATTCAGTAGTGTCGTTAGCGGATTAATGTTTTTGACATCGGATACGTAGATAGGTGGAGGTTTGGGGTCCTTCTGAACGATTGTTGTCTGTGTGGTGTTTGTTTGGTTGTCGTCTATTTCAATATTTAGTGGGTCATAACCAATATTGGTTTTTTTCTTGCCTTTGATTATTTGTAGTGTCTTCAGGACTCCTGGGTCTTTTTGTAAATGATAGTGTGTCGTTCGTTGCCTGTCACATTACTAGCTAAGAGGCTCGTAGAGGGTTGATGCTAATTTATCGGGTACATATTTGTCATCGGTCCATGGTAAGAATTTGGTTGGTACACGGGAGGTTGGGATTGTATAGGAAAAGTTTGTTGTTGTGATGCATTACAGGTTTGATATTGAAATTGCTGTTGTAGATTGGTTTGGTTTGGATATGAATTATAGTTAGGTTGTGAATAAGACGTATTTCATAATTTAAATATTTGCGAGGTTATTTGCGTTCAATTTAAATTAATTTGTTTATAAAATAACAAACAGTGAATGATACCTGTGGTATAATGATAACGATTAACACTCGTATTACAGCCGTCACTTATCGCTGACGTTCTTTACGCTTCGAAAGTCAAGCGCGAACAAATTAGGATTTGTAATTTGGAATATGTATAAAATGACTCGTAATTCTAATTATAATAGAAATTGTACGCCTGACCTTAGCAGCAGGTAGAGAATTTTGGGGCATTTATTATCGGAGCGTGGCACTCGACCGTCCGCTCCGAAGCACAAGCGCGAATGTATGGATTGTAGATTGTAAATAAAAATAAATATAAAAAAATACTTTCAAGATGTTACCAGCAAAAAATCACAACATAATTTAATAAATAAAAAAAAAGATGAATAAAACATTTAGGAAAAAATAACAAATCTGGAATTGAAAAATATCAAAAATAAGATACTTAAATAATATAATGAGTGTGGTAAAGGAAACACTATCAAAGAAATTTTTGTCGTGTACTATTAGTAAAAATGTACAGAAAACAAGAACCAATTTAAAAATGTATAAATATAAAGTATTTCTATGGAAACAATAAATATTTTAAAAGGTGTTAGTATAGACTATTCTAAATAAAAAAGTTTATATAAACTTGTATATATTTTTTTATGGATGTGAAAATATAGCTGTTTGAATGTTACACTAAAAAATATTTCCGATAGAAAATTTAATTATAATTATTGATTATTTAATTAAATGTTATGTAGCAATTTAAAACACGTGTTTCAAATACCCATCACAAAATTTAATGCGCTTTTTAAATCTCTTGACTTTACTACTTATTTTTCGTCTTTTGAGATTCTTATGAAAAAAACACCGTTCATAATATTAGCGACAATTTCTTCTCGTGTGTTTACCTTTATTTTATAAACTACACTTTCGTCCATCCACAAAGAAGAAAATAGAAAAAAAAGTGAGAGAACCTTGATAGTTAACAAACGTAACCATCATGACCAATCCATCATTCTGAAGGTACCGTATATTAGAGAAATATACCAAAAACACCTCTTTTAATATTACTATACGCTAGTTTTACAAGAATTTTATGTTTATAGGACTTGCAGATAATTCAGTAGGTCATCAACTCAATTAAATAATTACCTATCATGCCAAATGACACATTTACAAAAAAGTCATAATAATCTGTCAGCATACTGCAATACCACCTTCAATATCTTGATGGAATTGTTTACTGTGTACAGTATTTTTCAAGTAAAGAATCTAAATAGAACTTAAAAGTTTTTAAAAATATGCCGAATTATAAATCTTTATGAGTTTAATAGTTTCAAACTAAATTACACTAGTTTAATTTTATATACTTTTTATTTTTGCGGGGCGTTTATCCCCTTTATTCAAGTAAATTATTTTTTTATTGAAGTTTTACATTACACACTGACTATTTAATGTTCTAAGGAAATTTTTTTGCATTCCGAATTATATTTTCAAAGGAAATGAGTTGACAAATTAACGTAAACACTTTGGTTTGTTAATATAATTATTCAAGTATGAGCCATCATTATTACGTCATATAGATTCTTGTTCCTGTTATTCCACTCATACAGGAAACAGAATTTAGAGCCCTAGTCTCATTCTCACTAAATGACCAATTATTTGTAAGTTTCCTTAATTAACAAGAATTATATTCCCACAAAAAAAACCGTTAGCTTTCTTAATATTTTAAAGAAGTTTTAGCTACTTACATGAAGTTTTACGAATATAAATCTGTATATAAAGGAACTAATTAATAGATTACTCAATACTTTTTGTAGACTTGCAAGATTACATAAAATTTTGCTACTTTTAAAAATTAAAATAAGCCTTGGATTGGTATACCAAATTGGACAAAAATTGAGAAATTTCCTTAAAAATTGAATCGAATATGTAAAATGATGATTCCACACTTTCAAGCATTTCTTTCATAGTAATAGTTTCTCACTTTCTTTTTAAATTATCAAAATTAATCTCACATAATAAATCATAAATAACAGGTGACATAAAAAAACATCGATGTTTAATTTTTAATTTAATATCGGAATCTATTTATAAAATTAAAAACTTGAAACAGTGATGCAGACATTGGTTTCTCCTTTCTCTTCCTTCCACAAGTATATTAGTCGTTAAGGAAAGTAAATTTCATGGAAAGTAGATTGAGAAAGAAGGTAAATATAACTCCACAACCTTACCAGGAAACCTCAAATATTTATTTTTTTTAACTACAACCAAAAAATTCAAAAACCAATTACACTGCACAACAGCATTACTGATGACTGGGTTATGTTACTTGATATTAGTTTAATTTTTGATGACGATTTCGATTCCGTGATTGAAATTTCTGTATCAGCTCTAGTTAAAAAAATATGAAACGATTTTTTTTTTATAATAAAACGCTATAAATTTAGAGATAATTCTAATTTATTTAATTCTTAAGATGAAAAAAACTTTCTTTTATATGATTTTCTTGCTGAAGCCGAGGCAGAGAGCTATTCTGAATGCTCCAACAATAGTCGGCCATCATGTGTGCGTTCCAGTAGCCCTGATAGCGTTCCTCCATGGTACGGAGGTCCTGGTGGAATCGCTCGCCCTGTTTTTCACTTAGGTCCCCAAGATTGGCGGAAAAATAGTCCAGGTGGTTGTAAAGAAAGTGTAACTTGATGCTCATGTTACATCCAAGCCTTTGAAAGTGATTCATCAGTTGTTCGACGTGTTGAGAAAATTCAGGACTTTTCTTATTTCCCAAAAAATTTTGAACAAGCCAAACAAACGCATTCCATGCCGTTTTCTCAATCTCTGTCATAGTGTCCGTAAAATTTTAGTCTTTTATTAATGATCTTATTTGTGGCCCGTCAAAAATTCCCGCTTTTATCTTTTCTGCACTCAGTATTGGAAACTTTTTTGGTAGGAAAAGGAAACAATTTCCATTTTTGTCAAGATCTTTTACAAATTGTTTTATAAGTCCTAGTTTTATATGTAACGGAGGCAAAATTATACGATCCCTTGATACTAAAGGTGGGTTTATCACGTTCTGTTGTCCTGGAACTAGCGCTTCCCGAGGAGGACCATCTTTTTTAATCCAATGTTGATTTTTAGCTCTACTGTCCCACAAGCAAAGAAAACACGGATATTTTGTATAACCACCTTGTTGGCCTAAAAGAAAGTTGACCATTTTTAAATCAACACATATGAGCCAACTGTGTTCCACATATTTAATTTTGTCTAAAACCAGAACAATAGTTGTATATTCTTCGTTTACTTTTGTGGAATGTGCATAGCAACGACCCTAATTTATTCCATTGTGTATGAGAACACATTTTAGACTACGTTTTGATGAGTCTATGAATAAACGCCACTCACTAGAAACGTAATTTTGAAGTCCCATTGCAGCCATTAAACCAGGACATCTTTACAAAATACGAAATCATTTTCAGCAAAATATTTGAGGAGATTTGTTCTTGTCGGTAATAAGAAATTTTTTCTATGTTACTAAGTTTCTTTCTTTTAGCCTAGAAGCCAAAATTTCTGAAGCAGTCTTTGACACTCCCAGATCTCTGACAAGGTCGTTTAAATCATCTTGGTTGAATAGATTTGGCGCTTTCAGGTCACATTCAAAGTCACTATCACTACTGTTAGTTTTTGCCTCAAAATGCATAGGATCCTCCTGTGAAGTACCATTGAAACGGTATTCTTTAAAAATATACTCTCCGCAAATGAAACAAAAATGATTTGGATCATTGACACAAACTCTTCTTGACGATGCCATATCAAAATATATTAAAAGAACTTAATATTTTCTTAATTACAAGCAAAACAACACACTAACACAGTGATTTTTTCGTGAAAGCTATATCTCGTAAACAAGAGCTGTTACAAAAAAACTGAGGTTATATTTGAAATTAGCGACGTCAAATTAGTAAACATCACGTGATAAAAGTCAATCATCAGACAAAAGTTGCAATTTTGTTGTGCAGTGTTATTCATTTAATTTCTTTGAATCAATCCCTTCTTATATTATTATGTTAGCTAACAACTACAAAAATACATGCCGATAATATAATAGTAATGTTTAAAGTTCTCTATTATTATTTCATAAATTTAGTTGCTATCTACAGTATGCTAACAGTCTGTCAAAATTATATGTATAATCAGAATATATGTACATATGATATACAGTAAAATCGCATTACACTTGTTAATAAATTATTTTTTATTGTCTATTTACAATCTGCTGTAAGAGCATTAAATAAATTATTAACACAAATGCATACTTCGTGAGTATACACAATATATTAATAGTTGATTAAGTTTTTAATTGAATTAATTAAATCCAAACGGTAAGTCCAATTTATAGTGTCTTTTTATACGATTCTATTTACTATTATTTAGTAAGTTTAGTGATAAAGCGTTAGTATGAAGCTGTAATTTATTAAGACAATTTTCACTAGTTTTCACTATCACATCTTTCAGAGAACTCATTTTAAGATCGGGCTAATTTTTGTATTGGTAATATAACACGGTGTACTGGTGATGATTTCCAACATCTTAGATTGAAATTTTTCCAATATTGTTATATTAGAATTTGATGCTGAACCCCATAACTGAATCCCGTACATCCACACTATATAAATTAATAATTTGTTATCTAATGAAAACTGTAAATTTCTACCGAGTAGCTAAATGGTGTTTGATAAGTTTCCAATTGAACTGTTTACCATATATGATGTCGTCATGTAACCCCTTTGTCTAGTATGTGCTTAATTTACTTTGCGATATTGCACTTCCATTAAAAACGTATGCCCCTACGTTTAGTGAATGTTATTTGTGTAGACACCGTCTCATTTATTCCTATTCGCCACTTTTTAAATCAAGCCTCGATGGAAAGTAATGTAGCTTGAAGTTTTCTGAGGCTAAGACTGGGTCCTCGTCAGTAACTATTATCATCGTGCTTCTGCAAAGGTAGCTAAGACGGCTTCCTCTCTGGTAGGCAAATCAGCTGTAAAAAGGAGGCACAGTAATAGTCCCAAAATGCTGCTTTGCAAAATGCCAAAATTCATTGGAAAAAATTTTGTTTGTTCTTCCCCATAGTTAACCAAAAACGCCTTTCGTGTAGGAAGTATGACTTTAGTGTAAGGTAAAAATTATATAGTAGATGCTGCTTTAGCTTGTACGAAAGTCTCTTATGCCAAACTTTGTCAAAAGTCTGAATTACATCAATAAACGCAGTTATTCAGGACTTTTTTAATTCAAAGGTGCTATTTACAAGGTCTGCAATACGGCGGACCTGTTTTATTGTTAAATGGTGTTCCTTAAAACTAAATTGGTAATCTGATATTAGCTCATTATCAACTTTCAAAAAGCTTTGCGTTTATCGGTAAAAGACTTATAGGTCTATATGTTTGTCAGGTTTTTGTATAAGTATGATTTTTGGTATTTTCCATCGCGCCGGAAGGTGGCTAGCTATTAGTATTGCGTTAAAAATAAATTAAATTACTTTGGCTCCTTTCTTTTAATACACAACCTATTATTAGGTCGTAACCAGGCGCCTTTTTAGTTTTTAGATTTTTAATCATTGTTGTTTTCGTAGTGAAACTGCAGTGGTGCATTAATTTAACAATAAGTTTCTTCTTCTTCTTCATTTGCATTAGGTTCACTTAGTAATGGTAGTAATGGAAATCTTCAATCTAGGTGACTATTTTATATTGGGCCATTATAATTATTTATAATTTGTTGTCTTAAAAAGTTTTATATGGTTAGTTAATGTATTTATAGTTCACCTCATACTTCTTGCTTCTGTTATCAGTTCCAGGATTGTTTTATTTTGACTTGGAATCGTTTTTTGTAGGAATCCTATTGTGTCATTTAATTGGTTTTGAGCTTGACTCGTTTGAAATGATGTAATTACTAGTTTTTTGGCATTGTCTAATACATCATCCACTATTAGCGGATGTTACACAATTTTGTATTTCATTAAATTGTGTTGGTTCTGGTATATACTGATGTTTAATATTCTATTAGTTGTTTTGTGGTTTGGTTTGGTTGTGCATTTGGATAACATATGTCTAATATTTCCAGGTAGACAGCATCCATTATAGTTAAAAGGGTGGTTACCTTTACATAATGCACATTTAATATTGCTTATTATATATTTTTATTTATTTTATTTTTTATATATTTTATATATACATATATAAAGACAACAAAACGAAAGCAAGAATAAATGGACAACTTACGGAACCAATAAACATGGGCTATGGAATAAGACAGGGAGATTCGTTAAGCCCCTTATTATTCAATCTAATAATGGATGAGATTATTAAGAAAGTAAACGAAGAAAGAGGATATAGAATGGGAAACAAGGAAATCAAGATATTATGTTACGCCGACGACGCAGTATTAATAGCCCAAAACGAAGACAATCTGCAAAGATTAGTCCACAAATTCAATATAACAGCAAAAAGATTTAACATGATCATCTCAGCACAGAAAACGAAAACAATAGTAATTAACAAAGAACCCATTAGATGCAAATTGAAATCGACGGTGCAAGCATAGAACAAGTCATGGAAATAAATTACCTGGGTATCAAAATAACTAGCTATGGAGATGTAGGAAAAGAGGTTAAAGATCAAATACAAAAAGCTAATAAAATCGCAGGATGTCTCAATAATACAATATGGCGAAATAAACACATTAATATAGAAACAAAGTCTCGAATATACAAAGCAACTATAAGACCAATAATGACATACGCATCAGAAACGAGACCGGACACAACTAAAACGCAGCGACTATTGGAAACAACCGAAATGAGGATATTGAGAAGAATAACAGGAAACACGCTAAGAGATCGAATAAGAAGTACCGAAATTAGAGGAAGATGCAACGTGCAAGAGATAAATGAATGGACACTGAACAGGAAAAAAGAATGGAACAATCACATAAGTAGAATGGCTGACGATAGAATAGTGAAGATAGCAAGGGACAAATCACCACTAGGAAGAAGAAGCGTTGGCCGACCGCGCAAAAGATGGAGTGACAACATTACGTAGAGAAGGCATAAATCAAAAAAAAAAACACAGGCAAATTGCCTATATAGAAGGAGAAGAAGAATATATATATATATATATATATATATATATATATATATATATATATATATATATATATATATATATATAGTGGTAACATATGAGTATATACATTTCAGAAAAAACACAAAGTTTAGAATAAAACTATTAGTTTTGACAAGATTTAACTAAATTTTCTGATATTCAGAAAACCATCAATTGCAGTCACTAAATCTTTTACTAAGAAAGATTATACTCTTAAATCAATATCTTTTTTTTGTTTTACCTCTGCTGTCGAACGTTAGCGGCTACTATGGTTATTTGAATTTTGGAAAACCCTGTATGATATAGAGATGTCGAATGGTTATATCAAGTTGGAATATTTTTAAACATACAAATAATTTAGGGTTTCTTCTTCCGTCTATTCGTTCTTGCAATATTAGTTGTAGCAGTTTATATTTTTGACCACTTATACATCCCAGATATTTTATTCTTCCTCGTTTAACAATTGTAATTACTTTTGATAAAGATTTTGTATCGTAACGCTTTAAAAATGATGTTAAAAGATTATCCCAGTGACAGACATAGCGTCATTATAGTTCAGTAAGGATCAGAGATCTGCTTATTCAAGACCGTCGTGCGCGATGAAAAGCTGCATCTTATTTGAGGTAGAACATTAGAAGATCTATGCCTGACTAGCACTCTACTTAAGATGAAACCAGTTTTTTCTAGTACTAGAAAACAGCCTTAGAAATAGACTGATAATTTGCCGACGACCAAGAATACAACAAAAAATTGGTGGATAGAATGTAAGAGCATGAATAAAAGAAAACAGGAATTGGTTTTAGAATTAGCAAGACAAAAAATTGAAAAATACGAGCTGCGTTTAATTTATAAAACCTCCAATTTTTTTTCTCAGGACTCGAAACAGATAGAAACATGCGGTTTGTTTCAAAATACGCGCGCACTTTTTGTGAATGCGTGGCAGAGATGGCAGCACTACACGACACACGGGATTCAGCGTGTAATCATTCGTTTTCTCCATTTGTGTAATGTGACACCGATTGAAATTTCATCGCCAATTGAGTGAGACATGTGGTGATGGTGTTATAGATGTGTCTAATATGCGTTTATGGGTGCGACAGTTCAAAGAAGGCAATCTCGGCCTCGCACCAGCCGGTCTGACGACATGATCAAGTGAGTGCAGAAACTTGTTTTGGAGGTAGAACACATCGCCACCAAAATTAGAAATAGATCTGTGCACACAACCATGCATGAAGACCTTAAAATGCGAAAAGTGTCATCCAGGTGGGACGCAGGAGTTTCTTCATGACAACAACTTTGAAGTGATTTCCCATGCTTCCTACTCACGTGACCTGGCTCCAAGTGACTTTGGCTGCTTCACTAGTCGTGCCGCTATTGCATCAGCGATTTTGCGGTGGTCAAAGAAGGCTCCCAAAGGAGCGTTCGCAGCGGCCATGGAATCATGACGTCGACGTTATTAAAAATGGGTACGGCTGCATGGAGACTACGTCGAAAGTGACACAAACTTCACGGTTTTCGTGTGATTAGTTTGTGAGAAAAAAATCGGAGGTGTTATAACTTGTATGGGCCTCGTAGAAATAAAAAAAATCCAAATATTTATGAAGACTACACTATTATCTACAGTGGTGTCGGAAATATGAAATAAATATTAACAACGTGTCTTACATTCTGGAAAAATAGTGGGAATATCTTTATAAGTAGATGAGAATATATTACACATAATAAATGAACCGGAAGAATCCAAACCCAAAAGAGACACAGAAGAGTTTTATAAAATATTTCAACAATATTTAAATACAATTTCACCAAGTTAGTCGATGTTTCTAGTTGAATATCTAATAATATCAAATAACATTTTACTAAAGAATTCGGAAAGAACAATGGAGAAATATTAATACATTTCTGCACAGACAAGAACTTTAGAATAAATAACACTTTAATTATAAAGTTCAGTGCAAATACACATGGAGTAATAGCAGAGATAGTAAATTCATTACTGAATCCATAATATCGAACAAGCATGTACACCTATCCCAGATATGCGAATACTAAATTCTGCAGAAATAGACTGCGATCACCAACTATTACTGGGCAAGATACGCGTAGGAATGGAGAAGGTAAAAATATTGCTGGTATATGAGGAATAAAAGATTTAAGTAGGAAGAACCTATATCAGAGCCAATTAAAACAATATATTGAATTACGTAGGTAAAACTTGGACAAAAAACAGATACTTAAAATGGCGGAAATGAAAACATCGGAGAAGATTATAGAAAAAGATTAAGATTACGTAAAAATTGCAGGGAAAGGTGGAACCAACCGATATCGAGGTTGAACGAACCTAGGCAAGTAAGAATAGCCAGAGATAACATTGCCCAAGAAAAATACAATCCAAGAAGACCAAACAAAAGATGTAAAGAAAAACGTTTAATTTTTAAAAGGAGAAGAACTACCTTATATATGCTGTATTATCATACAGCATTTGGCTAAGATTAAATATTTGTTTCAGATCCCATTAGATTAAAATCTTCAGTCTTTCTAAAAATCTGATTTATATTTATTTTATTAATAAAAACTTCGATATCATTTACATAAAGTTAATTTAAATTTAAATATTTGGAAGCAATTACTCAACAATTTCAAGTTAACGCGATAGATATGGCAAAAAATTATCATTTTGCGCAATTGTTTTAATAACATATCGTGCACCCAGCAACAAGCGTGTTTCTTTGCGTGGCCTCCTCAAATAGTGCAGTTGCTAATGAAGCGGTATTTTTGGCATTTAACTACAATGTCATATCAATCTAGAACAAGTGGCAATTAACAATATCAGCAACAGAGGGCTCCCCCTATTTTAGCAAATTTATAACTAATTCTTGTAGATCTTAATTGTACTTTTCTGCTAACTGGCTTAATGCCGTAAGGTTAAAAACGTTGATCATAGGAAATTTTCTAGAGCACGTTAGCTTCCAAGAAACGGAAGATTTGCAAAATTACCGACGCTCGACTTTGTGGGTGTTATCAGAGTGACGAAAATATTCGTCGGTTACTAACCACATGCACGTTTTCCTTCTTTATCTTTGCATAATAACACATAAAACAAACAGCTTAGCGGAACATAATTAAAAATTACCGGTGCTTTCCTCTTACCGACAAAAAGCAATTGCTTAACTAGTTTGCCTAATTTCAAATTACAATACTCTTCTAATTTTTAAATACATAAATAATTAGCTACGTATATAGCGCTAAAGTGTGGTTAATATTGTGCAGAAGTCCTTAAGCCAGCTATGGTTTTCTAGGTCAGGACTTCCCTATAATGTTAAGGTTTTTATATTTCAAAATTCTGCTTTAATTAAAGGGGGATATGTACTAATAATTTAAATTAACATAATTAATTCATAATTGTGTTCTGCAAGTGCATTACAGTTTACATAAATTAAAATATTTATTTATGTTGATTTTGCTTCTGTGTAGCAAATACAAGTCACTTCACTTTTAAGACTAGTCAAGATAGAAGAAGATTTAATATTTGCCAAGCATCACGATGGTAGAAATAGTACAAAAAATCTTCGCAAGACAAAAATTTCTCTCACAACAATGTAATTTCTATTGTAAAAAATAAATATAAAAAAATAATCTTATATTATGTACGATAAAATCCTAACAAAGAAAAATGAGCTTGAATTGAAAATAATATTAAATTGTGAATATTAGATTTTTTTCTATTATATTCTTAGAATACTATTTTTAATTTGTTTTATTTTTCTTCTTTTTGTTCCTTCCATCTCTTTTTCGGTCTTCCCAAGCTTCGTCTTTCTTTTGCTCTATATCTACAGTATATTTTGGGTAGTCTGTCGTTTCCCATTCGTTCTAACTGTTGCTGTCTGTAGTCTTTAATTTTGTCCATAATGTTGAATATTTTTAGTTCTTCTGAAATTTCTTCGTTTCTTTTTCTATCTCTGAGTTTGTATCCGGAGGTTGGTCGCAAGAATCGCATTTCTGAGTAGTTATTCTGCATTTGTTGTTTCTAGTAATGGTCCAGCATTCACTACCGTATGTCAGGATTGGGACATCTGCTACTTTACAGAACTTCATTATTGTTTCCTTCTGTACTTTGTTCTTTTTATTGTGCCGTTGTGGTAGTTAAATTTTTCGATTTTTTTTAATTGTTTCCCTCTCCCGTGAAAAATATTAAACAGACCAGAAATTTGAAGCAGTTCACATGTTCGATTATTTTTTCATCTAGTACTATCATTGCCACAAAAAGCCATTACTTTCGTTTTACTGCTGGATATTTTTAAGTTATATGTTTCCATTATTTATTGTAGTTTATAAGCGGCTAGTTGAAGTGAGCTTTCTGAATCTGCAACTACAAGCTGATCGTCATAGAAATGTAGCAACGTATTTTGTTTTATTTAGATTGTGCCTATAAGTTTCTATATTATCAATCCACTGGCTCACAGCATCGTCAATATAGAGATTGAATAGAACTGGGGACAAGCTGCATCCTTGTAATTTAAGTAATCTGTCGCTTTGGTTGAAACGCGATGCTTGGCAAACAGCTACATTTTTGGAATAAGGCAGAGAGACGAGACAGAGGGTGAAATCCCAGCGGCAGTGGAGATCAGGAAAAGGAGCAAGAGGGATCAAAAGCCGGAACCAAGGCTACTATGCGCGACTACTTTCAATAAATAGTTGAAAAAATCATACGTTTCTTTCTGTCTGTTGTGTGAGTAAGAGTTGTTCTCCAACTATGCTTTTAATGTGATCTCATTTTAAAGCTAATTCAATGATCCGTAAAAAAAGGTAAGTTTTTACATGTATAAGCTTTAACTTTGACCTTCGATAACTTTTGCTCTGTTGCTAAGATTTCTACCACACTCTTAACCTATTGTCCCCTTCAAAACGCCGCAGGCTAGATGAGGCTTTGCAAGTCATCCAAAGTGACAGTTTACTTGTTAGTCCAAGATTTATGTTTCTTGGAATTGCTTCTATAGTCATGTATTATTATTTCGGTATGCTCATGTATGTTTTTAATGACTCTAATTAGATGTATGAGTATGGTTGGTCTGCTCATTATTTCCCAAAGTTTTTTGTGGTGGATTTTGTTGAAAGCTTTGATGTAGTCTACAAACATTATGTGTGTTTCTTTATTGAATTGTCGGTGTTTCTCTATTATTTGTTTTGTTGTAAATATATATATTGTCAGTACAGATTCTTTAATATTACAGTGTCTATTATATTTTGCAGTCGTTTGGTTAATATTTTTGTATATATTTTATATGAAGTGTTCAATAGACCTATTCCTCGGGAAGTGTCACATTTCGATCGGTCTCCTTTCTTAAAAATCGGTTTGACCATCGCCACTCTCCATTCATGAGAGATAGTGTAGTTGATCCAGCACATGTTGATTAAACGAAGATATCTTAACTTTAGCTCTTCCCAAGCATATTTAATAAGTTCATTATTAATTCCATCTAGTCCGCAGACTTTTCTATTCTCAGTGCACTGCAGTGCGTCAGTTATTTCTTTATTTCATATTGGATCTACTTCTATCTTTTCGTTTTCTTCTCCTTGATCCTCTTCTGTCAGTTCTTCTAGGAACCATAGGCTCTTATAATACTTTAGCCATTTTGTTCTGTCTTTTTCTTCGTTATTTAGGTATCTCATAATTTTATACGCCATATGTTGTCGTCCATGTATGTTATATTGTTCTCTATTCTTGTTATGAAAGTATTCCATCGATTTTGCTGTGCTTGGTGGTTTGGGCTTTTTACAATTTGCGTTGTTATATTCTGTTTTTTTTCTGTTCTATTTTGTAGCCTTAGATGGTATGCCTTGTTTTTATCATCACTGCCTTTTGTTCTTCTGACCGGGATATCTTTTTATTATTATATTTCGTGTTCCGCTTTCCAAGGGCTTCTGTTGCTGCTTTTTCAATTATATTTTTTATGTTTGTCCATTCTTTTTCTACGTTGTCAGATTCTGGGAGTCGTCCACTATATTCCGTTAGCCTTTTTAAATAAATGTTTTAACCGATTCTTCTTGGAGCAAATCTACTTTCCATTTTTGTTCTAATGATGTTCGTTTTTCATTTTCTACCCATTTTGCGTGTAGTCTTACGTTTGCTTCTAAGAAGTAGTGGTTTGTATGTACATTTAATCCTCTATATACTCGGGTGTCAATAAATAGGGTGGCAGTTTTTTCATTTACTAGGAAATAATCGATTACTGATTTTTGGCCTCTTGATTTCCAAATGTATATGCGTGCTGGCTTATGTTTAAAGAAGATATTCATTATTCTTATGTTGTTGTAGCAAGCAACATCTCTGAGCATTTTTCCATTTTGCTTAAGGTGGTTTTCGCCATTTGTTCCAATGATATTTTTAAATTTATTTTTACCGATATGAGCGTTGAGGTCTCCGCCAATTATTATGTAATATTATTCTAACTTTTTGAGAAATAATGCTCTTTCTTCTCTTTTTCCTTCTTCTGGGGCATATGCACATACAATGGCAAAGTATCCTCGTTCTATTTCGCATCTTATGCTTGTAATTCTTTCGTTTATTAATTCGTATAATTTTATTTTTTCTTTCCATTTTTATTTATCATAATTGCCTTACTCCGCTGTATATTAGCGTGTATTTTTTTAGACCTTGGATGTCTTTTAGTTTCTTTTTTGTATAATCTTAAAAGACTGTCTTAATTATTATTACCTAAAAGGATAAATTAATACACTGTTCATCAAATTTTTACATCTTATTAAGTAAATAATTTTGCTGTGGGGACCTCTTTTTTCTCAATGTACTTTATGTCTTTTAATTTTTAATTAATGCTCTTTAAGGTACAGTAAATTTCCTCAAAAATCAACTTTAAATAATTTAATGCGGTGGTTCCCAAACTTTTCTAAAACAAAACTCTTTTTTGACAAGGATTTCGTTGGCAACCCCCTCCTCCCGTCTCTTGCTGTACTTAACTTTATTCTTGACAAAACGACTGCTCGGCCTAATGACTGGGAATATTTGTTACCATGTAGTTTAATTTCTTTCCTTGGTACTGTCGCTATCCATCACCAAGTAGTAATTTTTGTTTCTTTGTTACTTACGCCATTTCTCACTAAATATTCCAATCTCCTTCTCCGTGTTCAATAAATATTCCACCACACTCTAGAGAGCATTAGTTGCACTAGAGGTTTTTTGGAAATTTCAGTTTGGCTTTATATAAGCAACAAAACGCGGTGAGCTATAATTTCCAAATCGACTGCTTTGTTGTTGGCTACTGAGTTCAATATGAAATATTTAACAATAAGTTAAAGTTTATATACATTATTTCGTCAAATGTGGATAGATTTTAAAAAAAAATCACTAGAACCATACAAGTTTGGAAATGACAAAAATAAAAAGAAAAACTAAATATAGAGCAAGAAATATCTGAAATATGATTTTTCTGCATCAAAACTGCTTATATATTTATATAGTAAACATCTAGACCTGTGAAACTTTTTAAAAGAAAGCTAAAAATCACTCCGCAATGACCAAACCACTTTTACATCAACAACCACTATTAACGAAAAAGCATTACTAGGATAATCGCGTTACGACCAGAAAATTAGGTTTGAAATAAAGTGAGTGTTTCACGTGCTCTGTAATATGTGGCTTCCTTTTTTGAAACCACATGTCATTCAAGTTTTATTGAAAAAAAGTTGAATAGCACGTGTAATTTCACTGACCAGATGCGACAATTGTGACGACCCACAAAGGCATTTAAAGAAAAATAAGCTCCATCACTCAGTACTAGCTTTTGCAAAAATTGACATCAATTGCCTTGTTTTCTAAAAGCCTGGTCACAAATGTACGACGTTTTTGGTGATTCGTTCCTTTAAGTCCTTGGTTAATTGAATTAAATTCTCCAGTAAGTCCTTTTTTAAAATACATTGAAAAATTTATGTGTTGCATAAAAAATTGTATTGTTGCAGACGGTGACAAATTGTATAAAACTTGAAAATGATTACATCGTGTGTGTATTACAGACGTTATTATTATTAGACATACGAGTTGGATTGACATTTTTTAACTTCGCAATGTTTTCTTATTTTACTTTTGAAATTCGTCTTCCGACCCCCTGAACCGCAGGAGGGGTTTGAAATCACTAATTTAGTGAATTTACTAATGTTAGTATCATATCGATTACATTTCCTTTTTACTATTCTGAAATAAGATCTAGCAAAAACTGCAGAAACTTGACATCTCGTAAAAAGCAAAATACGTTTCTGAAAAGATTCTTTGATATCAAGTTTATAGAATATAACTATCTGAGATTATTTTTTATTTGTCCTTATGTTCTATTATCGATTACTATACATTAAAGTTTGACCATAAAACTTGCGAGGGGAGGTTCATTTTGCCTTTCATTTAGCTAGGGTATTCTGTACCTAAAATTTTTTAAGTTTGGTCCACGTTTTGCCACAGTTCAAACAAGATTGGGATTATTTTTAGATATTGCCGTTTTCATCTCTTCTTTTCAATACGCGTCCACGGTTGTACATCTCTCTCGTTTCTTTCTGTTTATAATTGTTCTCTGGACTGACGCCGTCAATTTGGCAATTTTTAATTGTTTTGCAGTTTGTGGGTTTTTTATGTGTACTAATAAAATCAATTTTCGAATATCTTCTCCGTCAAATACCACTACGGTTTTGTAATTACAATTAATTACAAAGTTTCCTTGTATCAAAATACAAACAACATAATTAATTGTATCTCAGATTGCTATATTAAAAACTTTTAATAAATTCTACATTAAATTGTCGCCGCATTTACTAGTGCCTATTGTATCGTGCACATTCGTTTTACAAATGACGTTTAAGTTCAGAAGTTCAAGAATTGAAAAAATTATCAGTATACTCCCGTGTCCATATTATTACAACATCTTATTTTGTGCTCAACATTTCTACAACAATATTTGTGTAATATCAAAATACAACGTAATATTAGGGTAATAAAGGCTTAGATACGCCAAATACTTGGTCCAGTGACCCCATTCTGAGTTTATCGTTGGGGTCAATTGAATCATTTAAGCTAATCGCTCAGATTTTATACACAGCTGCTGCTTTTAATCCGAATTATCATAATCAAGTCTAAAAATAACCAACAAATTAAAAAATTATGTTAACTCAATTTGTTATTTACTTCTTTCTGTAGCATAGTTAATTCAAGCCTGGCTCACCGGAATGAACGTATTATGGCATATTGCACCGCCGTCACTTTAAATATTTTTATCTTGTCATAGAAGACTAGGGCAGGTTTTTTAAATCCCTATATGTTATATACGGTGGCGTAAAAATTGTCACCCGATGTTCTTCAGCTGTAATTTTTTTATGAATGTAAAGCTTTGGTTCTGCTTTTGGATTGTGTTTTTTTCATTAAGTCGAGAAAATGATATCGGCCAAGTGGCCGCTGCCAGAATTGATGAGCATACGGGCCCGATTTATGGTATTTTCCATCACTCTTGCTAGAACTTCCGGCGATAGGTTCCGCATTCTTGACGGATATACTCTTTGAGGGCTTCAAGAGTCTGAGGCTTGTTCACATAGACTCGTGACTTCAAGAAATCCCACAAAAAAAAGTCTGGAACGGTTAAATCTGGCGATCTTGCGGCCAGTGCAAATCACCAAAACGAGAGATTAGGCGACCCGAAAATGCAGCCCTGAATTTCGGTTGTGGCTCGTGCAGTACGCGCCGTTGCTCCATCCTGTTGGAACCACATGTTCTCCAGTCCCAATTCATCCAATTGAGGAAGGAGAAAGTCATTGAGCATGGCTCTGTAGCGTTCGCCATCCACAGTAGTCGTTTGGCCTGCGGCGTTTTCGAAAAAATAAGGCCTCTAGCGTAAACAGCACACCATGCAGTAACTTTGAGCGGGTATAATGGCTCTTCGTGGATTATACGCGAATTTTCGGTGCCCCAGAAGCGATAATTCTGCTTATTCACATATCCACAGAGATGGAAATGGGCTTCGTCGCTCATGATGATTTTCGATGAAAAGTTGTCTTCCTCGTGGTCGAGATTCAGGATGGCTTGAGCGTAGGTTACACGCGCTTGGTGGTCAACGGCTGATGCACTATCTGCACTTTGTAAGGGAACATCTTCAAGTCATTCACCAAAATTCTCTGTAAAAACTGCCAATTGATGCCCAAAGGCGTGGCACATCATCTGGTGGATACTCCGGGTCCTCTGCGACATATTCAGCCACATCCGCGATATTCTCAGCAGAACGGCTACTCCGGGGCCGACCAGACCTGGCAGCATTTCGTGTTGTCCCACACGCTTCTAGGCGAGCGGTTGAACGCCGTAGTGTTTGCCCAGTTGGTGTGAACGACCGGGAAATCTGCGCCTAAATTCACGCTGCGCCAACACCACCGACGAATTATTCCGCAAAAAAATCAAAACAATTATTCCGCGTTCTTGAGGAGTATAGCGACTCATGTCCTGTTGACGTGTATTTTGTATCTGTTTACTTCACAAATGTCAAAGCAGAACTGACATTTGCCATTATATGCAAGAATTATAGCATCTTCCGATAGGGGGATGACTTTTACGCCACCTAGTACGAGAAACATAAACGCTAATGGAAGATTCAACATATTTTGTGAACTAATCATTTTACTTTTAGTTATAAGATATAGTAAACAATGTCAAACAAACGCGTAATAGTTCTATGTAATTAATGCCAAACAAAATTATAGAAATACTATCATTTCCTGTCCAAAAAGCTATTCTTTCGAATTAAACATTACCTTTTGATGGTTAGTTCAAAAATAGGATAAATATGTTTGATGGATCTATATCCTATCTACAATCCATGGTCATAATTGAGTAAAAAAATTAATTAATAAATTGAAATAGATTATTTACTTTTTCTGTAGGCTTTAGACTCTATAAAGTATAGTATAATGTAGTAATATATCTTTTTAACACACTCAATATATATTTTACGGGATTAAGATATATACAAACTATTGAATTCTTTCGATGCTCACTTTATCCACTCACTAATAAAGCCAAGTATTCTAATCCACTAAAATGACGATAAGCTGTTGTATGTAAATGTAAATTGTGACACATGCATCTTTAAAATCTAAAATAGCATTATTTCGCAAGATAACTATTTTATTCACAACATATTTTCAAACATTTCTAGTTTCGCCACAACAAATTCTAGAAAAAATGTTATTTTTACTTTTTACTTTCACAGGCATCCAACATTATATTTACGTTTTACAAATTGTGTGAGCTAAATCATGTACTCTTTTAAGATCCGAATTGTAAACAGTAAGGTACAATATATTTGTGTCACAATTTTATCTGCTTAGTTTATTATGTACTTGAAACTGTTTACATTTTTCGTATATTAACTTACATTTTTAAAACATTATTTTCCATTTTGTCTCTGAATAATACACGATTGTGCAAACATCCGAAGATAAAATATTTGTTGCTGTGTTAAACATAAAAAGTGAATGAAATACGATCAAAGACTTAAAGCGTACCGGCGTCGGGATTTCTTGCGAAAGGTCGTCGACATCTAGTCGCTTGCCCCAAATACTTACACGTCTGATATTTTTGCGCCTTATGCAGTCACCCGATGCAGTTAAATAAAAGTAGCATATTAATTCCGACACTTTCTTAGTTCTTTTATCACGCTAGACTACTCATCCAAAAAGTCCATTATAAAAATTAATTAGTGGCATTACTTTATATTATTTTCTAATTATTTTGATTAGTATATTTTAACAATGCTCACTATAATTGAAATCAATTTTTCACATGATTAAAATTAGTTAAGAAAAATATTCTAAACAAAACTCTATTATATGTTTATCTGGTACGGATTTGCAGAAATTAGCAAATAAAATTGATAACTAGATGAAACGCATATATAAAAGGTGTCCCAAAATTAACGCAAGATTTGAATTAAATAGAAAACATAGTTTTTAGTCTTTTGATTGTAATTTTTTTATTGAATCATAAAGTACATAGGATAGGGTTATTTATGGAATAACACATCGGGCAAATGGCCTCCACGGCTTTGCATACACACACGCACTCGTTTGTCGAAATTTTCCATGACCATTCTGCATAAATGTGGCTGAATTTCGTTGATGCAACGTTGAATCTCCTCCTTTAATGCACGCGTGGTTGTGGGCTTGTTGACATAGACCTGTGATTTTAAATAACCTCATAAAAATAAATCTAATGGTGTTAAATCACACGATCTAGGAGGCCGATTCTGATCACCGAAGCGAGAGAGTACACGACCTGGAAATGTCTCATGCAGTAATTGAAGTGTTTCACGGGCTGTATGGCACCGTCTTGTTGAAACCACATATTGGCCACATCAATATCATCCAATTTCGGCAAAAACAACTGTGTTATCATGTCGCGATATCGAGCACCAGTAATAGTCACTGCTTGACCAGCCTCATTTTCAAAAAAGTATGGTCCAATTATGCCTCTAGCCCAAAATCCACACCAAACAGTGACACGTTGTGGATGCATTTGTTTTTCGACAATCACATGTGGGTTCTCAGAACCCCAAAAGCGGCAATTTTGGCGATTAACAAACCCATCAAGGTGAAAATGTGCTTCATCGCTTAGGATGATTTTGCTCGAAAAATCAGCACCCATTTGTTGATGCTCAATAATCCATTCAACAAACTCCCTTCGCTGTGCATGGTCATTAGGCTTCAGTTGTTGTGTTAATTGAATTTTGTAAGCATGGAGATCTTTAGTGAGTATACGCTGTAGAGAGCTTCTTGAAATTTGCAATTCTTGCCCACGACACCGAATTGAGGTTCCTGGATTGTCACAGACACTCTCACGCACTGCTTCGATGTTGATATTTGAACGGCTTGTTTTTGGACGACCAGTGTGTTTGGCGTCTCCAACGGATCCTGTCTCTCGGAATTTTTCAATTAATCTCTTCACAGTTGACGAAATTAACACACTATTCCGACCATATTTTGTATAAAATTTTCAAACAGCGGCCGCCAAGCTTTCATTATTTTTGAAATATTGTTCAATAATGAAGACACGTTGTTCTATCGTGTAACGCTCCATTTTTACTAACCCTAAACTGTCAGCTGTCGATTTGTTTTTGTTTTAGGGTTGTCAAAACTTTACTGCATAAATGGCGGCAAATTTAAATCTTGCGTTAATTCTGGGGCACCCTTTAGAAGGAGTGTAAGAAATTTAAATCTACGCATAAGGAAAAGAAATTATATAAATCATAAATAAAAGATTGTATGTTAGTAATTATTAAAATAAAATTAAAATTTTGTAAGAATAGGAGAATTAGTAAATATTTAACAAAAATTGCAAGATAAAACAGTTTTGCAAAACTTTCTGGCATAATATAAAACAAAATCTTGAGAGACATTTGAGCCTAGGTCAAGCGCACAAATTCTGACATTTGTGTTCAGTTAAATGTTTCTATAAATCGTAAGTTTCAGTTGATGTTACACTAATATAAACATATTTAAATTTAATTTAATGTATCTAACTAAACTAAGCCACCTAATGGAGCATCATCTTCAAATAGAGCAGCCACAAATAGGTGCTCAAAAAATTTTCCAACCCCAACTAACTCCTGTCCTCTTTTTAAATGCTATCACTCTAATCCGTAATTATAATGACACAAGTCCCACTATGCCCCTCTATGAACAAGTCAATGGTTAACTAAGAAACAAATTTTATGGAAGAACGATCTTATCGATTAATTGCAAACATCTATACCATTCGGTGCCTAATGAAGAAATTAAATACCAACTAAAAAGGTAGGTCATCAAATACGTAACATAATAAACATACGGGGTAAAATAACTAAAACAACTATTACTACTGTTCTGTATAAATCTAACACCCAGTAAAAATTACAAACAAATACATGAAAAGACAGAGATTACTTAATACACTAGATATCAGACCTATGGGGAATCCAGAACCTATTGTACTAGACAATACACATGTGTCAAATGTAGAAGCCAATATAGTACAAAAATTTATACAAAGCCCAAAACTCACGAGCCAAGTACGCCCTATGTAAAGTCAATCACTTCGCAAATTACAAGGGATATTTTATCTGTCAGAAATAAAGCTCTCAGAGAACCAAAGCAACCCAGTACTTCGTGCATGCACCAGCTATTATTGCTCCTCCAACAAATTATCCATCAATACTATAAGTCAACAAACACGCTGATGAACTAATTACCTTCCTTGCTAAATTTCAAAATATGTTTGCACAGTTAATGAATCAGAATAACATTATGATCAGTCTACTATTAGCTTTACTTACCAAAGTAGAACCATAACGGTTAACTTATTGCACATCGCTACAATGGCCTTTTAAATCATAAACAAATATGACTTCTTTTTTCTATTGAGATAACGCTAGTGTCGGAAATAAATTTCATGAAACGAACTGTATTTCGTATTCCAAACAACTCCACTACCACACACCATCCAATGGTTCAGCGTATGCAGAACCCTAGTTATCATCAAAACCTATATCTCTCACCAACAATGAAATCCCTTCCAAACTGCAGCAATTCAAGATACAAATATTAAAGTTTCCATTTATCACTCTTCTTCACATTCGATAATTTCTGACAACTATAACGAAATTTTCCATACCCTAGGGAACAGGTTTGTCGCTGGTGGCGATTAGAAATTTACACACTTCCAGTGGGGCCCCCGAATCATGACCACCAAAGATATATAATTCGCATATTCCTATCAAATACATAACTTCCTACTGACCCTAATAAAATTCCCGAATTAATCGATTTCTACAGATGACAATCATGACAGAACCGAACAGCAAATTTAAGCAACAAAGCTATTAATAAAGAATTCACTTCTCGCCTTGCAACGAAAGAAACTGAATAAAATAAATTCCAGTAATAACTTAAAACCAAAATAGACTTTCAACTGTATATAAAAGACTCTGAAGACCTAGAAGAGACGCTCCGGTACCTTGTAACTTTTATTTAAAAATCGGCGTGAGAAACTACTACTTTCCAAACCAACTGTACACGACAAACCACATATACCTCCCTATACATAAAAAATGCTCGCTAATAAACGGCGAAGCTAGAGCTAAGTGGCGATTCTGCTAAACAAAATTATAACAAACTTAAAAAAATAACTCTATGTGGTCCTTGATAACACTAACTTCAATAACTATCTTACCAATCCTAAGTAGTAAAATCATACTCTCTAGAAAGCAACATAAAACTTCAAGACCTCAAGTTATCAATCCTCCCATATGGGAACCCAATAGTACTGGAATAAGTTCTAACATAGAAAGAACCGATAACTTTCGGGATCAGTTACCTGCTGTATTCCTCAAAAGATTACTTATTGAAGTGCATCTACGTACCTGCCCAATTATTAATTTGGGTTTAGAGAGCACCATTCTACGATACGACAGACACACAGAAAAATAACCCAAGTAGCACAAAGCTTTGAAGAAGAAAGTATTGTACAGCTATGTTGCTTGACGTCGATTAAACGTCAGCAAGGTCTGTCGTATTGGATTACTATATGAAGTTAAAACATTCTCTACAAGTCCCTATTACCTCCTTTTTAAGTCATACCTAATCAACAGATATTTCTCAGTAAAATACAATAATTAAATCTTACATTACACTCTTATCTTATTCCGCAAGTCAGCGTCATTACACCACTGATTTACCAAAGACCGAAAACACTGTTAGCTTCATATTTGCAAATGACGCTGTTACCCTATTATGACAATCTTATCATAATATCTGCAAACCTCTAACGCCATCTTAATCTCATAAGTAAATCGCCCATTAAAATTAACCGAATTAAGTGACGTTTATCTAACGATTTAATGTCTGCCCATCTGTTGCTATAAATAATGTAGCTGTTAAAACCAAAATGAAATAACTAGGCTTGAATCTTAAGCAATGCTTCACATGGAAGAACCATATCTACGTCAAACAGCAGTAATTGAATTTAAAGTTTCGTCAAAGGCAATAAAGAAGTTATCCTTAAAAAATAAATTACTGTTTTACAAAACAATACTGAATTCAATCTAGACCTACGTTAAACCAACCTAAACAAAAATCATACAATAGTTCCACTCCAAAGCTTTTCGCTCAATAGTGGACACATTATAATCTCTCTAATCTCACGATATTTAAATTTCTAGGCATCCCATTCATTATCGAGGAAATTCGCAATTTCTCTCGAAATTACCACAACAGTCTTCAAGGGCATCATAATGCACTGGTTCAGCAATTATCCAATGCTCATCCGCATTTTAGAAGACACGATTTACGCTGTTCTCGTGATCAATTCTTCCAAAAACATTAGTAGCATATACAAAAATAATGAAAAATTTGAAAGAAAGGAACACCGAATTTCACACCTATCGGACTGAGCAGGAACACAAACCCCAAACTTTATTTTCATGACATATTTATGGGGCGATGTTGTTGGCGAGTAAAATAATTTAACTCACCGAATGAACTTAAATATGACTTGGCGTCTGTTTGGGAGACTCTCTATACTGAAATACAGGGCCTTCATTATGTCATGCAAAAGAGTAGTAGGTCGAACTTTTATGATTAAAGTTAGAGCTAAGTCAATGTTTGGAGTTTTGTTTGCACTCTAGATCAACACTGAATGTGGCGTCAGTTAAGACCAGTTAATCAACCGAAGAAAGAGTCTTCGTTGTGACCCCCTTTTACAAGAGGGGCCGAAGTGCTAGTGAAGCGCTAACTGCTTCCAAGGCCTAGAAAGACAAACACACTACCTTGTCTATCTCTACAATAGCAAGGTAAAAAATACCATGATAATATTTGCTCTATAATTAAATTGCCTATTTTACCATATTATAATAGGAAAGTTTGAGAAGATAGGAAATGTATTGAACCACAATTTGTCAAGAACTGACAGACCAGTCACTGTGACTACTCCCGAGACCGTAGAACAATCTCGGGAGCTTTATGAACAAGAGCCCATAACTTTGATCGGTGTAAGTTTGGCCTCTATGCACACCATCCTCACCAAGAAATTGAATCTATTTCCATATAAGATCAATTTCAAACGCTTATGACCGAGGTCAATATTGGCAAAAGATATGTTTTTGAAAAAGTGATTATGGAGATGGTTTGGACCAAAAATTTGGACATAAAGCACGTCCATGTCACGGATGAGACCTATTTTCAACTAAATGCTTATGTCAACAAACAAAATTACCGACATTGGGGTACCGAAAACCCATATTTGACCGAAGTTCGTCGATTACACCCAGAAATCGTTAGTATACAGTCTGCAATTTCCCACTACGGAATTGTCGGCCCACTGTTTCTCGCAAAATATGTAAATGAAGAAGTTTATCGCATAGAAGTTCTCGAAAAATTCATTCCAATTGTGAGAGACAAAAGACAAATCAACCAATACTAGTTTCAGCAAGATGGAGCTACCGTCCATCGGACTCAGGGCATCTTTGACCTCCTCACAGAAGTCTTTGACTGGTTTGATACTTGGCAAATAAAAGTAAATGAAGAAAATTCAGTTCAAATCACTCTTGAAACCCAACAATTAAACTACCCTGAGGACTCAATAACCGGCGCATGGATACATGTTAAGGACAAAGTAAAATATTTGGGAAAAATATTTGGATAAAAAATTAACGTGAAAGCCTCATACAATAGCAAAAAAAATCAAATCAACCTCAAATTAAAACAAATTAACTGGTTAATTGAATTGAAATCCCAACTTACCATGTGTAACAAACTGTTGTACAAATGTATGATAAAACCAATTTTGACATATGGTATCTAGCTTTTGTGCGAAGCCTTCCAATATAAAAATAATTCAGAGAATCCAATCCAAAATACTAAGAGTAATACACGATCAGTAACACACGCCAGTAATAAAACTCTATGAAGATTCGGATGTACCCTACATAAATGACGAAATTTGCCGACTAGCTACCAGCTACCCACATCGCCTTCCAGGATACCCTAATGATTTAGTCACCGCTTAAGTAGTCCTCTTTAGTGCAAAGAAGATTAAAAGGACATTGACCTAGTGATCTGAAACGGAAAAAACATGTGTGTGCGTGTCTGTGTAATTAATAATTAAACCAATTTGCCTATTGCTCTAAAAATGCAGATTGTAAATATGCATTAATAATAATAAAAAAAACTTTAAAAGAGACAAAATAAATTTGGATAAATAAATAAATAGTAGAAGTATATGTTATATTCTTATTTTTTGTAGAATATTTCTGCACTAAACAAGAAATGTACAATAAAATTATTAGAACAGATTTACTGTAAGCTGAGGATTCATTTTCGCATTATTCTCATTTTTCACACTACGCGTTTAATTAATAATAACCGCTGCCGGTTTTTAGCTTATCATTCTTTTAACCTCATTGTTTCCTTTGTGTTTCAATGACCCAACCTACTCGCCAAAACCTAGGTGGAAGGTGGCCGTTGCGTATTACCACCAAGTCACCTGGCTCTATCAGAGGATGTGGTGTGCGCCACTTGGAACGTTGTTACAAGTAGGCTTGCCTAAACTGGCAATATAATATAGTAATGTGGTAAGCTGCCACTGGGATAGAGGACTTAGCGATATGCCTTCCAGTCCTGGTTTCGGTAGTGCGTTGAAGGAATTCCCAATGAGCAAATATGCCGAACACATTTCCTCAAACGTTCATTTAAATATACTAATAATTTTTATTTACTAGCATTCCCATAAATTCTGTTACAAAATCAAATCTACCTTTATTTCGCATAGCATCAAGATATCAAGTTGTAAGTTATATTGTGTTATTACTAATGGAGTTAGGTAACAAAGAAAGCCGTATTACAAATATCGCACTGAAAAATGTGTAATCTTTAAGACTCGGCAGCCTCTCGGCATTAGCCGTATGTGCATCGAACTATAAAAGTGCTTAATGAAACCGAATGTGTCAAGGATCGCCCAAGATATAGAAGGACACGTCCTTCGTAAGTAGAAGATTATGTCTCGGGAGATGCAAATTTCCAAAACTTCGATGTCTCTTATTATTAAGCAAGACCTAAGACTAGTTACTTACAAAAGACGTATGGGGCATTTGCTGAGAGATGTTTTAAGGAAATGTAGGAGAGAAAAAGCAAACAATTTTTACCGTGGAAAAATCTTTCAACAACAAAACGACAGGGTATATACTAGGTCGCCCAAAGAATCATCTCGGCTAGTGCCAAAAGTTCAGAGAGGCCATTGTCCATCATTTGTAATAGTTTGATCGAGAGTCTGTTACATTGGGGCAGTGAATATTCATTGTTGTGAAAAAGAAGTCAAAACTTCGGCCACTGTGTACCAACTGTGTTTTGGTAGTACAATCTCTGAAACGCACGTTTTTTCGAATTGAGTCTTGGATCTCTCAGCAAGACTCCGCACCCGCCCATAAAACATGATTAACTAAAACTTGGCTGAGCAACATGTGTATCATTTTCTAACAGTAGGTAATTGGCCTTCTGGTAGCCCTGATCTCAATCCACTAGATTACAAATGATGGGCAGTTTTAGAGGGCACATTTTGCTCAAAAAGACATCCTAATGTTGATTCTTTGAAGCGACCCCTGGAGGCTGCAGTCAAAACTTTTTCAATGGATGTGGTGCATGCTGCCCTAGTCAAGTGGCCCGGACATCTTAAAGCTTATAGTCATTTTTAATAAAGCAATCGTAATTATACTACCAATAAACATTTAACAAATTCTGAAAATATTGTCGTTCCAATCAGTATATAATAGTATTTATGGGCATAATATGTCCACTAACATAAGGAGATCTAAGTGAAATAAAATTACATTTACTTTACTCAATTCATCGCTTATGTTAGGCATGCGCTTAACTCCTGGAGGTTATTTTTGCACTACTTACTTAATCCTTAATCGGATATCAGTAGTATCAATGTGAGGTATTGTATCTCGTCTAACTACTATCTTCTTTTATTTTTCATCTCCACCTATTATCACTTGTGATTTATTGTGTCTTGATCAAGTTCAGCCCTTTCTGTTTTAATTATAACGAGTGCTTTATTACCCGCTCTCAAACGAAAATTTTCTATCGCTTGCGGTTCATATAATACTCTTGCCTCTCAGGATTTGTCGTTCGGAGGCGTTCGGGTCGCACGGAAAAGCACGAACAATGTGTGACAGCAATAGTTGAACTTTGACCTGTGTGACAGCAGCACTCATAATTTTTTTTATATATATAATTATATTCATAGTTCTACTTGCCCTTCCCATTTTCCATATTGTTTTAGTTAAACTCATTGCTTTCATTTTCTCCACGTGCCCATTCCAATGTATTTTTCCTTTGTTCTTTTTTCGATCGACTATACTTCTAGCCCCTTTCTTATTTTCTCGTCTTTAATTTGACCTAATAGTTTTAACCCTCCTTTCTTCTGAAAGTCTTCATTTCACTTGTATTATTTTTTGTATTTTGCTTAGTCCATGAGTTATACGTAAGTATTTAAACAAACAGCAAATTGTAAATACTTATTTTTGTTTTAATTGTTAGTTCTTTTTTACTTAATGTTTACCTGTTTAAATTCAGATCTAGTCTCGTGCTAGTTTTAATAGTATCGTTTAGTTCTGTTATTTTACTATCATCTGTTGTAACCACGCCTTTATTTAAAATTTTATTTCGATTGCTTCCTGTTGTAATTTTACGCACAAGACCGTCGAGGTAAATCCAGAATTATTTTGGATTGTATTTCGGGAAAGCCGGAAGACTGTTTTGTTCAAATACACAATAATCTTTTAGGTACCACAATAAATTAGTTTTACATAATCAACATCCCTTCGCGCTGGAAAATCGCTGACAGAAATTATTACGCGATTTGACTACAAAAAGATCCAAGTCTACGACATAGAAATAAAAAAAAATTGATCACCAGGAGGAGGTCACTGCTGACAGGGCAAACCACAGCAAGCAATCTCATTACAAGATAAGTTATAAATTCGTCCGCGAAGTTAAAGAGAAAATCAATTAGAATCTTGAATAGAGCATGACTAACCTGACAAAAAAAATAAACATGGTGAGGTTAATGATCAGTCTAGCATTGCACCAAAACCTGTACTACAAGTTTTTGGTCTTGAGAAACCGCCACATGTTGATTGAGAAAAACAAGATGGATAGTAAGTTAAAATCCCAAGCACTGCAACGCTGGCTTCCAAAGACTCTTTTAGAACGAAAAAAACCTCTGAAAAGAATCTAAGACAAGAAGGTGAATCGTTAAAATGACTATTGGATATGCCTACCGTCATGTATGCAAAGTTTCCTATTTCTGTGATAATACTGGAGTTTGTGAGCAGCGAAAGGGATGGATGTCATAACACCCCACTTTTTTGAAAAAGGCCTAAAGATAACTGCCAACTAACGTACTAGAAATAGTTGGCAAGCCCTGAATAGAAGAGGTGGTCGCCGAGCGCCCACAAGACAAAGAAGACCCAGGCACAGTTATATAACAATTTGTATTCTCACTGATTCCTCGACTTATAGCCATCCTTCAGCCCCGGCTACAATCCCCTTAATTACTACGTGCAGAGCGTGGTCGAGACAAAGGTCATTAAGAGGCATCATAACACCAAAGACCGCTTAAGGGCCTTCATCATGGAGGTAATGACACATATGGATAAGGAGAAAATTGTGTTGGCCTGCAGCAGGTTTAGATCGAGATTTAAGAAGATCGTCGTTGCTGGTAAAAGCTACATTTGAAATAGTCCTGCATAATTTGCTTCAGTCGTTACACATGATCTGATCCATCCATAGACTCGCTTCACGTGATCTTTTCCTTATACATGTGATACAGTTTTATTAATATTACTTAACAATTATGGAAATAAGTAAAACGAAGAAAAAAGGATCAGGAAGTAAAGTACTAAAAGACAACTATAATTTATGTCTTAGAAAGACATAAAGAACAAAGAGCAAAAAAGGGAGTACGATTAATTATATCTGGGGAAGTAGATAAGTAATTTTGAAGGAATAAGTACAAAAATTATGACACTGGAAATAGAAGTCAAGAAAAAATAAATTTGATAAAAATATGTACCAGTAGAGAGAGCAGAAGAACAAGAAATATTAGACTTCTACTCCAAACTGCAAATAATATTAGATAAAATTAGAGAAGTAAATAATCAGATAATAATTATAGGCGATTGCAATGCAATTGGAAACGACGGAAATAAAAGTATGGACTGCAAGGGCAAATATGGAGAATATACACTACATAAAAATTACAAGAAAATGAGTTCTGCTAACTAAATAAATTAAAAATAGGAAATACTTACTGGGAACAACTACTAGAGAATAGATACACATTTGTAGCGGAAGAGAAAAACGCTAGAAGTATAGTTGATTACATAGTACATACACAAGAAATGGAAAGTAGAATAAAACAGATTAAACAATATCAGAGGTGTAAATGGACAACCAACAGATTAATAACAACAATAACTAAAGATACAGCAGTACGTGGAAAAACAAAATAATATGAAAGAATACAAATAAAAAAGCTAGAAAATGAAGGAATAAGAAGAGAATTCCAAGAAAAAATAGATATTGAATTAATTAAACAGGAATAAAAGAAGAAAAATTGGATGATTGGAAAAAAGATGAAAGCCTTTTAGTAAAATAATACGTAGAGTAACAAAGAAAACGTGTACAATAAAGAAAAACAAAAAATAAAAAACAATGTGGTGGAATGAAGAAGTGAGAAAAATGACCAAAAGCAAAAAATTGCATGGAAAAGATATAGAGACAAAACAAGAAGTAGACAGACAAAAATACATAAGCAAGAGAAATACAAAAAAAACATTAAGAGAAGCAAAGAGAAAAATCTGGAAAGGCTTCGGTAAAGAACTTCAGCAGACTAAGAAAAAACAGGAAATTCTGAAATGTCGTAAGAGGCATGAAAGAAAACAAAAAGAAAATAATAAAAGAAATAAGAAACAAAAATAATAAAGTAAAATCAGATTTAAAAGAGCATACTAACAATACGGACAGTATTCTTCTCAAAAAAATTCAGAATGGAAGAAGAATGAAATGAAAAGGAAATCACCAGAAATAAAGTGGAAGACAAGATATTAGATAAGGAGGAAGAAACCCTAGAACATATAGACACAGAATAACTAGACAAAGCAATGAAAGGTAAGCAAAATAGGAAAGGTAAGCGGACAAGACAAAATAAAACGGAGATAAAATTCCTAAGAGGGAAAGGCAAAGAATGGTATTGAATATACTCAAGAAAACATGACAGGCAGAAGAAATCCTAAAAGAGTAACAAAGCAATATAATAATTCCAATCTATAAGAAAGGGGATTACGTAGACTGTGAAAACTATAGAGCTATCCTCCATCACCTTTAAACTATATACCAAAATATATCGACAATAAATTAGAAGAAGAACAGGCAACTTTTAGGGTAGGAAGACAAACACATGATAATATACATATATTAAGAAACAATAAAAAAAGGGGGAGAAGAAATTTTTATTACATTCATTGACCTAAAAGCTGCCTTTGACTCAATACAGAGGAATGTAATATGGGACCGCCTAAAACTACTAAAAGTACCAATAAAACTATTAAACGCTATAAAAAGTATATATAAAACAGTAAATCTAATGGTCAAGCTAAATGGAGAAGAATCAGAAAAATTCAAGATGGAAGTAGGAATAAAACAAGGAGATCCCGTTACTATTCATAGTAACTATGAATAGATTGTTAAAAAATACTGGGATAAAAACTAGACAAAGCCAGACTGTAGTAGGATATAACAATCTAACACCAATAAAAATCGGCTGCTTACTATATACAGACGATATAGTTTTAATAGTGGATAATTATAAAAAGATTAAACAAGTGGTGAAAATATAAAGCGAAAAAAACAGAAAAGCTAGGAATAGCAATAAAAATAATAAATGTAAAGCAATAATTATCAATAACAAGATAAAAGAGATAAATAGGAAAATTTACATTAAAGAAGAAAAACTGGAAATGGTAACAACATAGGATAGTGAAAAAATATAGGAAAATAAATGACAATATAAATAATAAAACAAATAAAAGTATTAAAATTTACTATGCATTAAATAAAATAATTTTGGGAAAAAAACAAGGAAAATAAATAAAAAACTAAAAGAGGAGTCTACAACATAGTGATACTATCAGCACACATACGCGTATGTGAGTACTGATAGTATCACATACGCGAGTAAAACGTGGACATACAAGATAATCAAGAAGTGAAAATTAATACATCGGAAATTAAGTTTCTTAGAAAAATAGCGGGAAAACAAAAATGCATAGAAAACGAAATGAAGAATATAATAAGAAGCAAACAAAATAGAAAGAAAATATCTAAATTGGTTAGGTCATATAATACGGATAAACCAGAATAAATTGGTGAAGAAAATAGTAGAAATGGACAGAATAGGAAGACTTAGAAAGAGACGGATACAAAGAATAGAAAAAATATGGAACATGAGAGGAAAGACGAAAGCAGAAATGAGAATACTTGCACTGGACCGAATGACTAGAAGAAAAATAATCCAACACCCTCAAGAGCAAAAGGAGGATGAAAGAAAAGAAGACAAATGTCGCCATTCCATTGAAGCCTACTTGCTTTCGAGCATAAAGTGATGAACTCGGATCTCATCTGAATCTATGGTTTCCACACTTCTAAACACCTATTGAAAGAATAGTAGCAATAGTTCTTGCCGTTATTCGCTGATTTTCTCAAATTAAACTAACAATATATTCAGTGTTAGTTTCATAGTCAACACATGATGCGTTAGTTACACTTTCTCTCGTAGTTTTTAAAAAATTTGCACCAGTCGTAAACTTGGGTCTTGGATAAACGTGTTTTCTCAAACTTTGCAGAGAGTCTCACCAAAATTTTATTTTCTAACCGAAAACTTTATAACTAGTCTGTGTGACAGAACTGAGTACGCCTATGTTTGAAATGCACCAATTTTATTAAAAAAATAATAACTATTATACATTCAACGAATACATATAGTAATAAATCATCATAACACACTCCTAACCCCCCCCCTAAAACGCAGAAAGATGTGCGCCAAGGCCAGATTTACAATGTAACATTTATAATAATATCTTATATGTACCCTTTTACATTAAACATATGAATCAAAATTTAACAACTCACTTTTACAATACACACTATCATTAATAGTGAGATATAAATTAAATCGCCACTTCTAACCTTAACAAGTTAGCCGCAGCACTAACACACGAGTGCCTAGAAATGTCTCAGTGTGTACCCGACTACTAAAATACCCGCACTTTTTTAAACCGGTCATTAACGGATAGTTCTTTAAAATGAGCGGGAATTGTTGACAGTTTTATTACTATATGTGTTCGCTGAATGGATTATAGTAGCCTGACTGCAATAATATGTAAAAACGTGATATTTTAACAAGAAAAAAGTTCGGTGGCCTTGTAGTTACCAGAATTTAAGAAAAATAATTATTTCAATTATTAGTTGAGCATTCCTAATATTGTATATTTTAATTTTATTGGTAGCTTTTTTTTCAAAAACTGTAGCAGATGACTAGTTATATAAATAGGAGAGATTGCCCGCAAAAAAGATTTTTGGCTTCCTAGGCTTGAATATTTCACCCGTTTTCCCTCAAATTTTTGTAAAGTGGAAACGTGGAACAATTTATTTACAAATGATAATTGCGCACTATAGCCCGATGTTCTCTTAAATTTGTAATAAATTTTGTACGCACTTTGAAGCGTTTTCCGCTATTTTTAAGATCTCTAGTCCAGGCGGCGTAGATTATTTTTTAAAATAATTAGTTGCGGCACTTTCTCAACGGTTTTATAAGGAAAAACATCGTCTGAATTGAATGCACATGTTTTGGACAAAATCCGATTGTAGGATCATTGCGAAAAAAATTCAAAAAGGTGAGAAAAAAAGGTTTTTTTGTATTTTAGACACGAAAAAAACATTGAGTAAAAAACAAAAAATATAACATTATAGCGCTTGAAAAGACGAATAAAATTGTTTTTGGATCATTAAAATCGGTTGATAACTTTTAGCGCAAAAAAATAAAAACCGCGAAAAAAAGCGATTTTTCCATGTTCAATTACTCAGTTTGTAATTATCCTAGATATGTCTTCCGGGGCTCAAATTATAGGGCTTTCAAACACCTTTTTAAAATTAAATATTTGTCAAAAAATATTCATAAGTTTTCGCGCAAATTTCGAAAAAGTAAAAACAGCTACTTTAGTAAAACAACCCCTATTTACACAATAATTGTCGTAGAGCAGCGGCGAGAGTAAGGACTGTTTTTGATACTTAAAATGGCGACGTTTTCATTACAAGAACAGCGTGTAATCCCTCGTTTTCTCCATTTGCGTGGTGTGACACCGATTGAAATTTATCGTCAATTGAGTGAGACATATGGTGATGGTGTTATAGATGTGTCTAATGTGCGTCTGTGGGTGCGTCAGTTCAAAGAAAGCAGAACGTCGTGTGACAACAAACCAACAAAATCTCGGCCTCACACCAGCCGGTGTGACGACATAATCAACCGAGTGGAAAAACTTGTTTTGGAGGTTCGCCGAATGAGTGTGCAACACATCGCCTCCAAAGTTGGCATTTCCGTGAGATCTGTGCACACAATCCTGCATGAAGACCTTAAAATTGGAAAAGTGTTCTCCAGGTGGGTGTCACGAATACTGACAACTTTGAAGTGATATCTCATGCTCCCTACTCACCTGACCTGGTTCCTAGCGACTTTTGGCTGTTTCCAACGACGAAAGACACTATCGGCAATCGCAAATTTACTAGTCGTGCCTCTATTGCATAAGTGATTTTCCAGTGGTCAAAGATGACTTCTAAAAAAAGCGGTCATGGAATCATGACGTCAAAGTTGTGAAAAATATGTACGGCTGCAGGGAGATTACGTCGAGAAGTGACACAAGTTTCACAGTTTTCGTGTGATTAGTTTGTGAGAAAAAAAATCGGAGGTGTTATAACTTGAATCCATTTCGTACTATCGACAGAACATTATAATTTACGTTTTCTATCTGTACGGTAATTCTAAATTAAAATATAATTCGTAGAATTGGAATTGATTCCGATAATCGATGTTTTAGTATGTTGAAGTTCGGTCTAAATATAGTTATTGATTTTATATTAATTTCAAATTGGTAGTACCGCTATAGTGCAATTAAATAGCATTATTAATACTTCGTGCCAAAACAATGTTAAGAGGCACTGATCTTATTAGTATAAATCTACGTTTTTAAGATACCAACGTCCGAGTAACAAAACAAAATAATAAATTAATATTTTCAAAATATAAAAAAGGTAGTTTCCGACGGTAATTAATGCGTATTAGATAACATCTATTATACAACTGTGTACCATAAGGAAGGTTATAAATTAAATCGTTATAAACATCGAACATTGCATAACTGCATTGTATACAATGCATGTAATGCATTGTGCCTATAACAAGAAGGTAAATTAACGGATTAACTACACGTTTATAGGAAAATAACAACAGGAAGTTGTTACGTATTTTCAAACGCATAAAAATTGCATGCATATAAATGGTAACTAATCAGTTTATTGTGAAAGGATATCTTGTGTTCTTGTAATTGGAAGTATTAGATTGAATCATAATTATTCAACACTTTTTAAAAACAATTTTTATTTAAAAGCAAGAAACGTTACAATTATTAAAAATAAGTATAATGTAAAACATAAATTAGATTGGAGATTGTGACTGTAAAACTAGGTGCTAATATTGTGCGAGTGAAAAAAATAACAGAAACTCAATTAGGTGTGTGCGAGGAAAATAACAAGAGGATTGGGAAAGGAAAAGGAAAACTTTCAGCGAATATGACTGATAAACTGCCTGTTTATTACGGTTTAGTGTTACCAAAACATTGTGACTCGGTTACAAAATTGAGTGGCCTGAAACTAGCCACATCTCATCATTACTTATAATTATAACCACACCAAACGCCCTACCGGTGAAGAGTTCATATGTTCCTGGTACAGGGCTTCTACAAAAAGAGAATTCAAATTTTTCCCACATGATGATAACACTTTACCCCAAAATGTGTTAGATGATATAAAGCTAATATATCAGGATCTTACCAAAAAAAATAGTTGTTGAAAAAATATGTTGGCGTTTTTAATAAAAATAATAACGAGAGCTTAAACCAACGGATGTGGAAAACCAACCAAAAATTATTTTTTGCCAATTAAAAACCGTTGAATTTGCTACACCTATCTCTGTTTTCATGTTTAATAAAGGTTTCTAAGTGTTATTACAAATATTCAAAGCTATAGACATACTACAACTAATCGTCCTGCTGGAAGTGGAAGTCTACTCGTAAAGTAACAGGTTTTTGGGTATCGTTCATTGCTCATTCTGACCAGGTGTCCATACCATTGTAGCTGTTTGGTTTTTATTTCTTCTACCAAAGGTGTGATTTCTAGTTCATCTCGTATGGATCTGTTACGGACCCTATCTCTTCTTGTTTTGTCCACTATCCGCCTTAGATACCTCATCTCTGCGGTTGTTATTTTGGATTTATGTTTGTCTGTTATCGCCCATGTCTCGGAAGCGTATAGAAGTGTAGGGGTATATATTGTTTTATATAAGTGCATTTTTGCTTTTATGCCTATCTCTTTTTTCCCTATCAATGTGTTGTTTACTTGATAGTATATCCTATTTCCATTGTTTATTCTGTGTTTTATTTCTTGGCCTATTCTTCCATCCTTACTGATTAGTACTCCTAGGTATTCGTATGTTTGTACTGTTTGTGTCTGTTTCCCGTCTATTTGTATATCTATTTCTTCTTCGTTTTTCTGTTTTGTGACACGCATTACTTTTGTTTTTTCTATATTAACGGTTATCCCACTTTCTTCTAGGAGTTTTTTCCATATGTTTATGTTTTGTTGTAGTTGATTTTTGTTCCTTGCCATGAGCAATATGTCGTCGGCATATATTAGGTCTTGTGTCATTACTGGATTTAGGTTATGGTATCCTATGTGGGTGTTTCTTGTTTCTAATTTGCATTTTTTGTTTATGTAGTCCATGTATATCACGAATGGGAGCGGGCTTAGGCTGTCACTTTGTTTGATATCCCTTTCCATTTTAAATTCTTCCGATACTTGGTTATTTAATCTTGTTTTTCCAATTACTTTACTATTCATGTTCCTTATTATTCTCCACAGTTTTGGGCTTACTTCTAGTTCTTCCAATGCTTTCCAGATGTATCTGTGTGTTGTTCACAACAAAATTTAGGTCTTTCGGTACGAGTCTGGCGGCGATGCGATTTATACCCAAAACATCAACCAAAATGTGTTGAGTCGATCCATAAGAAATGTTGACAACTCATGCTATCTCTCTAATGCCAACACCACAATTTTCGAGCACAATTTTCTTCACTTTTTCGATGTTATCATCAATCAAACTTTTAATAATATTCTAATCAAAATAAAAAAACTCATGGCAGCCAAGAAAAGGGCAAGAGCTAAATGACATTGAACACATGCTCCATGGTATAAAAAAACTTTAAATAGAACAACCAATCAGTTAAAGGCAAAAATCAAAGAGGAGAGTAAAAAACCATTCCATAAATACATCACTAGTCTAAATAGATTTGATAAGTCGATTTGAAAGCCAACTAAACACGGATAAACCCCAATCAGCAAGTATCTCCTAAACACAATAAAAGTGATGAAGAGAAGTTGGTAGTACTTGTTGAACATTTGCTAAGCTATTTACACCAATCAACAATAAAGTAAAAGAACATATGTCAAATATCACTTTAAATATACCGAAAATTGAACCATTCATCCCACAGAGAGTACAATACTTGGAGATGGTCATGAGCAGAGCTCTAAAGTTTTATGCAAAGCGTTTTCGGACTTAGTACAAAACCAAATCTAAAAATTGTTTCAAAAAGTTTTACGATAAATAAATAGTACTGAGAATTATAATCTTTGCTTTTACTTTTGTAATTTTTTATTATGTAGATTGAATAGGGGTATCACTGTTGAAAATCCATTTAATTTTGCACGTAAGTTCTTTTAGCAGTTATAAACAGAATTTTGTGCTAAGTAATTTTCTGGTTATTAAAAAATCCTTGGCTGAAAGAGATAGAGAAGAGATGATAAAAAGGCCACATAGTTTGATAAAGACTGTGATCCTTTTTGCTGAATAAGTGAACAAATGGGTAGTACAGTAAGCCTTAAGGTTGCAATGCTAGTGTTTTTCCATTCATTTTCATTCTCTAAAAAAGTTAGTTTTATTTTTCCTAACAGACAATTAACGTTGATTTCTTACAACCAATTTTGAAACATCCCCTGTAATAGTTTTTAATGCAATTTTTAAAATAGAAGAAAAATTGACGTTGGAAAATTTGTATTTTTGAATAATTTTGTTTGATTTCAAATGGAAAATAGTTACAAAAATATTTTTACAGGATTTAAATAGCAAATTTTCTATTTTTGCGCATTTATCTTTATGATTGTTCAGGGCAATTACCCACTTCTAAATGATTTTGCTATGTAATTTTTTTATTGATACATCCCTAATATATTGATTTCAGCTTTTTAAATGAATCTGAACAATTGACAAATTATGGAGGCAAATATTTTTAATTGTAATTTTATTATTAAATTCCATTAAACACAAAAACAATAGCCGTCTGTAACAAGAGCAGCAAGTGTACCATAATTACACTATCTAGATTCAAAATGTCCTCTCTTGACCTTAGTACATAGCACCAAATAATGTGGGAAAGTATTGACTATCTGCCACACATCACCCACTGTCAGGCTAACCAAACGTTGCATTCTTTACCGTTCAGCTCAGGCAACTATAATGGTAATTCTGCCAGGTTTAAGAGAAAGTTTTTGTCCCTCGACTTTATATTGCCTTGTAAACGGGGGCAAATTCTGTCAAAATGTCCAAAACTGGACCCAAGGTAATGTGATAGCTTCCAAAATATAATTACAGTACATATTTTAATTTACTTTGAGCCTTTTAGATACAAAAATGAGAAGAGTTTTACCTGCGTACTGGAACCCCCTACCATAATAGATAACGAACATCAGATAGTCTTGGATGTTCATGAGACCATTTCCTATTGTTTTGATTATTATGGGCCTACTCAACTATAAAACTTTCTGGTCTATAAAGGATATTTGCCAATTGACCAGCAGCAACGGTACGTTTGAATTGTTGAAAAACAAAAGAAATACAATTAAAAACTAAGTCATCAATTTATATAAGTTAATTCATCACCGTATAACTTTGTTTTCGTAATTTATTATCGCTTTGTATAATTAAAAAGACTTCACTTTGCATGCTTATCAAGTCATTTAAAATCGACACATCTTCAATTTCAATTTCCAAAAACAATAGATATTATATTGTGTAAAAATAAATACAAACGTTTCAATGTTATGTGATGACCAACAAAATTTTGGGTTTAATTAACTCTTGAAATCCTGAAAAATAAGAAAATAAAGGATGATTAAACCCTCTAGATTGGATAAATTTTATAGTTCTTATTACATTTTTACTTTCCTTATCCTACAATAAGGAAAGTAATGTAATCGGCGGAAATTTGACCTACCCAGTTTTTTCCCAAATAAACCCTGGATCTCTTCAGAAACACCAAACACAATTGAAGAGAGGAAAAAATTAAAATGGAGCTAATAAGCACAACACACAAAGAAAGATGGAAAACGAACGAACTGCAATACAACGACAAAAACAAAAAGGCAAAAAAAGAGCGCAAGGAGAGATAAACGATTATACATAGAAGAATTAGCCCAAATAGCAGAAGAAGCCTCCAAGAAACTTGATGTCAAAAAACTGTACAAGATCACAAGAACATTAAGAAGCGCAAACAGGCAACCAAACTAAAAGCAAAATCTGGGGAGCTGCTCAGAACAGAAGAAGAAGTAACAAGGAGATGGGTCGAACACTTCACAGAAATATACCAGAAAGGAAAAATAAACGGAAAAGAAACAATAAGAGAAGATTTGGAGGAGCCATTAAACATTGATGAGACAGAATTTACAAAACAAGAGGTAGAAAAGGCTATACTCAAATTAGAAGATGGTAAAGCTGCAGGCAGTGATGGTATCCCATCCGAATTATTAAAGGCCGTCCTCGTAACAACAACACAAATAATGCATACCTTAATAAAGGAAATATGGACGGACGAAGTCATACCCAAAGACTGGGACGAGAGCATTATAATTAAACTGCCAAAGAAAGGCAACCTGACCGAATGTGAGAATTGACGTCCGATTACTCTGCTATGTACAGCCAGCAAGATACTAACAAGACTGATGCTTGACAGGATGAGAGGGGCAGTTGATAGAAAACTGAGAAACAATCAAGCAGGATTCCGCCCACAAAAATCATGTATAGACCAAATATGCACACTGAAAATCATTCTGGAGCAAGTCACAGAAAGGGGAGGGGAAATACTTGTGATCTTCATAGACTTCATTAAAGCCTTCGACACCATCGACCGCAGCAAAATGTGGGAAATTCTAGCTACCTACGGTATACCAACGAAATATATAACAATCACACGCATTCTATATGAAAATTACTAAGCAAGAATCAAACATGAAGGGAGACTAACGGAAAAGATACCAATTCAATCCGGAGTTAAACAAGGTTACACGTTGTCGCCACTGATATTCCTCATAGTGATCGATTGGATTATGAAACATACAGCTGACAACAAATCAGGATTAAATTGGACTGTATTCGAAAACCTCCAAGATCTGGAGTTTGCAGACGATACATGTTTAATTACGACAAACAAACTACACATGCAAGCAAAAATTGACAAATTAAACAAGACAGCAAAACAAGTGGGGTTAAAAATAAGCACCAAGAAAACAAAACTCTTAACAGAGGCAAACGAAAGTGGCAGGAAAATCAACTTAGAGAGGCAGGAAATAGAAGAAGTCGAAAAATTTTGCTACCTGGGAAGCGTGGCGAATAAAAAATGTGGGAGCGAAGCGAATATAACAAGACGGATAATGCAAGCACAAAAGGCCTTCAATATGTTATGGAAAATTTGGGCCTCCAAAGACATCAACAGGAAGACAAAAATAAAGATCTTTAGATCAAATGTTGAAAGCGTTTTAATGTATGGAGCCGAAACTTGGATAGAAAACAAGAATAACATTAAAAAAGTCCAAACCTTCATAAATAAATGTCTAAGAATAATATGCAACATATTCTGGCCACAACGCATCACCAACGAAAGACTCTGGGAAATTACAGAGGAAGAGACGATTGACAAATCAATAAAAAGATATAAATGGAGATGGATAGGACACACACTCAGGAAACCACAAAATAGCATCACCAAACAAGCCTTGGACTTCAACTGGACAGGCAAGAGAGCGAGGGGAAGACCCAGAGAAACATGGAAAAGAAATGTGAATAAAGAACTGGAAGCCCAAAACATCAATTGGACGCAGGTTAAAAGGCTTGCACAAAACAAACAAGAGTGGGAAAAATTTGTGAAGAAGATTGTGGACCACTCAACTTCAGATGCGCAGGTCTAGCAATCTGCCATCTTTTACCATTGAAAATTGAAACGCCAATGGCGCCATTCCACTAGGAGTTACATGAAATGAATGAATGAATGTTTTAATATTTTATAAACAAAATTTCCACTTTACAAAATCAAAAATAAGGCTTAACCCATCAGGCTTGTCCATCATAATTTTTAAACATTCAAATCAACTCAATTTTTTTTTATAAATTTGGATCCGTTTTTCCGTTATAGATTTTCAGTCATCACTATAAAAGCTTCACTTTAGGTATAAGAGCGGGAGGGGTGAATTAAAATTTTTTGGCACAAAATTGATGTTTCTAGTCTGTAATTATTATTTTAACTAATTATTAAGTGGCGAAGCGAAGCGGAGTGACTTACTAACTTCATGTTGTCCGTCTGTCCGTCCGTCCGAGTAAAAACTCGAGAACGGCTGGGAATTTCCAAATTGTTTTCACCAATCGACAGGTGACCAAAAAGGCTTGTTTGCTAGTGATTTTGAAATTGATTCGTCAAAGGTCAGCGTTAGTGACCTTTACGATTTCAAATTTTCTCTCAAATTTGGAAGACTGCTTCGCCACTTCGCTATGCGTTGCAAGCTTTGCAGGTTTATTTTCAACGAACTTAAAAAGTTCGTTACTGAATTCTATATGTCTGTCGGTCTGTCTGTCGCTGTCACAAAATTAGGGATTTTTTAAAATTTTAAAATGGATTCTTATAGGAAATTTTACGCTGATTTCAAAATCGTAATCAAAAAGTTTCTATCTCGAATAGTTTTCGAGATATTCGACTTCAAATTTCAGGAAAATTTCGACATTGCGATTTTATGAGTAATTCTTAAAGAAAATTTTAAGCTGATTTCAATAATGAAATCGAAAAAATTCTATGTCGAATAGTTTTCGAGATATTCGACTTCGAATTTCGGGAAAATCTTCGACATTACGATTTTAAATGTGATTCTTATAGAAAATTTTACGCTGAATTCGAAAATGAAGAAAAAATTCTATGTCGAATAATTTTCCAGATATTCGAAAGGTTTTTTAAGTTCGTTCTGGGATTGCTTACAAAGCAATCTCTTCGCCGGCCCCATGTTTTATGTAGTGAAATGGATCTGGGCCAGGCAAAAATACATGATTGTTGAGATTAAAGATTTTAATACATTTCTGCACACAGTAAGGAGGCATCCTTTTGGATACTAGAAATTTCCTTCGCACGAAATACACTAAGATCAGTTCTTTTTCGTATTTCTCCTTTGAATTGTACATACTATATTATAATACATTCTCTTTATTATTACTTTTTCTGGTATGTTATTGTATACTATATCTTGTAGTATCTCAAATTGCGTATTGCTAGAGTACAGAACTTTATATTTTGTAGCCAATCTTCGTTAAGATGTCCTAGTTTTCAACTTTCCATATTAAATTTCTTTGTTCTTAATTAGTAAGAACAAATGGTCTCACACTTTTAGGTCATTAACAAGTAATCTATTTTCAAAACATTTAATAATGTTATTTAGAATTTTATAAAATCCTTTTTCAAATGTGCCCAAGCAAAAAGTACATTCGTTTTCTTAATTTTTCTTTATTTTCTTTATTTTTGAATGATTCTATCAAGAACTCCGCACAAATTATACAAAAGTAAACAACTATAATTGAATTGAATGAAAAAATGTAAAATGTTACATAACAGTAATTTACTATGGCTAAAAAAATGTTCCAGTTATTTTTAGCCCATCCCTTATTTATGTTGTCAACAATTGGAACATAATTGATATAATACTGGAAAAAACACTGAAGTCATGGTGGAGAGGCAGGCGTGTAAATAGCCGCTCTCGTGGATGCGGTGTGGGATACGATACCGATGCGGCTCGTAAGGACCAAAAAATGGAGAGGCAGGCGTGTAAATAGCCGCTCTCGTGGTGCGGTGTGGAAACGTAGTACGGCCCGTAGTGGAAGGTCAGCCGATAAGGCCAAAATCGTCCCTTAAACGGCCGTCGCGTTAGCGGATGGGGGCGGCTACCGATATCAACCAATGAATTGCCAAATCGCTCACCTGAATCGGCTTCGGCTTCGTCGGCGATTCCAAGGTGGCCACCTCTGCGTTGCGGATCTGGTATCTTCGGGATGTTGAGACACGACCAAATTGGCCGAGCTGCGATGCGTGAATATTTGCGGGGTGTTGAATATGCGTGAATGTATGCGGGTTAAGACACGACCGTATTGGCCGCGCTGCGGGGCGTGAAAGCTTGCGGGGATGCGAAATGTTTCTGATGTATGCGGGTTAAGACACGACCGTACTGGCCGCGCTGCGGTGCATGAATATGAATGTATGCGGGTTAAGACACGACCGTAGTGGCCGCGCTGCGGGGCTTGAAATGCGAATTTATGCGGACTGAGACACGACCGTAGTGGCCGCGCTGCGGGGCATGAATGCTTCGGCTGAGCAAAAGCCCATGCCGTATGTGTGCGACGGCAAAACGTAACTGATATCAAAGGCTCGCATGCCGCCGCGATATAAAGCGGTTCAAGGGCGAAAAGGTCGCCACACCACATAGCTTTACGTGAAGTAGAGTTTGCACAACATGGATTAGCCCAAATACTCCTTTTGAGGTTATTAGTGCTACCCTGGATATATTAAAGGTACCAACAGATTTGTGCCTTTTTATATGACTAGCCGCGTTCACCCCGCTTTGCAGGAGTCAGATTTTTGGGAAAAATTTCTTTTTTGAAATAAATAATTTCACCTAGTTGCCTGGCGGTTGTTACTCCATATCTGGATGCTTAACAATGGGTAGCTTGACTGGCGCGAGCTCGCAACAATGTAGATGAGCGGCCGGTCCCATTGCAATTCACTGGACATCTTGATGGTCAATTATCTCATTACACAGATATTCGACCATCAAGGTGAAACGAAAATCCTAGGAAAATCATTTGATTCGGTTCGACCGTTTTAGGGTGATATGAGGACATAGTTTGTTACACTTATATATATATATAAGATAGATAGACAAACAACCAACAACCTGGGATAGACAAAAAAATAAAATTGTCTTTTTCGACTCAATCAATCACTATTCAGTTGAAACTGGGACGACATGTGTCAAGAGTGATGATCAATAGGTAGACTGTCGAAAATTGTAAAAATTATGAAAGGAATTTAATCACCAATGTTGCTGAGAGAATTAGACGCTTGGTTGCGATGCAACCCAAGTTCGATCTTGGGTTCAGATGCCTGGCGGGTGGCCTATTCAGTCACTAAAAATAATTGAGTACTTGCATTTATTTCAAACAAGGGGTAATAATGCGGTCGTTTAAAACGCCATGCTTGCCACACTGGCCTCCATCAGAGATAGTGCGCGACGACCGCGCAGATTGGGCAAACATATGAAAACCTTAATCTCTCGGTTCACAGGTTATACCACCACGCGAGGTGTGGAGTCTCACCATTATTATATATAAAAGAAATTTGACACACAAATATGTATAGTAATTAGTCCAAAATTATTACTACCAATCCCCCAACTTCAATTTGCTCAAAACTATATGAATTAGGTATTAGACCAATGAACAACGGTTTTATTTTTCTACTGAACTTCAAATATGACTCCATAGCAATTATAGTAAAGCAAATGCACTAGCAATCTTCAAGTGTTGCATCAATAAAATTGTTAATTTCAGTAATGGTTTATGTATGTATAGTGTTGGGATAATTTCACTTAGAACAACCAACCTTATCTTTGTTGATAACATTGGCATGATTAACATGATCCAATGACTGAATAGTACGATAATATTTTTGAAGACCAAATTATATTTTACGTTAATTTAATCAGATATATTTCATTTGTATGCATAACAATAAAAAGCTGCATAGTCCCCAAATCATCCAAGAAGATATCGGAATATAACAAATGAGTTAGCCAGTAAGGAACTGACCTGGAATAACAAAATATTTATGGAATAAGTATAAGGATTTGGACTCAGGCTCTCATTATTTTCACAATTGGGTTTAAGAAATGGAGAACAACATATTGCAGTATTTGATTAAGATACTTATTTGATCAATAAAAATAAAATTCAGATATATATATATATATATATATATATATATATATATATATATATATATATATATATATATATCTCAAGAAAGGTACAAGAGATTAAAAATGAAATTTTCTTTTGGCACTGCTTTGTTTAATTTTCCAAATTCAATATTACTTCTACAAATTCCTATTCAAATTGGGTCATTTATTTTACAAGTAATTAATTAACTTTTATATGGGGCAAGTTTTGTTTAGTACTAATAGATATAAAGTCTAAAATATTTACCATTAAAGTAAAAAAAAAATGGGAAAGCTCATTTTATCTGTTGCCAAGTGTTATTCGTGGCAACAATAATGTATATATAGCAATAGTTTCAAAGAATCATATTTTTTCCTACTACGGTTTGTGCAGACATGTAGTGTAATGCTGTTTTATCGCTGTAGCTTTTATAAAGTCGGTTATTTATAATACTCTTATAATTATTTACATTAATAAATCAAAAACTAGTGGAACACAGAACTACAGATAAGAGACTACCAAAATAGTTTCAAACCAGCCAACACAATCCACATGATGAAGGAAATAATATAAAAATATTATGAATTCAACATGAAAATATACATGCTATTTATCAACTTCAAACAGGCGTTTGACAAGATAAACAGAAAACGCTTATTAGAAGATATGAAAAATTTAATAATGCCCCAAAAACTAATTAAACCGACGAAAATGACTTTCAAACAAACAGCAATAATAGTTAAAGGTGAAGAAGACAAGACTAACCAAATTAAGACAAACATAAGGGTTCAACAAGAAGATGCCCTTAACGGTTACACTTTTTAATATAACAATGGAACACATATTAAGATGAATAGATAAGAGCGGAACAATAACAAATAAAGGACATCAGATAGCAGCATATGACGATGACATAGTCATAATAGCAAGAAGTAAAATCAAAAAAGAAGTACGTAAGAGAGAACTGATTATAAATAAAGTAAAAACAAAGTACATGAAATTCAAAATAATAGAAAAGTTTTAGAGAGTGTAAAGCTAGGACAATATACCTTCAAAGAAATAAAGACTTAAATATTTGGGAGCAATAATAAACAACGAAAATACATGCGAAATGGATGTTAAAGGAAGAATACAAACAGGCAATCAAACTTTCTATGCTATTAAAGCACAGAGAATTAGATGAAGAATATAACAAATTGACAGCCAACAGAAACAAAAAGGAAAGAAAGACCAAAACCCAGATAGTAAAATCAAGTCTCAGAGGATTTAAGAAAAATGGAAATAAAGAACTGGAAAGGGGTGATTAATGACAAGAAAGCACAGAGGGATACAGCAGTGAAGGTCAGGACACATGCAAAAATATAACAAAGCAAATGCAGGGACTAATCCAGCCCAAGAAACGCATTAGCATTGCTCCAGAAAAGAGCGGCAAAACAATACAATGAAGTGAAACCTCATATATAATTATTTTTCAGATTCTTATTGTAATTATTTTATTATTATTAATATTAATATTTCGCGATCATCTGCTTCATTTTAACTATTATTTAAAATTGAGTTGTGGTATTGCGCAAACTTGAAGGTATGCAACTGTTATCAGTGAGCATTCATACACCAAATACTTAATCCGGTTGATGGAATTGTGATAATAAGTCCATCGATCCCTGATGATAGACTTTAAGAGCAACACACAGTTGCCTCTGCAGAAACAGCAATGTGTAACAACATTAAGGACCCAAACACCTAGTAAAGCAATATTGACCCAAGAGAATTGTATGTTGGCCCAACAAAATAATTCGCTTCACGAAAAATTATTTAAACAAAATAGAAAAAGAACTTGGATGATATGTTTAATCTTTGCAGACCCACGTCCAGGGATTGGAATAGATAGTAGATATATTGCAAAGCAAACCTCAATCAAAACAAATGAGTAAAATGACGAATGAAATATTTATAGATATTTCAAGTGATACTGAATGGATAGTACAAAAGAATAAAGAGAAGATAAATAAAATGGATGCAGCAACACCTTTGTAACACAAAACAGCCTCAAAAATCAGTAAAAAAAAGTTCTGAGGTTTCCACCAATGGATATATGGTATAGAGAATTATTAAACATTACATATAAGCTCTTAAAAGCATATAACACAATTTCAAATTATCTAACAAGGAAATCGAACAACCTTCAAACTAAACACAGAAACAAAAGATACATGCAAAAAAATTATAAGATTTTTGAACCAAATGGAGGCAGAATGGTTGATCTACAAAAATAATCACAGTCTCTGAAAGTTGTCAAAAATTTGCTTGAAAGCTGTGATATAACAAACTAAAACAATTACAAATAAGAGGACTGCCAATTATAAAAATGCCTGACATTCTAAAATAAAAACAAAAAACAGAAACTTTTACTTACGTTCAGAATTAGTTTCACTAATGAAACACCATTAAAATTTAAGAAATTAAAACCATTTGGAAAACTAGAGTCTATGTTGAAACCCTGAAAAATCCCAAATTAATCCCGTAGTGTAAGAATGTCAAACGTAAGGTCAGATTAAAAGATTCTGTTAAAAAGTTCTGAGATGTGTCAATTGCATAGGAAAGCATGAAATAGCTGACTGCCAAAGACCAAAGTACAGCAAATCACACCTTGTAAAACAGTAAATGTGAAGTAATCAAAGAGCTGCAAAAAAAAACTGGAAATAAGCCACCAAAAAACCCAAAGGCACAACAAAAACCAGAAGAACCAGATAATGACATGCCAGCTCTGTCATACAGTAATGCAAAAAGGGTACAAAACAAGCCAGCTTCTAAGAGTGATAACCTCAACATCGTCGAGTTGAAATTCCAGATGGTATTGGGAAAATTAAATCGTCAAAATGAGGAAAACAAAGTCATCAGAGGCTGAAACACCTTAAGGAATTAATTAGCTGGGGGGGACTATTCCAAAAACTCAAAATGGCTAATCTATGTATAAAGACGTATGTTAATCCGCTAAAGCAGCACACAAACAAACTCCAAAGAATCCTATTCACACAAAAAATAGATATATATTTTATATCTGAGGCGTACTATATACAAGAAGACTTCCGCTGCTACAATAATATAATTTTCCTCAACACAGCTAAAGGTAAAAGTACTGTTGTCATCAAGTAGTACATCAAACAGTATGAAAAATTTAAAATAAAGAAAGCTGAATATAACGTGATCTCAATTAACACCAAGAAAATATGGATTTCTGTGGCTGTAATTTGCATAGCTCCAAAATACAACTTCAAAAGAAAAAATCACCAAAATTGTCTTCAAAATTTTTATAGAAAATTTATTCTTTGAGATTTCAATGCTAAAAACGCTAACAGGGTATCAATATAACCAGCATTAAAGAGAATGAGCTACGTCAAGCAATCCATGACTGTGGATGTTTAGTGCATTCTACAGAAAAATCAACTTACTGATCTACTGATAATCAACAAGAGGCCGAATTTATTAACCTTTTTATTTCTACGAGCATCTCCTTAAATTACATCGAGATCATTGATGAATTCGTTTTTGAACACCCCCACCCCCCCCCCGCGCGCTCCAGCGGGCTTTAACACTTTACGAAAAAAATATTATTCGAAAAGTAAGAAATCCAACATTGAGTAACAAGCACACTGAATATTTAGTTGAATGTCTTACTCAAAACCCCCAAAGCATTGGAGAAGAATTGCAAAGAGCAGCATGGGCAACTACACCATACTTGCCAAAAAGATTTAAAGGCAATAACTAACCTAAAAAAAATCAGGAACTAGTAACAAAGAACAGATAGACCAAAAAAAAAACTGAACCTAAAAGTTAAAGCAGACCTCTACACCAAACTTGACAACAAATTACTCCCTCTGCAAAACTAAAAAGATAATCACCCAGATGTCACTAATTTGTAAAGAATTTGGACTAGAAGCAACGAAAAGAAGATAACATTTTCGCGAAACATTAGGAAACACATTCCAACTATATGAAAAACAACAAGTGGATTAGGAACAAGAATTAGCTACAGACATACAAAACCTATCCGACCAGTGACCCCAAAGAAAGTAATAAAGGGATTAATATCAACATCAGTTCCAAGAAATGCTGGGGTTTTGACCTAGTGGCGAGGTGTTAAAGAAACTACCTCAGAAAACATTACTAAAAGTAACAATCTTTATTAATAGTGCTTAGAACCTGAAACTGCATAAAAGTGATTGTGAAACTGAAACTGGCAAGAGACTCTAATAAAGTGCAGGGTATAGGTCCACTTCCTTGCTACCAGTATTATCGAAATTATTTCCTAATAGACTTAAACTAATCATCGATAACAAATACTTTGTTCTAAAACAGCAATTAGGTTTTTAGAATAAACATTTGACAATCAATCAAATTACAGACCTAATAAATTAATTGTTTTAAGAGAAAAAAATTAATACAACTATGTTCCTCAATTTCATAGTGTTAGCAACAATCTGTACTTCAAGGACAAACTCCTACTAGATGAATACAATCAGCTAATCGGGTCATACCTATCCGAAAGATTCTTTGGAATGAAATAAGATAAATTTAACTGATTAAAGTAGGAGCCTCACAAGGTAGTGTAATTGGGGCTAACATTTTACATATTACGTACTAGCAGCAACAGGTTCAGATGTGAATAGCATGACTAACAATCAACAAAAACCTAAATAGTATAAAGTGTGTTCTAAAAATAGAAAATTAAACTTGATCAAACTAAATATAATCATGTCAACTTTACAAACAAAGAGAATCAGTATGTTTCAATAGCAATTATCAACAAGTTATTCACCACTGGAAGGTAGTTACTCATTTAGAAATGACATTGAATGCATTACTGAGCTGGAAGGAGCACATGAATAAAACATGGGGCCGGCGAAGAGATTGCTCTGTAAGCAATCCCAGAACGAACTTAAAAAAGCCTTTCGATTTCGATTTCGAATTTCGGGAAAATTCGAAATCGAATATCTGGAAAATTATTCGACATAGAATTTTTTCTTCATTTTCGAATTCAACGTAAAATTTCCTATAAGAATCACATTTAAAATCGTAATGTCCAAAATTTTCCCGAAATTCGAAGTCGAATATCTCGAAAACTATTCGACATAGAATTTTCGATTTCATTATTGAAATCAGCGTAAAATTTTCTTTAAGAATTACTCATAAAATCGCAATGTCGAAATTTTCCCGAAATTCGAAGTCGAATATCTCGAAAACTATTCGAGATAGAAACTTTTTGATTTCGAATTTGAAATCAGCGTAAAATTTCCTATAAGAATCCATTTTAAAAATTTTAAAAAATCCATAATTTTGTGACTGCAACAGACAGAATTCAGTAACGAACTTTTTAAGTTTGTTGAAAACAACTGAAAATAAACCTAGAATAAAGTATTGCTGTATAAATAAATATTACAACCTGTAGATATCTATGTCAACCAGCTGTGGGAATGCACTGTCAGCAAATATTAAAATAATTCAAAATGAACATTTGTGTTCTTTGTCTTGTATTAGAAATTCTGATCTCTCTAATAATCTAAAAGTGGAAAAAGTCACTAGCAAAATCAAAAGATTTGCAGGCGTTTCAAGGAAAGACTACATCGTTATCCCAACAAAGCCATTCAATTGCTGGTATGCTGTCTGTAAGTAGTAAAACTATTTGAATTTCTACTAGTAAAAATTGCCGATATTTAAAAAACCAGCATGCATGGAACAATACTTTGACACAGTACAGAAATTAGTGTAATTGCACTAGTAAAATAACTGACAACTGAAACTATTGGATAAAAGTTAAATTTATGAATTTTTTGTATATTAAGCTAGTGTTATAATAAATAATTCGCTGCAATAGTAAATGCTATATCCCTTAAACTCTGGTCTATATGGAAGTATTAGAATATACCTTTTTCCTTTATACAAAAATAATTCCTTTTTCCTCAAATTATTTCCTCTTACCACTAACTTTAATTTTTTAGACCTCTTAAAGATCATACATCACATTAATCTAAATTTAGTACAAAACAATTAGAAAATCACTGTTAAAACAATAAAATGTTAAAATTTTGCACTAGTACCAATAGGAAAAGAAACGATTAATATACCATTAAAGCAAGACCAACTGCTCTCACAAGATATCACATTTTAAAGTAAAAATTTAAGTAAGACTGTATATTTGATTGCCTATAGCTACACATTTCTATTTACTCGCTCAAAATTTTAGCGGTAATTGATGCAAGTCTAATGCCATCAGATTACATAATCTTTAAAAACACATTCTGCACTTCATTATTTTTTCAAGACGACTATCTTTCTAAATATGTGTAAATCAAGGTCTTTCGTCGATTTCTTAATTTTCAACTATTTCAATGATTATCTTATTAGGTTAAATTAAACAAACATTTCATTACTAATAAATATTTTCAGTTATAAATATTCATAGCAACATAAATATTTACAGAAAACAGAAATACATGTTACAGTGCTTAAAACCATTAAAAAACTTGTACCTTAAGCTTCACTACCGTTTCTCAAGTAGCAATGCGATTGGTCCATCAGGTCTATTAATCAAAAACGATTTTGTATCAATGTGTCTACCATTCCATCTCACTTTAAAATTCCTAATCAACTAAAATAAATTCAACTAAAGTAAACATACATGATTACCCATTCAATTTACCTTCATAGTAATAACAAGCATATTTTGTTCTGCAAGGCGTCGTGCAATACAAGAACGGGCGCCATGCCCAAATGGTAGAAGTAGAAACGGATGAGGCTGCTTGTACAATTTGTGGCTTTTTATCCAACGCTCTGGTTTAAATTCGTGCGGTTGTGGAAAATACTCTTCTAATCGACAAGACACTTGGTTTTGAGAAACAATAACCGTCTGAAAACGCAGCAATTAAATAATTAGTAAAAGAGCTCTTAGAGATTTGATTACCCCTTGTGGAACAGAATAGCCAGAAAATTCGGCATCTTTGTCGAGTACCCTTCCCACGCCAATTGAGACAGGTCTTAATCTGAGCGTCTCTTTCAGAACTGCTTTAGTATATACAGCTTCACTTAAGACTTCTTTAGTGACTGAATCGTTTGGATTCGGTAAAAGTCGCTTGCATTCCTCGTAGAGTGTGTCCTGAGCCTGATGGTCGTTTGCTAAATGGTACAAAATGAAACTGGTAGAATAAGTGGTCTGATAAAGAAACATTGCATAATTAATTGTCCTAAATGCAAAAAGCAATCTTCATGTCTGTTTACCGTGTCAATTCCTGCCAACAAGAAGTCGCAAGCCATGCCAATAATGTCTTTAAAGTCCAGCTCAGGCGATGAGAGATAACTATTTAGTAGCGAGTTCTGACTCTTAGTCTCTTCATTAAAAAATGAGATCTTCTGCGATAATAAATCTATAGCTACCCTAAAAATTAGATATTAAACTAGGCATTTGAGAGAATAAAAACGTACTCTTCCATAAATTCTTGAGATTTACGAAATTTTTTGTACAAAGGCGTCTCAAACTTTTTCCAGAGCTGTGGTCCATTGTCAGTCTTTAAAATACAGCTATTTACGGTTAAGGCAGCCTTAATTAGTTTTGAAGATCTCGAGTGCGGTTTCAGTTCGTAGGGTGAAAAGCTATTCAGTCTTATATCCAGTGCTATCAGGCACGTCACTAAAATTCAACAGAAATTCAGCAGTTAAGAGGAGTTCTTTTTTACATGAAACGTACATTCAAGGAACAACCTGGACAGTTCAGGCAGGTAATCTTTAAGTGGTTCTTTGCATACTACCTGCAACCTCTCCAACCATTCCTGGATGATCTCATTTGAGGAAGGCAGGTAATTCAGTACTGCAGCTGGACTACTCAAGCCACGCTGAAATACACTCCGGATTCTCAACCATTCCGGACCATTGCTAAAATGATATTTAAAGTTTGAATTATTCATGTAAATGGTAATTGTTAAATAAGATTAAATATGAAACAGCAAATCCTCATGAATGTTAACTGCCTTGTCAGTCAAAATTTACCATCACATTCTAGTTTCTTACTTAATCATGTATACAGTGATAAATATGTGCAAGACTAACGTTGGCAAGAGACCTCCTGTGTTATATACATTCGGTCTATCCATTCTGTATTTTTGTAATGCAAGATGACTCCTCCGTTGCGGGTATTTCCCCTCACAGCGGAACATAGATTCGATGTCCTCAGGCTTAAACAGCCACACTATCTTAACATCGGGTACAATTCGCTCCAGAACCACCGGCCCATACTTCTTTAACTTTTGAATCCATTATGATGCAAACGATCGAATTTGTAAGGGCCTGCAGCAGAAAAATGGTAATATGTTCATGAATATGATAATGTTACCTTAAGTTTAAGCAGGAAAATGAACTTACATTTATAAGATTACGATTCGATTAGTATTGTTGTAAAACCAAATGACCATATATTTTTTAAATAGCAAAACTCATACCTATGAACGGCAAATACTGATGCAACGTCCCGATTATAGGGAGCGGTAAAGGGCCGGGAATCGCACCGAAACTTTTTGCGCTCAGACGCGGCGTCGCAGCTAAGCCCCGCTTGTGCTTCGCTCGCGCGCCAGCTAAAAGACGTACATCTGTTCGCTGCAGCACGTTCATGTCCGGGCGATTTCGAAATTGGCTGATGTTTGAAATTCGAATTTGTGCGTTTTCCGCCGAGAGGGGTGGCTGAGCAGAAGTGGGGGTATCGGCGAACGTGCGTTTTGTTGCGACGCACCGCACGTACGGTTCGGGTGATTCGGCGCCGTCGAAAGTCGGCCGCTTGTTTGCACACCACCAACGCCACGCACGCAACGACGAGTGCGTCTCGCTCGCGAAAAGTTTGTACGCAAATGCGCGTAGAGGGGAAGACGCGCTACAGGTGGGAACGCGTGGCCATGACTTTTGGCGGGAGAATCAAATGTTCATACGACCTGTTTATTCGCTGTATTTCAAATTATTTGCAAAAGAAGGGACATTTTACTTCATTCTTTATAATAATTACAAGTATTATAAGTGGTTTCGGTACCTTTTCATAAATTGACTTGATGGCCGAAACGGATACTTCTTTGAAAAGTAGAATAGGGAGGTCCAATAAACTAAAGCATTTCAGACACTTCTTCAGGGTGAAAAATGTGTTTAAAATTTCATATCTGTCACTATCAAATTATGCGTTGTCAGAAAGTTGCTGTAGCCCGATGTTTTAAATTTGCGTACAGGTTGCTGCAAAAGCAAATTTTATAACAGCAAAACTTAATAACTTGTGCAGGTATTAGACAAAATAATGGAAGCATTTGTCAAAAGTGAGACATATTTTCACTGTGCTGGTAACACCGTCTCTTGTTTGTTGGAGATAGTATGAACTGTGCACTAATAGAGTGAGGCAGTGTGGTTGTAGACGTTGTGCAGGTGTGGTGAGTAACCAGTATGTCTGACCTGACGGAATTTCAAAGCCCGTCTAGCTGAAGCATCTATAAGCAAAACAGCGACGTTATGCGTTGTAATAAAAGTCTCAAAAGTCATAACTGCATACACAGAAAGACGAAGCTGCAGTATAGGAACCGTCGGGCCTTGTAGCGTATTGTGACGTCTCAGAAAAAAAACAACAGCCGAGAAAGTGACTATAGAACTTAATCACCACCTAAACACCTCAGTATCATTCGAAATAGTGGGTATCCATGGGCGTGTTGCTACTGCCAAGCTCCTAATAACAGACACGAATGCCCAAAAGTGCATGATGTGATGTCCACAAAAATTTGACGTTGGAGGACTGGCAACGTGTCGTTTGGCCGGACGAGTCACCCTTTACCCTCTTCCCACCACGAGACGCGTGTTTGTCTGGCAAACACCCTCTGCAGCATACGATATGGACTATCTCCACCCGACTTTTCAGTACTTGAATTGGTTTGTTTCGTCCAGAATACAAGCTGTATTGCGTGCTAAAGGTAGACCAAGATGTTCCGATTTCCACAAGCGGTTTCATTATTTTGTCTAACATCTTTATCTTTTGTCACTTCAAGTTTTTTGAATACTTCTCATACTACATTAATATGAGAAATCTATGCGCCATGCCGCCTCTATGCACCAATGTCGCCACCGAACTTCCTAATACGTATCTATAATACTTATTTATTGAGGTACATATTTAAGCATTTATTGTTTCTTCTTCAAAGAATGGAGTCAAAGGGCAGCAGAAATACCGACTTTGAGGAAGACGATAATAAACAATAGTGAAGTGCGTACATTTTTAAATGATTTTATTTTCATACTTTCTGCAATATTGTTTTTAATACAGTATCTATCATTTTTAACTTAATTTGTTTAATCTTTTTTTATTTTAACACAAATAATCTTGTCATGGCACTGCTCCTTCAGGGGAAACAAAAAATCCCGAAATTCATATCCAATTTCATGCAAATTTTCATTTATTGTCCTTGGCATGTTTTGGAAATTCTCTTCTCAAGACTCGTGAATTAAATTCCCATCATCGTCGTCTCAATTAAATATACCATACGAAGTGTAGTTTTTTCTGGAAAAAATTATGGTAATAGATGCATATTAAAACCACAGTGTTTACTTTGTCCAGGTTTAATGCTATAGGTTTTAAAAGCACTTGGAATTTTGAAGACATTCTCAATTACCCTTAGTGCTTTACTCAATTTATAATTGTAAATTCCTTCTGGGGACGATGCTTCTGGCGTACGACCTGGGTAAGGCTTCATTATGTAAGTCGATAGAGCAAACACCATCACTCACGAAAACGTAAGTAAATGGCTTTGTTCTTCCCGGCAAAGGCTCTTCGCCTGACACCGTCAACCATTTTCTTTCTAAGTGTTTTTACAATGATGTAGGAGGATGGTACACAGCGGGACGCTGTACATACTGAGACACCATTCAAATTTCGCATACTGTTTGAGTTAACCAATCAGAACCATGCCCATTCAGTGCTACCAAGGTTTCCAGTCCAATATGACTGCAGTCTGGCGGAAGCGTATTATTCAAATTTTTCCCTTTTTATATTAAAAAGTTATATTTTTGTTTACTTGGATGGTCAAAATATGGAAAGGTCAGTTTTCTTTTTTAATTTTTTTTCCGTTTCTATAGTGTTAAGTGAGGCTTTATGTATGAAAACAAAGTCATTTTTATCCAAATATCTCGATGTTGTTCCTGACATTGTTGACTGTTTTGTAATTTCGCACATTAGTTCACATAATCTATGCCGTTTTATTTATTAATAAGTTTGTATTTTTTCAAATGCCAAGGAAGCCTAAAGAGAGAAAAATAGCCACTTATAGTGCAGAAATTATAAAGGAGGCATTGGAGTTCCCTAAAAAGGGAAATCTTTGCGTATGATTGAGTAAGATGTGGGGATACTAAGGGATACATTGCAGCGACATTGGCCCAAACTATACTTTAATTAGTAAAACTAAAATGTGGCATTTTGGTAGGTGCTACAATGGCATATGGATTAAACTATAAAATGGTAAGAGAACTAGTCAATGAATATGCTATTGCAAAAATACCTGGACCCAAGCCAAAGAAGCTGGAGTCTTCATAAAAAAAAACAAGTTATACATCAGTCAGATAGAGGAATATACTCTTATCAAGAATGACTTCCTTCAATATGCACAATGTTGAAACTTTTTTCACTAATCTGAAGGAAGTTTTTAATAAAAATTCTAAATTAATGAATACATGAAGATACCTTAGATGAAACAAGCGCGACGACTGTTCAAAAACCTAATAAAATTATAGCAGGAAAATGCCATTATTTGTGCAGCTGACACGTTCCTCCTCCCTGTAATCATCTATCCCCGAAAGTTTTTTAAGCAGCACATGCTTCGTGGAGCACCTCATGGGACACTGAGCTTGGCAAATCCTTCAAAAGTGATGTACCACTTCATCAGTTTATCACGTAGCACAAAATAAAATCCAAGTCTGCTGATTTATGACAACTTAAATGCTCATTTGGCCATCGAAGTCATTGACAAACCTCGTGCTGCACGTTCATAATTGTAACGCTGCCATTTCACTGTAGCCATAAGCTGCAGTTTTAGATAAGTCTGTTTTTGGACAATTCAAGACGGCTTACAATACTGCAGCTAACATATGGATGCTGAATCATCTAGGAAAGGCAATTACTATCTACGACATCGCCTTCATGTGGCCCATGATGCAGCGATGATTTTTTCGTTCGATGATTAAATCTTCACGGATGCTGATTTTATAGTGTTCTTACGATAGGCCTTTCACAGTAGAAGTCAAGATGGCCTTCCACATCAGCAGTCCAATCTCCTGAAAAATTAGGTTCTGAAATTCCATTGACTGAAGCACGCCCTTTGGCAAAACCAGGTGAAGCACCAGGGGAACTGAGCCCAGTGACTGAGAACCACTACGATTCCCTATTCATCAGGCCCAGCCTCATTACACACACTTTTGTATCACCAGAAAACATCCAGAGTTATCCCAAAGTTTTAGAAAGAAAAGCAAATCGAAAGATAATACGGAAAAAAGTCGTCCAATATCACTCCAAAGAAAATCCAAAAGAAACAGAATAGGCCTAAGATTAAGTCTAAAATGCAAAAAACGAACGTCAAAAAACGTATTTTTGAAGAGTCGTCCAATATCAGCTAAGACGACGTGGACTGGATTAGATTGCAAAAATGAAACAAAGCTAATTTTATCACGACAAGAATGCGAACAATAACGCTGTCAAGAACTGGATTTTTGAGAAGCAAAATATGTGTTATACAGAACAAGTTTGGAAAGTGAAAGATGATAACGTGACGGTGAACTTTCTAAAAAAATCAAAGAAATTATATTCCGACAGAAGAATAGTCTGAAAATAATATGCCCAACCCACTTTAACTGGATTTGGTTGACAATATAAACTTTAATTAAATTAACAATATTGAAAAAAGTATGAACTAACTTTGTTGTACGTTTATTTGATGTAATAAATCAAGAATGTTGATCATTCTGTAAAGACAAAAAGTGCTGTAAAATAAACTGAAATATATGGAAAAATTTTATTTTCGGCTCATTATAAACTCTTAATTAAAACGTCAATCAAAATAACGTTCACAAAAAGTTATTATTGCAACCTTATATATCAACTTTGTTGAAATACGTTGTTTGACTTTGATGTAATGAATTGATATCCAGGGAAGTTCATTGAAAACTTCGTATAGCTCTAGGTTCAATAAGATTGATAAGCATGTCAAGAATCCAAACCTGAAGACAGTATGCAAGGAAAATTTGTATTTGAAACCGTAAAACCCTTCAACCCAATTCAAAACGCCTAATCCAAAGCGCCCGCCCCGAACAAGTGAAGATTCGCCCATACAGCAAGCATTAAAATGCACGCAGTTGCTGTCAGAAGCAGTTAATGCTATGGATGAACACACAGCATTTGAGAAACATACAGCGAATAAAATGAGAAGTTGGAAGAGGTCTCATATGAAAATATCCATAGCTCAGCACTACATCCATAAAATTCTTCTGGGTTTAGAAATGGGTATGTATGATGGAAATCCTTTCACAAGTTTTCTTTTTACAGTACCCCTCAAATTCTCCCAGCCCTTCAACATCAAACACTTCTGACAGTGATTTTGTAACGCGCTCAAACCCCACATAATCTTTGAATAGTGAATGTACAAGTAAAAATTTTTGTCCTTTTCTACAAAATTTCACCTCCCTGTAAAGGTCAAATTTATTTGTGTTCCTATATATAACTAAAATAAATTGAATAATGTAATACTTTTGTATTCTTGTAATTCGTATTTTTATAATAATGCGTTTTTTGTATTAAATTTTATAAAAAAACTATCTAAGCACAATCATTATTAAAAAAAATTGTTTTTATTCCTCTATTTACAACAATAACTTAAATATTCCAATATTTTTTGGTTCAATAAATACTTTGCACTAAAATGTTATTTTGTAATAATATTACATGTACATACCTGCATAACAATGTTATAGCGATTTCACAAACTTCTGAAACAATTTTTAGTATAGCTTGGTGTACATAAGGCTGGTGAATGAGTCACCACTCGCCACAAAAAGAATATCTAGGATGGTTTCCCAGAATATCTTGTGCTGCTTGGTGCTTTTCCCCCAACCATCTGAAGTAAATCTTCGAAATCACTGGAGCTCAACAACGTGAAATTTCGGAATCCCATAACATCTTCCAATCTCAATTTATCCAAGGGGTTGTTATCAAATGCAGATCCCTTTGAAAGAACCTGTCGTGTCCACCAACGTCTTCTTTTTTTGAGATGAGTTTCAAAAATAATGATCGAAACGGCTATTAACGCACAGGTAGCAATGTCTTCGGCAATGACTCAGAAGAATTTTCCAATACTGACTCGAGATATGTATACAGGTGTGCATACTTAACAGACTCTTACAATTTGTTTCCAACCTTCTATAGACAAAGTTCTCGATGGTCTATAGACAGTTGCGTGATTTTGTCTACCAGTGTGGACTAAGCTTTATACATGCAAACCAAAACAAGAAAAGAACTTTAAAGTAGTGATTGGGCATTGGCCAATCAATTTACAGCGAAATTTGTCATTTCCTGATTTGGTCGGGCACTTTCAGCTCTGGGCGATTTCGGAATTTGGCTCTAACATATACAATACAAACCATCCAGATGGCACCGCTCACGGTGGAACTGCTGTGATAATACGTAACAACATTAAAGATCACAAACTTGAAAAATACCAAAAAGATCACCTTTAAGCTACAACAATATTAACTCAAAATCTCGGAAATCTACAGCCCACCCAAACATAATTAGAAAGGAATCATACACCCACTTCTTCAGAATCTTGGACAACTGTCTACTTGCTGCTATACAAGAAAATAACCTCTCTTATTTATCTACTGGAACACCAACGTATTGGCCTACAAACCGCAAAGAAATAGATTTAATTTAATTTAATGGATTTTGGCATTATAAAAGGCTTTAACACCCAAGCTGCAGACCATTCGGCCACAAAAACCACCCATACTTTACAACAAAAACGCAGATTAGGAGTACTTTCTTGGTAGACATAAGTACTTGATTAAGTTACAAGTAGTGCTGAAAACGGAATATAACATTGAACACGCCATAACAACATTTACGAAGATGGTACAATAAACAGCATTGTATACTAGATCAGAGTTACAAAACAACTCTTAAGAAAAAAATTATCCTATCATTCTTAAGGACAAAATAACAGAAATGCGGTGGCTTAGAGCTCGTTGACAAATAAAGAGATCAGATGCTTCTACTTTCTACTAAGTAGAAACTCAAAACAACTAAAGAAACTGTTGCTGCAACATAATAATAAAGACATACAGAATTACTTACGTTAGAAAACCTCACAACTACAGAACTAACAGATTACTCGTCATGGAAAGCGACACGAAAAATAAAGAGACCAATCTTACACATACCAGCTATTAAGAATAAAGATAATAGTTCATCTAGCCAGTATCTTAATCATAAATTTTCTAGAATCACCGTTCCAGATAAATTTACCGCCCAACTCTCTAATAATAAGCGAAGTAAAGGAAATAATAAATAAGATCAACACGAAAAAAGTACCTGGGTACGACCTAACTACTGGAGTAGTTGAGCAGTTTCATTCTAAAGCGATTCAATCCCTTACACAAATAAATAATGCAATTATAAGGACAGGGCACTTTTAAATTTGTGGAAAGTTTCCCATATAACCATGATACATAAGCCAGGCGAAATAAAATAAAATTCATACGGACCCATAAGTTTTCTTTCTATCTTGTCGAAAGTCTTCAAAAAACCGATTCTTCTAAGATAAACCTAATATTAGAGAAGCATAAATTAATTCTAAACCAACAATTCGCTTTTCAAAATTCACAGTCGAGCAAGTGCATAGATTAGTTAGCATTATAGCAAGGGATCTAGAAGATAGAGTCCATTAGTCTTCTTGCGATTCTGTTTGTTCCATTCTTGTCAGGTGCGCAAACCAGTTGAACTGCCTCTTTTTAATTTCTCCTTATATTGGTTCTTGTTTAATCGTTTCTCTTATGTCCTCGTTCCTCACTCTGTCCCACTTAGTCTTTCCTACGATTCTCCTGAGGTGTTTCATCTCCATAGAATTTATTTTAACCTCGTCTTTGTTCCTAAGTGTCCATGATTCGCTGGCATAAGTTATCATTGGAAGTATTATTGTATTATATATTTTCTTTTTCACCTCTAAATCTATGTCTTTATGGCCTAGTATTGTTTTATTCATGGTGCAATAGATTCTTGACGATTTGTTCGCTCTGTTTGCTAATTCTGCATCTATTTTCCCATCCTCTGTTATTGTGCTTCCAAGGAATTCAAACGTCGTTACTCTCTCCAGCTTTTTGTCTTTACATTATATATCCTTGTTGTTTTGATCATCTTTTTGTTTCCCATTCACATTCACGGTCTTGGTTTTGTTTATATTCACTTCCATACTCATATTTGTTATTTCAGTCGTCCATGCATTCACCAACCTCTACATTTTGCTCCTGGTATTTGAGATTAGTATCACGTCGTCTGCGTAAAGTAGACTACTTAGTTTTATTGCTTCTAAATTTTTATATCCAATTACTGTGTCCAGTTGGCTGTATTTTTTTTTAATTCTTTTGGTTATCCTGTCCATAATAATTATGAATAATAAAGAGCTTAAGCTGTAGCCTTGCTTGATACCTTTATTCATTTCGAACATCTCTGCCCCTCCAATTGCACCTTCGCCTCGACTGTTCTATACGAACTTCTTATTGCTCCTATCAGATTCTTATCCACATTCAGTTCATTGAAGGTCCTCCAAATTTCCCTTCTAGTATCAAACGCAGCTTCCAGATCCATGAATGTTTTCTCCTTCTTTGATTTTTCTTTCGATTATGTTTCTAATTTTTCACACACACACACACGCACACACACACAAATATATATAAAATAAATATATATATATATATATATATATATATATATATATATATATATATATATATATATATATATATATATATATATATATATATATATATATATATATATATATATATCCTGTTGTTCTTCTAATGTTGGTTGTATATAATCTCTTAAACTTTTTTCTAAGATTTTAAAACTAGTTTGAGCTAGACATATTGGGCTATATTTCTCGCATTATTACACTGTTGAAAATCACCCGAATATAACTTTCAAAGTCCTAGTCCAGGAACCTGAAATCAGAAGATTAAGGAAAAAGTCGCCAATAGACTTAGTGAACTAAAGTAGGAGATTCACCAGTGGGTGCTTTCTCCTAACGACTTTTATTAAACAATTTACTAACATAAAATTAGCTCATAGAATTACTGTATTTATTCTGGTTGCTAATAAAATGTCTTTATAGCAAAAATAATTCGAATCGCGTTATTTTATCTTTTGCAATTTTTACAATATGTAGACTTATCATATAAAAGAAAAATTTTTCGACAATTCATCAGAACGGCTCTTTGTGTAGCTTGTTATTTACTATTTTAGTTGCTCATTGTATTAATCCGCTTTGAAGGTTTGACCAATGTTTAAGTAAATTGGAAATCGACTGAAGGTAAAGTTCACCAAACATGAAGGTTTTTCGTGAATCGTTTTTGGTTCGTAGGTTCATTTGTACAGAAATCCATTTTTCATCAGTGGTCAAGATTTTATTTGATGTTAACCAACAGCAATTAATTAGCTATTATATGTGTAAATGATACACAATGAAAAATTATGTTAAAAGAGCTCCGTTATTAAACCGAAAAATCGGGGGTACCGAGTAAAGTAAAGTAAATAAACAGCAGATCCGTACTTAGGTGTAAATTGCTTGTGCTCCGTGATTTATTGCAATTTTGCTGCAGTTACGAGCAATAAATTCCCAAACAGTAAAGTATATCTGAACAAAGGCGTTACAAGGGAGGTAAATCAAATAATTAAGGTAGGACTAAAATAATAAAGGAGATATTCACAAGAAGATAACAGGAGGAGAAAGCAAGCACACAGAAAATAATGATAATGGTGTTAGTCTTAATTTCGTTGGCAACAGAAAAAAATCGATAAATAATGAACACGCATTTCCAAAAGAAAGGGACATTGACTATACCGGGAAGAAATGAGACAAACCAGTTCGATCATGTGCTAATCCAAGATAAATATGCAAAAATAATAATCAAAGTTAGATCATAAAGAAGAGCTGAATCCGATGCGAATCATCTCCTTGTGGTAGTAAAGTGGAAACTGCAAAGTACAGAGAGTAGAGAAAAAAAGGAAAAAAGAAAGATGTAACGTAAGTGAGTTGTAAAATGAAGAAATATAAGATGCTTAATAAAGCGTAAATCATTGTAAAGAATATTGAAGAAAATAGAGAAGACTGGAAATTATAAAATCTGCAAACACAAAAATATATCAAACCGAAAACCGTAAAGGATGAAAAAATAGTTGGATAAAGTGTGCAAAGAAAAATGAATGTTAAAAAATATAGTAAAACAAAGAATGTTACAAAAAGCATCACAAGGAAATTATCAAAAAAAAAATACAAGGCAGAGAAGAAATGTGAAAGGGTTACTGAAGAAAAAGAAACGACATTATTTTGAAAACCAAATAAAATAGATTGAGAAAAAATATTAAAGAAATTGGAAATTTTTATAAAAATATAAAAGAAATTCGAACAGAATATCAAAATAACGTCCCATTTATCAAAGACGAAGAGGTAATTTATCAAGAGCCGGTGAAGAAAGGCTACAAAGTTGGAAACAGTACTTTAAAGAAATGTTAAATCTGTAGAAAATTAAACAGATCAAGAAAATATGTTTAATGAAAGAAGCAATCGCAAAACCCAGTATAGAAAAAATAAAAGATACAATAAGCAAAAAGAAAAATAATAAAACGCCAGGAGAAAATAAAACAACTGCCGAGAACTTGAATTATTATAGAAACATCATATAAACGCAAGTTATAAAACTGATAACTGAAATCTGACAAACAAAAACAATGTCGAAGTCGTGGAATAAGGCAATTAATTACCAATATATGTAAAAACAGTGACAAAATAGGTTGTAAAAATTACAGAAAAATTTTTCTACAAGTCGCATAAAAAATATTGGCAAACTTAATAAAACAAAGAATACAAGAGTATCCAGAAAAAGTACTAAGAGACAGAACAGATCAACTTTCAAAACATATTTTATATGGCTGTTGACAATACCATGTTCCAAATTACATGTTGTTCATCAACTTCAAGGGCGCGTACGATAACATATGCAGGGCACTACTAACGAATGCGCTAGGGGAACTGCAAATTCCGCCGAAGTGAATCAGATTAATAAGAATGGAAATACAAAACATAGTTGAGGCAATTAAGAACAATACGAAAATCAGTAACTAATTCAAAATAAGAAAAGGACTAAGGCAAGGAGACTCACCATTATGTGGGATAATTGGGAATAGCGGAATAAATACAAAAATAACTTTATTCACTAAGAGGCATCAGTGTTTCACATGCGTCGATGATGTGGTGTTGGCAGAAGCAAGAAATTGCTAGAAAGTCACGAAACAACTAATGGAATCTGCAGAAAAAATAGGCATATGACTCAATGTAGATAAGGCAAAGTTTGTGGACCTCAAGAACAAGAGCAAGCTAAAAAACAAAATTTCAGAATTAATAAACAAATTGAGAATGTCTGAGAATTCAAAGTAGAGAGTACCAGGGAGTCTTAGTGACTAATAAAGATAGTGAAATTGACTTAAGAATAGCAAAAAATAATAGTTGCTCAAAAGGGCTAAATAAAATATTAAGATCAAAAAAAATGTCCAGGAAATTAAAACTCAGGATTTAAAGTCAGTGCTAAAGCCAACATTAACCTATGGATGTGAAACCTAGGTAATGAACCAGAAAGACCAACTGAAGATAGAGCGTGGGAGAGAAAAATATTTGGCGGAAAAATACAGTAGTAGGATAGAAAATTAGAATACATAGAAATACATAAATTGTTTGGAAAAACTCCGCGAAGAAATTTAATTAAAAAAGGTCGCAATAGGTATCTGGAAAGAATGGATAACAGAAGAAGCGCCAAGAAAAAGGGGGATACAAGCGATAGAACAAGACCTGATAGAAAAACAGAATAGAAATGGAGAGAACTAGCAAGAGATAAGAGCACGTGGAAGAAAATTACACAGGTCAAGACCTAAATAGTCTGTTTAAGCTGCTATGTGTGGAGGAAAAAGGCGTGTATGTATATAGTAAAAAATATATTGTTTTTTAAAAATAACTTTACAAATACCGCAAAGGCGGCTCCGGAAATAATATTTAACAATTTAGAACTACTCAAAGATAATCTAACAAAATAAAGATTCAAACAATAACTTTAAAATTATTCCATTACATAATAACAACTTTTACATACGTGAAATTATTATATGATTTGAAACATCGATATTAATAATAAGTGCAAATGGTCTTATGGAGCGGTATTTTTTTTTTCGTGAAATTCTCTGCCGCGCTTTGAACGTAGATCCCATAAGAAACGATCGACTAAAATGCAATTTGCTTTTCCATCACCTTCAAAATTCTCCATGATATAGTCAACCAACAATGTAACAGCATGAATGGTGGAGCCTCTTATTTCAACCTCCATTTCGCTTCCGCCCTGCAAAAAAGTTTTTGACTCCAGCAGCGCCTTGAGCTCTTCACTGTATTCAAATACATCGTAATAGAACAAAACTTGGGGAATTCTGTAAGAACTACCCGTCGTTATAGCATCAATGTCTGAAAAGTAACCGATCCCAACATTTCTGTAACATGACCAGATATCAGCCACCAGCATCTGAGCTTGGTGGTAGAACGCCACTTTGTTGCCCTTGTAAACGGCCTCATCACGAAAGCATTCAAAATTGTCGACGATGATGTGCAGCAGCCTTACGGCCGAATTGTTTGCTTGTTTGACGCAGTTCGTAAAAGAGCCGTCGAATTTCTCTAGAAGCAGCGCACCCGCTTCGTGCAAGCGTTTCAGTCTTGCTGAAATCAGAGGGATTCGTACGTGTGTAGAGCTGCGAAAAATGTGTAGCAATTCATCTCTTGTGATCCTTGAATAAAATCGTGGGTTTAAGATGTCAATATGTTCCTAGAACAAATATTAATTTTAAATTTATAATATGTACTAATTCAATATTCAATATTATTCAGAAATAAAAATTACTCTACGAGGAATGCTCAGAAAACAAGCTCTATTTGCCGTTGAAGGGATGTAATTGTGATGCACACGTGTGCCCCATTTGTTGATCTGTTGACAAGACATACCATTTGCGTGGTCGATGCTTAAAAGCTCTAAGAAAATAGAGAAAAGCACACTAAATAATTTGCAGTTTACTATCAAATGGGTAAAGTTTATAGAGATAATACAATAATACGGAAATCAGTTTATAATATATCATGAGTATCATCAGTATATAATACCAGTTTATATATATTATATATATATATATATATATATATATATATATATATATATATATATATATATATATATATATATACATTCACGTCCCAGATGATGGATAGGGGAATGCTCGGCGTCACCGTCGGGTAGAAGAGAAATAAAATACCCCCGCGGACTAACAGGTCGGAGAAGGAAACTACGTTAGCAAACCCCCGCTGCGGGCTTCTCCGACATATTTGGAGCAGAGGTCGTGGACAGTGCTGGGTGCTTGGGCTGGAGCACACCAGAAGGGATGGCGGCAGAAGAGCTCTGATGGGCCAACGGCGGCACTCGCACCCTGGAAGAGGGTAACAATTTGGCGTCAAGTGGCAACCGGCTGTAAAAACACACCGGCAAAACAAAACAATCTCCTAATATGAAAGCACAACACAAGAGAAAAAGTATAACGGTTAGGGCGTACCCCGTAAGCGACGGTAAGAGCGATCACAGGCTAGAAATGCTAAGGCGTCCCCTGCAAGCGGCGAATTAAGACGCAGCGCAAATAACATGCGCATAGCTACATGGAACATCGGTTCCATGACCGGACTCAGCCAAGAACTGGCAAATACATTAGATAGGCGAAATATTAATATCTGTTGTGTACAAGAACTTAAGTGGAAAAGTTCAAAATCCAGGGACATTGGTGGGAACTATCAACCATTATATAACGGCACATCAACAACAAGGAACGGAATTGGCATCATCCTCGACTAAACACTAAAACAAAGAATCATTAAAATAGAAAGAATAAGCGATAGAATTATGTATGTAAAACTAGCTCTAGATAACCAACCAACTTTAAATGTAGTCTCAGTACATGTCCCTCAAGTGGGATGTGACAATGAAGAAAAAGATCTGTTCTGGGAAAGCCTAGAAGACCTTTTAGAAACCATACCCTTAGATGAGAGAAAACTAACAGCAGGTGATTTGAACTGACATCTGAGTCTGAAAGCACCAGGAAACTCAGTCATGCATGGAAATTTTGGGTATGGCACCTCTAACCTCTCGATCGTCAACACCTATTTTCAGAAAAAGGACAAACACTTAATAATCTATAAAAGTGGTGGTTCGGACTCGCAAATTGACTATTTTCTGTATGACAGGTCCATTCTGCACAACTTCAAGAACTGTAATGTGATACCAGGGAACCACCAACCACCCAACACAGACTTCTCGTGGCCTGTTTGACAATGCCAAACTGGAACCAAAAACAGAAATATTAAAAATATGAAGCCCGCAAAAATGGTATAATATACCCAACTCAGAGGCCACTTCGTTCATTGTCAAGGCTGATGCATACTTGAAAGACACGCTACAAGACCCAAAATATTGCAACACTCTCTGGAACGACTTGCCTGAAAACCGCTAAAACAACTTTAGGTGCCACAAAAGGAAAACTAAGGATTAATAAGGATCCTACTTGGTGAGATGAGAATGTTAAATCTCAGATAAGGGAAAAGAAAATGTATTTCAAGAAATGGCAAGGAACAAAAATGGACACCGATCGCCTGGAAAACATAATGAAGAAGAGAGATAATAAATGTGCTACTGTAACAAGAGCATTGTCCAAGGATCACTTTTACAAACAAATTAGAGAACGCAAAAACAGACGCGGAAATATTTAAATTAGCTAAACTTCGAAATAATAAAACAAAGGATATCAAACGTAACAAATATATTAAAGATTCATCCAGAAAACTGTTAACCACAATCAAAGAAATTAATAAGAGGTGGCAGGAATACTACCAACCATTTCTTAACGAGGAGTTTCCACAGGAACCGCTAACAGCAGTGCCATGCACTGAAGGACCAGTTAATGCAATTTCACCCGAGGAAGTCAAAACAGCCATCTAAAAAATAAAAAATAGGAAATCTACGGGATCAGACGAGATTCCAGCAGAGCTATGGAAAAAATTGGAAGATCCTGGTGTAGCATGGTTGACTAAGCTTTTCAACGAAATTCTTATAACCACCAAGGTATCAGATATGAGGAGAACCAGTAACCTGATACCTTTCTATAAGAATGAAGATGTTGCGGACTGTGGAAATTATAGAGGAATCAAGCTACCCTCTTACGCCCTTAAAATTTGGGAAAGTATCCTCGTAAAAATGCTAACAAAAATAACAAATATAAAATCGAACTAGTAAGGATTTACCAGCGGTGTGAGCACCACAGACGCAATTCACACGGTGAAAATACTTATAGAAAAGTATAAGTCTCGCAAACAAGATCTTCACATGGTTTTCATCGACTCGAAAAGGCATTCGACCGAGTTCCGCGAGAGCTTATCTGGCAAGCACTGAGAGCACAACTAGTGCCGAAGCATTGTATCGAGGTTCTTAAAGATCTGTACCACAATGTATCTACAAAAATGGTCAGTCCAGCAGGAACAAGTAAAGCATTTGAGGTCAGAGTAAGTGTTCATCGGGGCCCGACTTTGAGCCCTCTACTATTCAAGCGGGTAATGGACTATATCACTTCAAACATACAAAAATCAACACCGTGGTCACTACTATATGCCGATGTTGTAGTTCTTATAGCTGAATCGTTAGCAGAAGTGCAATTAGACCTGACGACATGGCAGGAGTCCTTAGAGAGGAGAGGTTTAGAATTAGTAGACAGAAGACCGAATATATGTATTGCAACTTTTCCGGAGCTAATATGGGTGCCATAACATGTCCAGCCATCGAAAACAGACCTCTTAACACAGTTGAAGAGTTCAAGTATCTCGAATTCATTGTAGCACCAAAAGCCTGTGTAGAGAAAGACATACACAATATAATCCAGGCAGCCTAGCTGAAATGGAAATCATTGGCTGGCATTCTATGAGACTCCCGTATGCCGATTAAAGTCAAGGGCAACGTATACAAAAAGGCAGTAGGACCAGCCCTACTATATGGATCTGAGTGCTGGCCGATAAGGAAGACCAGAAGGATGAACAGAAAATTCACACCACAGAGATGAAGATGCTACGCTGGTCTGGTGGAGTTTCGAAAATGGATAAAACAAGAAACGAATACATCCCTGGTACTTTTAAAGTCGCTAAAATACACGATAAACTTCGTGAAAACCGCTTGCGCTGGTACGGGCATGTGATGAGGCGAGATGATGACTGTATGACTAAAAGAGTCCTGAATATAGAAGACGGTAAAAGAGGCCGTGGACGACCACCAATAACCTGGCTACAAACAATAAAAAATGACATAATAGCGAGTGTGGCGCAAAAGTACTAGGAGGACTGACCCCAAGTAAATTGGTATAATAGCTAGGAGAAAGAAGAAGAATTTTTTCTTATTCTCATGAACTATACTTTTATTTTACAGGTCATATATTTTAAATTTTCTTTTCTTGTGCTAACAAAACCTGGTCGTTGACGGATTGAAGGGTGCATAGAGTTTGATTAGTCAACGGCATACATTTCTTTTTCCAGTTTCTTAAGACATATTCCACGTACATTTTAAATAATGTAGAAGATAGGTGACATCATTGTTTGAGAACTTTACTTGCTTCAAATCCTTTTGTAGTGCTCCTATATAGTTCTTGAGTGGTTTTAATTACCATATTATTTACGTTATAAGGGTTCCCATTGTTTTTCTACTGAGACGTTGTCATATAATTCAGTTAAGTAAATGAATAGTATATGGAAATTTCTTCCAGTATTGATTTTCAAATAAAATAAATTATTCAGGTAGGATTGGCCAGCGCAAAACCACTCTGTTCTTCTTTTTTTGTGACTACAGTCTTGTTATATCAATTCCCTTATCAATCTACCATTTAAGCGATTAAATGTAAATTTTACTGTGATTCTTCTATAGTTGTTGCAATTTTTTTTTGTATTCAACCATTTCAAGTACGTTTATCCCTTCTCCATTATTTATTTTTCTATTTCGTCAGTTCATCACATGTTCTAACTCTTTTATCGCTTATTTTTCTTCATGTAGTGCTTTTGTTTCTTCATTACATGCCTTTTCGTTGTAATTTTAGTCTAGTTTTTATTGACGTGTTTGATACTGTTCTCTTTTACGCCCTCTCAATTGTATTTGATTATTTAAAGTTTTCTATATTTTCTTTGCTTATATGACGTTCTGCTTTTCAAGTATATATGCAATTCGGCCTGCACCTTTAAGCTGAATGAACGTGCGTGTCGAGTTATTCCGGGCTTCGCTGCAGTTTAACAAGGTCAGAACAATCCATTATTTATTTATTATCACTTTTGCGCTGTTTTATTTACTCATATATAAATTATCAATAATTTAGAATAAACAAGGGGCAACCCTACGCATCAAAATGCCCACTCTTCACTTATCACCACCAGATCAAACCCAAAAGCATCATCAATGGCAGCCAGCAACCTTACTTGAAATAAACTGATATCACCCGCTAAACCAGGTAGAAGAAAAATCATTACAATCTACAGAAATCAACACTGACAAAATCCAAAATTAAAATTCCTACTACCTTTATAAATGGACAGTTAGATTACAAAAAGGTATCAAATTGAATTTTATACTTTCCGGAACCAGGATTCTAAACCTCTGTTAGTAATCAACAAAAACGTGCTTCCATCCCGTACTGAAAAGTACTGGAAAATTTAAAAAAATATGATCTCCCCACAATTAAACTGCATCGATTATACAGCAAGGAAAAACAACGAGTTAATAGCAAGAAATTTATAAAATAACAAAACTTCTGCATTGCGTTGTAACGGCCTATCAAGACGAATCACATGAAACACGCCTCACTATCACCGCTGTCAGCGAATGGGCCATACAAAGAACTATTGTATAATGCAGCCAACATGCGTAAAATGTAAAGAAAGTGATCACTATACCTATTGCACCAAGACGAAAAATAATCTACCGGAATGTGTTAACAACCAGTACAAATACCAATAATATACACTTAAGAGCAAAACAATCAGCTCACTGTTTCAGTCTAAGGAAAATGAAAATATCATTAACGTGCAAGGAGTATATTTCTTATTGAGCTTTAAAAAACTGTTACTATGGCTTTAATCGGATGACGCATTCAAAAAATATGCATTACGAACAGGGTTCTACGAATCTTGCTAACTGGAACGCACGTGCGCGACGACTGTGGTTGGCCTACAGTACGCTTGCTATCTGGTAATTCATCTCAGTCACTTATCCGAAGTTGACGTAAGTGCTCGACTGATTTGCAAGAAAATGGATACCACAGCCGCCGAAGCAGCCTAGGTAGTTACATTGTTGAGAGAGGGCCTCAGTTAGAGGGCCATGGAAATCGACTAAATCTGAGTCAATCAGTTGTGTCATCGGTACCAGGAAACCGGTAGTTACGTCTGCCGGCAAGGCGGCGGCCGTAGGTGTGTGACAACGGAAAGAGACGTTCGATTTCTCGTCTCAATATCCCTCAGAAATCGACATATGACTAGCGTTGACTTCAAGCAAGAGCTGACTGCGGTTAGAGGTGCGGTCTCTAGCGCTTGGACAGTGAGAAGAAGACTGAAGGCAGCCAACCTTACCCCAAAAAGGCAGCTGCGAGTCCCAAACTAGCTGCAGTCAAAAAACAAAGACGACTGAAATATGCTCGCGAACATCTCGATTGGGACCTCGGCCATTGGAGTCAGATATTATTCACCGACGATTCTAGGATGTGCCTACATGGCAATGACAGGAGACGTTGGGTTTATAGAAAGCCAGGGGGCGATTTGCTGATTGTTGTATTCAAGAAACTGTCGCATATGAAGGTGGCTCTTGCATGTTTTGGGCGGACAATTTAATGCTCGGAAAAACTGAGTTGGTTTTTGTGTCTAGTAGAGGATACCGAAGGGTTTAACAGCGGACCACTAAATCAGAGACATTCTGAAGGAACATGTTCCGTTTGCGGGACTTGTTGGTGAGAATGTCATGCTAATGACAATGGGCGATGTCACACCGCGCGAGTGACCACTACCTACCTGGCTGACGTCGGTATACCGAAAATGTACTGGCCTCCGTGTAACCCAGGCTTAAATTCAAATGAGCATGTTTGTGATGAGCGAAGAGTACGAAGAGGCCAGAAATCTTGCGCCAAGGAGTGTGATGGAACTGAGAAAAGTCATCCGATCCATGCTTGGAAAGTATAATTAGGAGTAGAGGTGGCAACACCATGAAAAATCATTAACTGAGAATTTCATTTTTCCCTTTCATAATAACCTTTTCCCTTTCAATTTTATCAGAACAGGTCCGATTCCAATAAAAATAGTAACATTTAAAACCACGGTTTTTAAGCTTTCAAACAGTACACTGAACTTTACTCGAAATGCTATCAAAGTGGATACACATTTTTCAAAACTGGGGTATGTTGCTGAGTCGATTGTTTTGCTCTCAAATGTAGATACTTATTCTATAATTAGCTAAATCTTAAATTTAATTATTAATGCCTTCGAGCAAATAAAAGATCTCTTCATAAAGACCTTCACCTTTTTACCATATAACATAGATAACAGAAACTTACCTATTACCAGTAAAAAACTTCAAAATTCTAGGATACAAAAAAAACGTTACGACAAAAAGCACTTCATGCATTAAGTGGCGTTGCAATAATTGCCAAAATAACAGTTGGAATTAAGCTAGTAATGGAAGATAACAGACGAGTAAATATAATCTATATATACAAATAACCAAATAAATTCCTGTTAGAAACAGACATTATAACAATTTTTAGTACAAATGAGCCTACAATTGCCTTTGGAGATTTGAATTCAAAAAGCAATACTTGGGGATGTAGAAAATCAAATCCGTATGGGGATGAACTTCTAAATATAATAGCAACCTATACTCTTCAAATTAGTGCTCAGATGAATACACTTATTATTTCTACCGTTCCCACCATGAACCGGATATTCTTGATATTGTAGTACAAAAGAATTTCAACCACGAGGCGTACCAGACTGTATGTATGGAACTAGATTCAGATCACGTCTCAGTAATCGTTTCTTTCACAACCCCACCAGCCTATAAGGCGCCTCTGAAAAAACTTGTGAATGGCATCATGGACTGAAATTATTACAAAAAAATATGTATAAACACACTTCTAACAATGTATAGCTCTTTAAAAACCACAAAAGACATTAATGAAATAATTAAAACAATCACGGATACCATCACTACAAATATTTGAAAAGAAACGTCTCCAAGAACCCACGGCAAACTAAATAATTATAAATTAACATCAAACCACATAGTAACCTTAATCAAGCAAAAAAGTCAAGCTAGAGGGAAATGGCAGCAGACACGAAGTCCTCAAATAAAAAACATGGTAAAAAATTTAGCACATCGAATTAAAAAAGAGCTAAATACCCATAGACTTCGTACATACCAGCACTACTTATCCAATATAAAACCAGGTGATTCTAAAACGGGGAAGGCAACTCAAAGAATATTAAGAAAGCACAAAAAATACCCACAATAAGAATAAATAACGTAACCTTAACTACCGTCGAAGAAAAAGCAAAAGCCTTCGCAATCCATCTCGAAAATACTTTAATTCTAATAATCAGCAGTTCTCCTTTTAACAAACATTGTAGAAACATATATGCTATGTCCTACTAATGACATTCAACCAACTTCTCCCAATGAATTAGCTTACATCATAAAAAACTCATCTTCTAACAAAGCAACTGGTCCATATCAAATCTCAGAGTCCTAAAAACCTACCCAAAAAATATCTATCCTTTATATCATTTACTTTCAATGCCTGTTTAAGACTAAAATATTTCCCTACCTACTGTTTCACAAAACAAAACAGAAAAACAAAAACGAATTAACAAGCTACAGACCAATCAGTTTATTGTCCACTCTTTCCAAAATTTCAGAAAAAGTATACTCCAGGCTAAACTCTAAAGTCACGCATAAGAATATATTTTTTATTCGGATTTAAAAGAGAATTTTACACAGTTCACCAACTTCAGCGAATAGCAAATCTCATTAAAGATGGATTCTAAAAACGCCGCTACGCAACAACACTCTTCTTGGACTTAACTCGAGCTTTTGATCGATTTTGGCAGCATGGTCTTAAATATAAGCTGCTTCAAACAAATTTACCCACCCATCTACAAGCTATAATTTTCCCGTTTCTCGATGAATGCAGTTTCTGTGTTCCAACACATAAAGCATTATCGGCAAATAAAGAAATAGCAGCTGGAGTACCGCAAGGTAATGTTTTAGGCCCTCTTTTGTTCGACATACGCATATACAATATTAAAACCAACGCAGCAAGCTTAGCTATATTTGCAGGTGATACCGTGCTACTAACCCAAGACGAATACCTAAGTTCAGCAATTTGAACATAACAAAATAGTATAAATAAAGTATATTGGGCAACGCCAGAGTGGTTCAAGCGGTTGAGACGCGGACTGCGATACGGACGGACCCGGGTTCCATTCCCGGAGCTCTCTGATGCCTGGCGGGCAGCCTACTCAGTCACTAAAAGTAATTGAGTACCTGCGTTCACTCGAACAAGGGGTAATAATAGCCATTGTCTAAGGCGTGGTGCTTGGTACATCGCCCGCATCCAGAGATGGTACGCGACGACCGGGCAGAGAGTTCAAACATATGAGAGCCTTAATCTCTCAGTTCACAGGCCGTGCTCCTACGCGAGGCGTTAGAGCCTTACCACCACCAAAGTATATTGGGATTTATTTTGGTACTAAACTAACATAGCAATTGCATATCCTATAAAAACTAAACCAAGGATACACAAGACACTCAATTTTTCCAAACAATAAGCAGAAAGTCGACGTAAAAAACAGAATGCACGTTATTAATATGCAAATCACTAATAAGATCAATGATTACATATGGCAGAATGATACGGGAAAATGTTGCAACATGCCATTTAAACAAGATGCAAGTGCTTCAAAATAAAGTTTTCAAATAGCTGTGGGTGACCCTTGGTTCATAACAAATGACTAGCTAGACAGATAATTAGATACTAAAACTGTAAAACAGTATATTAAATCAATTACCAAAAGATTTCACTGGAACGTCGAAACCTGCAACAGTGCTGAATTATATAATTTGGGTCAATGCTCCATTCACACGACACTAAAACGCAAACTTTCGCAAGATATCTTTTTGGACCAAGCTGAAGGAAGCTTGAATTGCAATTGTGTAACCATAAGATGAAAAGGACCCTACACGCCTTAATTTTATTGAATTTTTGTAATTATTATTGCTGTTTCTTTTACTATTAACTTTGCCATGTATAACAGCTTTTGTTGATCTGGCAAATACATACATACATACATTGCCATCAGGAAGCGCAAGGAGGGCTAGAAATATCTGCTGCAGAAAATCGATCAGGGGCCGTGGGGAATTCCTTACAAGACGGTGATAAAGAAACTCCGTGCCCGTAGTGGGCTGGGGCCCCAACAGATCATGGGACGCTGTCTAAAATAGTCGATGCACTATTTCCCGGAGGACCACCAAGGGAACCCTACCAACGAGCGGCGGTAAACAGCGCAGAGTGGTTCACTCAGCAAGAACTGGCTGTAGGTCTCCCGCTCGGCAGGGCGCCTGGACCAGAAGGGGTGCCGAATAAGATTCTCAAGCTGGTGGCCCCCAAACGCTGCAGATGTACAACAGGTGCGTGGCAGAGGCTCTTTTTCCGAAGGTGTCGAAACGGCAGAGACTGATACTTATACGAAAACCAGGAAAGACAGATCCTGATGATTCCTCTATGTATAAACCGATTGGAATGTTGGATTCTGCAAACAAGTTGTACGAGAGCATAGCCCTTAACAGACTGAAAGAAGCATTCTGGGCTAGCAGAGGACTGAGCGAATCCACCACGGGTTTAGAAAAGGAAGTTCGACAATACATGCACTGGCAAAAGTCAAGGAAGCAGTGGAAAAGTCGATGAATGCCGGCAAAAACCAGGTGGGTACAGCGCGTTCGTTGCGCTCGATGTTAAAAATACTTTTAACTCGGCAGGCTGGAAGCGAATCCTAAAGGATCTCTACGGAATGATTCCAGAGTATCTGCTGGAAGTGGTCGTTCTCATCTACAAGATAGGAAGCTCATCCTCAATACCAAGCAAAGCGGTATGGAGATGGATCTGTCGGCAGGGTGTTCCGCAGGGATCTTATCATGGGCCCTTTTCTGTGGAACGTGCAGTACGATTGGCTCATGCGATTACGGCTGCCAATAGGAGTTTCCATCGAAGCCTTCGCCGATAATTCCCTAGTGCCCGTCATCGCCGAAAACCTAATCGAGCTAGAAACAAACGGCAACGAGGCTCTGGAAAAAGTCAGACGATAGATGAAGAGCAACAGGCTTACGCTGGCCGATCAAAAAACAAAGGCCGTGCTGATCACAAAGCGTAGAAAGTTCGTGACGCCCTCCTTGGAGCTAAACCATTTCAGGATCCCGTTTAGAGACCACATCAAGTACCAGGGAGTATGGATCGACAAGAGCTGGTCCTTCAAGGTGCATGTCGCTGAGGCAACAAGGAAAGCAGACCGAATCTGAGCAGCACTTCAACGGCTGATGTCTAATATAGGTGGCCCAAAGCCGGATCATAGAATTCTCCTTAGCAGCGTAGTTCATTCTATCCTGTTATACGGCGCGCCGGATTGAGTCCCGCTGGTGATGGAAAGTGTCGTGAATAGAGCAATGTGACCAGTGCAGAGAAAGATGGCCTTGCGAGTCATTAGTGGCTTCAGGACCGTCTCCCAACAAGCAGTGTGCGTACTGACTGGCATGTCACCCATACACCACCTAGTAAAGGAGAGAGCAAAAATATGGGCAGCACAAGAAGAAGAGATCACAACGACGGAAAAGGAGGGACTGAAGAAGAAAGCACGCGACTACAAATGAGTGGCAACTCGAGTGGGGCATGTCTGATAAAGGCAGATGGACGTACGAACTCATCCCCAGTATAAAAGAATGGGTATTGCAGGCATTTAGCGGATAAAAAAATTCAAGCATAGGAAGAAGACACACTCTTAGAATGCCCAACATTTCAGTCGATCAAAAATCAACTGCAAACAGAACTGAGGATTGGTCTTACTCCAAGTAACATCGTGAAAAAAATGTTGACAGACGAGAGAAGATGAGCCAAGATAACCAGATACTGCAAAACATCTTAAACGGAGAGAGAGAGAAAGAACAAGAAGTGCTAAAGCGCCAGCAAGAAGAGAAGTATAAAAAAGAGGCTTATAACGTACGGAGCTGAGATACGCTGACTCTTTGGAGTTAACAGTTGGCAAGGCACCAAGCAGTCGCACTTGCAAAACATCTCCACCGCTGAAGCAACAGAAATGAGATCGAACTCCTAATCCCAAAAAGGGGGAAATAAGACGAAGGAATGAAACGCTTCCGACGAGAGATCATCGAGGGATAGTAACGAGACTACCCGAAGTATTATCATTCCAGACAGTCCCGGGTGTTCTCAGTGTCGTGAGCCCATTCAGGGGTAGCGTACTACCCTTGACGACGAAAAACAACACATACATACATACTGTACAAGCCCCTGAGTAGTTTAGGCACTTTAGAGAGAAAAATGTAAGACAGAGTTCGGTTAAAATGTCCGTTATAATTTTGGGTTCGTTAATCCATAAAACGGCATTAATACCCTAATAATTGGGAACGCTGACTTTCAGAATACGCTGAAATCGGAGATTACAACGGTCGGTACCGAACTTTCACCTTCCAGAAAAAGCAAATTTGTAACGAACTTCTTGACATAGGTCAAGAGGTTATAAAAATCAGAATCAGTCCGAACTCCGACATTCTGCCACTCTGCTTCAACAATCTAACTTGGGTCTGCTGTAAGCGAGTTATTGTAAAGCTAATTTATAATAAGTTCATCTTTGTTTAACTCGTTATTGAATATAAGTGTTATGTTTAGTATTTCTTTTTGTATATATAGGATCACCATTTTTTGATTTTATTTTCTTATTCATCGACTGTTAATTTTTATTTCTTAAAGATCTTCCTTAAAATCTCTTTTTCCCATCATATTTCTAATTATCTTACGACATCTGAGTCCACGTGTCGCTCCTACAAATTAGAGTAACAACTATCTATAAATGTGTTATAACTTTACCCACCACATTTACATTCAACAAGGATCAGCAATTGACAGTCCCAGAACTAGAAGATAAGCTGGAAATTTTATCAAAATATATAAAATTTGGACGAAAAATCTTGGCATGAAATTTGTCGTGGCCAAGTAGAAAGACCATAGTGTTGCAGTTGCTAATAACGAAAGATAAAACATACATATGGTTTCGAGCTAGAAACAAAAGCTCAGTTGTCCCAATAGAGGTGTTCTAGTTTGTCATGTCCAAAGAAAATGCGCAAGTTGCAATACGGTCAAGGTTATATCAGAGATGCAATGTAATTTCCAAGATGTTTTTTTTGAAATGGTACTGAGATTATGCAAATATATCTTGTTTTGTACGATTTTTACTTTCTGTGTAAATATTTGTTATTCTGTCATTTTGGAGCCAGCTTCCAAGCTGGAGACCAGTTTTACTTTTGTCATGCCCGTCATCTGTCATGTCTGTCGTCTGACATACCTTATAACTTTTGATCAAGGCAACTTGATGAAAAAAATTTGGCAACATTTTGTTGTTTATTATATTAACGGTAATCACAGTAACGGTTAGCGAAGTACAGTTTATAGTGCTGCAAGAGACTATCTAATCAGGTGGATTCTCAGTACCCTTTCTAAACTTTTGGATCAATCACAGTTAAAGTACATACATGTCATCTTTATCAATATAAAATTAGAAACATTCAACAACTGATTTTTATGTTTTCTCCTTAGCTAGCTTTTGAGTTCCTAAACTGTTTTCTCTTTCTATTTATTAATCTTTATAGTTCCTATTTTGGTACTTAATGCATAATTGTTATTTCTTTTTAAACCCCATTTTATTCGAATTGACTGCTTCTATTGTATTTAACGTTTAAATGAAGCTCAACTCATATTTAAAATTAGAATTTAGAAAATACTTCACCTAATACTGTGGTCCGTTTGGATCCATGTTTAAAAATGTCGTAAATTTTCTTTGGAAATGGATAAAAAATGATATGAAGCTCCTGAAAAAGAAAAAATAACTGTCCAAATATAAGTCAGATGTATACTGACCAAATTTAATTTTTCAATTTGACTTTCCAAAAAGCAGTTGATTGATTAGTTTAAATTATAGATATATTAAAATTATTATTATAGTACGTTCAAATTCTCATAAACAAAAACCATTAAAAATCATTTTGCAGGTTAACACTGTTAATCTCCATTCATAATTTTCTGAAAACTTTAGAAATATTTAAAAGATGTCTGTACCATTGAGGTTCATTTGGTTACTAAAGAAGAATTTGAATCCTATAACCACTGTCATTCAATGGGGTGCAATTTTTTTCACTAGCAGATCTACGCAAAAATAATTATTACGTTATTCAAAAAGGAGGATAATAATTGTGCTGACCTTAAGCCAACATTGTTGATAGATAAATTCATATTTTGCAGAGCCTAGATATCAAATTATTGAACTGTATTTTTACAAATTGACTGTGAACTACCAAGCATTGAATAGCGTAGATCATTGATCTAGGCTGTCCTCTCCATTTATCCAAAATATTGTAACCATATGCATTTACCAATTTCTCGTATATCAAAATAATTTGAAAGTATCTTCCATTAAGTATCTGAATAATTGTTAAAATAGTTAACATTCATAAAAAAAAACAGAAAGATAACTTTTTGCAAAAAAGTTTATGCAAAGACAATGCCGAAAAGTCATACTTTTGATTAACGAAAATTGAAATGAGCATTTCTTGATATCTGGTAAAACTAGATTTTTCAATTGATTCCAAAACTATACTCCAATTTTACTCTGCTGCCTTACAAAAACCATAAACAAGCAGGCTAAAATTAAAAGGTATTTGACAATCACATTCCTTAATATTTGAAAAATTATTCAGTTTGATCAGGCGGATTAATTAGGCTTACTACTATATAGCTATTTTGAAAACTCAGAAAGTGAATGAGAAACAGAAAACTGAGTGTGATACTGATGTACCTTTCCCTAAAATAACGCCACGTCACATAGCTTTTGGCAAAGCAAAAGAACTTCTTGTTGGAACTGAAACGTTTATAAATGCGATGCAAACAAAAGCTGTAGAACACTATTACTTTCAACAGAGAGAACGTGCATAGAGAACTTATCAAATGCGACAATGCGTGATATAATAAAATTTAGAATTTATAATTATTTTATAGCCAAACCTTATTTCTTATTTTCATATCTGTTATTATTTTACCATTCATGCAAAGTTTTAATATAAAGTTTCACTTTAAAGATTTGCTTGTTAATCATTCGTATACGTGATGTATAAATATATCATTGTTTATTAAAATTGCATCACCATTAAAAAACTAATTATATTTTACATTAAATTAGACATACTCATAACCAGAAAATGATTTAAGTTTGAGTACAGTATGTTTATGTCTGCCCGAAACTTGATTATATCATTTCTTAGATATGAGGTCTTAGGTAAAGTAGTGATATCACATTTGACACGTGTAACTTACATGGTAAAAAATGCGTCGTCATCGACAAAGGATACAATCAACAAATTCTTTGAAAAAGAACGTATTTTTGGCCCACATGAAGGAGATATGATGAGAATATAGAACCAGTAGGTCGAAAATGGTACTCGTTCACAAAGACTGGAGTCTGGGAAGTACGTAGGGCAACCATCTGAGAGGATTATCATCTTCTGAGGCTTGTGGTTACAGACTGTAACGCGACTTCAAGTAATCTAGTGCAACAATAATAGACCATTACAATACCGACGTCTACCTCCTCTGTTCGACGTCGATTACTTGCAATGGGGCTAACGACACGATGTCTTTTTTCCGACTACCATTGACTTCTCTGCACCAACAACGAAGGTTACAATAGGCAAAGAAAAGGTGTCTGTATACACAGAAGAGGCATAGAATCGTTAACCTGATTAATCCGGATTTTGTTTAAACCGAACTGATAATTAGATATTAATACGCCGTAGACGCGAAGAAAGGGAGCAAGAAAATTGGATTCATACGAAGAATACAACGCCAACTATAGGTATTATAGTATGGAAAACTATCAGTTATGACAGTGTCCCTTCTAGCCATAGTTGAAGGCAACATTATCAATCAGACCTACATCACCGCGGTTTTTTCAACAAGATAATTGTAGACCAAGTGCTATGCAACAACACAATGCAGAAACTCTCCCATGGTTGGTCCAGTTACCTGACCTTTCACCGATTGAAAATGTCTGGAAATCAAAGAATACAGTAATATCGACGACCTCCAACAAACCTGGTTTAATTATGGGAGCGTGTCAGTAATAAATAGAATACAGCCCATTAGGACACCGTTCGTTTATTGTTTGACTCGATGCCAAGAATATATACATTACTGAATAAATTTAAATATTCATGGACAATGTTTTGTAAATTTAATCATTTGTCTTATACTATTAAATAAACCGCAAAATTTCAGTTGCTAATTTGCATTTTTTCTTAGTGCTGTAATTTCAATTACGAGTAGTATTTTTAATTACTATAATTGAAATGCATCGTAAATTATGTTTACCATTTCGCATCAAGTAATCCGCAATTGAATTTTACTATATCTAAGAGGTTGCATACGTACCCTTAAGGCTCGATTTAATGCGTTGCAAAGAGCAAAATACCCCGACTTCCGCTCAACTCTCCAAGTTTTAGTACTTGTAGTACTTGGTGAATACCAGAAACAGAAGTTCAGTATATTGGCTACAAAAAACCAATCTGCAGCCCAAGGCTTGTCGGGTTTTGGGTATAAGTTAGCAGACTCAAACTGTTGTTCTAGCAGTTCTCCAGATTTAATACTTTGCATAATCTAATAAGACAAATTATAAATTGTGGAAAAGATCTATTCATATTCTATATAATTACCGTATCTCCAAGTTTAGCGATTTCACCTTCGTTAATTTTTACATGCTGTGACAATTCTGATACCAATTTTCCAGATTCCTTCGGGGATAAATCCATGGTCTTTGCTGGAATGAATTTAAAATGAAAACTTGTCTAGCTATATTATTAAAGCGCCAATGAAAAACACACGCTGTGAATCGAAGAAGCAACCGATTTTAATGGTTGAGGACTTTTTAGATTCGTCTTGAACATAGTGGTGCGAGTTATAGCGTTCGATGTTTATTTTATTTCCAACATTTTAATCAATAACAACATGCACCGTCGTGTCATTTTCCGGTTAATCTGATTAATCTCCGCCGCTGCAATCTAATTAAGTGCCGTGTGTCATTTATGTTCATAAGAATTGTGATGTGTTTCATGCGTGATAAAGCGGAAGTATTCATTTTCATAAAGCCAACGACAACTCTTCTATCATTTAAGGTGTGTAAATGTGTTCAATGAGATTAACATACTTACCATTAAAAATATCATCTTAAAGCAATTGAGTGTCGTTACGCACCACGAGTGATGAGTGGAATTCATTAAGTTAATAAATTGTTTGACTTCAATAGGACGCAATTTGAATCATACCGGGTTCCTTGTTATCTTGAAATTGTTAACAATAGTATAAGAACAAATAATAACACAGGATGTCCCAAAGAAAAGCAAGATTTAATTTCAAAAAATGCATTTTATTTATTTATTAGTTGGCAAAGTTATGACATTTTAAAGAGTAGTCATTGTTATTAAATGTAGAATATTAGACAAATATCCTTCACGGCTCATTTGACACTCGAATTCTTCTGACAAAATCACTTTTTCCATAATTGTGGCTTAATTTCGTCGATAACTTTTCGAATTTTTGGGTTTAATTTCGGAATCGTTTTATTTTAGTTTGCACGCCGTTTTCTTGCAGCTGGATTGCTTTACGTCATAACGACAGCTGGCACCGTCCAGCTGGAACATCAGGTCATTAAAACACATGCCGTCCAAATGAGGCCCAAAAAAATTGTCATATCTTAATAACGTTCACCATTGATAGTAACGTTTTCAAAAAAAAATAGCATCAATCACTACACTAGCATAAAATCCACAACAAACTGTTATTTTTTAGGTATGCATAGACCATTCAAGGTAGAATTCTCTAATTGGTGGTGTTCACAAAGTGTGCTAATAGTAATTAAGAAAACGAGAGCTCCGCTACACCCACAGTCAGGTGAAATAGTTAAGCGCATGAATAAAGCAATAGGGAAGGATCTACCAAAAGTTCTCTCAGATCGTCAATGAGACTGGGATCAATATCTATTTCTTCTTGTTGGCGTACTTTCGTTTGTCTATGTGTCTACTGATCAAACACCGGCCAATGTTCTCTTTGGTCATCAACTAAAGCTATCATGTGACCTACTTTTCGGAAATAAACCTGAAGAAAACATAGTAGGGGAAGACTACGCCAACGAATTGACGAGAAGTTTGACAGAGATCAACAACGTGCAATACACCAACATCTCGAGTGACCGGGTGAAGGATAGTTATGACATCAACAGATCGAGATTAAGTTATAAAGAACACATATGGTTATATAACACAATATCGTGTACTGAAGCCGGAAACTACCCAATGGCAAATCTATATAGAATCGTTCATTACGATCGACTATGTTCTGTTGTCGGAGATGGAACTCCGCGGTCAGGAGATCTGATGTCCTTGAGTGTGAGCCAGGATTCGAAGACTTCATGGATTCAGTGAATCCATCTGGGCGAGTACATTATAATGTTACCAGAGAACTACAAGATCTATTCACTGTACTGGTGCATTATGTGGCGTGTGATCTAAAGATGTTCAGAGGAATCGCCAGTGTATTTCGACCGAAATTTGGTTTAGTGGAAAAATTAAGGAAGCAGAGCCCAGAAGTTGGAAAGACGCAACAACTCTATTACGGCGGCAGAAATATTTATTATCTTGTGACCAAAGAATCTTCGCAGGACACACTTAGCGTTGTGGGAAACGTCACGCGGTCATCTATTTAATATTTTGAACCTGGCAATACCAAAGCTTGCGTGCGAATCGGACGGCCTCAACTGGAGAATAGGGAATAGAATGTTATGAGGCTCTGGCATCGACATCTTAATTTGCAGCTATCATCTGCAAAAGACGCGGACTGTTATTTTTACTTGACGTCTCAATGTAAGAAAGCTCAAAACTACAAATACTAGTTTTTTACAAGTTTCTTCTTTTTATAAGAATTTCTCTTTCTATTTCCCTGATATTCATTTTTGGGCTCTATTTAACAGTGAGAACATTCCTTTGAATATTCAACACTAGAATGCCTACATATTAGAGCTACACTTAGTAGCCTTATTAGTCTTAGTATCTTTTAGATCCGATGTACGCCCATGTAACTTTTGCCATGCGCACCGACTGCTTAGAGATCATTTGGAAATAGAATGAAATGTAAAATTCAAAAATACATATTTCAAATTCATAGCCTAGAGTTTTTACAATTTACTAAATATGAATTTCGCAACAGTTTATTTTTATGATTACCCAAAGTTTTTGTAAATATTCTTACCTGACAACCATATTTCCCAGTTTTTTCTAAACCATCTAAGCTAATATTAAATTTTCCATCTTTCAGCAGTTGCTGGATCTAAGGTTTTGGAAAAAATATATATTTTATCCATAACTCAGGCAAAGTTTTTTATCCGATCAAACTTAAGTTGTAAAATTAGCAACAGATTTTCTTATGAGATCAATGCCATTCTTATTCTATGGATTTACTTATATTAGTTTTAGATGCACATTTCTTTCATAATTTTTCCGTTCCAGGTGCCTTACAAAGAAAACATTTCATATAAGAAGTGTTCACAATGTTGACTGCAACAAATAAATCTCAGACACGATTTTACACAATATCCGTTGCAGTGCATTGATGTGTCACTAAAAACTGGTAAAATAAAGCGCTTTTATTATTTTAAAAAAAAAATGTAGCCACCTTACGCGAGGCTATTTTTCGATTTTGCTTAATTTTTGTACATCCTTAACACATTTTTGGGTTTCTCGTAAATTCCGTTTAACAAGTGTCTACTAGCGTTCTATTCATCTCAGAGCAGTTAGGGGGATTGCATTCACAAGTAACAATATTGCTGTTTACTCTGTGTACCATTCTTTGCTTTTTTACCAGTGAGGTGTAGCGAGACCCAACCAAAACATTGTATTCATATTGTTTCCGAATGTGAGGTAATAAACGTGCTTGCAGACATCCTTTCCCATAGACATCTTGGTTTACTGTTCCAACTATTACAAACGGCGCGCTTCTTAACCCAAATGTACAAATCGTCTGCAACACTAAACATTTCTTCGAGTATATTTTGACTCACTCAAGAATTTGCGTCTATATTTAGCCGATTATTGGCGACATAAAATTCTTGACCGGGAAGTTGTTTGAAATTACCCAAGACCTAGGTCTCATCATCCATAATCATGCAGCCTTTAAAGTTTCTTAAAAATTGTTCGTATAGTTTTCTAGACCGTTTCTTGCTAGTAATTTCTTGTTCCTCTTTTCTGTATTGTACTTCTTGAACTTTGTATACCCTCAAATTGTTGTTTCTTAAACTTTCTGTATTAATCCCACTGATACTTGAAAACGGGAAGCCATTTTCCTTATCCCTTATAACCTTCATGTCTTTCTTTCGTCTGTCTTTTTAAACCATAGGATACATTACACACCAATTTTCTATTGAATTTTAGTTCTTTAGTGATGTGTACGTATGATAATTAATTATTTTCTTGAAACTCGTAAATTCACAATTGCAAAAAGTAAACGACTTTTGACAAATATTGAGAAAGTGCTTTCAATTACTATGCACGCCTGAGGTGATAATTCATGGAGGATTTCATAAATAAATGTTGAATTTATTACAATCTTATGGTGAACACTTTTTAGGTAATCTATAAACCGATTGAAAATATTATAACTGTAGATCGACGCAAATATTTCACTTAAAATGATCAAATTTTACTTTTCTGTGGGTTCTTCTTTCACAATAAAGTACGGGCTATGAGAACGGAAGAAAGTTTATTTCCTTTGATTGTGAGGAAAAACCGCTTTTAAAATAACAAAATAATAAACAAACGTCCCTCATTTGTATATTCTTATACCCCACAGACCAAAATGTTTAACTGATTTATTTTAGATATCCAATGTATCAAATAATCCATATGTACATGATAATCTTTGAATATAGTAAAACAGAAGTTATAGACGATGGAAATATTTTAAAACCGCACTTGATGTTTGAGTGAAATTACATAAGAAATGCTAACATCCTAACATCAGTTTTCTTGATATGGGGTGGACTGGTATTAGTGGGTTGTAAAGACTGAAGAAAATATAAATTTATTCAGTGGGTTAAAAAATGTAATAAAACATAGGTCATTCATTGTTATCCAAAAACTATAACTGAACAAAACTGGGTTTGAGACTACAGTACTGTATTCTTTGATATATAAAGTAAACCTCAGTAAAACTATCAACAGCAAATAATTCAAAATATGTGTTAATAAAAAACAAAATAAAGTTACCTTATTTTTATACAGTAGCATTGATACAGACCTATTAAATAATTCGAAAAAAGCAAAATATATAACTAGGTAGATAAATAATAGCCACGTGTTTGCACTTTGGAAAAGGTATTGCACATGTGAATATTTTGAGTCAGAGTTAAATAAAACTTAAACAAATGAAAAATATGATAAGCATGTATAAAGACAGCCTATAGATTTTCAGCTTCATTATGGTTCACAAAAATGTAATAAAAATAAGATGTTAAAAAATTATAAAAATTATTTTTCTAAACTAGCCTATGGAGAAAGATTATAATAAAAAATGTAAACAGCTCTAAAAAATTTTCTTATGAATGAGTTAACAAACTCATTTCCAGACAACTCAAAAAAGAAAATTTATATTTAATTAATACTTTCAAAAAAACCCACACTCTCAACTATACCTAATATTTATTTTACTTAAATTTAAACTCGTCCTCTACTATTCAAAGTACTCAGGGTAGCTAATACATAAAACATTCAAAGCTAGAGAGCTTGGTTTAACATAGAACCAAATAAACACAATATATAGTATATTTATGGGGTGAGAAAATTATATGCCAAGCATAATACATCTGAAATTATAACACAATCAAAACTGAAACAAATAAATAAGTAATAATAATTGCTTAGGAAAATATTTATTTTCTTTTTAATTTTAAAAAACAAAATTAATAGTAAATACAAAATGTTTTATGGAAGGGTAACTTCAATTTCATAATTTCCTTATTGTGTTTTCTCCTAAATTCCCACAAAAAGTGGTCAATCAGAATACTATTCATAACCTTCTCCTTATTAACTTTATCCTGTGCATGCTCCTTGAGTAATTCCACGGCATGAATGGAACAACCTCTTATTTCAACTTCCATTTCACTTCCGTTTTTCAGGACAGTATCTGATTTTAGCATTGCCATGAGCTCTTGACTATACTCCAGTACGCCATGGTAAAGCAGGGATTGGGGAACCCTGTAGTCAGCAAACATAGTTATCTCATCAATGTCCGTGAAGTGGCCGACACCACTGTTTCTATAGCAAGACCAAATGTCGCCCACCAAGATCTGTGCTCGCTTGTAAAATGAAACCTTGTGACCTTTGTAAAGAGCATCATCACAAAAGCATTTAAAGTTCTCAGTAATAATCTGCAGCAGTTTCAGAGCAGAGTTATTTGCTTGCTTGACGCAGTTCTCAAAGGACCCATTGAACTTTTCCAACAAACACGCCCCTACTTCATGCAGGGACTGTAGCCTTTCTTGAAGCAGTGGGATCTGCGTATTTGTGTCACTGCGCAGAACTTGTAGTAACTGTTCTTTAGTCATTTTTGAATAAAAGCGGGGGTTTAGGATGTCCACGTTTTCCTGCAACAAATTAAAAATGTTATATAAAGATAGTATAGTAATAATGGTGTAGATTTGAATATAATTTTTGTTCTATTGTTTAAGGTCAACTTCAACCAACTTGGTTCTGCAGGAGAGCGAACAGGAACAAATGCGTTATAAGCTATGAAAACAAGAAATCAATTTTTGTTAAATAAAATGTTTCTTCTTTCTTTTGCACATGTATTGCATAGGACTTTAAAAAAAATTATATCTCCTTCAGGAACTTTTCTATCAGATTGTTTTATTGGTCTTATTTTAGATATGCGACTCTAAGAATTTTTTTCCACTGTTGTTGTCACTAATATTTTAATATGTTCGTGCCATTGTTAGGAAACCGCGAAATACTTCCATTTGTCCATAGCAAATTCATATCTAAATAACTTTAACTTCAGTCATTTCTGTCATCTAGTTGAGCCTTACTACAAATTTTTATATACAATTTATATATAATACATATTTCATACTGAAAATTCTCATCTACAGAAGATACAACCTTATAGTTGATAATTAAATACATTCTAGATGTTTTTAACAATGTTACGATTAGTCAATTGACTTGGCCAGTCTATGAGAGGTAACCAACAGTCGTCTTATACGATTGTATCGGGCTGACTATTAGATGAACTTGATACGTAAAAGGAAACATCACTTTTCAAATATTTCCAGATATACCTTCTTCTGAATTTTCCTGGACACACTAAAGCACTTTAATAAACCAGCTTCATATTACAGAGATCTTATCACTCTCTTTGATAGCAGAAAGATAATGTTAGTACATACACCCTAGGAGGTAATAACATTTGATGTTGTCCATGCTGGTGTCACCAACAGTCTTTGTAAAGACGGACGTAGAACCGTTTCCGGCACAGCAATATATTGTTCAGTGTTCATGTGTCCTTCGCAAATTTTTCCTAAATTAGCCATCATGCACTCGTTCGTTACCTCACACAACGTCAAGGGTGGCAAACACATGAATAACAGTCAAAATTAAACGTTATTTTATTACACATATGTGTACATGTAACAGACTTATCGTTATGAGTTAAATGTTGAGGAAAATACTAAAGTGCCTGATTAATCTTCCTCAAAGTTAGACTTGTCTAACCACAAAACATTTGCCCAATCTTCCTCTGTTAAATGATGATACTATATGCCCACTGTAAATGAGCTGAATCAATTATTAGTCTTCTTCTTCAGAAGTACCCCTTTTTGGCTTGTTTTCTTCTGATTTATGTGACCCAGTGTTCTTAATACATTTTACATACTTTGAACAGCCTAACATATAATGTACTGTACACTTACAAGTTTTGCCGAATAGATGTTTTGTTAATTGTGTATGAAAGTATAGGAGTTGAGTGCCGCGACCCAAAAAGTCCGAACCTGCGAGCGGCGATATTCTCGTAAATATCACGCCGCGATAAAAATAAATATTAGTGTAACACGGGAAATTAAGAAGGGGTGAGAGAATTTTGAAGAGCTAAAAAAGCGAATAAATATCTCCATAAAACGAAGAATATATCACACAATTGGGACGCGACTTAAGTGAATAGATAGGAGCATACCAAACAATTAAAATTGTAGTGTAAATATTAAACAGCTGAGAGATAACCAGCGGTATCGCGAGAGCACACAAATAAACTAAAAACTAGACGGCGTTATTAAGTAAAGAAATAAAAACAAATGAATATAGAATAAATATTACAGGAAACTAAAAATAAACTTGAAAACATGGATACATGTAATGATCTCACAGAATCAAAGATTGATGTATTCCAAGCTGAAATATAGAAAATAAAACTAGAGAATCGCAACATAAAAAGGGAAAACGAAAACTTGAAAAAGCAAAACAGAACCGGAAAAAAGAATACAGATTTTGGAAAAACAAACACGTAGAAATAAGATCATTGTGCAATGAATTAAGAAAATGAAAACCAAATCGGAAATGGACATTAAAAATAATATTGGAAAAATATTAAATGAAATGGATGTCGAAATAAATATGGAAAATAAAACAAGAGAAGTAAGAAGAATAGAAAAAATTGCACAATAAAGCCACATCAAGACCAATTCTAATAGAATTTGGATTTATGGAATAAGAAAATTGAAACATTGGTAAGGCTCTAAACGCTACGCACGACTTACAAACTGAGGTTAAGGCTCTCATATGTTTGCCCACCGTGCCCGGTCGTCGCGCATCATCTTTAATGCGGGGCGATGTGGCAAGCACCGCGCTTTAAACGACTACCACTACCCATTGTTCGAAATGTACGTACTTAATTATTTTTAGTGACTGGGCAGACCACCCGCCAGGCATCAGAAAACTCCAGAGTCCGTCTGCAACGCAGTCCGCGCCGCAACCGCTTGGACCACTCTGGCGATTAAATATAAGTATTAAAAGCGACAAAAAAAAACTAAAAGAAAGAAATATTTGAATATCAGAAGACTACAGTACAAGAACAAAGAAAACTACAGATGTAAAAACCAAAAGAGAAGCAGAGATAGAAAATGATCATTACCTAGTAATACCGAAACTAAAAAGATCAATGGAGAACAAAATTGACATAAAATTAGGAAAATAAAACGAAAAAAGCTTCAAACTAAAAGAGGAAAAGTATTGAAACAAATACCAAGAGATACTAGAAGCCAAATTAAAAGGTAATGGAAAAACATAGCACATAGGAAAAAATGGGAATACTTCAAGAACAGCATATTGGATGCAGTGGAAGAAAATTGTGGGATAACGAAAATATCAACTAACACAAGAAGACCTGATTGGTGGACAAACGAAATACGAACAGAAAAGACAAATAATAAAATACTTAGCTACAGGAACAGTGGAAGACTACAAGCAATATAGAGAAAAAAGAAAAGAAGTTGAAATAGCAATTAAAGAGGCTAAGAAGAAATCGTGAGAGAAATTTGGACTTAAAATGACAGAAAAATAAAGAAAAAAACTGTTCTATAGTATATTAAAACAAGGAAGGAACTTAGGAAGAAAAGGGAGTATAATAGGCTAATTATTAAAGGCAAGGAAGGTAATAGAATAACCAAAGAACATACAATAATGGACAGATAGAGGGAGTATTTTGAAGAGCTAACACACACGTACATACAAAACCAAGAGGAGGGAGAAGAATAATAGTATGGAAATCGAGAAATAGCAATAGAAACTATAAAGGAGAAACAGAGGAAGACGTTAAAAACAGGTAAAGCACCTGGCAAAGACACCACTATAAAAATGATAAAATATATGGAACGAGAAGGAATAAACAAAGTAACAGAAATAATAAATGATGTATTAAGAAATTCAAAGAATGCTGAAGGATTGGTAAACAGATGTCATCTTATAGGCGAGCGGGGCATCCTCAAAAAGTGGCTTAGAAATAGCAGTATGTGACCACCGAATTCTAGTCGCTAAAATATGTTTATTCTTATGATTTTGAGGTCGCTGAATACTTTTGCAATGTTTTTAATGCAGTAGGTCCTTCTAATAATCAAATGTCAATTTTTCACCGTCTATCAACCACCCAAACTTCGTTACATCTTCGGAAACAACCATAGGTTCATTTGCTTGCTTCCATTCGTTCAATTGCCAAAGAGATTTCAAAATGTGTTTTACATAGCTGGTTTGTGTGATGGAAGTTTGGAATTTTTTTGATTGTTAAATTATAACGTAACGAATTAATATCACAGCGTACGGCTTTAATTTTTTTGGGGGGAACGTATGCGCCCGGGCGCGACGTCAAAATTCCAGCACGCATATTTTTTCTTCTATTTGACATAGAGAGCTGAAACTTTGCAGAAAACTCCCTTATATATCATATTTTAATACTTAATACTTACTTACCCGAAAATCGAAACTTCATCGCACAACTTTTGCAATAGTACATAAAAAGTCGTAAAATCGGTAAGTGCAATTTGCAAAATTCGCTACTTGAGCAATAAACGCCCTAGAGATTTCGAATAGAGCTCGTTATTTAGGTCATACCGCGAAGAATATGTGATTAAATTTTCATAAACAAATAGTAAAAACTGCCGGAGATACCGCAAGTTAAACGTGAAAAAGCGTAACAAAATGTTTTCTTTATTTTTCACTAAAAAGCCGTTTTACACATAGATGCCCCATTTTTAGCGAAAAAATACCATCGGATTCGTATTCAGCGATCTCACAAACATAGGAATAAGCATGTTTTAGCGACTAGAACCACCGTGGTCACCATAGGGTCATTTTAGGCGTGTGTCCGTCCCGCTCGCCTATTACCCATATATAAGGGGATCAAGAACAAGTGCAATAATTACAGATGAATAACGCTATCAAGTTCGCAAAAATAATAGAAAAAATAATAAGCAATAAAACTAATACAACATTGAAAGATAGGGAATGCGGATTCAGGAAAAATAGTACACAAAACCTGATATTCATATTTCATCAAGTAAGTGAAAAATTAATCAATAAGAATAGAGAAATACACATATGCTTTGTGAACCTGGAAAAAGCGTACAACAGAATACGAAGAGAGGATATATGGAAAGTGCTACAGAAAGGTGGAGTAAACACCATAGAAGTAATAAAGGACATGTATAAAAATGGTAAGAATAAATAACGAATAATCTAAGGAATTTGAAATTAGACAAGGAGTTAAAAAGTGATGTGTATTAATTTCTCTCTTATTATCAGAATTTCCAATACAAATAAAATCCACGAAATAGACTAGACGAAGACAAATTGAAGTAGAACAATTCAAACATTTAGGAGCAATAATAGAAGAAAACGGGAAGTTGGACAAGGAAACAAATGAAAGACTGGAAAAAGTGGGAAACTTATTCAACACAATGAAGACAACATTCCTGAGAAAAAGGGAAGTGCCGAAAAAGATAAACAAGTACAGAACTGGAAGTGGAACTCCGGTTCCACAGATGTCCGAGGCTTCTATTCATAAACAAAAATTTGCGGCCACTTCTGGTCAAACCGATGTTGAGATTTCCTGATCAGGCTAATTTTTGGCGTCAAGACTTGACTTATGGTCCTTAGTTGAATACTGAAAACGTTATGTCTCTATCACAGATCAAAAATTATAAAACGTGACAGATATCAGAAATGACAGAAATAGAAACTTGTTTCCAGCTTGAAAGCTGCCTTGATCAAAAGTTGAAAAATAAAAGGATGGGCAGACGGACAGACATACGACATTACTCTCTACATAAGGCTTCTCATTTTAATGTATAACAGCCTAAAACCAAAGTTGTAAAAAAAAGTGATTAGGCCAATAATAATATATAGCAGTGAGACATGGACATTAATAGAAAAATAAAAATCAAGAATTAATGCAACAGAAATGCGCTTCATGAGAAAATAGAAAACAAAAACAGGAGAGATAAAATAAGAAAGAAATTAAACGTTATGCAAAACCTAAAAATAGAACCAATTAATGACATTATAAAAGTACAACTTAGATGGTTAGGACATGTGCGTCGAATTCCAGGTGAAAGACTTACCAGAAGTATTTGAAACACGAGTATCGCGAAAAAATAAGAAAAGACGACCAAGAACAATATGGATCGACAGAATTACAGAAGAAGCAGATAAAAAGGGAATAAAATGGGATGGAATACAAAAGCTAACCCAAGATACCACTCTTACACCTAAAAGTAGAAAGGCCTAGGACTAAGTAAGTAAGTATATATATATATAAAAGAACCATCTCGTAAAAAACTGAGGAACTGTTAGTATAAAGCAGGAACCAATTACAAACTATTACAAGTCTCTTCACAGGCATTGTTTTTTTATAAGAACCTTAGCAAAATAGGGTTGTACAATGGAAACCTGAGCTAGAGGCAATGAGGCAAAGAACCAGAGACAGCAACTATAAGAGTTTAGTTCACAGGAGGCAAACTATTTATGAAGGAACAATAATTGATCAAAAGAATACAGCAATTATTCAGTAAGGGACTTGTATAGACTACTACAAGAGATGAAGATAATGGAAAAAGTATAAAGAAAATGAGAAAAGTACAATAAGTCCATCATGTCTTCGGAAGACATGAGGTCAAACGGTTTTAAAAGAAAACCCTTTTTAATTCACTCATGGAAGACAGAACAATAAAATAACTTGTACTGAAGATGTAACTAGATAATTCACAGAGAATTGCAAATGAGCAGTCCCTGTTTCAAATCAAATTATCATTACAATTGTAAATTAGTTATCAAAAATAAAAAAATAAATAGGTTGGTAGTGCAGTATGTAGGAGGAGCTTAACCTTTGTATATTCAATCATCTTTATAGCACTAATTGTCACTCATATATGTTACATGTTTATCATAACATTGATTTCTTTAATTTCAGGATAAAGCAGCAAATTTAGTGGTAGGTAGTTGTTTTGAACACAATAATATTTACTTGTGTATGTTAAAGTAGCCAAAGTTGCTGCTTAATATGGAGTAAAGAAACTGCAGATTCTACCAAAAATTACTTTCAAAAAAATACTTTTGATATAATCATACGCAGATTAAAATAAAATATATAACCGAGGATGTAAAAACAAAAAAGAATCTTTGGGACATTGCTACTAAACTCCAAACTATGCTGCAACCAATTCATGCAACAAGAGTATTACTATAAGAAGAATAAATGATATCTAGAGATTTTTATACGATACTATCAGCACCAAAATTAAAATAATATTTGGCAAAAAATATGAAAGAGAGAGGAAAGAGCAATTTGTAGAGAACCTGCCCACTTTGGCCCAGAATTTAGGTTGATTCAAAATACCTCTCCACACTATGGAAAAAGATTGAAAAAACAACCAGAAGGGCGACTGTTTAAAAATCAAACAAAAATATTGAAGCCAACAGATAAAGCCAAAGTACAATGTCGGCCAGGTCTCAAAAATTCCCCATCAACTCTTTGATCTGGTGATCAAGTAAATTAGGCCAAGTTCACAACGAAAATAAATTTAGCTTCTTAGAAGTTCATATTTCTTGAGTGAAAGAATCAATTTTCCAGATTCTATTTTAGGTATAGCAATGATAATCATGTTTATCTGCAAAACATATGAATTGTTTTTCTTCTGTCTTTTAAATGGACAAAAAACTACTTAACTAAACAGTGTTACTTTTAAATGTCAAGTACAATTAATACCAACATATCCAATAATGCAATACATGCAAGGGATTTTGATGTATTTAGAGATTTTAGTCAAGTACTCCGATACTAACATTTTTTAGCATTGTTGTATACTTCCTGAAATTTTTGTTGTCAATATCAAAATAAAAGCTCTAACGCCAGTGTTTTCTTTTTGCATCAATACCCATCACTGCCAGGAGTAACTGCTTACCTTCAAAGCTCTGTTGATTGCTGCACAAAGAGCAAAGTATCCGGAATTCCCTTGCACCACCCAGCCTTCCCTATTCTGTGGATGCCAAAAGCAAAAGTTGAGAGTATCTACAACAAACAACCAATCCAGAGCCCAGGGGTCCTCCGGTTTGGGGTGGAACCCATTCTGGCTGAAGTTTTCGACAGATAGCCTTCCTGAGTTGATTTCTTCCACAAGCTAAACACAGATATGCTAACACATCTCACAAAAGTGACAGCCACCGTAGAAATATTCCGCAACTGAAAGTTGCATTGCTTTCAACAACACGAATTTTTCTACGGCTCTCCGACACATGGAATGTTTTCTTACTATGTTTCCAAGCTTAACAATTCCATCTTCTTTGATTTTTACGTGAGTTGATAAGTCACAAATTAGTCTGCCAGACGCCCTTGGTGACAAAGCCATGTTGTTTGCTTGTTTGTTGAATGTAGTATGTCACTTATATTAATCTAAAGATTAAATTTGTTGATTGTTACATTTTATTTTGTTTACATAATCACTTACTCAATAAAAATTGCACTAACAAATTGGTAACGAATATTTTTAACATTCTTTTTCAAGTACACACGTGCATAAAGCTTTCATGTAACCGAAGTGCATTAAATCGTCTAAAAATTCATTATATTAACTACATATCTAAAAGTTTAACATTTGTATTAGCTGATGACCCATATATACTTTAAAGGAACTTGCATTTAGCACGCTATGCATATCTTCATTTAATAAAATTAAGGTTAGGTTATCACCGTCTACAATTTCATATATAAATAAAGTTATCTCTCTAAAGACTAACAATTTGAATTTATTACAAATTCAATTAAACCTTAAAAATTAGATTCATACCTCACTTGAAGAGAAACTACACTTTATCAACTTAAACGTGTCTTAAACATTCACAACAAGAAAAATTATATTGTCATTTCCTAAAATCAAATTCAAAAATAGAAAACAATATTCTTTCATTATTAAGATTAAAAACGGCATCCATATTTTAATAACATATTTTAACACAACAAGCAGTTACAATAAGCCTTAATTTTATATACAGGTTAATCCAAAATTAAAAAACAAAAAGTTTTATAAATGGTGCACTATAATTGCCTGGAAACAAAATTAAACAAATGCATATATGTTTGCTCTTCCACTATTATGTAATTAAGCTTTAAGGATAATATAAAACTTCTATATTAATGATGTCCAAATTGCCAAGGACCCAGATGTACGTGTGTGCATACATGTACGTATGTATGTACATACGTACATCTGGGTCCTTTAACAAGCATTACCATGCAGGAGAATAATTTTGTCATGTCTGGAGTAGTAGTGGGAGCGTTTTTTCTTAAGTGCTTGGCTCAATCCCATCAATTGTGTTTGGTAGAGAGCCCCAGTAATGGTTTCGTTCGGTTTGAGCAACTCATAATACACGACACAAAGCGGATCCCACCAAATATACAACATCAGTTTTTTCCATGAATATTCGGCTTGGCTGTCAATGTTGAAACATAGCAACGTGGTCCCCATGTTTTCTTCTTCTTTGGGTTATCGTAGTGGATCAATTTTTATCACCATTGACTATACGATGCAAAAAACCTTTTTGTTTATGCTTGGCAAGCAGAATTTCACATGTGCAAAATCAGAGTTCAACGTTTCTCGGATTCAGTTCATATGAACCAATTTCCTTGCTTTTGAATCATTCCCAACGATTTTAAACAATGTGAAATTACTTGTTGAGTCACTTCCAATGTAAGTGCAAGTTCTTCTTACGTTTGTCAGAAATCTTCCTCCAATAATGCTTCCGCGTCTTCGTACACTTTCAGCCTTCTGTTACGTTTTTTGTCTTTGACGTCAAACTCACCGTTCTTAAACTTATAAAACCACTCACGACAACTTCTCTCACTTAAAGCAGCTTCACCATATGCTTCTACAAACAATCGATGCGCCTCAGCTGCAGATTTCTTCAAATTAAAGAAGTGAATCAAAAGTTTCCGCAAATGACGCTTATTCGGCTCAAAACTCGACATTTTCGCAATAAAAAAATTATGTAATGCTGATACAAAATCGCTAATATTTTAAGGTTATGGTATTGCCAGATGTCCAACCTTACGATATGACGTTTTACATCTGACAATTTCAATCATAACTTACTGGTGGGGCCATCTTTTGTCAAACGGCGGAGACTTATTTGTACTCCTTTTATATATAAGACAACTAAAGCATAGAACACAAAATTAACATAATTACGGATTAGCTCGTCAATCTTACAAAATACTTCAATTATTTTATTCATAAAAATGCCTACCACCTTAATATCATTTTTACTTTCCTTATCCTATAATAAGAAAGGTAATGTAATCGGCGGAAATTTGACCTACCCAGTTTTTCACATTTCTGGACGAATTATAGCCTCAGGACACCAAAAAAGTTGGTTTGGGCTATTAGTTCGTGTGTGTCTGTCTGTCTGTCGGTCTGTCAGTAAACAGGATATCTCGAGAACCGTAAGAGCTAGAGACTTGAAATTTGGTATGCAAGTTACTTGTAGGTAGGGGACTTTTGGTATAAATCGGCCGAGCCGTTTGGTCGCAAGGTCGCAAAGCGGTCGCCAATCTAAACGGTTGAAGATACAAAAAATTCATGAGAATAAAAATGATTTGTTATCACGAGATAAACATGAATTTAAAGTAAAAGTTAGTAAAATAGGAACTCGAAAAAAAAATTGAAGCCCAGGATTTTTGCCAGAATTACCCAAATAATAGGAGAAGGAAAGTCGTGTGATGTTCACAATAGATTTTTTTGTACTTGCAGCCGTATCAGCTTAATTATTTCTGAACATTTTATGGGTAGTTCAGTTTTTATTGCCTTCATTAGTCTCAGACCTCGGAATTGGGCTTCCCAAGGATCTGGACTCCATCTTCGGGGAAGACGTCGCCACCTTCTTGGCAGACGGCTTGAAAGTCAAACATTTGTCGTGAAACAGCCTTTTTACGAATACCAACGGCAGAACGCTGCACGGCTATGCTCAGCTCTGTGACTTAATGGTGAAACGGCTGAAACCTACCCACTACCATGTAACCGGTTACCCAGACGTTTTTGACATCAGCATTTTCAAGCTCGTCTGAATACAGCATATCCCCAAGAACGTCAGCGAACTTGACAATGACCGATACTTCTTACTTGGAAAATTCCAAACGACGCCGACAACATCTTCTATCGTTCTTGCGTTTCACGGTCCGCCTTCACAGGCCACCAGAAGGAGACCATGAGACAAATCCCCATCATCCGCCCTGGGGAAGACCTGGAAGAGGCGGTACAATACTTCACCGGCTCCCTTTAAGAGTCCATCCGCTTCGCTACCAATCCCGTCCGCGCCGGAGACGGAAGAGATCTTCTGAGTTAAATGAATAAATTCGTGAGAAGAATCAGGCGTGACCTACGCCTTGACAACTAGCAGACATACAATGAACAAGCGACTAACTGTCCAAGTAAAAACCGCCGTCCTGGAATTCGCTATGGAGAATGGTCAAGACACTGTGCAACCGAAGACCTTCCGTACCACCTATCCATGAGGATATCGTGGCGCACACTGCTGACATCCAGAGGCGTTCACCGACTGTTTCGAACACCAGTGCGACCTCGGCTATGTTAACGCAGACCTTAATCATCTCGCCATCGTTGACCGCGTGATAAAACGCACACGAGATTTTAACTGTGCAGAACATCTGCAGCCAGCTGATCGACGCGCTGCCACTCCGGAAAATCCCCGGACCGGACGGCATTCCGAATTGCGCACTGAAAACTCCCCCAAAGAAGACAATCAACTATATCACTGCCATCACTAATGATGTTCTGAGCTTGCTCCACTTCCCGAGCCTGTAGAATGTACGAAACATCGTGCTGCTTCCGGAACCCGGAAAATCAGGCACATTTGCCCAGGACTATCAGCCCATCAGCTTTCTGCAGAACCTGGAAGAACTAGTGGCCCCGGCCACTCCACACCCACCAACTACCCCGGCTGGTGGAACAAATCACGGAAGGTTTTAACAAGAAGCAGTACACCGCCGCAGCCTTCCTTGACATGGTCAAGGCATTCGACAAGATGTGGTACGATGGGCTCATTTTAAATATGGCTTCAGACTCCATCCCGCTGCCGATGGTGCAACTAACCAGGTCCTTCCTGTCGATCCGGAAATTAAATTTGGCAGCATGAAGTTATCAAAGAGGAGTCCAAGCCCAAGGCTTGGTGCTACCCCCGTGGTTTTCAACCTTCACAATGATGGCATACTTTGCAGGTAACACAGCAGTCCGATTAGCTGCGGTCTTCTCGGAATAAGGTGGCTATAAGACAGTCATCAAGCCTGCGCTGTTTGGGAAAACCTACGTAAAAAAACTTTAGGTGGTTCAGAACCGGGCTCGTAGGGCCATCTTTTGGCGCTCCGTGGTATCTAATAAATACCACCCTCTATAGCAATAGCAACGAGGAGTAACCAGGAGTATATCTCCCAGTGTGTTCGGCAAGTTTATGAAAGCGTCCAGGGTTAGGGAAATCCAGCAATTCATGGTCTCTATAATTATGAAGTCTACAGAGAATCCCGCCACAAGCGCCCAAAGATTTTGATTACCCCGTACGGCGTTACGGGAGTGATCTGAGAACGCAGACCAACCACCACTCAAGCTGAAGGCGGCTTTACAAGACGCTAGTAACTCGTACGAGTCACTGAGGTGAGTACTAGAGGCGAGCGTTTCACCAGGTAGTGGCGTCTACACGCTAAAATTGGTGTTTAACGTGTAGACGCCACTCGGTTTAGCGGAAATTTCCAGTAGTCGAGTATTTGTTTTATTTTCTTGCAAAGATGAGCATTATATGCAGAAAGTCTTTGATCAAGAAGTGTTTAAAGACGTGTATTAAAGTATTGTGCGAAGAATTGATGGAAATAATCGAATAGGAAGAAAACGTGCCAACAAGAATATGGGTACGAAATTGGCTGGCTAGAAGATCCGCGCGTGGGGCCTCAAGTACGCTTCTGAAGGAGCTGGCTTTAGAGGACATTCCCGAATACCGAAATTGTATGCGAATGTCTCCAGATTCTTTTAATTTATTGTTGGAGAAAATATCGCCACGAATACAACGAACCGATACAACAATGAGAGCAGCTATATCCAGCCGAATAAAGTTGGAAATAACTCTCTCATACCTTGCAACTGGAAATAGTTCCGTGTTTCAAGACCTGCTATTTCAAAATTTATACCAGAAGTCTGCGATGCAATTTTCGATGTCTTAAAAGAATTTATTAAGGTAAGTATTTGTTTTTCGAATTAGCATACGAGGAGTACAAGGAAAAAAAAGAAGTAAGCCATCTACTATTTCTTATGTTCCCAAAAATGGACTGATCGTTCTGTGTAGTAAAAAATTGCAAATTTTAAATGATAAAATGTAACTTTAGATGGCTTACCTTCTTTTTTCCCCGCAATGTATATATTATAACATAAGTATATAATGTATACTTAATGACAATTTATTGTGCTTCACAAATCATGAATTTCTGATAGGGCCTGTGCTATAAAGTCCGTTTCTTTCGAGGCATTATGATCAACCATTGGTGAAGCTTCTTGTGGTTATATATCATATGACGATTCATAGCCGTATGAGGTAACAGATTGTGGAGAAAATATTGATGAATTTGTGCTGCTGCTCGACAAAGGAATTTCTATGCGCAAGTTACTTTGTTTCATACTTTTTAGTCTGTATCTTGTTAATAGCGCCTGTATTTTACTCTGCGCCAATACAGCATTTTCAAGGGGAATTTTTTTTAGTTGGGCTGGAACGCTGAGACCAAAAAGTTGGAATTCATCATATTGTTCGTCTTCAACATTCAAAAGAGACCCGGCCAAGTTCTTAAGATCACTGACACATGAAGCAACTTCTTTCACTCTGGTATTTGATAACTTTCTACGCTTTGGTGCAGATCCGGGACTTGTGACATGAGTCTGTTTGTTCAATTGATTTTCCCACAGACTATTTTTTCTCCCTTGCCTTGATTTCTCTTGCATGTCTTGCTCCTCTTGGACTAGAGAGTCCTCTTGGGGTTGAGATACTTTCGATTGAGATACATCTTGAAGCTTTTGCGATTTTTCCTCATCGTGTGGTTCTCCGTCATTCTGCAAAATAATTATTATATTTATTACAACTAAACTAAACTTATTAATAGTATTAAATTAAATTTCATGTGACATTTCTTTGTTTCACAGGTGCCAGAGACTCGAGAGGAATGGAAAACTATAGAACGCGATTTTAATACTCGTTGGAATTTTCCAGGGTGCTACGGAGCAATCGACGGGAAACATATCAACATTCGTGCTCCTCCCCATTGAAGTACCCAATATTTTAACTATAAAAAGCAAAACGCCATCATTTTACTGGCTATTGTTGATGGGAATTACTGTTTTCGATTCATTGACGTAGGATGTAATGGAAAGGCATCGGATGGAGGGGTTTTTGCTCAAAGTCCTATTTCTACAGCTTTGGAGAACAACATTTTGCCGAATGGAGGATTTATTGTTGGAGACGATGCCTTCCCACTAAAATCCTATTTACTCAAACCATTTTCGCGCATTCAGTTGTCAATTGAACAAAAAATATTTAACTATAGATTATCCCGAGCTAGAAGGATAGTTGAAAACGCCTTTGGGATATTAGCCAGCAGATTTAGAGTCTTTGAGAAACCAATAGGTTGTACACTTACAACTGTTGACAAGATAGTTCGTACTTGCTGCGTTTTACACAATTGATTAAGATGTACGACCACAAATGTTTATTTACCTAGAGGATCACTAGATGAAGAAGATATTGAGCATGGTTCAATTATTCCGGGAGCATGGAGCGAGGAAATAAATAGTGTGCAGTCGATTGAACGCATGGGAAGTAATCACTCATCTCAGATCGCAAGACAATTAAGAGACAAGTATATGCAGTACTTCATGAATGAAGGATCAGTTTCTTGGCAAAATCGAATGATTTATTTAAATTTAAAAAATAAATATATTACTTACCATGTTATTGTAGCTTTCACGTTTTTTGTCAACGATTTTCATAAATGAGTGCGTAACCTCAAACCACGTAATTTTTGGCTTGTAAAGTTCTTGGGTACTCATTCCAGAGTGTTCGGATTTCTTAATTTTAACAAGCTCTTGATTATATGTTGATCTTAAATTCTTAATTTCATTTTTTGCCTCAGCAACACCAAAATCAGATATATTCATTTCTTTTACAATTCTTAATAAAGCTGATTCACGGGCCGATTTGTTCTTATAATTATTCAGGCTCGTATTCCATAAACATTCTTCGTCTCTATAAATTTCCACAAACTTTAAAGTGGTTTCTTCACCCCACTTAGCCATTTTAAAAAGCTACACGCTACGATAAACTATCACAAAACACGTGGTACGCACTATCAACCACTTCAGTAGCACTAAACTAACCACTCGCACGAGTTACTCGAATCGTGTAATCGGTCTCCAACGGTGCTAGTACGTCATACAGCCGAGTATTGTGTGGGAGAAGTATTGGTGGGGGAATCAACTAGTCCCAGTAAATAGGAGTGCTTTCTATTCACTCGACTGGCATGGACACTCGCAGCGAGTACTCTACTGGAATACAGAACACCAATTTACACAAGGAGAGTACTAAAAGCGAGTACTCGGTTTTAGTGACTTGTACGAGTTACTAGCGTCGTTTAAAGCCGCCTTGAATCACCGAAGATGCTTGGGGTTAGAGCGTGAGATCCCAGAGACCCCTAATGTAATGATGTGAAGTAAAATATCATATATATATATATATATATAAATTTTCTGTAGTTCTCTATGGTGCAGTATGATGACCTATTTCTCTTGATTCTTGGTCTTAGAGAAGTATAAACTTTGATTGTTTTGAGGTGTCTACCAAAGTCAACCAATACGATATAGGAGATTTTAATTGATGTTGTTTTTCGGTGCCACGCAAAGAGGTTTGCGAGAGGACTTTTGATGGTTTTTTCCTGGCTAGACGGCGGCAGCTTTGGCTACGCCTCTGTACTATAGCAAAATTTTCTTCTGAGCCAGAGGATTGTCCTTTGTTCTAAGGTATCGTGGGGGAGCCTCTCTTTATCTTCACAGTACCGTAGCTACTTAGATCAGAGGAAGCTCTGTGTTCTTCACGCTTCTTTGTGCTTCGGTATTGTTTAGAGTTGTAGCTCCCTGCACTTTATTCTCTGCTGCGGGGTAAACACGAACTTAACATCTGCAAGCATTCGTATATGGTATGCTTTAGGTGGTGGATAGAAACCTTGACGAGAAAGTTCAGTCGCCATATGCTGGGCCTCCAAGGCGGTAACGCCCTCAATGACATTAATACTATCGATCATACTGTGAACTACTAGTTAAAATGTAATCCTCAAAATGGTAATATACACTACCACATCAATAACGCCTTATACACTACGCTTGTTATATACGACCACTAAAATTATGTTTATGAATATCATTCAAACAAAATTGAGCAGTTCGCGGTTATTGCCGGGGGTCGCTGTTTTTGTTGCCACACAAAGTTTCGTTCGATCGGAGGAAAGAATGCCTTCTAGCTGCGCTGTTTGCGCACGTGTGAGGACTAGAACAATGCGAAAATTTTTAGGTGTTTACCAAATGGTTTCCGCAAACCCCAGAACCAACCCTGATTGCATAAATGTCACGCAGCAAAACAGCGAAAAGTTGAGTATTGGAAGCAAGTGACTGTGGACCATAAATAGTATTGTACATAAATATAATTATAGATTTTAATTTTGTGTTAGTAACTCTTTGTGCAGGATACATAAATATTATTAAGTAATTTGATTTCCTCTAAATAAAATAAATAAATAGTTTATATAAATGATCGCGTGATGTTCACCACTGTCAAGAGTAGAAACATTACAGTATGCACGCAGTGAAATAAAAAAGTTATTATATGTATATTAGAAGCAACGAAAATCATATAAAAAAAATAAAAAGATAAAAGTATGTTTGCAAGAATTACTGCGGAATTGGAGGCAACAAGAAAGTTGATGAACTAACACAAGAAGGATCAACTCCATATATAGACTCCGAACCCGCTATGGATGTACTTAAAACAGAAAACAATATAAAAATTATTGGGAAAATATATTAGGACAAAGACGTGGAAAACTTTTATAAAATGACCATCTTGTAAAAGAGCTTAAGAACCGCTAGTACAAAGAAGGAATCAGTTACGAACTATTACAGGTTTCTTCGTGTGGCAATATTTTCTTAGAAGATATCTTAATAAAATCGGAAATGAAGACCTAAGCTACAGTCAATACAGTAGGAAATCAGATACCGAAAAAAGTTCTGTAGAGAAAATAACAGAAGTACAATAAGTTCATGAGGCTGCAGAGCTTAATAAAAAATTTGGTGTTTTTCGTATTATAAAAAAAGATTATAACAATAGGCACACTTTATAGTGAATAAATGTATTGTTACATATAGAAATCGTAATTTTCTATTCGTATTTTATATACATGTATTTTATTAATTTAGTGTGTTTTTCAATACCAGGAAAAAATAAGTTTGAATTATTTTCTTCTAAGTTTTTAAACGAAATCTCAGACATTACTTTGAATCCTGCCCTGGTAGCTAATATTTGTGAAGCAGTCGGCGTGAAAAATGCAACGCTGGCCTTGATGTCCATTGCTCGACAAAATATTTTTCTGTAAACATTTCTTATATAAAAGTATATAAAAGCTTTCAAAACTTTATACCTAGATTTTAACAGTTCGGATCCTATATTTTGTCCCCTAAACTTCGGGAGAACGTACATCCCCATGCTATAAAGATAGCTGTCCGTCCCTAATTCCCTAAACATATCCTTCTTTTTTGATGCGTATGCAAAAGCTTCCAGTATGCGACATGCTTTTGAACCCGTTAACTAAATCAAAGCAAATTAGGTTTTTCTAGTTATATTCCTTGTTCACTGTTACGTCACCTGCATAGAGTCTGGTTCATCCTTTTGTAGGACATATGTCATGCTTATTGCTACCATAACTGGCTTCTCGTTAGGATACTCATTTTCCATATAACAAGCCAGTGCTGCCTTCTTGCGCATGATTTCCCTCCACTTATTTGCAAAATCTTCCACCGACGCCATTTCGCTGATTAAATCTTTAAAATAAGGATTTACTCACTACGGTTTCAATAGACTAAAATATTTATTGCATTTGCAGAAGATCTTCAAGTAATAATAAACATAACTAACATCTATTAAAAATAGATAAAAAATTTGCGCTTTTACAAATATTTGAAAGAATAAAACTGTAGACTTTGTAGATATACGTTTTATGGTCGCACAAGTTAATACGCCAGTTTGTTGAAAATGGCGTATTTCTCCATCGTCTTAATAATTAAAAGTTATTATAATAACAAGCCAGCGTAGTCCCGTGGTTAAGGAGCGGGCTGCGATGCTGATAGACCCGGGTTCATTCATCGGTTTAGCAAACAAATATTGAAGCTATAGAAGAACAAAAATCAACAAATAAAAAATAAAAATAAATAAAAGTGGAATTGTAGAACCTAAAAAATAGTATAGATATTTTAGGAAAAAAGGATTAGCTATAAAAAACAGCACACTAAAAATTTTATTAAGGGACATTTAAAAATCAAAATGGAAACGAAAACAATAAGAGATTCATAGAAAAACACATGGTTAATTGAATTAGAAAAGTAGAAGAACAAAAATAAAGCGATGTAAAACAAGGTAAAATTTAATAATTTGAGCTGAATAAAGAAGGGAAGAATGGAAAAATTGAGATAAATCGGACAAAGAAAAAATAACATAAGATTAAAAGAGTTAAAGAAAAAGATTAAATAATATCCATGGGAGATAAAATATGAATACAAAAAAAGATCAGCTGGATATCATTTAAAAGAAATATCAAAATGCCAGTTAATTGAAGGATTTGAAAAAGTAGGTATGGATATACGAAAGCAAATAAGAAGAACAATGGGGATGATACTGAAAAATCATATGTTGATTTACACTGGAGTATATCAAAATACCAAATCAAAGGAAGTAAAATATGCAAAAAAAACGTCGAGTACTACCGTAACAGTACGAGGAAGAAGCAACAATAATGATAATAAAAATTAGATGAAATTATCAGAAACCATAGAGAATACTGAAGAAAGATTATAACGGACGTGTGCAGAAAGAATCAAGTAATGCACACAGTAAAATAGTTAAACATAATATAATCATTCGAGGCTGATTAAATTATGTATAATTTTAAATTCAGTAACAACAAATACGCTTTTCCAAGATAAGATCGATTATAAATACACGAAAAAATGTAAAAGCATAGCAAAGAGACTGACAATAAACAATGTGATGAGAAGTAAAAATTTAAGGAGGGAACTAAGAAACACGAGAGTAAAACAACCAGAAAAGTACGCAGAAAGTTTCCTCATGTTATTAAAAAATAGTATTAAAAATCAATAAACATAGAGTATGTAATATTACAAAAGTAGAATAAAAAATAAATAATAATAATAAAATACAAATTACACATGAAAACAGTAGCAAAATACAACGATAACGCAAAGCTGGAGATAAATAGTATTAAAAAACAAATAATATATCTTAAAAAAACAGAGAGGTATTAAAGATACAACAATAAAAGTAGCAAAAGAAATTTTGAAACTATACTACAACGAAACTAACCATCTGACGGAATGGGGAAATAAAAATAGAACTGCAATTGAGAAAACACAAGTAGAAAAATTAATTTAGTAATAGAAACAACGGAAATTATAATGAATATAAGAAAATAAAAGTCAAAGAAATGGTAATTAAAGTAAAATGGCAAAGATGCGGAAAAATTTGGTGTAAAGATGAAACAGAACAGCTATTGATATCAGAAATTATTTTACAGAATGTTAAAAATTATTAAAAAACAAAATCAGCCAAAATATAAAATCAATAGATAAATTTATATTAACTGAAGATGGTGACATAAAAAAACATTTCGAGAAACTATTGAACATAAAGCAAATAAAATATAATGAATATGAAAGTAATAAAATTGGAAGAATTACAGGAAGCAGTTCAAATACTAAAAAAAAGTAGAATAATAAAGTTCTAAATAATAAAGAAAATATAAAAAGATAAAGAACCTATGAGAATCTAACAACTTTATATAATAAAACATAGAAGAAAGAAACGGTACCCACAGATTGAGAATTTGAAATAATATTATCTCTACGCAAAAGATATCAATAAATTAAAAAAAAATTACAGGAGCATTAAAACTATTAAATACAATAGAAAAATTATGTGAAAGAAAATATGAGTAAAACGATGATTAAATTAAAATTATAAGGAACGATTTACAAAGGGAAGGGTGTAAGACCATATATTTACAATAAAAATGATAAAGAAGAGTAACTTATATGTAGCATTCATCGACATTAAAAAACTTTGGTAGTAACTGAGAAAAATAACATAATTATCCTATAAAAAACACAAGAAACTACATTATAATGGGAAATATGCAATTAAAAGGATTTATAAGAAGGAAATCGATCAGCTGGCGTATTAAGCTGGATCTTACCCGATAAAGGAAACTAAAATCAAATTAAGTAAGCTATGTCTGGGCTACAGAAATGACAATTGTGTTAACAACAGAATGCAACGTCGTCGATGATGTAGTAATCTATACAAAGAAAGAACATGAACTATAATATAATGCATAAATATGGAAGCAAGTTTTTCTTAAAGGATAAGGAATATAAAAATAGTAGCACATATATAATAGTATTTTTAAACTCGGTCTCACACACGGAAGTGAAAGCTAGATCCTAAATAAAGAAGTACAAAGAAAACAAAGTAGACTATGAAAATGAAACAATTGAGGGCTCTTAATGCTTGGACACTTAATGAGAATTTAGGAAATAAGACAACTGAAAAGAACATGAAAGGTGAGAATACAGAAGCAAGGAATTGGAGAAAAACCAAAAAAATCTGAAAACGATATGACAACAGAAGATCTAAAGAAAAGAAGAACAAAGAAGAAATAATCCCAAAAAATAAAGAGTTGATTTATAAATGAAATATTATTAGTCCATCATAAGCGCCTATGTAAATATGCAAAAAACCTTTGAGTAAAACGTTATTTTTAGATTTTAAAACACAAGTATGCTATTAAAAAATATTTATATGCTGTAACATCCATTTTTACAAATTAAAACACCCTGTACATATACACACCCATTGGCAAAACTCACTACTCACTAAGTACATTTATCTTACCTAGAGATTGGCAGCATGGTTGTTCGACTAAAAACCCGTTCACCATGTGATTAAGAGCTACTTCAAAGTGATGTTCCGGAAGATCTTGAATCCAGAATTTAGGAACGATTCCATTTAATTTTGATCTCCCTTCAAACCTGTTCCAAACGGAAGGACAGGGCACCGATTCCGGCCTGGTCCACCCAGTAACTAATTCCTGCTCCATTATTTTTCTATTACAATATTTGATAACAGTCTACAATATTCTTCATACCTAATTACACTTACATTGTTATTGTTCACAATAATCTTGGTTGAATGAGTTTTAAGTTATTCTGCAACGCGAGCTGAAAGCATATTTTAAATTATTCTAGAATTAATTATAAATTTTAATTTAATATTTGGCTGCGTGGGGATTAAGTGCAGATATAATTATTATGTAGAAATCTAACAATATATGTTTAAACAACAATGTGGTTAAAAATTAAGAGCATACGTTTATACTTTTATGTGCTTAAATTAATTTTTTTCAGCGGACTAAATGAGCACGAATTAAAAAGTTAAAGAAAAGTAAATCCTATCCGTAATATTGTATTTTTTAATTTTTTTCCCTTGTTCTTTATTAACAATCAGAATTACAATAACTTTTATATGCTAATGTGTTGTTTTACGAGCTAAAGTACTCTAAAAATTGCGTTTTTAGGCCCCACTCCAGTAAGAGGATCTTCAGTCACCTAGTAGGTTTGCTGTCCAGTTCTTCTTTGATCTTCTTCCCATAGGTACGCCGAGTAATTGTTGGAGTAGAGAATTTGTATGACTTGCGATTCTGTTGTGGTGCTTTATACTGCTAGCTAGGACAACATCTTTGACATATGGTCTCGTAGATCTTCATGTATCGTTTGGTTCGTCACGTAGGTACATAGGTGTACTGACCAACATTCGAAGTATTTTGGACTGATATCGTTGAATTATATTTAGACTGGATTTGCTAGCACAACCCCACAGTTCTATGTCATATCTCCCTATTAGTGCGATGATTGGAGTGTTTGCCCAGCAGCTAATATAATTCTTTGGTTTTGAGGTATATTTGCTTTCTCGGTATTTCTGTGTTGTTTATGTATGTCGGTGGGCATTGTTCATGTCTCAATGTAAAGGTGACATGCTGAGATTTGTTTTCGTTGATTTTAATCTTCCACTGGTGGATCCAGTTTTGCAACTGATCTCGGTGGTTTTGTAATGTTTGAGATGCTCTAATTGGATCTTTGTGCAAGAATAACAGTATCATTCGCAAAGGTATCAGTGACAGTATCTCTGTTAGTAGGGACGTCGAAAGTATAAAGTAGGTACATGATCGGGCCTCACATGCTTCTTTGTAGGACCTCTGATTTTGTTGGGTAGTTGTGAAACACCTGCCCATTTACTTTGGTTCTCTAGCATTGGATGGAAGGAACTCCTTGATTTTATAGAGCAACCTAGCATGCCAGGCCTTGCCGAAGGCCTAGCTAACATCTAGAAAGTCTGTAGTTCAATATTCTTTTTGTTCAAATGCCTGATTTATGACTTGAGTTATGCGGTGAGCTTGCTGCGTTGTCGAGTGGAGTGGTCTAAATCCAAATTGATGGTGAAGAACCCAATCTTCATATATGTCTGGGTGAATTTTCAAAAATAAAAGCCTTTCGAGTACCTTTGATATAATAGGCAAGAGACTTATAGGGCGGTATGATAAGACTATTGTCGAATCTTTTTCTGGCTTTGAAATCATTATAATTTCAGCAGTTTTTATCTGTTCAGGCCAGTAACTGAGTCATAGCAATGCATTGTAAGTGTACATGAGTGCTTGCATTTATTCCTTTTCTAGGTAGTTCACATTACATTTTTGCTGTAACCCCATCTATACCCAGAGCTTTCCTGGGACTCGGGCGGCTAATTTCTTTGTGAACTTCTTTTGGTGTAAAAACTTTGATTGGTGGTACGTTATGGGGAATATTAGAAATTTGCGTGTTTATCTCTTCGTTCTCTTCTTGGTCGTTGGGTGTGAAGACTACAGCAAGATACTCAGCAAAAAAACTCGCTTTATTTTTATCACTTTTAACTATAACAGGGAGAGCGGGGTTACGTATCGGAGAAATCCGAGATTTAGGTTTGGTCCTGGATTTGATTGGCTTCCAAATGGAGTTGTCATATCTGTTCAGTTTGACAACATAGTCATTAAAGGAGCTCTCTCGGAAATTTATGATTTTAGTTTTTAGGTGGTTAATTATGCCATATAACAGATTTTTATGTATTGGAGATTGAATACTACGCCAGCGTGCCCTTCTATTGGTACTTTATTGATTTTCTTTTGATCTTTTGTTTGTGGTGTGGTTTGGTAAGCTGCCTGTTTGAGAATGTCGATAAGCCTTACTAATGTTTCATCTACTTTTTTGGGAGTTTTGAGACTAATATTTAACTTAACTTTCTCTTCCACTTTTTCCTGATATTCTTCCCAGTTGGTGTACTTGTGTATTCTGGGGGCAATATTTCCATACACTACAGATGGATTAATCGTTGCAATTATTGGAGAGTGGTCTGAGGATAGATCAAAGCTGGGTATAATATTTAAATATGAAGACAAAATTTCCTTGGTGATGAAGAAGTCTAGAAGATCGGGTATTTTACTGGGATCGGAGGGTCAGTAGATTGGAATAACGGTCGATAAAAAGGAGTAATTTTGGTTTTGGATCAAATGTGCCAGTTCTCTACATTCAAAAGGTGTTTTTGCTATTATAGTCCTCTCCTGCTATGAACCTTGTTCCTAAAATTTGAAAGAAATCCTCAAATTGTTCTTTCTTTATATTATGAGGTGGATGATAGTAAACGGCTCTATTTAATTATTTCATAGTGACTAATAGTGTTTCTTATTATAATTGCTGTTCCAGCATGAGTAGTATTGTCAGGGTGATTGGTGTAATAGGTGAAATAGTAAGGTATATAAAAATAGAATCTTTCTGTTAAGTGGGTTTCACTGATAAGGAGAATATCTATAAAGTTGTGATGAAGGAATACTTCTACTTCCTGTTTTTGTCGCAAAACTCCATTGGCATTCCACAGGGTTATACGTAGAAAGTTATCGAATTTTGGTGATTAGTAAACTATGTTTAAAACCATACTTTTTGTTGTATTAACTATTGAAACATAGCTTTAAATTCTTTCATAAATTTTCCTAGAATGTTTGTGATGTCTTCCTATTTTGTTTTTGTTTGCTGTTTCCTCTTATTATGTCTGCATAGCTGATATTTGGTTGTGTGTAGGCAGTTGCTTTGTATTCCATTTCTGGGAGAGTAGGAATTTGGAGAATTATTTTTTGTCTGAAAATTGAGTCTGTTATTGGCGTTGTTTGGTTTATTTAGAAGACTATGGTAGAATTCCCAGCCTTTATAATTTGCAGGATGTGGGCCTCCAGATAGTGCGCATTTTGCAGGTATGTCTTTTGTTTTCATGCAACCCAACGTACCTATTATGTAGTCCTCCACATTTGACATATACGTATCGCTTGGTACAATATGCTTTAGTATGCCCATATTGTTCGCAATACATATATTATGATATACCTCTATTGGATTTTGGAGGTTCTATGTACTTATAAAATGTTATTTATAATACCTTGTACACTATAAATACCTTTATTGTTGCTTGCGTGCTCTAAGTTAACAAAGAATAAATTCATAGCTTTCTTTGTCACTTATTTTGCATTGAGTGTATTTCTGACTTTATACCCTTTCTGAACTAATTCTTCAGTAATTTCTTATGCACCCGTTGTGTGGTGTGGATGTTTGAATACGTATGAAAAATAATTTTATTTTCTCTCAGAAGTTTCACTAATTTTCTCTATGTATCCAAGTTACCAGAGGAAATATTTATTGTGTTATCAGCTATCTCTTTTGTATAGTACTGCTCATCTGCGATTTTCCTTAATTTTTTTAATTACTCCATAAACAAATATCGGAGAAGGTTTTAGGAGTTTTGGAGTTGTAGGTTCAGGGGGCTGTAAAGTAGTTATTTTCTACAGGTAGTCCAGCATATTTTTGTGTAATGGTATTGTATGATTGGTCACGGAGTTTATTTTTATTCTTTTAAAAGTTCTAATAGTTCTAATATTTGGTATGAGTTGGCATTCTCTTTTGGTTATTCTCTCCTTCTAGGGTTTTCATATCTTTTCCATCTTGTTTGTCGTCACTGTCTCACGACATTCTTTGACAATCATGAGCGTTGTATGGCTCTGGTTGGAAGTACCAGGTATTTGATTTGCACATTGCTGTTGGTAACTGGTATTCGCTCATGTTGACTCGTTTGAGAATTATACAATTGTGTACTTAGCACCGGTACACCCCGTATATTATTATTATAAAATGGTACGCCAAGTAGCATATTGTTGTTGTTCGGAACGTTAGGTTGATTTTAAACAAATCCAGGAATCGTTAAATGCTGACAACATATTTGTTTTAAATTTGTTGTTTTCGTTTAAGTTATTTTGCTAATTTAACACTTTTACCGAACACTGCACGTTGTTTATTTGTTATCATATATTTACACTGATCGAAGCCGGATGTCACGCAACTTGTTTATCTGAATTAAAATGACAATTTAAAATTGAACTTTACTTTTAGTCCAGGTGTGAATTGGGAGCCGCTATCAGCGGCCTCGCCTCATGGCACGGCCACTCTATGCGTACGATCGTTTGAAAACAAAATTTATAAATTACTCACATTTTTGATTTATATATGAAATGAAACTCTTGTGTCCTGTTTTGTTTGCACAATACTTACATTTATTTAAACAAAAGTTTAATTGCGTTTAATTTAACTTTTATTGGCACTGTGGTTTACCATGTTAACAGCAGTAAAGGCAGGGTCGTATTGTATTTTTTAATAACAAATTACACTGGACAAGACACAAGTATTGATATAATAATAAATAAAATCAGAAAACAAACAAAACAGAAGATAGAAACAAATTACCTTTATCCATTTTCAAAATAATTATCATCCTTTAGAACAGATTTTTGGTAACTTCCATAAAGCTCTTGGAAACTGCCAACAAAAGCCTCTTTAGTAATCACACCTTCTTGGATTGTTTAAGCTGGGAATAGTCTACCCAATTTTAATAACTATCTAGGAAAGAACCCATACGCATTAAATAATTAAATACGAATTAAAAACGTTTAAAGTCAATATATATATATATATATATAAAAAGGGAAAAAAGGCCTTTTTGCTGCTTTTTATAAAAAATGCCTTTTTACTAGATTTTCCAATAATTTTCCTTTTACTTTAACAGGTCGCAAATATCATTAAGGATGAGAAATTTCTACAGCAAGATGTGCTTGCCTGCTTAATCCTTAATCTTCTTAATAGCTTAGTGAAAGTCAACCAAGCACTTCTATTGCTTAATATTTCAATTAAAAGTACACTATACTATGCTTCCTATGATTTAATGTGCACCAGGTCATTAAGAGATGTTATATTGGGTATTTGTATTTATAAAAAAATCAAATAAAGAAAAAAACAAAAGTTATGAATACAATCAAAAAACGAAAACTAAAACATTTGGGTCACATTATGAGAGGGAATAAATACTCATTGCTGAGAAATATAATGCAAGGCAAGATTAGAGGGAAACGTAGCGTGAGTAGAAGAAGAATGTCTTGGGTGCAGAACCTGCGTGAGTGGTATAATTGCAGCTCAAGTGAACTCTTCAAAACAGTAGATAAAGTCAAAATAACCATGATGATTGTCAATCTCCGTAGGAGTGGAACAAGAAGAAGAAGATCTATAAAAATTTACCAGAAAATTTAGAGAATATAAAAGTGGGAGCAGGGTGGTCAAGCGAAACCTTCAGAAACTTATTCATTTTATTGTTAACCGCGAATCGAGATAGTGTGTTTCCAAAATAAATAAGTAAAAATGCCTAAATCTAAAAAAGAACATTTTTCTATATGGTGTAAATTAGATAAAAGTTTTTATAATTGCAATTTGCAAAATTTGCCAGATAAAAAAATCAAATTTTCGAGAATTAAAACAAAAACAATGTTTTGTTTTGTGAAGAGACCAATTTATCTGTTTATTGAAAAAATATTAACGTTAAACTAGAATTACTTTCATTAAAAATTAAATTTTTAAAAACATTTTGAAAATCTTTATTTTTGTTTTTTACTTTTTAGTTGCAAGCCACTAAAAAATACTGTGAAAATAGCATTTGAAATCGGCAAAGCATTTAGCTAATGTTAAGTTGAAACGTCCAAAGCAAACTTTGTTAATGAATTCTATTCAAAAGTGATGGGAGGGGCAAAAGATTATTTTTCTCTTCGGATTTCTGAAAGGTATCTCAAAAGCAATATACCTTTGCATAAGCTAAATAATCCTGCTCTAAGAGAATTTTTGGAAGAATCCACAAATAAAACCGTTCCAGACAAATCAACATTGAGAAAAAATTATCTCAATAAGGTCTACTCTTCAGTAAGTTACAGTAACTTTCAATAATTCAAAAATATGTATTCAGGTAAAAATTTATTTTAGAAATTAAACAACATTGCGAAGCACATTGGAGACGATTACATTTGAATTACGGTTGACGAAATTCAACAACAAATTCAATGGGGCGCCATATACATCTTATAATTGGAAAGTTAAATCCCGAAGGCAAGTCAACAACATTTTTATTGTTATCAAAACAGACAGAACGAACCATAAACTCATTCTCAGTCTTTTCTGCTTATAGCTCCTTTCCCGTATACTATTTTGTGCTTTTCTGTTATTGCTTTCCTAAATTTGTAGCACTTTAACCTCATTACTTCATTGTTTGCAGTGGATTTATCCTTTCAGTGTCATCTACAAATGACGATCCTCAAAGTCTATCTAGATATGTGCATGCGTGCTCATTTGTTTCATATTACCTTTGAGATATCTTCTGTTTACCGAACTTTTTAGACATACTTCTTATAAAAAAGAGTTTGACCTCCAGGTGGCGAGAGCGGAATTTGAACCCGCAACTCTTGGTTTCGTAGTCTAGCGACCTATCCACTAAACCACCACGGCTCTCACCTAGCATTTATTTAATGTTATTTGACTATTTTTCTAAAAAACCATGATAACTTTGTTAATCATTCCACAAAGTATGGTCCATTGTGGAAGATTGTCTTCGTACAGAATTTCCGTATACGACGATTATTTGTTTTTCTCGAAGTATAAACGTTTTATAATTTTTGTATGTAAAGTAAAATCTCCTATTGATACAATATTTGCCATAGTACAAACAGTTTTCGTTTTAATTTAAAGGTTGTGTGTCCAGTTTTTCCAAAAAAAAAAAATAAACAAATAAAGCGACTATTTGCTTCGAAGTGCTTCGAGTGTGAACGACTTTTGTTGGGTTCGACTCTTCTTGGAAGACCCATACAGTCGGCTGCTGTTTATTTTTGGGCTTATACGCATAAATCCAAGATTCGTCAACCGTGACGATGTAAACAGTTTTTGAAGCACCACGATCGTATTTATTGAGCTTTTTTTGAGTGACTGCGAGATTCAACGCGCACACAGCTTTTTCGCGGTTAAATGTTCATGCAACATCGATTGTATGCTAACGACACTAATGCCTAAGGATGCCTGAATTTCACGATAAGTCACATGACTAGTTTGCTTTATCAGTTCGCGTATGATTACTAGATGCGCAACTAAGTTTCCGGGTTTTTTCGATCAATATAAAATGGAAAATTTCAAGGGGAATACAAAAAATGATTTATTCAAAGTATCATCCCTCGCTAGCTACACATTTTTGCTATCTCTGTGGCAGTACATGAATACCGCAACGATAAAACGACTCATCTTTGGAACGAAACCATTCATTCAACCAATTTTGAACTTCTTGAAATTGGCCAAGTGTAGCCTAGCCAAGCCATGCGCAATCGACCGGAACAAGTGATAATCGAAAAGGGCCGGGTCTGGCGAATACGGCGGGTGCGGTAGCAGATCCCGTTTCAGCGTTCTGATGGTGTCCTGAACGATGGAAGTGCGATGGCACGGAGCGTTGTCATGCTGCAATATCACTCGTTCGTATCTCGTGTCCCATTCTGGCCGTTTTCCAGCAATCCATGGTTTAAATTTATCAGTTGTTTTCGGTAGCGATATCCATTGACAGTTTCATCAGCTCATAGTACACGATTCCTTTCTGGTCCCACCAAACGCTTCTTTCCGAAGCGATTTGGCCGTGTCGTCAATGTCGATGCTTCGTCAGGTGAAAGCCACAATTTTTTGCGTTTGGGATTCTCGAAATATATACACTTCTCATCGCTAGTAACAATTTAATGCAGAAATTCTTTTTAATTCAAAAGCAAAATTTCGGAAGTGGATCTTTGATTTTCAATCTGTCTTCCAGTCAACTGCTGCGCCCATTTTTCTTCCTTTCAAATTTTTCCCATGGCATGTAAACGTTTGTAAATACCTTGGTGAGTCATGTTTAATGCCCCCGCAAGTTAATCTTGTGTTTGCATATTATCTTCATCCAACAACACTTGCAGATCGGCGCCCCTAATTGTTTTTGGTCTGCCGGAACGCTCCTTGTTCGCAGTGTCAAAATCGGCAATCTTCACAGGTGATTTTGATGGTGCATGTTGGCCGTACAAGAAAACGTCGTGCTTCGGCTGCATTTTTTTTAAGTTAAAACAGAAAAGCAAAGCTTCCCGCAAATACTGTTTATTTGGCACAAAACTCGACGTCTTCGTTGTTAGAAAAAATATTATGCTATTTAAATACATAGGGGAACGGCAGGTAGTGTGGGCCAGCGGGTAGTATGGGCTAATTGGTAGTAATCCTGCCATGCGCAGAGAGAGTATTTACTAAGCCTTGTAGTCTATGAGTGATCAATCTTTATTTGTGAGTTTTCAGATTTTTGCCTCGAATAATTTTTATCATCACCCTAAGTCATTACAGGTAAGAATAGATTTATGAAACTAGGGTTATTATTTAGTTTACTCTATTAATATAAAACACTGACAGTTTCCTTTGGTTTGCTCTAACCTCTTACGCTATCTGCCATGTTTTCATATCAATGTGGATCGGGTAGTATGAGCCATGCCAGTTTCAGGTGGTATGGGCCACGTAACTAATTTGTCTTTTTTATATTTTTAGGACACTATGCCAAAATTTAAGAAGAAACCGAAAGGTGAGGGTCGAGGGGAGTGGTCAGAGGATGATATGAAAAAAGCCGTAGCAAGTGTTCTAAAAAATAAACTTTCTGAAAGGGCTGCGTCCGATCGCTATCATGTACCAAGAAGCACTTTGCAAAGGAAGTTAGAAGCTATTTCAAATAATAAGTCGACTGAAAAACCCATAGATGGGGTGTTTTAAGGCAATCTTTGAGGAAAGATGTTAAGCTCAGTTAGTAGCTCATATAAAGGAGTTAGATTCGAGACTAATGCCCTTATCCAAATCAGAGTTGTTAAATCTGGCCTTTAACCTGGCCGAAAAATTAAATGTAAATCACAAATGTAATAATAAAAAAATGACCGAGAAAGATTTTTATGCTAGTTTTATGAAGAGGCACCTAGAACTGAGTTACAGAAAACCACAATCAACTAGTTTTATGCGGTGTGTAGAGTTTAATAAGCCACAGGTTGAAAGATTCTTTAGCCCGGTGGAAATTCTCTTAGAAAAACATTGCTGTCGGTCGTCCAGAATTTTTTGAGTATGCACAAAAATGATATGGTCATTACATTGAAAGGAAAACGTCAAGTTGAGAATATGGCTTCAGAAGAGAAAGGCCGCAATGTTACACTTATGGTCTGCATGAGTGCAACCGGTTAATTTGTTCCTCTACTTTTTATTTTTCTGAGGAAAATAATGAATGACCGCCTCATAATTGTTGCTCTAACCGAAAGCATTAGTTTTCCAACTCCTACTGGATGGATGATGGCTGAGGCTTTTCTCAAGTGGCTTGAGCACTTTGTTTTCTTCACAAAGTCATCCGCAGAAGATCCTGTCTTGCTGATAGATGGGCATGGACTTAGATGTCATCATGTTTGCTCATGAAAACCATATCCACATGTTAAGTTTTCCTCCTAATACTAAGCACATGTTAGAGTCCCTAGACAGATCGTTCATGAAGTCATTTAAAAACTACTACAACACTGTTTGCAGTTTATGGATGAGGGCTAAACCAAGGTCAAGAATCAATGATTATGAGATGACAAAATTAGTAACTGATGCCTACAAGCAGGTGTGTCGAATGGACATTGCTGAAAATGGATTTAGATGCACTGGCATTTACCCGACAAACCCAAACATTTTCACTGATTTGGACTTTATAGGCAGTGAGACCTCAAACATTCAACAGGCACCGCTTCCTGAAACTACTTTTAAAGAAACTGCTGTTGCTACATCTAAGATCTCCTCTTCGAGCTCACCAGCAGCCTTGCCAAGCTCTCCTCAACCTGCTTTTTAGGCAAATTCTAGAATTTCTTCTAAAAAGACCATAACTCCCTCCGAAGCAGCAACCTCACCTCAACTTTCTGATTTTGAAAATGTTTTAAAAGTGGTGTCGCGTCTGCCAGCTGCAGTGAAAAGAGGTTGACGAGCTGAAAAAGAAAGGCAGAGAAGAGCGAAATATTGACATGAACGCCAGTGAAAAATGTATTGACTGAAAAAAAAGATTCGGAAAAGCAAAAAGTTGAACAGATAAGGATAAGGAAACAAATAAAATTTTTAAAACAAAAACAAAGGTGACTGGCAAAAAACGAAGCAAAATGTTTGGTTTTGACAGTCCTACACCAGTCATTTCTCAAGATAATGTGGATGTGGAATTCATTGTATGCAGAGAAACTCATAAAGAAAACTAGATCCAGTGTAAAGCCTGTAAATTCTGGATACACGAGCTCTGTGGGTCATTGATAACTAGCATTTTTACTTTTGTGATCTTTGTGAGATAAATAAATGAGTTGTAATATATTATACATTAATTTGCACAAGAAAAATATATTTTTTGCATTTATAAACCTAATAATTTTGATGTTGCCTGTACTACCTGACAATTTTTTAAATGTTCAAAATGTAAGATTACAACTAATTGCATTTTATATTATATTTGCTTCATATACTGCTAAATATATTTTTAGTACTAGTGAAAAAGTAGTTGAAAAGAAAACCAATTTTGACCACAAATACAAATAAGGGGGCCATACTACCCGCCGTTCCCCTAAGTCTCGATAACATATCTTTACCAAACTGTTGACTTAGCTTAGACAAAAGATTGATTTACTTTAACATTTTTTACGTTATCATTCTTAACAAGTGGTGGCATTTTTATTTGTGAAGTGTCACACCAACAGTTTAAGTCGCATGAAAATCGTCGATAGCTCACCAATGAAGAAAGAAAAGCTATTCTTTGTTGGCACGAACAGTCGTTTAGCTAATCTGAGATTTATTATATAAACTCCACCAGAAACGCAATATATTTGTGAACTCGGTTTTAAAGAACATCGCAATTGATGCTAATTTTTGCAATACCTCTTAAAGAGCTATGACACTCATTTTCCTTTAAATGGCTTCGAGAATTGTTAAGATTGTTGCATCTGAGGTAGTGAAAATCTACGTGTTATTTATTAGAAATCAATACAACCACAGAAATGTACTGTTTGATGTACATTGCAGACTAGAAAAATCACTAGCCCGTACTTTTTTGAGGACAAAGCTGGCAACGCTGTTACTGTCCATGGTGTACGTTATTGAGAGAAGCTAAAGAACTTCTTTAATTAAACCAATGATTTGTACTTAAATAGCATGTGATTTCAACAAAATGGAGTCACATGCCACACAACAGGTGAAACACTCACTTTAGTTCAAACCAAATTTTCTGATCGTGTGATCTCGCAGAGGGGTGACATCTATTGGCCACCGAGGTCTTGCAATTTAACTCTATTAGATAAGGAAAGGCTTATGTCAATAAAGAGAACATCGGATAAAATAGAGCCGCATTTATGGGATAGTTTTATAAAAAAAACTTGCTAAAAGAGCAGTTGCATGCCGACGGAGTCGTGGACGGCTTTTAGCATACTTAACTATTAAGTCTGCACTTTACACAGATAAAAATTAAATTCAAATTATTCCAGTACTTTGTCTTACATTATTACATGTTAATTGTATTGTAAACTGCTAGGCATCATATGCTAGCAGGTATTGTTGGAATTTGCGATGGACTGGAGGATATAAAGAGTTTATTTTCGATCACATCACCTCGTAAGAAAAATAAACTTACCAACATTAAAAATAATTAACTATCTTTACCTGTAATTTGTAGAACAACTAATCACTCAACTATAGTTACTATTAAAGTACTTTACTTAAATAGTCTGTAGTAGCATTTAAGTCTGCATAGGAAAGGTTTAACTTCTTGACAGAAAAAAAGTTATTTATTTTTTTTCGTGGATCTTATCGTGGTATGTGCTGTTTTGCTATAATGTCATTCAATAACATAGATAACTTTGTTTATAATTCCACGAAAAACAATTTGATAACCACGTAAGCAATTTGTTAACTAAAAGTAATTTTTTAGAGTAACGTAAATATTTAGTCACTGCTTTTACATACACTAAGAAAATTAAGTGATCTTAACTAAACGATATACGCGTGTATTTTTTCAGTGAAGAATTCCGACTCAAATGTACTTTTATAGGTACCAAAATCTTTTAATTCACTAGGTGCACTGCTAAAGTGTTTGGGTAGGACTTGAGATAAATTTGATGTTTTCATTACCACACTTCCTTTTTTCTCTACTATTTTTATGCGGAAATCGATAAAACGTTTTATTCGTCAGATATTACAGTACATCTATTATGAACCTTTATATTTTTGACTAGAACGGTTGTAAGATTTCCAGATTCCAGGTGCTCGCCGAGCCCTACATGTGGACCTACTTCCACATAGGTTTCAATACGGCTTTGTAGATTAGCAAATTAGCCGTAACCGTTTTGTATATTTTAAGCATAGTTGTTTATGCTTGGTAGAGATATATTTCTTTTACATTCGTTTGCCATGCAAGTGGATAATTAAATCGTCTGGTTGTGGTAGTAATAGGTGAGTTGTTTAGAGTCATAGAAGGCACGTATCATTACAAAGTTTAAAGATAACCTAAACGTATTTATTTCATAGGCTTTGATGTGCCATTTTCTTAGCCAATCTTCTAGTAAGTTTAAAGAAGCTTAACGATAATGTATATAGGAAATAGTTAGGACAGATTATGCTTCCTTGAGGAAAGAGTTCATGTCGTATAGATTTTTACTCATCCTGGAATTTAAATAGTTCACAATATATGTGTGCAAGTATTTGCTTGATTTTTAGAAGCAATAACACAAATTAGAATTAATGATCAAAAACCTGGGATGTATTAAGGGAAACTGCTGAACAATATTGCTTTGTTTCAAAGGCTTGGTTAATTTTACCTACGATTCTGTATTTCTGTTTGATTGTAGCATTCCCATATTTAAGCAGGTGTTTTGAAATCAGATTGATGCCTTAGTTTCTTGGGTAAAAGTTATTCAAAAATTTTGGCAACAAACTTATTAAACAGTAAGATGTTATTCTTCAAGAGATGCCATCTTATGACTATTGTACAGATTCCAATAGAATTTAGTTTATCTCTTTTAAATCAGAAACTTATTAGAGAAACTTTATAAAACAATAAGGTAAATCAGTTATCTCGCTTTCAGATGTGTTTACAAACATGTAACTTTATTTTAATCGATATTTACAGTAGTATTAAGGAGATGAAAGTGAAGATAAATTAAAACAAAAACTGCATTAGCTGAATTTAATTAATAAAATTGTGTAAGCTCAAATCATGTAACTATAGTTGCTTATACTTTACAAATAAGGGTTTATATTACTTACAGTATAGTACGGTTCTAGCAACCCATAAAAGGAAAGAAACAATTAATTAATAAGGAAAAAACGAGAAAAAGGGATTATTGTATTAGAACACTGAAACGCCAAACCAAGTAGAAAAATATATGAATAATAGTAAGATTACATATATGGGAACAAGAAATAAACAGTAAGGGACAAAGGTTTCTGGCTCTGTGTAAAAATATAAAGATAAAAATATGAAAATAATTCAATAACAATAACAAAATAGCACATAAAGTGAAGATAAAAACAGCTGCATTTGAAATAGTTTATCATAAACACAGAAAAAGATAAAAATGCATATAAAGAGCAACAAACATAAATTAAGAATACGGGAGAAAAAAATGCAGAGGTCTGGTAAGTTATATAGAAGAGACAAACATAGCGATTTTTATAAAATGTTAGAACCCATGAAGCAAATCAATATAATTTATCATTAATATCTATAAAACAATGGTAAAAGTGTTATTAAATATTTCTTTAAAGAATAGGCCACACTTAGTAAAGAAAAAATAAAACTACAAGACGATCGATATAACAGGAGAATAAATAAGAAAGGTAGTAAAAACATTAAATATCTACAAGCCCCTGTGCCAGAAAATATTTATGAAGGGCATGATCAAGCTAATAGCAAGACTAATAATTAAAATAATAAATGGCGATCCACCAAATGGAAAGAAACACGCATAACATCGATATATAAAAAGAAAAAAAAAACAAATTCGAAAATTATAGAGGAATATCAGTTACGAGTACAGCAAGTAAAATCCATGGGCGTATATTAAGAATAAAATAGAAAGCGCCCAGAGCGCAGAAATTAGAACAACAAATTGGATTTAATAAAGAAAAATTATGTACGGGAAACGTACTCACTCTATTTTAAATCATATAGAACATTGTTGACATAGAAAAAGAACTACACTTAGTATTTGTCAATATTACAAAAACGTACAATACAAAAAATTAATATTAAGAGTGACGATAGAAAACAAGCTATTGGAAAACCTTAAAATAAGTAAGGGACTAAGACAAGATCACTTACCCTCTTTAAAATATATTGACAAAGTACTAGAATTGTAGAAAAGTAAATGTAGAAGGATGGGAACAGAAATAGATGTTACTCTACATTATCTTTGCAAACGACCAAGTTCATATAGCATAGGACCAAAACGACGTAACATACAATACGTATGTGATATAAAAAATAGTTGAGAAGTATGAAAAGTGGGGGTGAAAATAAATATGAGAAAAATAATATTACTAATAGCACAAAAAACTTGGAACTAAAAAATGAGGTTAAGATAAAACATGGGGCTGGCGAAGAGATTGCTCTGTAAGCAATCCCAGAACGAACTTAAAAAGACCTTTCGATTTCGATTTCGAATTTTCCCGAAATTCGAATATCTCGAAAATTATTCGACATAGAATTTTTTCGACTTCATTTTCGAATTTAGCGTAAAATTTCTTATAAGAATCCATTTTCAAACCGACAGACCGACAGCCCGACAGACATAGAATTCAGTAACGAACTTTTTAAGTTCGTTGATAAAAATGGAATGGGGGACAGTACATTAAAAAATAAAATAATAAAAAAAAAACGCGATAGTACTTTATTTGACACTATGGTATAGAACTATAAGTAGAGAAAGGAAAAACAAATATATAACAATATAGTAAGATATAACACTCGGGTCAAAAAGTTCCGGGACTAACCAATAAAAAACATTTTTTTCACAAAATTCCAACGCTTTTGTAACATTGCTATGCCTTTCCTATAAAACGATCTATCTTTTGCCTCAAAATAGGTTTCAGCTTCTGCAATCACTTCTTCATTCCAGCCATATTTTTCCTGTAGCATTTTTTGAGATTTGCGAACAGATAATAGTTGCTGGGTGCAAGATCTGGAGAATATAGTGGGTAGAGCAGCAATTCTAATCGTAAGTCGTTCAATTTTAGCATGGTTTTCATCGACTTGTGAATTGGTGCATCGTTTACGCTTTATTTCGTCACTCAATCGGTCCAATAATGCAATATAATAGTCACTGTTGATCGTTTGCCCCTTATTTAGATAGTCAATGAACAATATTTAATGCGAATCTTATAAAAAAGACGCCATAACCTTGCCGGCCGACTGTTGAATCTTCGGACGCTTTGAACGCCTTACTCCATCAGATCTCCACTCAGCAGAAGTTCTTTTCGACTCTGGTGTATAGTGGTGGATCCACGTTTGGTCCATTGTCAGATACCAACGCAAAAAATCCTTTGTATCACGCTTAAAAAGCTCCAAACAGTGCTCGGATTCATTAACACGTTGTTGCTATTGCTCCATAGTGAGCAATCGCGGCACCCACTTTTCATGAAAAGTGTTGAACACGCTGCCTTTTGATATTTTTAGGATGTCAGCTATTTCCTGCAACTTTACTTGACGATCGTCCATAACAATTTTTAGGATTTTTTGGATGTTTCTGGTGTAGTCATCTCTTTTGGGCGTTCCGCATCTTCGGTGGCCGTAGGACTGCGTTTAAAATCAGAATACCATCGACAAATGATTGTCTTTGACAGAGAATTTTCTGGGTAACACTTTTCTTTTTTTTATTAACACACGTCATTGTTTACAAAATCACAGAAGTAGCGTCACTTCAACTTCAATATCTCGAAACCTATTGAATTAATGTCATGAAATTTTGACAAGTTTCTCTTGAAGGTTGGTACTACCTAAAACAAAAACGCTTTTGGTATTTGTGGCGCCCTCTGTGGGTTAGTCCCGGGACTTTTTGAGTGTTATAAAAACAAATGGAGCAATCATGGCAATTGAAAAAAAAAGGTTAAAAGCATTGGAAATGGAGGCGAGAATTATAAGATTAGATAGGGTTTGAAACGAGTCAATGATGAGCATAACGTGAGTTGAAAAAGACACAGCAAAATATGTAAAAAATGTTCAGAGGATAAACGAAATGTGGTTTCTAAAGAAGACAATAGAAAGGGTCCCTCAAAAACGCAGAAAACTGAAAAAGTTTGGAAAAATCTGGAGAAAAAAGGAAAAATAAAAAAAGAGAAGGGCATAGAGGAAGGAGAGTAAACAAACAAAGAGAGATGGGAGAAATTATTGCGAACTGAAAGGCAATAGATGGCGAAAAGTCAGGAAGGAGAAGAAGAAAATCAATGTTTTGAAATAACATTTTTAACGTCTTTTGAGAGGTCGTCGAAGTTTTATTCTAAAATTTCCGATTTTTGTAAAATTTTTTGTGAAGGATATTTTATCATAACCATTTCTAAAGATCCTACAGGTTGTTACGTCACCTGGCGTCCATTTTAACATTATACAATATACCAAAAATTTTCATTTCTATAAATAAATTTTGTTTCGATATCTTTGCCATATTTCTACATTGCAAGTGACAGCCACTTAATTCTCTCTACTTTAATATTCCTCACCATGTCCTTTCCTTATAGGTTCTGTAATAAATCTTGGTTTATTCTTCGTCCTATTAGTTCATTTTTCCAAATTAATCTACAGGTTGTTTTTAATATCTCGAGCTAGTTTTGTTTATATTATTTTTTAGGTACTTTATATTTCAATTCTTAAAAATCGACAAATATATTTAATTATATACAATGCAAATTAATGAACTTACTAAATTTCAAATGTAAGTAACATAATTAGTTAACATGGGATTATAAGAAGCAATAAAGATAAGTTGGTATTTTATGATTTTAATTTAAAAATTTAAGTAAAACAATAAAATAAATTAATATAATCACTTTTCTTTGGGCATATACTTATCTTTTCATGTATAATATATTCAAATTAGAAAAAAAAAATTTCTATGGCTTTTTTAAGCACTGCATATATTTTATCAGCGATAATGAGAAAGTTCAATTATAATTTTTTTTAAATAACAGTAATGCCGATGTATTCATATATTCACAGTTAAAATTTTTGTTTGAGTTATAAAATATTGTTTATTTTAGATTGTATAATTGTTAATACTTTAATATGACATATTAAAATAGTACCTTGATAAAATTAAGTACCAATTCTCAGTATTACGTTGAGAAATATGAATGCCTTGTTTTGGGAACGTCGGTATGTACATATAAGCAAATTTTCGATTCTTACTAGTGTAACAAAGCAAAAAACCAAAATACAAAATTTATTATTTATTATTTTGGACATCTCAAATTATTTTGTATGTAAGTAAATAAATAAATCTTTATATTAGATGAGATAATATCATTTAAAAGATCGTGATTAGCAAAGAAAATATTTGTTAATTCTTGATTTTGGTTAACAGTTACATATCGTAATTTTCTTGGAAAACAGATAAAGATATGCAAGTTTTGATTTGTTATAAATTTGCGAATGAGTTCTAAGGTCTCCATTTTTTTTCTTCGGCAGTGAGAGTGTAAGTAAAAATGTGTGATTAATTTTAAAAGCCGTGGGAAATATTTCTAAATTTGTAATATAGATGGCAGCACCATACAATGTACACCAGTCTAATTACCACAATTGCAGTGAGGGTTGTTTTGTATACTTCAAATGGCAACGTTTAGTGTTCAAGAACAATGTGAACAACGTGAACAACGTTCATCAAAATTCATCGCCGATTGAGTGAGATATGCCGTGAAAGCGTTATGGAGGTTAAAAATGTGCGTTTGTAGGTACGAAAGTTTAAAAAGCGAGAGTTGTGGGACAATGAACCAAAACAGCCTCGGCTACGAACCAGCCGGACCAAAACCATGATTGCGCGAGTGGAGCAAGTTGTTATGGAAAACCGTCGATTAACTGTGCATAATATCGCCTCTACATTCCGTATTTCTATAGGATTTGTAAAATCCATTTTGCATGATGACCTACAAATGTGGAAAGTTCCTTCAAGGTGGATTTCACGAATGCTAACGAACGAAGATAAGGCTGCGCGGGTAGCTTTGTCTCAGGACATGAGTTCCAATCATGAAGGACACTCTCCGTGGCCGCTCATTTTCCACTCGATCCATTGTTGGCTTAGCGATTTTTCAGTAGGCAAAACACACCCCTAAATAAGTATTCTCAAGAGCTACAACGTTGTAAAAAAAATGTACTTTAAGACGGGGGTTGTGTTGAGAAGTAACAAAAGTTTCAACTTTCTTGAGCACATACTTTTTCAGAAAAAAATTTGGACATCTCAGAACTTGAACACACCTATTGTTATTGGTGGAATTTAATCGTTCACTATTTATTGTTCTACTGGAATTATGAAATTAACGAGTCAACATTAGATCACGCCAGCGAATGATTTGCATGGTTTGTTAATAAAGAATACCAGTCGTTGAAAATTTAGATATAGATATAGAATTTTTTCGACTTCATTTTCGAATTCAGCGTAAAATTTCCTATAAGAATCACATTTAAAATCGTAATGTCGAAAATTTTCCCGAAATTCGAAGTCGAATATCTCGAAAGTTATTCAAGATAGAAATTTCTTAATTTCGAATTCGAAATAAGCGTAAAATTTCCTATAAGAATCCATTTTCAAATTTTAAAAAAATCTGAAATTTTGTGACGAACCGACAGACCGACAGACAGACATATAGAATTCAGTAACGAACTTTTTAAGTTCGTTGATCTAAAGTTTATTTAAATAAAGCTGCGTTCCTTTTTTTTAACTAAAAACTTAAACCTCTATATCACTTTCGACCATATTAATTTTGGTGGACAAACCCACTTCACTCTTTTATATTTTGCGCCACTGCACTCGCTTCTTGCCACGATTTTTCTTTCTTGGCTAATATTTTTCCCACTACATCATACCACGTGTCTTTTGGCCTTCCTTTGTCCCTTTTTTTAACGACCTTTGTATTCTATACTTGCTTAATAAGATGATTAAGCTGGTAGAAATGACATTTAGAACAACGAAAAGTTGAAAAGTTGCGGTAGAAGAAAGGCTATCTAAAAAATTCAAGGTTAAAAAAGGGCGAAAACAAGGGAAATCCCTATCAACGGTGTTATTTAACTCTGTATTAGAAATGATATTTAGAGATAGAGCAGAATAAAAACTCAAGGGATGATACATGACAGGATGAATCAAATTCTCGCTTATGCAGACGTTGTAATGTTCATGGCTAGATCATAAGACAAACTCGTCAAAATGTTCAAGGCTTTTGAATAAAAAGCAAAAGAGTATGCCCTCCATATTAATGAGGAGAAAACTAAATACATAAAGATGAAGGACAACACAATCAGGGAACAAATGCAAATCAAGATTCTGACAGAACGACAAAAAGATTACATTTTCGAAAAGGTCGAAAAGTTTTAGTACCTGGACATAACAGTAACTAGTAAAGATGACATGATAAAATAAATAGACAAGAGAATTACAAAGGAAAGTAGATCGGTAGGAGCGCTTTACAACTTATTTAGAGCCAAAAACATCTCTCTCATAGGCAGCGAAACCTAGATTGTACCAATTGATAGTACATAGATGTGAGTGCTGGATCATGAGCAAGAGAGAGGAGGAGAAACTGAACGCTTGTGGACATAAAGTGTTAAGAAAAATTTTTGGGGGCATCAAATAACACGAAAATGTATGAAGAATAAGAACAAATTTATAGGCTAAGCAATCATTATCGGAAATCAACGATAAGTCAGAAAGTCAGGGCAACTAGTTTACGATGGTTGGGCTACGTTTCCAGAATGACGAATAACAGATGGGCAAAAAAGATGTTGAGTAGAGGGGAAAAGAGAAAAAAAGAGAACGGTTACGGAGGAAAGGGCCTGCCAAGCTGAAATAAAAATGATATTCTTAATGATATTCTTAAAGTTTACTACAGGATGGCTTCACATCTCCTACCCCCTTTCGAGATTGTTCTAGAAGTAATGAAGAGAAAAATGTAAAGGCATGGGGATTATAATTAGAAAAACACACCTTCACACCTTAAATTTCGCTGATGGTCAGGTGGTAACTGGACAAAATAAAGATGACAGCTTCATGGTTTGTAAACTCACTAAATATCCACCATGGCCTGGAAATTAATTTTAGTAAAACCCAATACTTGTCACAGGAACAAAAGTGTGGCAGAGTTACACAAAGGTTGCAGAAAATAGTAGAATAAGAGAAAAAAGAGTTCTACATACTTTGGTTCTACAATCTCAAATTAAGAGACAATACAAAAAGCAGACTACATTCAACATGACTATGCATAAAACAGTTAAATGGAATCTTACTCGATACGTACATCAGATAAAAATACAAAATAGATGATTGGAATATGGCGCAGAGAGTTGAATTATAAAAAAAGAAATTAGAGTAGAATTACCGCTATGGAGATTAAATATTGGAACAAACATAACAGAGTAACAAAACTAGCAAGAATTTCTAATAAACTAATACAAAGAAGAATACCAGTGAAGGAAGACATACTTACATCAAAGACAATGGGATTCGATAGGAAAAAGAAAGCGTGAAAGGCTGAGAAGAACTTTTAGGTGCGAGATAAACCATGAAATGGAGAGGTCTCAGAGAAGGAGAGCGAAATAATAAAGAATAGTAAGCATATCCAAAATCTAATATAAATATATTGCTTTCTATTTATGCTAAAAAAATTAATCGTTTTTGAAAAGAGCATTATAAGGTTTTAAGAATATCTGTTTATTGTCAAGCGTGTTGACAGCCATTTAATTAATCTTATTAAGAATTATATAATAAATTTAAAAACTTGAATACTAGGTTGTAACAAAACATTACATTATTATTTTGCAATTTGTTATTTTGACTTTAAAAAGATTTTCTTTTAAAAATTATTTGGTCTTAAAACTATTACAATAAAAAATTTCTAAATTTTTTTAAGAGAATATTTTGGAAGATTTTTATATATTTTTATAATTTATTATTTATGTATAACAAGTTTAGTCATCCAATTTAAAATTTATCGTCACACACATAAAGTTGACACAAATTTAGTAAATTATAATCAATTTTAATGGAATTTAATTCTGATAATACTAAGATTTCGTAAAAATGTTACATAAAGTTCCATATATAATTAATAAAATAAAAAAAATATCCTTGAATGTTTTGATTATATTTTCAGGACACCCTATACATAAGAAAGCCGAAACGTAAATAAATTAGTTAAAAAGTTATAATATTGTATATGCACTAGCAATCAAAAGGAAGTTAAAATTATTTGTTGCTTTGAAATAGATATTTAATTAGAGAAATAATTTCTAAATTATTTTTTTCTATTACAAAGCGGCAACACTGCTTTTCGAAGTTTGGTCTAGCGATGCTAACTTGGTATCATAGGTCAACTATGTCCGTTGTAGGATTTGAATTGTGTTTGGCTGTGCTTTGAACTTCCAAGTTTTTGTTTTTTATTGTAGGTGTGTTTATAATAATAAAGATACAAATTGTTTAAATTTGTAATTATAATTTTAGGTAAGCGAGGAGCTTTACTCTAAATGTACGTACATAAAGTGTTTACACATGCACTCCTTATGTTAAAGAACGGCCAAAACAGGATTTAGAGGATGCCTCGCAACTAAAAATGTAAACATGAGTTTTCATCGAACTGTAACTGTTTATAATAATGTGATTTGGTTGCAGTTAGCTGTAAGACTTATAGGTATTTATATTTTAATTTGAAAGTAATCTAATATGTGCTTTCCTATTCTACATCCAGCTTTTCAACAGCGACATGTTCCATATTGTCATGTATCCTAAGCACTATTGCTTCAAGTTTTGGATAACTAAGCCACCACGCACCTTGTTTCAGGTAATTTTAGAATGTCAACTAGTGTAAGGTGATTTTTCTATATTTAATAGATATGCTACAGTAGTCTTTTCCGTAACAATTTGATAGAGCTGTATTTCTTAAAATTATTGTTTATGAATAAAATCCCCATAAAACGTGTTGCTATGGAGCACAGGGTTAAACTTTACAAGCAATAATGCACCATGTAAAATCACCATCAGATAAAAAGCTCAGTTGATGTTTGCTCCTCCATGAATTTGTTTGAAGGGAAAGACCATAATATGCTGCAAAGTACTGCTCTGCTCTTTATGTCCATATTATAGAATAGCATTAGTAATATTCCTTCATAAATGTTAATATTTGTTTTAGTGGCATACAAGTGGATTCTTGAAGAATACTCTGCATGCTGGATTGAAAATTGAGTTATTGTTGTTTAATAATGCACTATGGATAATTCATTTTTAGATAAGAGCATTATGTGGCCTAGCAAATCCACTAATATTGTAGAACTGTTAACATGAGTACCTAATGAGTAATATTAATGTTGTAAACATTTCACTCTGCCATGGCTATGGCCGAGTATGCATTGGTATTACATGCAGAAGTATGTGCTAATATAGTTCTGTTCAACTAAACTACTAGTTGCAAGCATAAATATAATTAATATGTTGTTAGATGGGTATGAGACCAGAATAGAGTATCCCTTAGTTCTCTTGTATATTACATAATTTGATGTTATATTTAATAATAAATCGGTTCTGGACTAATTTAGGACCCAAAAGAGCAAAGTTTCAATTTATTACAGAATAAAATTTGAAAACTATGTAGTTGGTGTGAGTGCTGCCTTTACAACATGCAATAAGTGCGATAAATTTCATGCTTAGATATTGAGTCCCAATGTGTTTTCCTATGGGATTGTTACTCTTTTTTTTTCTTTTTTTTTTAGAATATTGAAAGGGGCTCTGATCCTTTGGTGATCAGAGGTATAGATAAGTTGCATAACTAGTAATTACTAGGCTTGTGCCCATATACATGAGATAGTAACATTCTTCGAGGTCCTACATCGATGCTTTCACAACATGATCGGCCAATGCCTTTTTCTATTCACAACCGATTGCATGCATGTGCAGTGTCAGTACCTTAACCTGTAATGCAAACAAAATTGTCACTCATCTTTTTTTGTGACAAGTTTAGCATGCAATTTCTTTTTATAAAACAAATTTATATGTTGCATTTACAGAGTAACATGAAGAGGTGTGTTTCAATAAACAACACTATGTTAAAATTATAACATAAATGCTAAAGAAACTTACAGGGTATAAAACAAAAAGTTTTTAAAGACTACATAAATACCAAATCTAGTTACCCTATTTTGTTTTAAGCATTTTGTGTGCTGACTATTGTCTAATAAATTTATTACTAATACATTAGAATATGTTTCTAAGCGTTGAACAAATTTTTCACTGTAATTCACAATGACCAGTTTTATGTCGTCATAAATATCGTTTGTGATGAACCAAGAAGTGTCAGTTGTGGAACATAGTACCTTTGACTGAAATCTTTCAAGGATTGTTATGTTGATTTTTGATACCATATCATATGGTTGTTGTGTATTCCATATATCTAAATGACTTCAATACGACATTATACACAAGAAGTTCGTTACAGCGGGATAGCTGAGATTTCTGTGCAAGCAGCCTATATTGCTTTCTAATTTTCATATTTAACTGCTCGCCTTTTTTCCATGTATGTGTGTAGGTGGTACAGATTATTTTATTGTTCATTGTAACAGGAAGTGACTTGCCTCTGCATTTGGTAAATTTCTTGATTTAATTAAAGTTGTTTTTAACAGAATTCTTGATTCAAGATTTTGATGTACAGCTAAAATTGCATTGACGAGTGTTGGCAAGTCAGTCATGAAAAGCAGATACAGTAAGGGTCCTAGCAGACGTCTTAGTTTTTGTTCGGCAATGGCATCTTGTAGTCTTTTTGCTAGTATTTTTTCTAAATTTTTGTCAATATTGGTAAAAAACTACTTGGTTGGTATGAAGTAGGGTTATTAGGCGGTTTTTTCTGATTTTTGTATCATATTAATTTCTGCCATTTTCCATTGTTTTGAAAAGTATTTTAATCGAAATGTAGCATTGAAAAGTTGTGATAGCATGACAATTCCTTTTTGAGTTAATTCTTCTATGATCTGACCTATAACCAAGTTATCTCTGACGATTTTGTTGTCATTATCACTGTTCATCTACATACCTGCAATTTGCTGTGAACAGATAAAGGCGTTGGCTGATGATTTAATGATTTTCCTTCGTCATCGAAATCATCTGAAAATCAGGCAAGTAACCTTGTATTCACCACTGTCTGGATAACGAAAATATTCTTGTCTGTCCAGACGATGTCATGCCAGCGTGTCAATTTCTTCCCAGTCGTTTTCTGCTTGTCCGTTAACTGGTGGCCCTTGATCGTACTGTAAAGTTAAAGAGCCAGGTGTGATTTGACAATGGATCAAACTTTAACATCTCTCATGTCGAAGTGCTGGACGAATTGGCGCATGAATCGTTGAGGGTTCTTTTTGATTCTCTCTTGTATGACTTTGACAATAGCCAGCGTGGAAACGGTGACTTGTTGGCCAGGCATGCCCTTGTCCATCTTCAGTTTCTTGTATCTTTAATGATGTCATGGATGGTTGATCACGGGACATCAAGGTGTTTCTTGATGTCTAGGACAGATACCCGACTTGAACAGCTCGAGAATCGCGGATCTCCATCTCCTAGACAGTACCATTACCTCAAAAAACAAAATATGTAAAGACATGAAAACAAGGTAAAATTAAAGAAACAGACGGCGAAAACGTCTGTTGCAGCATCATTATTACCAATAGATAATGTTTAGGTGCTGAAACATACAGGAATACCCTGAAAAGCCTAACCCACCTCGGATTTGTAATACCAAAAAACTCAATGCCATATTTAGAAGGTTCCTAGGCCTGTACTAAATGAATACATATTTTTCTTGAAAACTACCCAATTGTTTGTCAATTATTACATTACATCATTATAGATCTACACCGACTAAGAAATAAATTCCACATGTACGAAATTAGAACTAATTTATCAGTTTACAATATTTGTTTTTGGGTTATTCCACTCCTCGAAAATTGTGGCTTTATCAGTATTTATTTCAGGTTATAAATTAATGAAATACAATTCAAAATAACTCGACCTGTTTACGCTTTTTGTTCTGTCTTTTTTTTCACCAAAAATAATTGTTTATTACACTTAATTTATTTTACATGTGCTTTAAACTTAAACACACTTTATCTCAGTTGTCAACGAATATCTAATGATTATTTAAGCAGAAGAGTTTTTGGGTTATTGTTAAATGTTTATTTTCAAAATGATTTTCTGTTACACATGCATTATGTGGATTTGAACATTTATTCAAAAGTTCACACATTGCATAATCTCAAACTTCTTTCACGACCAGCCTTAAGTAAGACTTTAAAGAAAGAATCTATTTTATCATGTTGCATAAGCAGCCAAGTTTTGTTCTCACCAAAACATTTTATTTAATTTTTAGTTAGTTTGTAGCATAATTATAGCTGAAATTTCTAGAATAATAAATTTTTTAAATGCATGCATCTCAGTCAATATGTCCACCTTATGCCTTGGTCTAGGAATAAAACATATATTATGAGGGTGCAACTTTTACAGTTTTAGTTATTGGTGGGTTTTTTTTTGTTTTTGCTTTAGCACTAATGAATTGTCTGTCCTATTAAGCTTCAAATAAATGTTCGAGTTTTTCAAAATTACCTTTCTCGAAGCCTTCACTTGTGCCTGTTTCTTGAATATAATTAGAATCCAATTTATCATTATATTGCCTAAACTAGATTTTTAATTGACTCTGATTCTATGTACCTTGCTTTGTTTGCTTTTATAGTTTTTTTACGACCGGTTGCTATTGTTGCTAAAAATAGAATGTGTTAATAAATAACAATGTATACTTAACTACAGCAGCGGCAAAAATTCTATCATATTCAATATTTTCGGTTACTTTCCAACGAAGAGGACACTCGGAGAAAAGATTTTCTGGGGATGTTTCCCAGAAGGTTGAAGAAGAAAAACACCAAAGTTACCAGAAATTTTCATCAAAGTCGTTGACCAGAAAATAAGAAAATGTGAAAACCCCAAATATCAACAAATCGAACAAACAATTTCATTTGAACTTTTTTATTCTTATTATTATTACACCTCCTCCCTCCGAGATTAGTGATCATATTGGCTATTTTTATTTTTGAGATGGCAGCTTGAAAAATTTCTATTGAGGTTTTTAGTCCATACCATTCGCTCATGTTTCGCAACCAAGGTGTTCTCCTTCCTCCAACGCTTCTTTTCCTTTTATTTTTCCTTGTATTATTAATTACAGCAGTCTATACTTATCATTGCGGGTAATGTGTCCAAGATAGTGTAGTTTACGAGATTTGATTATTAGCATGATTTTTAAAGTTTTGTTCATTCTAATTAGTATCAATTTATTGGAGATTTTTTGAATCCATGATATGCGCATCCATATTTCGAAGGCGTTTATTCAGTTGATGGTTTCCTTTTTAGTGTCCAGCTTTCCATGCCAAACAGTAAAATTTGAAATATGTAGCATTTAACTATTCTCATTCTAAGAACTAATTTTAGCTCATTTAAAGTAAGTTTTCTCATTTTAACAAAGGCAGCCCTTGCTTGTTCAATTCTACTTATTATTTCTTGGAGGTGGTCAGCCTGATCGTTTACTATAGTACCTAAATATTTGTAGCAGTTTGTTTGTTTTACTGTCTTATTGTTGATTTGCAGCCTAAATACTTGTGGGTTTTTGCCAACTACCAATAATTTAGTTGTCTCCGTGTTAATACTCAAACCATATCTCTCACTAACTTCGTTAATGATAGTCAGCATGTTTTTGCAAGTTCTTAATATTATCCGCTAAGATTGCGGTATCGTCGGCATACCGGATATTGGTAAAATTCTTACCATTTGAGATTATTTCATCTGGGGCATTGTCTAGGGCTTAGTGAAAGATTGTTTCCGAATATAAATTAAAAAGTAGTGAGGAGAGAATGCACCCCTGACTCACACCTCTCTTAATTTTTATTTGTTTAGAAAGTGTATTTTCTATTTTTACGACTGCTTTCTGGTGCCACTACAAATTTCCTATTATTCTAACTTTCGGGTCTAGATTTAGATTTTGCAAGATATGAGTTTTTTGTGTTTTACACGATCAAAAGCTTTCGGATAGTCGACGAACCATACATATCATTCCTTATTTACATCTTGGCAGCGTTGTGTTAATATATTAAAAGCCAACAGAGCTTTCCTGCAGAATCCAAATTGAGTTTCGTCTAGTTCCATTTCACATTTTTGATATATACGGTTATGTATTATTCTCAAAAACAGCTTTAGCATATGACTAATTAGGCTTACCGTACGATATTTTTCTCATTCATTTGTTCCTGGTTATTTTGGTATTAGAATGAATATAGACTGTAACCACTCATCTGGGATGATACCAGTACTGCAGATTACATTGAATAACTCTACTAGTCAGTTCTTCAGGTTTTAATCATTTTAAAAGTTCTATATTTACCCTATCAGGACCTGTTGCCAATTTCTATCCTTTGCTTTTTAATTGCATGGTCAACCGCTCAGTGAACATTAAGATCGTCATAGTCTTCTGTGATTTCATAATTATCAAGCCTCTCGTCTTTAAACAGTACCAAGCTTTTTCTTTCCATCTTAATAGTTTGTGTGGCATATTTAGTATAATTTTTTATATTTGTCTTTGAGATTATTTACTGTTCCATGATATCTGTTTCCCGTAAAGTCTTTGATTCTCTTGTGTAAATTAAAATCATCATATTGCCTTTGTAATTCCTCTATTTCTTCACATTTCTCATCACCCATTTTTCTTTTCTATTTTTATTTATTTTCTGATTTTTTGTGAATCTCTTTATATTTATCTTAATTTTTATTTTTGTACTGTCTACGCTGGCTCATTAAGTTTAGTATCTTATCTGTGATCCATGATTTCCTTCTATCCGTACTTTGATACCCTACCACCTCATCCTGTGTTTGCGTCATTACATCCTTAACTTCTATCCATAGATCGTTACTAACGTTCTCTTCTTGAGATTCTTTTTGTATATTTATTTTCGCAAAACTTTGTTTAACGTGCTCTGATACCTTATCACGTATTTCAGCCAACTTTAGTTTTTGTGTGCCAATCTTCTGAGGGCAAGATTATCTTTGTTTTTAAGTGTAATTCTTATATCCATTACCACAAGGATGTGGTCTGAGGCTATGTTTGCTTAGATAACTCCATTCCTATATATTTTTTAATGAGTATAAAATCTATTTGGTTTCGTACAATTATGCCTGGTTTGTCTTGCGGTGATATCCAAGTACACAACCTTTTAAGATGTTGTTTGAAGATTGTATTAGTCACAACAAATTCATGTTCTGTATAGAACTGGAGCAAACGATCTTCCCGTGGGTTTCTTTTGTCTATTCCGTATAATTCTACAAGGGGTTGGAATTTTCCGCGTTCTAGGTCGCATTATAGTTACCCATAACAAAGGTGACTTCTCTGCTTTTTGTTAATTGAAGTGCAATATTTAGTTCTGCATAAAATTCTTCGTCATTACCTTTTGTTGCAGTAGGAGCGTGTGCATGAATTATATTCAACTTGCCCATTGATGAATTTAATTGAAGTGTAACAATACCCTGTTTGACAGTGGCATGAAGTTTACTAATGATTCGTTTACTTTTCGTGATACAATTATGCCTACTCCATATTGCTGTTTAGTATCTTGACTTCCGGAATGGTAGAATACTCCATTGTCTGTTTTGTGGTGCCCGGCATTTGGCCATCGGACTTCACTCATTTCTAATATATCCAATTTTAATCCCTGCATTTCTTGAACCGCATTTGCTAATTTACCGCTTTGATACAGACTTCTTAGATTCCACGTGGCCATTCTTATTTTAGTTCAATGTATTTTCAATTACTTCTCATGATTTTTCACTTGCGGGAGGGGGAGGGGATCTTAGCGCCGCCTACTCACTTAAGAGGTGCTCCGGACTGGCGGCCAAAACTTTGTTGTTTTCAGCTATTTTGATAATCTTAGGGTAATTAATATATAATGAGGTAGGTAGCTATCCTTGTCTTTCCTCATTGCAGTACTTCCGCTTTTTTCTTACAACGTTTCAAACAATAAATTGTTGGATAGAACATAACAACAACTCAAATGCATCAATATTTGGTAGTATATCTCTTGTTCCTAATGACAGCCTGGCACATATACGGGCGTTGAATCGAGGAGGATGTCGATGGTGGACTGAAGGATTTTCTTACATTCCTCCTGCAGCTGTACGAACTTCTGATTTACCTTCCTGGTCTTTTTCTTGTCTAGTCGCCTCTTCAGTACCTCCCACAAGTGCTCGTTGGGGCTCACAGCAGATGCGTCTGCCGGTGAATGGGGACGTGCAATGGGGTTTGCCCCTCTTCTTGATGAGCGGGGAGAGTCCGGTAGTGCGGGCGAGCTTGAGGGTCCAGGATATCGTGGAATGAGTAAGTTGAAACTGGGCGGCCAGCTAGGTTTGGTCCGTTACAGTAGCTTTTGACGATGACCTGGCGTGTCTGGAGTCAGTTCCTTGGAGCCTCTTGTCCTCGGCATCTACAACAAATATTAGTACAGGAAACAGCACATGGTAACAAGAAAAAATTAATATAAAGTGTTGAAAACTATAACGCTGGAAACCGCTTTTATGCGAAATCTTATTTTTGCTGGAATATTCTTTAAACGAAGATTGATAAACTTCTGATTCTCCCATAGAAACATCGTGAGTCATGCCTGATAAGTATGGCATCTGAGTCGCCATGATTCTCCAAGTCTTCTGGGAAAAAGTTGAATTTTGATGAATATGATAGAATTTTTGCCGCTACTGTATACACCGCATATAAGATTGCAGTTTTCATAAAGGAGTACAGGTCTAAAATAAAATTAGAGTATTTATTTTTATAAACCTAAATAAATAGGATCTGTATACCAGTTATATATCTGTAAAACTTATTTATAGATATGTATTTATATATTTTTTAATATTGAAAGTCGAGTGTAACAGTATAAATATACAATACTTATGTTAAAAATTTCACGTAAACCAGCTTTGTCTTAAAATCGACAAATTTGAAGAAACTGCTATAAGGATAATTTATGTAAATATTATAATAAACTGGAAAATCTCACTCATCGGTAATAGAAATAGTTTATAGGTGAACCCCTCAAAAAGTAAGGGTGACAAATATCCACCTTATCTAAGAAGCGCTAGACTAAAGAAAGCAAAACCATAAAAATATATTTTTTAAATAAACCAATGAATTACTCATTACTATTATAACAAATATAATAAATAAAGAATACCCTGATGTATACAGCTAGATAATAACAAAAAACTGGAGATTTCAGCTCTTTACAAATCACATGATCTACCAAAAGATGAATTCATTAAAAATGTTAAAAATCATTTAATAATTGTAATTACAATTTAGACTTATTAACATTACATGATAGGACTCAGGAATTCTTGAATAACTTTTTGGGAAACGGTTATACTCCTGGATTTCAAGGAATAACAAGACCTTCAGAAATAGTAACAATGGATCATGTACCAATAATGAATTTATTAAGGTAGACTTTATAAAAATAAAGACTGCGAAACTGATCAATTCACTTATGAACCATTACACATTGTTTATATCTATTAATAAGGTAAGAAAGAAAATACTAACAAAAATCGATTATTACAAATTACATGAAAACTATATTTACAATAAGTGATCCCAATGATGCAACGAATGAACTCATCCAATAAAGAACTGTATGACTTTATAATAATATATATATATATATATATATATATATATATATATATATATATATATATATATATATATATATATATATATATATATATACAGCAAGTGGAGGAGTACGTGATTCTGAAGCTTTATTTACCACTATGGAGCAACATTTTCTTGCAATCAACTCAGCAGCTATAAAATCATCGTTGGTGAAGATGTAGCGGTTCATAGGGTATAACCCGGTTATTTTGAACCCGTTTATTTCTATCTCGGCCGTTTGGATACGAATGTAGGGTTGGCCAAAAACCTCCATAACATTATACTTTCACTGCTTCATTGTAGTACGTTTTCAGAGGCCCCATAAAAGTTTTATCTTGGGGCTGCAATTTGTGGGTGGAATGAGGAGGAAGTGAGATGATAGTCACATGGTTCTTTCTGGCCAAGTAAATCACATCTGGATTTCGAGCATGGCTATAAGGACCATACAAGATGAGTAGAACAGGCCTTTGTTCAGAGGGGCATGTCTTCTCAATGAAGTGAACGAACCATTCGGTGAACAAATTGTTTTGAACCCATCTTGAAGGCTAGGCTCTACCAATTGTACCATCAGGGCAACCTCTCATTAGAGCTTGGGTCATGCTTGTTTTAGGGAAAATTATCATTGGCGGGACATAATTACCCAAAGCGCTCATACTGGTGATAATTTTACAATTAGCCCCTCTTTCTGCGGAAGTTAAAGCTGCAATTTGTTTTTTCCCTTTCATCCCTATCACTTTATCCACGTATACACTCGGTCTGCTGGATACGAGTGTTTGTTGAAAGTCTGCCAATAGATCAAAGAAAGCTGTCACATTCTCTTTATTGAAACCCAAAGCTCTGGCATATAATATTCCAAAGGTTTGTGAATTGATAGATGAACCTTGTGTCTCTCAAAAAAAGTCAGCCCAAGCTCGTACTGCTTCTTCGTTTTTGATAGGGGTTATAGACCAGGGAAATTGTATTTTTACGTGCCAAACTCCTCATCCAAAAGATAAAATATGGAAAAAATAAGAAAAATTCCGTAGAATTTGATGAATTGGAATTAAACAACTGGATCAGAAGTTATTCAAAATGACGCCCTAAGTTGGCACAAAACAGTTTTTCGCGTTTTAAAAAAATCAAGTTTTGTACAAAAAAAAGTTTTAAATAAAATTGTAGATTTTGCAAGCTTTTTTGGATTAAAATCGATGCAAAAATGTAGTTTTTGTGAAACAACCTTTTTCGAAAAAAAAAGATTTCGCACTGAAATTTTGAGGAAGTATAGTCCTTGACAAGTAGAAAAAGTACGTTTTTTGTTTGTGCAAAAATATTGCATAGATTTTACACAAATCGATTTTTTCGGAAAAAAGATGCTTTCGTAGAATTCGATTTAAACGGGTTCTGGAGCACTTAGACGTTCTTGGGCTTAAAATGTTCTTAAGAGCTTTAGTATTACGTACAATGAGATCGCGACTTAAATATCGATAAAAAATTTAACCAAAATACTCGAATATCTTTTTCATTTCAATTTACTATATATTATTATATATAGCTGCCATTTTTCTACGAATTTTGAAAAAAAAACAGTTTTGTAGGACCTCTAGGAGCCGAAATAATTTTTTTTTGAATAAATCCTTAAGGCATAATTTATATCGTACAGCGCACGCCCCCGGGATATTCATTTTCAATAAAAAAACATTTTGGCTCATTTCATTGACGTTAAATGCTTTAAATCGCGTAGCAAAGTGTAGAAGGCAAGCGAGGGCCACTTTTTAAATCAATCCGCCTACTGCGTGTCCTGTAATTTTCATGAAGAGAATTATATATTAATATGAAATACGCATTGTTATAAAAATGAGCACGTGCGAACTACGTGGATAACCAATAAGGTTATGTGTAAATTTAATGCGTCTATAAATCTCTGGTTTTCCTGATTTATTGTAATATATAGAGAATGAATATTAAGTTGCTGTTAAAGAAGTATATACTTTGAAATATAATTAATATTTTTGTACTCAGCACTGTTCTTGTAAAATTGCACTAAATACAGCATATTCACACGAATTTACATTTGTATGATGTATTTTTGAATTTACAGATTCCTCATTAAAACAATCCATAATTTGCCAGATAAATGCATTTTATGCAATCAGCATTTAACTGAGAACACAGCAGTCTCAATTGGTACAAAAGTAATAGAAAAACTTGTGGAGTTAAGTAAGAAACGAAAAGACAAAAAGTATTACTGTTTCCAGGAACGTAACTCATTCATCATTCACAGCAATTGACAGGTAATGTACAATAGAGAGAGAGAGAGAGAGAGAGAGCGATAAAAGCGACAAAAAAAGCTGTAATAAATAAAAAACAGAAAGAACAAAGAGATAGTGATGCAGCTGCATCTTTTGAATTTTCAATTTATTATTTATTTTGCCAAAAAAGTGCCAGTATTAGAGACACGAGGGTACCTGTTAAACGCGTTTCAAGTGAAGACACAAGACTTAAATTTTAAAAGAACTGAAGTTGCGACCACAGAACGATTTTAATAGTTTATTAAAATGACTGCAACACGTTGAAAACTTACAAGATAAAGACGCTCGTAGTCACTCCCGTTGTCCAAGCTTGTTTTATAAATGCAAACCAGTCGAATTAACAGGCCATGCAATAAATGATAAAATGAATAAATGAGTGGATTTCATTATTAACTATATTTTAGAAAATGACGAAGACATAACTATCTCTAAAATATGCATTAGAAAATTATGAATGAGAAATTCCACGCCTTTCAAGAATCCAGGGGAGGGGCATAATTTTGTACAATATTCAAAATGCTATTATTATGTGTTTCCGAAATTCTCGCGATAAAATTTTAGAGGAAGGGTGATACAGTGCTAAAAAAAAGCAAGAGTGAAGAAGAAGAGCGTCTCAAAATAGTTAAGAAAGCGGCACAGGACGTACCAGCACGAAAGTATAAAACAGGTGTATACAAAGCATCTAGCAGTTTTTTCGGGGATGTAGAAATCTTTTTTAGATATTTTAATTAAAACATAAACGTTCAAAAAAGGAGAATATAATAATTACGTCGCGACGATTGCTTATATTTTCATTTCTTGCATTAGGCCATGAAGTGTTACTTCTTTTATACTTTTGGGCTTGTCTTCCATGATTCATAAAAAGCATGCATCTAAAAACTTAATTGACTCCTTGTCTTATCTTGACCTTATTGCACCTTACAAAGAAACGACGCTATTTGAAACGTTGTTATCAATGACCCCGAACATTTTAAAATCACTGGTGATAAATTTATACAAATTGTATATGGCAATGCAGACCACAATGTACATACACTAGACGCCCACAATACTTTTCACGCCATGGGCGGTATCATGTCCGTAACACCTTCACAAGTTTTTTCTTTAGGTAAAACAATACAGCGACTGAATAAAATCCCATCGGCTGTAGAAGTTGGCAAGTTTGGTTTTATTGATTTAAAGCAATTTGAAAAAAAATTTGGTGGATTGCATTCTGTTGTTGAGAATTTAGATCAGGAAAGTTATCGTCCAATAGATTTGGCATTTATTGAAATTCTGTGGCTTTAGTGAAAACCCCAAAATTCACATATAACTTCTGGTTGGAATGGTTTCCAGCAAAAAAATTAAAAATTTCGATGATTATGCAACATCAAAAATTATCCCACCACCATTTGTTAATGCTTGTCCTAGTGATTTTAACATTATTTTCACGGTGTTGATCGAAGCAAGTCGTAGAACAATGGCAGAAGGCCAAGAAATTTGCGTAGTGACATTCGACTAACCCCTTTGTTATAAGGCAAAAGAGATTATTTCATTGATTGATCCGCAAAATGATCCTTACAATTTCGTTGGGCTTAGTGGTTTCCACATGCTAATGAGTTTTCTGGGATCGATTGGCTCAATAATGGAATGTAGTGGCCTTAAAGAAGCATTTGGAACTATTTTACCTGAAAATTCTGCAGGCAAGGCTCTTACCGGACGTGCATTTTCGAGAGCTGTTCGGGGTCACATTCTTGTTCAAGCTGCTCCCACAAATGTTATTTTTTCATACATTGATTTTGATGAAAATGAAAAAGTTGAGTTAGATCATATGTTGCAAAATTATGAAAGTCCAAACTTTGAAAACTAAATAGTACAAAATAATGTGAGCAATAACGTAGCGAACAATTTTTTGGATGCATTAGAATATTTGAAGACGTTTGGTCGGACCGCGCGCTTATGGATTCAATATTTCAATTTAGTCAATATTGTTAAACGATTCATTGAGGCAGAACGATGCAGTAACTAACTGGATGTCATTTACAATGTGTTCGTGACATGATTCCATATTTCCATGCCTGGGGCCATTATCTATATGCTAAGTCTAGTCAACTTGCAAGAAGCTACGAAATAAGATAAAAAAATTAAATGTATTGAATTTGATAAGTTTGCTAACTGCGGATTTTTCACAATTCGTCGTACTAACAAGTTTTGATCCCTGGCTGGTGTTGTGATACTGAAAGTGAATATAAGCTTCGCACTAAAACTCAGATAACCGGATGATTAAAGGCAATAAAAACGAAAGTGAGAGTGTAGCAAGAGAGTAGAGAGAGTAGGAAGCAAATACAGACAGGAATCAAGGTAGAAATAGTGAATTAAGTAGCAAATAAGAAAGAAACAAGTGCAAGCACCGATAAGAGCGCGGTCTCCGACGGGTAGACTGGGATCGGCTCTTTCCGCGATGACGCGAGCAGCGACACGATCAGCGCCGAAAGTATAAACAAGACAGGACCGTATTGAGAAAATCGCAAATATAATAACGAGTTAAATAAGTTAAGGGAACGCGAAAACGGAATTAACTAAAGGCATTAACATCAAGCTGGAACAGAAAGAAGCACGTAAACTAGCACAATGGGAGAAAATGAGGGAACCTAACGCTCGTGGACATTATGAACAAATTAATACAAGTGAATAAGAAAATAGATGCCATAAACAACATAGAACAACAGAGAGAAGAAACCAATAAATGAAAAGGTCAATAAAACAGCAAGAAGCAAGAATTCAGGTACTAGAAAAAGAAGTGAGGAAAAGAAACCTAATAATTTTTGGAATACCGGTGGAAGTCAATGAAACTACGGAAAAACTAAAGGAAAAATTTTTTGAAATAACCGGAAAGCTAGAAGTTAGAATAGCCGAATATGAAATAGACATGATAAATCGAATAGGAGCCCCAACACTGAATGGAAACAGACCAGTTAAGGTGGAGCTAACAACAAAAATAAGAAAAATCGAAATCACGAAAATCTAAAGAACCTAAAAGGAATCTAAATATGGATAAAAGATGACGTAGACAAAAAGACCAGAGACATAAGAAGAAAACTAATCCCACACACGATAGAGGCCAGAAAGAAGGGTAGCAGAGCAATTACAATAAATGACAAAGTAATTATAGACGGAGAGGGATGGAAAATAGAGGAGCTGGAGGGAGAAGCAGAGAGAGAGAGAGAGAGAGAGAGAGAGAGAGAGAGATGGAAAGATCTACAGATAAAGAGAACGAAACCACCAAAAAAGAAAAGTCTAATAAAGGAGCAGTTCCAAAAATGAACAGATATTGGACACAAAACTTACTAGCACCACATACTAAAGAAAGAGGCACGGCGGAAACAAAAACTAAAGATAGTGAAAGTGGCAAGAACGCAGAAGAAAATCAAGTAAAGGAGAATATAGGAGGAGATAGATATGTGGAAAACGTGGAATTTCAACGACGAATGCGTGAAATTACTAAAACCAATTCAAAAAACTAAGAAGCGAACAAGATGAGGGAACTGATAACGGCAACGGCAAAGTGTGAAAAGGTTAAAAATACAAAAAGGGAAATTGGAAAGAAAATAGGTAAAGAAAAGAAAATAAACAAGGAGAAAATCAAAATAAGCACATTGAATGTCAGAACACTGATGACAACATGGAAGATGGAAGAAGTAGGGGCTGAATTAAAAATATACAAGATAGAGATAGCGGCTTTGCAGGAGATAAGATGGGGAGGTAAAGGAAGAATAAACAAAAAAGATTACACGATGATATACTCAGGCGCCGAAAAGCAAGGAAGACATGGTGTAGAATTTATGATATTCGGAGAAATGAGGGCAATGATTACGGAAGTCAAACTAATAGATGAAAGAATGGCATACATAAGAGTAGAAACAAAGCGGAACAAGATGTCAATCATGAATGCATATGCTCCTACAGAAGCAGAAAAGACAGAGGAAAAAGAACAATTTTACGAGAAACTAGAAGAAGGAAACACAACACACGAGAAAACGAATGACAATTAACTTAGATTATACTACCTAGCAACCGAAATGAACATGGTCATAAGTACTACCAAATTCAAGCACCCGAAAATACACAAAGTAACATGGACGTCACCGGACAATAAGATGCAATCGCAGATAGACCACGTATAAATATTAAAAAGACGAAAATCATCAATAAGTGAATAAAATATAGAGAAGCATGCGCTGACACTGATCATTACATGGTAACTGCAGTAATAAGGCAAAAACAAAGAAAAGTAGCGAAACAGGAAGTAATAAAAGAGAAATGGAATATAGGAAGACTAAAGCAGGAAAAGCTAAGAAGCGATACGAAGAAGATCTGAAGAAAAATCTTAAAAATAAAACAAATAACGGATCAATAGAAGAAAAATGGACCAACGTGAAAGAATCGATAAGCAAAGCAGCAGGAAAAATAATAGGAAAGGAAAGAAAAAAGAAAATGAAGGAATGGTTTAGTGAGTCATGTAAAAGAGCGTACGAAATAAAAGCGGAAATGAGACTAAAATGGTTAAGACACAATACAGAAGAGCATAGAGTAAAATACGAAGAAACGAGAAAGGAGTAGAATAAAATAATAAGAAAAAATAAAAGAGAATGGATAGAAAAGAAGATACGTGAAATAGAAGAAGAGAGTAAGAAAGCAAATACGAAAAAATTCTACCAGAAGATCAACGAGCAAAACAAAGTGTATCAGCACAGACTAACAGGAATAAAAAACAAATAAGGCAAGGCAACAGAAGAAGAGAAAGAATATAAAGAGATATAGAGGGGCCACTTTAAAGAGTTACTAAATACAAATCAAAAACAGGAAGAAGTAACGAGCGAAGAAGATGAAGAGGAAACAGTTGAAGCCATGATAAAGGAACCTATGCTAGAAGAGATGAAACAAATCATAAACAGCAGCCGCCAAGCAAAGTCACCGGGTAAAGATGAAATAAATATTGAGCTAATAAAACATGGGGGGGGACACTACAGGAAAACTTATTTAGACTAATTCAAAGAATATGAAGAGAAGAAGAGATGCCAAAGGACTTTAAAATGGGTCAAATAATAACGATATATAAGAAAGGTGACCAGCAGGCATGTAGGAAGTACCGAGGAATTATACTTCTAAACACGGCCTATAAGATACTTACAACATTAATACACAAAAGACTAAGAGAAGCGACAAAAATACATTAGGACCATATCAATTTGGTTTTGTAAAAGGAAAATCGACAGTGGATGCAATATATATATACTGAAACAAAGCATGGAGAAGACGCAAGAGTATAAGATAGAAATAGAAATGTTATTTATTGACTTCAAGCAAGCTTTTGATTCTCTGGACAGAAGTAAACTCATGTCAGCTATGAAAGAACTGGGTATACCAATAAAATTAAGGAGACTTATAAAGATGACACTGAAAACGACGAGAGTCAGCATAAGAACATAGAAAGAAGAAATTCACAACAGATAAAGGAGTCAGGCAAGGTGATGCCCTGTCAGCAACACTCTTCAATTTACCACTAAAACACATCACCAAAAAAATAAAGAAGAGAACAAAGATTGGCCTTAAAATAAATAAAAATAAAACAAAAATAATGAAAGTGGGGAAGGAGATCCCGAGAGGAAAGATTAAATTATGCAACCAGGAATATGAAGAGATAGATAAATTTAAGTACCTGGGGGTTATGATTTTCAGTGATGGGGACAGAGGAATATAAATAAAAGATAAGATGTTATCTGCAAACCGATATTTCTATGCCAATAAGAAACTATAAGGAGCAAAATTATTTCAAAGAAAACCAAACTAAGAATTTATAAAACACTAGTAAGGCCAATACTAATGTATGAAGCAGAGACGATGGCAATGGCGAAAAAGGAAGAAGAAAGTTTAAGAGTGATGGAACGAAGAATCCTAAGAGTTATATTTGGAGCAGTAAACATTTCGGAGAACGAATACAGAATACGAACAAACCAAGAGCTAATACAGGAAATAGAGGAAGACATTGTGAAGAAAATAAAGCAGCAGAGAGCAAAATGGTTAGGACACGTACCGAGGTCAAACAACCAGGAAATCACGAAACTAATAACGAAGTGGACACTGGCCGGAAGACGAAGGAAAGGCAGACCAAAGTTAAGATGGATCGACGAAGTGAAAAAGGATCTAAGAGCAATAGGAATTGAAAACGTAGAGGAGTTAGTCGAAGATAGGAAATTATGGAGTAGGATATGTAAAGAAGTTGGGAACGGACTGGACTGGGACTGATCTACCCAGAATCGATCTTTTTTTTTTAATAGGGGTTATGCCAGATCAGCATTACATTTGCTATTACATGGCAAGGTTAAAAGATTTTTAACATTTATATTACTAAAATAGATAGTTCATTGTGATTTTGACAATTAAATTAGTTATTCTCACTATTTAGGACATCAATAAGTAACTTCTTTTTAAGTCTGGTGTGTAAGTTTTCAGTGCCCAAGTTGTAGTGAACCGCACTACTGCATTGATTTATGTTTTCATAAAATTTTTGGGCTGTTTTCTTTATGAATTCTTCCACTGTCAGGATTCCTGTTTCTCGGTGGAGCTGCGAGTTTCTTGCGTACCACTGTGCATTTGTTATTATACGGATAATTTTATTTTGTAACACTTGGAGTTTGCGAAGATTAGTTTTTGATGTCGCGCACCAGACACTGCATCCGTATGTAAAAATTGGTCAAATGATGGTCGTGTAGATGAGAACCCCACATTTTATTTTCAATGTTGACTTCTTATTGATGATGGGATAGAGCGTGGCCAGTCTTGCGTATGATTCAGTCAGTTTTTTATTGGTGTGGAAACTCCATGTTAATCTACGGTCGAGGAAGAGCCCTGATGTTTCACCGCGCTATCTTTCGGATTCCAAGGGATAGGTACATTATTGATAACGATGTTAGGTGGGTCTTGTGGGTGACGCATGGTAAAGATTTTGGCATCACATTTGCTGGGATTAATTCGTATAAACCATGAGTTAAGATGATTCAGACTTTGTTGCAGATTGTTTGCGGATAGGTTAATGTCGTAGTCTTGAGTTATGATTGCTGTATCGTCGGCATACATTGCGATGTCAGAGTTTGGTGTTGTAGGAGCATCGTGCATGTAAATATTGAATAACAAGGGACTCAGTACGGATCCCTGCGGTACTCCCGCATTGATTTCAGGTACTGATGAGGTATATCCTTTTATTCTTGTCTGAAACGTTCTGTCAGTTAAAAATGATTTAACTATGTTTAATAGGTAAACAGGGATTGCCAAATCTTTCATTATCGTGCCATTATCGTGTGCATTTTGTTTTCGTAACCCTTTTCAATTATCTCAGTGAGTCGTAAGATTTGATGACCAGTAGAGTGCGCGCTTCTAAAACCAAATTGGAATTTGGGCAAAACTGCATTATCTTCTAAAAACTGATTTAATCGGCTTTGAATGGTTCGTTCAAAAACTTTAGAAATTGTGGACAGAAGGCTGATGGGTCGGTAGTTTTTAGGATTGTCATGCGGTTTATTTGGTTTGGGAATCATTTGAATTAGTGCTCGCTTCTATTCGGTAGGGAAGTAATCCAATCTTAAGCAGGAATTAAATATGGCTGTTAGTAAACATATACTTTTTGCGGTAGATTTTTCAGAATTATGTTGGGGATCATGTCGATTCCTGGTGCTTTTTGTTTTAAGTTTTTATGCATTGTTTAATTTCTGTTGGGGAGATAGGGTTATCTAGCATTTGTTCTTGAGGTGTAATATTTTGAGATTCCATTTCAACCTGTCTGATATGATTGGGATCATTGTTAAAATATGCGGTGGTAAAGGTTGCTTCGAGATGTTGTGCGAATATTTCAGGTTTGTCCGTATCTTCCGATATTGTTTGGCCATTGTATTTTAGTGTGGGGGTGACCGTGGGTTGCTTCAGGATCCGTTTGGTGGCTTTCCACATGTTGGCGTCTCCAGGTTCGAACGATTCTAGATACTGGTTATAAGAGTTTATTCTGAACTGATCGAGTTCGTTTTTAACCTGCCGGATCAGCACATTTAGATGGTGTTTATCTGCAGGGTTCCTAAGACGTTGCCACTTCCTTCGGGTGGAGTTTTTTTCTTTTATTAATATTAAAATTCGGAGTAGGGGTGTTTGGTTATTGACAGGTTTGCGTGTTTGAGAGACTAGAGTAGATTGTTTGATAGCCTCATTTGTTGTTTCTTTGAAGAATTCAATGGTTCCATAAATTTCAGCTGTGGTAGATATGGTAAGAGGGCACTTGATTTGTTCGTCCGTGATATTACGGAAAAGTTCCCAGTTAACTGGTCCGTTGATTAGCCTTGGAATTTCCGGGTAATAATAAGGAGTACAGTTAAGAGTGAATATTACCGGCAGATGATCCGAGTCAAGTTTAGTTACTACGGTTTGGTTTATTGGTAGTTGCAGGTTTTTATGTATTATTATATCTAGGATGTCCGGCAAGTGGTTTTTGTGCGGTAGGGGAAATAAGTGTAATCTCTAGGGCTGAAATTTGTAAAGCCAGTTGGGACGCTAGTGTGTTCAGTTTTATTCCGTTGGGGTTGTTGGCCCTGCATCCCCAGATTGTGTTTTTGCAATTTAAATCTCCGGCCAGTATTGTGGGCTGCTGGTTGAAATTTGACAAGTCTTTTTCTAAAATCTGGCAATACACTTGACTATTCAGGTATCCCTCAAAGATGCGTAGTCCAATCAAGGCCCTTTCCCCACTAACTAAAAATGATTTTCCGCACATCCATGTAGATTCCGAAATACCTTTACATGTTTCTTATGAAAGTTGTTTTTGTCATTCCGAGTAAAAGTCGCTTTATCGTAGAATACAATTACATCAATCAAACCACCCTGTTCATTCAACCAATTACATAGACGCTGCCCTGGTGAAAGATCAGTGAGAAACAAAGGACTAGTTGTGGGGGCGGGATTTTTTGGTATCAATTTATAGAGAATTAAAAGACAAGTTCAGTGATATATAACAGTAGGCACAAAACCTATGGCATTTCCTGGAAATGGCCCTTAAAAATAAGGTGCAATATTTGCAAATATTGAACGTTTATTCAAAACCCTGTGCTATTAATACAGATTTTATCACCAGGTCTCGTCCATATCACTTTCAGATCGAGGGTGTAGATTGTGGTCAGCAATTACAGTATTCAGATAACTAGCTGGCACATGCTTTTCGCAGGAATATTGCCCATACGACAAGTACCAAATGACTGTCATTACGTGAGCGCAGCTTGATCTTTTCTGTGTCAGTTTGTAATTAACAACCAATTCTTGAAAATTATTGGGCTTATCGCATAGAGTTTTCATTCACTTTGCAATTCCTATTTGGTCGTATACATCGGAATAGATTCGGGTTATATATACATTTAGTAATACGCTTATTATTTCAATGTCTTCCATTAAGTACGGCAAGCATTTCGAATTGATAATTTTGTCCAAATAGCCAAATAATGATTTCATTTGACTATTAGTAGCTTCCACAACAAAGCAGAACTGAAATATGCATAACTGTTAGCAAAATATTCATTAATCAAACAAAAACGTACCTTTGTTGTGAATCGTGAATCATGTGCTTGCTTCATTGTCATTTGTTTCGCATTTTTAGGTAAATAATAAGGAATGCTCACAACGAATCTCAGTTCTTTTAAATCTTTCACGCAGTACTAAAATCCTCTGTCCAAAACAAAAACGTCACCAGGTTTGAATAAATTTTTGAATTCAGGACGTTGCATATCTTCAGCATTAGTTTTGAATTGTAGGAATTTCTAGCAAAAGCGATCCAGCTGTAATAATTGTTTCACTTGTAGTGACACCCATGAATGGCTTAACGAGACATCGTTTTTTGTGCAGACTAAATGAATTACATTAGAATTCAGCAACTATGAATTCTTTTGGGAATGTAAATATACGTTCCATCCCAAACTGTGACTAGCGGTTTAGGATTACTCGGAGTTCCAAAAAGTTCGACTGCTCAGTCACTTGTATTTGAAATGATGAAATCTCTGTCAATTCGATTGATCCCGTGTATATTTGGTACAAATGACTTTGTTAACTAACTACGAGTTCTGTCCAAATAACGCGAAACGCTGCGTTCTGATTTACCAATGAAAGTTCCAATCTTCAAAATCGAATCTCCAGTACGCATTCTCAGTAAATAAGTACCAAAAATTTGAGATATTTTCGATACCTTTATATCAGGAAAATGCATGAAGCCTTGAAGCATTTGAAACTCGTGATTATTTAAACCAGTGTAGATTCGAATTTCGTCATCGTCCATTTCAGCGAATTGGCGTCCTTTGAAATTAATCTTCTTTGATTCTATTAATCCTTTTCGCAAATCGTTGATTAGATCACCAACAGCCACCGATGATAAGAAAGCCTTTTCTGATGCAATAGTGAAATTAGCGTCATTAATATTGATGAATTCGTTATTCGATAAATGTGATTCGCAGCAACGACTTACGCCAACAAGAACGATCAAATGTTCTACTAACGCTTGATTGCGTGCTTTATAAGGCACCCGAACTAATTAAATAGGCTTTGGGCATCCTAGTACACACGAAATGTCACTACTTATTCATTTTTTAAACGGAATTCGAATTTCAACATTTGGCGTCCCTTGTTCTTCGAATGTCGTTTGCATTATTTCGTCGATTACGTTTTGCTCTTCTCGCTTACGTCGTTTCAAATTTTGACGCATACACGTTGAAGAGTACATTAAATTGTCCAAAGATGATCGATGTCCTCGGCTCTGTGGATGCTTTTTGTCGAACTTCATATTACATCCGAGAGTTGCACAAACACCTTCGTCAGTATTTGACGCGTTCATCTTTGTTGGACGATGACGGCAAACTGACTTTCCATTCCACAATGTGTGAAAAGTTCATTTTAAAGGCGCCAATTTGGAATTGCGCGCTGATACTTTGAGCGCCATTTTGAAGAAATGCCATAGGTTTTATATCTAGTGTTATATATCATTGAACTCGTCTTTTAATTTTCTACAAAATGAAACCAAAAAATCCCGCTCCCAGAACTAGGCCAAAAACACGATTTTCACCGGTACTCCTTAAAATTTTTGAAAGTTAAATTTTTATGTAAAGTCCTTGTAATTGAACTTTTACTTTAATCTGCAGCTACTGAAATTCGTCTTGCACTGGTTTGTTTTGACAATAAAAATAAAATTATATATCCTTGGTAACCAGAGTATCAGACAAAACGATGCCCGGTCGCAATGAAAAAGGAAGAGTTACAACGACGAAGCACCCCCAAAGTCCCCTAACTTGCTTTATTGGTATCTCAAAGACTTCTTTGCCTAAAATATCTCAAAGGACTTATATGCAAAATCTTGGAACACTTTCGTGAGACACTCTGTATACAGTGATACTTTTCTAATTTGCGTAAAAAAATTGAGAATTATTGTACCATAATAGCGTAACTTTGAAAACTGCAGTGTACGGTAATCCAAAATACTTTTATTTTAAACTATCTACCACAATATTAACAAAGTAAAATTGTAAATATACAAGTTTTGTTGCACTGCATCGTCAATTATAATTTGTGTTTTTTGTAATTAATCGGTGCATTTCAAAATATACTATATCCATTGCAGTTTCTGATAACAATCCTAATTTATTTTAATGTTACTTTAAACATACAACAAATTCCGATTTTTTAAATTTGTTAAGATATATGCAAATAATAGAAGTATTATATTTATCTATAAATATACAAAAATGCTAAACCTAAAATTATGAAACAAAGGATTTTATAGTATTTGTTAAGACAAATTGAATTTTATTATTAAAATTACAAAGCAAATATTATAGCAGATAGAAATTCGTAGACAGTTTACATATTTTTCACCACAAAATCTATACGCAATCTAAAGAAAACAACATAATGGGAGGTACAAACTGAACTCTAGATTTGATTAAACTGGATCGATAGTACATATAACTTGTGAATAACAATGTAAGAAAATAAAAATATTGTCGTAGTTAGTCAAAGAGTGGCTGCTAGTTTAAAAATATCAACTCGGCATTACGCACAACAATCTGGCATTTTGAGAAACTCCCTTCAGCTGATACTCACTATAGACCTGCACTTTCATACAGACAGCTTTCATGCTAAAGCTTATGCTTGCTAACCATTTTCAATGTCGACACTTCCTCAATTGCTAAATTGTTTTTTAGAGCAAATTTTAGCGATGAGGCCTATTTTTAGTTAAAGGGATTCGTAGAAAAAAACAAAATTGTCGCATTAGTACTTCACAAAATTTTGGGATAACTAGTTGAAAGCAAGCACACGCCTCAATAAGTCACCATTGGTGCTGTAGATTTTGGGCTCTTAGAGTGATAGGCCCATACTTCATCAGATTAATTCAAACCAATGTTTAACCAACTTATACAGCATAATATCATAGTGTTAAACATGCTATTAACACTGATAAATAAAATGCACAATGGCTAAGCTTTCAAGAATGGCAAATGGGGCCCATCAACTACAATATAAAACGTTTTATTGTAATCACCCGGATAATACAGCACATTCCGGAAGTGCAATTCTTATTAAAAATAGCATTAGCCACTATGAACTTCCAAAATTTGATAAAGAGTATCTGCAGGAGACATTAATTAAAATAAAAGTTTTACCATATGACTTAACGATAGCATCGGTGTACTGCCCACCTTGATATAATATAAAGAAAGAAAATTTTAGCGAGTACCTCACAATAATAAGCACCCATAGGCAAAATAAATGATGAACTTACTAATAGCGCGGTAGATCTGCAACAACCAAACGTCAACATAAAAAAACAGATACGGACTTGGAACTCCGGTTCCACAGATGTCCGAGACCTCTATACATAAACAAAAATTTGCATCCACTTCTGGTCAAACCGGTCTTAAGATTTTTGCAGTCTGGACTTGACTTATGGTCCTTACCTGAATACTGAAAATGTTATGTCTCTATCTATCACAGATCAAAAATTATAAGGCGTGACAGATATCAGAAATAACGATAATAAAAAATAATCTACAACTTTGGAAGTTGCCTTGATCAAAAGTTATAAGGCGTGACAGACGACAAACTTGACAAACGTGAAGCTGGTTTCCGGCTTGGAAGCTGGGTCCGCTAACAATGCATGAAAATCCTAAGTGCAGATAACACATACTTGCTGCGAATGAAGAGAAATCGACAGCCTTTACAGCTCACTTGAAAAAAGTATTCAACCTTAACATTACTTGTACTCCAAACCACACAGCATTCATAATCCGCCATATTGAATCTAACATTCCAGTAATAATCGCGCCAATTACCCCCACTACGTCCAACAAAATTGAAACGCCAATTGACCACTTCCTAAAGAGAAAATTTCTTTCACAATTTACCAAAAATATAAAAAAATTGAAAACTACAAGCTAATAAGCTTGTTGACATTACTCTCAAAGCTTAAGGGAAAATTATTTACACTCGTCTCATGAATGAACTAATTCCACTCAAACTGTGAAAATATGCATGTATACAATAATATGTATTTTATTGCAACATTATCTGTTGGTATCCCACTAACCCTGGGAGTACTACTAGATACATAACTTACCAGAATACTCCTTATGAACTTCCAACTACATCAAAGCTATGTGAAAATAACACATCTATATCTCATGGGGCGGTTTATTACAATATACGAGGAGGTGTTGAAAAATAATGCCTTCGAATTTTTTATGTAAAAACTCTTAAAGCTTTGTAAATAAAACAAACTTTATTAACATTTTACATTTTTATTCTTTATGTCTACATATTTATTTCTCAATATATCACCCTGGCGACAAACACATTTCTCCTAACGAGAGACCATTTGTTTGATACCGTAACTGTAGAATGTTTGATTTTGTTATCGGACCACAATCTTACCTCAGCTTGCACCGCTTCATCAGTATCAAAGTAAACTCCTCGAAGGTGCTTTTTTAAGTTCTGGAAACAAATGAAAATCGGATGGGGCCAAGTCGGGACTGTATGGAGGATGATCGATGACAGTAAACCCAAGGCGTCGGATTGTTGCAGATGTCGCAGAGTTTGTGTGTAGTCCGGCATTGTCATACTGAACGAGGTGTTCCACCTGTGGAAGAAATCTTCGAATTCGTGTTTTCAATTTTTGAGGGTCTCGCAGTACCTTTCAGAGTTTATGGTGGTGCCTTTAAGCATGAATTCCAAATGCACCACACCTTAAAGAGCCTAGAACACTATGAGCATAATTTTGCATGCTGATGGCAAGGTCTTGAACTTTTTTGGCGTCGGTGATCTTTTATGGCGGAACTCCATTGGTGCTCTCTTGTTTTCGGGGTCAAAATAGTGAACCCATCTTTCATCACCTGTCACAATGTTGTTAACGAACCCATCACCCTTACGTTCAAAACGCAAAAGAAATTGTTGACAGACACCCAATCTCCTCTGTTTCATGTTAGGAGTGAACATACGAGGCACTCACCGTGCACACAGTTTTCTGTACCGCAGTTCTGCAATCACGAGTTGTACACGCTCTCGTTATATGAGAGCTGTGTCTGTGTTACTCGACGATTTTCTCTGATGAGTTTATCAACCCGATTCCGATGAGTCTTTTTGGTTGCCGTGCGCGGTCGTTCACTCTGAGTCACAGACGTTGAGGTTGGCACCACCGTTTCCTTCATTACGAGCACGAACAACCCAACGTCGCACATTACTGATGTCGATACAATCATCACCATACACAGCTTTCATTATTCTATGGATTTCAACTGGAGGCATGTTTTCTGCGGTTAGAAACTCGATTACAGCACGCTGTTTCTCACGGACCGACGTAGTTACGTTACACACCGCCGTGGTATTCTTTTATTTGCCTTACGGTGAATACCAAAATAAGATAAAATAATTTTGGTATAGACAGTTATCGTATTTTTATTTAAACATTTTGTCTGAAAAGTATATACCTTAGCGTTATTTGTATTATTTTCTATTAGATTATTTGTATAAAATTTCTCATGGAACTTAATTATATTAGAACTATTCTATAATATACAGTAATGAGTAATGTTACTTCAATCTAATAACTAATCAGTTAGTGCTTCAGAGTTCAGCCCAATGTTGTTTCTATGCTCTTCTTTGCACCTGACTCACTGTAACGTGATATAGCTGCTTGATATAACTCCTTGACAAATGGTCTAATCTCATTCGTCACCGTTTACATTTTTAGGTCTAGATAAAAATAACTATTTCAATCTGCGACAGAGTCGAAGTTTCAAGGAGTGGAATTCTTTTTTGAACCCTTTAAATATGAAGACAACATCCATGTAAATTTATTAAACAGAGACATAAAAGTTCAATTTTATTAATTCAAATGTATTTCACCACATTACAAAATGCTTTATCTAAATCTGTTATTAGGCGAATCAGCTAACAATAAGTGAAACATTACTTGTCTACTCCAAATCCCGTTCTTTTAAACGCAACATTACTCCATTTTTAGATTTCATCGTCGTTTCAGCCATTAGAATGGGGCGATAACCTGGCACTGGTAAAATTTCAAAGTGGCGTAGTACTTTAGAAATAATTGATTTTAATTGCAGCAATGCGAATCGTTGGCCTGTAATAGAAAGTATACTCATCACTTAAATGTCATGTGTAATTTTACTCGAATAATAAAAATTGTCACAATTTTAGCTGCTCTTTAAAACTTAATAATAAATATATTTGTATAATTACTACTTCATAATTTTCTATATTTAGAATATAGAAATATTAAAAAGATTTTTCAACCAGATTATACTGTTTTTGTAACAGTTATCACAAAAACATTTATCTTTAAAATGTTCTTACACCAAACATCACAAATTTTACAGAGCAGTTATAAATTTGTCAAACAAATTAGCATTATCTCTAAATGTAATTCAAGTGGCAACCACATTGTAAGCAGAAATATCCATTGAAGAATTTTATTTTATAAGATTTATTAGAATGAGCGCAATCTATTTAGATTGCTTTCGGAACTATTTTTTTTAAATATCTTAAGAATCGTATAAAATAGTGATTTGAAGAAACAAGTTTTAGAGTAATGAGTTTGGTGGTGAAAATTTTTGAGGTAGAAGTTCAACAGATGAAGATTTTTAAAGTAATAGTATACGAATTAACGTATGATAGCAGTTCTAGGTTAATTATTTGGCTATATCTATAACTATTCAAATTTTTTTGAACGGGTAGATACTTTGCTTTAAAAAACATATTTTTTTGGCTTGGTATCCAGAAAAATAATGGTTTTTTAAAAATGCAATAACATTCCTTGAAAAAGAGCAATATTTCTGGACAGGGTATCTAAAATGAACTCTAGGATTTAATGTGCATTATCCTTTGTATTCTGTGAAAGTTAAAAGTTTGCGTATGTATAGTTGGTACCAAAACATAGCCATCATGATCGAAAGGAGCTATACCACTTAAACTGTCCACTGACAATGATGGATAATTTAAGCAAACCAAAACTAAAACTATCGTCGTACAAATTCTAGATCTACGGAACGGATTAACGAACTCGGAAGAATACAGTAACGAACAAGAAAATCCCTTTCAAAGTTTTCAAACCCCCGCGTTCATATTCACATTAAGATATGAGTTTATATTCATATTAGTATTTATTTGCACACCTTATTCATAAATAAGGTTATCACAAAAAAGAAAAAATTTTCTAAAATCTTCAATGTTTAAAAATAATTGCTGATAATTATTAACTAAAATAAAACCCAAGAAGGTTTTAAACTTATTATATAAATCAACATTGTAGCGTCAAAACAAAATTTAAGTATAAACTACTAACACCTACCTATACAATTCCTAGGTCCTGCACTAAAAGGAATATAACCGAACGGCGGTCGACTTTGCAAATTTTGCAAAGAAAACCTTTCTGGATCAAACTTAAGCGGATCAGGATACAGCTCGTTTTGCCTGTGCAGTCCATATATCATAAACGTGATTGTTAAGCCTTTAGGCAGCACAGAACCCTCTAAAAATTCCTTATCTTAGTTAAACTAGACAACACCTGGAAAATGTATTTAAAATATTATTTTTACTGACCATATTCAGCGTCTTCTTCCAAATATCGACTGATAAAAGGGGCGGAAGGGTACAACCGCAAGCTTTCTTTAATTACCATTTCCAGATATTTCATATTTTGTAGATCTTCGTAGGTAGGGTCTCTAAATAGATCATCATAAAATATTTCTTTTAATTCTGCTACGACTTTGTCCTGTAAATCAATAAATGTTATAACCTACAATAACAAGTAGGCCAATAATTACTTGAACTTCAGGATTGTTTGATAAACAATAAAGTGTATAGCTTATTCCAGATGCCGTAGTATCGTGGCCCTAAAAAAGGTTCCGTTTAAGATTTATATTTTGCTATGATCGTTTACTAAAACAGTTCATCATTTACTGTTTGTAATATAAGCCAAACCATCGTAAAATTAGAATATAAAAATATTCAAACAATGTTTTTGATACCGTTACTCAAATTGCTGAATTTCTAATTTCTCACGGTATTTTTTACTTTCAATTTAGATTTTGGTATTTACTATCTCTGTTATAATACTTGTTACAATATTATCTAAGAGAAAAAGCTGGATTCCGAAAAAATGAAATACCACCTACATATCAAAATAATGCTATTAAAAATCTCCAATAAATACACTACAATGTAGATAGCGTTCATTGATTACGAGAAGGCTTTCGCTTTAAGTAGTTGTCAAATAAATAACATATAATCAACAATAATACTATGCATATATAAAAATGCCACGATTCAGATAATAATGAGAGAAAAAACTAATAAAATTATGGTTAATAGATGAGTGAGACAAGAAAATTTGACATTGCCTAAGCTTTCTCTTTGGGATCAATAGATCTGTCTAAACAATTAAATTGGTATGACAAAGATATTTTCGTCAATGAGGAAATTTTAAACCATCTGGGTTTTGCGGATATAGTAATAGTTAGTACAAACAGAAGAAATATAAGATGTAATAAAGTAAAAGTAAAAGGAAATGGTTTTGAAAATTAACTATGCTATTCTTATAGTTGATAATAAACAATATATATATATATATATATATATATATATATATATATATATATATATATATATATAGAGAGAGAGAGAGAGAGAGAGAGAGAAAGGCCAGCTGGTCCCGTGGTTGAGGGTGCTGTGATGCTGACGGACCTGGATTCAATTGGTCTCTGGTGCCTGACGGGTGACCTCAGTCACTAAAAGGTGCGTGCTTAATCACTCCATCAGAGATGGTCGACGACTGCAGAGAGCGAACGACCTACTCCATATAACAACAATAATCCAAGTACTCATGCCATTCAACCCATAATTAAGACGAAATAGAAGTAATGCATGAAGATATTCAGAAGCTCCTTAAAACACAAGGAGACAAAATCTAATAATAATAATGATGGGTGACTGGAACGCCGTATTGAGAAGAAGTAAAATATAGCAGAATATGCATTAGGAAAATATGTGTAGAACAATTTGTTGTAATTATCAGCTTATGTTATAAAAAGATAATTACGACAATTTAAACAGAAGAAGTTGTACTTGGAAGATGCCAAAGCTATTACACCACCACATAGACTATATTATGGTCAAACAGAAATTCAAAAATCAAATAAAAGATCCAAGAAATTACTCAAAACACTGACAAATTGATAGTGATTATACTATAGTCATAATAAAATCGAGGATCAATCTAAAGAAATTAAAAAGTAAAGAAAATACAACTTGGAACCTAAAAAATTTACACTTCTTAAGATATTACAAGAAAACATCAAAGAAAAAGTAAATAAATTAAGCAATCCAAGTGATAACGTAGAATGTAGTTTGAATAAAATAGAACAAGACATAATACAAAGTACAAAAACCGTTTTAAGTTTAGATAATGCAATATAAGAAATAATGGATAACAAATCACATAATAAAACTGTTAAAAGAACTTTGGAAATATAAAAACATTGACACAAAACAAGGACGAAGGAAATATAAAAAATTAAAAATATAATTCAACGACTGTAAAATATAGAAAATATATTATATATATATATATATATATATATATATATATATATATATATATATATATATATATATATATAAATAAGTGATGGTGAACTTGATAAAGCATACAGACAAGTCAAAAACATGTGCGAGAGCAATAAAGTAAAGACATGGAATACAAGATAATAATGGAAGCATACTAACAGAAACAAAGAAAACAGTGAAGGGAATACCTAAAAAATTTATATAATAGAGACAACAGAGGATTATATGAACCATTGAGTACGCAACATTTAGAAGATTAATGTATCCTAAGAACGGAATGTTATTTAAAGACATTAAAAACAACAAAACCCCAGGTACGAATAATGTACCTAGAAAGATCATCAAAAACCTAGATACAGAGACACTAGACAAAATTTTCAAAATAATCAAAGATACATACAATGTAGGACAAATTTCAACCAGTTTCACAACAACAAAGATAATTACTATCCCAAAGAAGGCTTACTATCACATGCATCAAAAATAGTAGTAAAAATAATTTAAAGAAGAATAGAAAAGAGAACAGCCATACTGACCTTAAAAGAAAAGTGTTAAGCAAAGAAACATACATAGCCTTCATCAATTCAAAAAAAAAACATTTGATAGAGTGAGCGGCCCTAAATTATTTAACATATTACAAGAAATTTGTATTGGCATAAACTGTAGAAAGATAATCTACAATTTAATACGTAATGCGGTAACAAAGAAGAAATAAGAATCAGACGAGGAGTTAGACACGACTGCGTCCTATCACCTCCACTGTTCAATGATATATATATATATATATATATATATATATATATATATATATATATATATATATATATAATAAGCGTAAAATGACGATTACTTGTCGGTCAGAGATCCATGGAACGAAGGATACTGGATATTACCCTAAAATAACGCTTACACAATATGGAGATAAGGTGGTGATACAATTTATGTTGTTACCTCAGACATAAATGTATTAACTTTATTTTTAATAATATTATCTGATAAGGAATTTTCGTCAACACGAGCCTCCAAGAACAAATTGAGGATAGCCAACTATATTCCAAAAAATTTCCCCGCTGCTTGAATGTTTGTGTTGCAAGTTTTAATAGTGGTGGTAAGAAAATGGTAGATATTTGAGAAATAAGTTAAAGAATTTTGTTTTAAAATATTTCAAAGCATTTGAGTATCGGTACATAAAATAAATAGTAAAAACTAAAATATACTGCTTCTAGTTTATGGATAATAAATGATGAACTAAACGCCATTGTATATTTTTTGTAGTGCATTAATTTTTGGTATTACCGCAGACATAAATGTATTAACTTCATCTCTAATGATTTCGTCCGATAAGGGATTTCCATCGACACGAGCCTGTAAGAACAAATCTAGGAAAGTCAACTTATTCTTCATTCCGAAATTTTGCGACGTTGCCGAGATGTTTGGATCAACTAATTCCTTTCTTCTGCTTTCAATAACTGAGTCTACGTATCCATGCACGATTTCTAAATGCTTCTTCTCTAATTTGTAATCTTCTGTGAATTGATATAGAAAGTTCCACATTTTGTAAATGGTAAACATTCTCCTCATTAATAAATTAGTCAAACCGTGCACGCTATTCACATAATCTGAATTTTCGTCACATTGAGTATTCATGCTTGTACCCATCGCTGTTTCTAAGTAAATGTAAAACACCATTAGAAAGTTCTATATTAAAATTTAATTATATTACCACAAATGATATCCAGCGTACATCTGGCGGCATATGGAAATATGTCGAATTTGTTTGGTATTTTTCTACGAAGGTTTTCCACAAAGTTTTGACCTTGTTTGTTAAGTACGTTTACAAATGTTTGCAGTATATTTACGTTAAATGTTGGTGTAATCAGTTTTCTTTGTCTTTTCCAATGGCTACCTTTAGAGAAACAATAACACATTGTTTATTATTAATTCCTTTGTCTTTCTCCAATATTTCCGAATAAAAAAACTGTTAGCAATAATTCTATTTGCAATTATTTCTATTTAGAGAAGAGCAACTAGGAATTAGGAAAAATAAGTTAAAAATACACTATACCTCTTCTATGATTTTGTTAGATGTCTGGTTATTTGTAAGTTATTTAAACTTAAATTTCGTTTAGTGTTTTTTCTAATATGTTTTTTGCTAAACATATCTTTAAAAAACACTGATTCTATACTAAATTAGTTTTGCTTTAAACGGTATAGTAAACTGAAACTTTTTATGGTTTTTTCTCCGAATAATTTAATATTAACTTTCTTTGAGAGAAGCATTTTATAATATTTAAAAAATGAACAATTATAAAAAATTATGAACTCACAGTTTACGTGTTTATACTCCAGTAATTTGTGGACAAATTTATCACCACCCTTGCGATCACACCCTGTTCTGTGAGTTGCCCTGTCTGTATATTTATCTCTTTTTTATTTTTAAATCCTTCGTATTTCTTGGCCACATCATAAATTTGGGATTTTTGTTAATTTTTGTCGAGGAGTTTCCGGCACGAGTATAATAAATCTGCGGTCGTATTTCCGGCTAATTTTGTTTACAATTGTAGGAAGTGGATTGTGTAAAGCTAAGTTATGTTACCTAATAGGGGATTGCTCATGTATTTAAGATGACATTTTAGATTTTTCTCAATGTAATCTAAAAAATTCCGAATTGATCTCTACAACCTTGTGCATTATTAAATGTTTTTTTATCAAATTGACCATTATCCACAAAAATTTCAATGAAGACAATAGAAATAAAAAATTAAATAAAAATAAAAGAGAAATTTGTAGTTTGCAACATACAAAGTATTGTTAAGATTGTTAAAGTAAAGATAGTTTAAAATACTCAGAACAAAAGAAAATTTTAAATTTATGTATGGCCTCGAACACATGTAGTTTAGTCTTTTATAGCTTTATATTTGTAAATTTTTTTATGCTCAATAATTTCTTCCTGTATGATTCCGATATAGGTACCTTTAAAGGTAAAGCTACGCTAATCAAGATAACACTCGAACCCCCTTTTTAAACTGAATTGAACCGTTCGAGCCGGCGTAATATGAAATACAGATACACAATATATGTTGTTGGTTTAAAAACAAGATAGTAGTGAAATTCTTGGGTGTAAATTATTTTAATTTAAAACAAATAAGGTGTGCTTGTGGCCTTGTAAGTAAAGGGCTTGTAATAGTCAGGTTAATGTTTCTGAAGATACAATGGATGCAATGGATTCTTGGGAATGGGTTTGTAAATATTCAACCGATCATTGTTGATAATGTGCATCATCAATGTATCATAATAAATATGTGCAGACATTTTTTGATATGACTATTTAGCAACTCCCAATTCTATTGTATACCGTTTCAAACGGTTAGAATTGCATGACTAGAGTATGTAAATGTTTTCGTAATATGGGTGATTAGGCTCTTTTGCAAATACACAACAATAAATTTTACTTTACAGCAGATTATTTTTAAAGCGTCATTTTATTCTAAAACCACTAGAATCGTATAGTACAAAAATATTGTATTAATTTGTTCGAATTTGAATCAGAATGCTCGTTTGACTTTCAACGAGTAAGGTTGTGCTTGTCTGGGGCGAAAAGTTACGAAAGTGTGGCCTTAAGGCCAGGTGTTAAATAACGTTTAATGGATCGGAACTTATCGGCCACGCTATGCAGCTGATAGGCTATCTACCACAGCCAAACTTTGCTTTTTCTATCTTTTTGTGTCAAGGGCAACAACTTTTCCAGCAAAATTATTGCAATGCAGGTACTCAACAACATTTTTAGCCATTTCTTCAAATTTATCAGCAATCCCAAATTATACCCGCTAACGTTAACAAACTTTAAAACCATTACTTATCTAAAACTAGCGCAGAAGAAGCAAGCAATAATAAATTTTCGTGGCAAGCTATATGTAACAACAAAATAAAGCGTTTCTCTAGATACTCACCTCAAACAATCCCAACAATAGTACCACGTAAACTACCTTTTTATCATGAAGTGATTAATCTTGACCAAATGCTAAGAATTCTAGCAAATATAATAGAAGAGGAACATTTTATCACTAAATGCTTATCAAACAACGTTGTAAAAATTCCTTGAAAACAACTATTATATATAACAACTTGTTAAATTTTTGCAGAAACGGAATATTATCCATCACACATATTAGTTGAAGAAAGAAAACATTTATATTCCATTGGGAGTCTCTGGGATCTGGGCCTCTAACCCTCTTCTCTGCGGTGACTTATTTTGGATTTTGGTGGGCCTGCTATGGGCCGCCCCCGTTTCGCCACACAAGAGTTCACTTTTTTGGGCGCTTTTAGCAGATGCCGCTGTCCATGTGGAGGTGTTCAAGATATTGTTGTTATTATGTACTTCGCGTTGATTGTTAGGCTAGTCAGATTTGGTGTTTGATGGTAGTCGGTTTCTGTGTTTGTGTTTGTCTTATTCGGTTTACCCACGTTTAGACAGCAACAGGCCCTGGGGTTCAGACGCATGTGTCATTAGTCTTCCAAATATTTCTCCAGCGGTGGTGGCTCCGTTCAGGGTGTTCAGTAACTTCGGAATTAGGTGTAGCAGTTTTTCGAAAGCCCCAACCTTAATTTTCTGGTTGAGGTGCTGCCAGGATTGTTATTGGAGTTTCTTGTGCTATTGGTACTGCCGTTGTTGCCTGTACTGGAAGTGCTGGCCAGGCGGTAGTAGTTAGAGTTTCTCTTGCTGCTTAGGCGCGTCTCGGGATCCTGGTTGCAGCGGGAGTGGGTGCAGGTACTGGTGTTTGCTGTGATGTTAGTATGGGTTTTGGCCGAGGGAACAATACCACCACCACCACCGCTGGTATCTCGCAACTCTGGTTACAGGTGTTTGTATGATGGGGTCCGGCGAATTTGACGCAGCGTTATATAATATATAATTGGAGGGGGGAGGGTCAAATTAGTTTCGTTGGGCGTGTCCAAACTTTTTACAGCGATGACACTGCCCAACGGTCCTCTTCTTGTGCGACTTCTTCGCTCGAACATCCACGCGCATCACTTCACTGATGTTATATGTTTCTTCTCCCGTGCGCTCGGCCTCCACGAATACGAGAGGCATCAGGTGTTTGTCTTGTGTGCGCCACATACTGATCGTACAGACATTTTTTTTTTCGTTTTAGGTCCTCTTGGACTTCCAGGGTTTTTGGTACTCTCTTGAGCACTACTCGCAAGGGCCTTTCGGAGAGCAAGGAATAAGTGTGAAATGGTATTGCCTTGCCTTCCATTATTTTCTTCAGGGGTGGTGGGCTGGATTTGCTATCGATTCCGACCCGTTTTTGTCCTTTGTAAAGTTTATTTTCTTGTTAGAAGTTCCTAGAAGTTCTGGCCAGTACTCTTTTGCTCTTAGTATTACTGGTGGTACTCGGTGCTTGGAACTTGTGTCTTCGTCGCCTGTTATATCGCTCACATCCATGGACCGCACCTAGTTGTTTGAAACCGGAGTCTCTTCTATATTCTGGCTGCTTACGTTGTTTTCCTGCTAGTCGGGGCTTGCAGGCGGTGAATCGTTTGCCGACGCTGCTGGCGATAGCGTAGTTAGCTCATCGGTGGTTGCTCCCGCTTGAGTCGCTCCGTCGTCGGCAATTGGGGCCGGGGTCGGGGGCGCAGGGCTGAGTGGCGCTGGGCCAGTTGGCGCCGATGGTTGTTTCTTCTTTCTGGGTGGGGTTTTTGGTCCCAACAATTTAACTACGCATCAACGGCTGGTTGCTCGCTGGAATTCTCTGCTGCAGGGTACTTGCTCTTCTGCACTTAACTTGTTTACACATGCTCCGACTTCTGTAGGGATGTCTACTCTCTTGGCTTCTATTTTTAGCGTTAACGGGCTGTTTCTTCCGCGTTTTTGACATAGCGCCACGCACTACACTTCGCTTTACGTGGGTTTTAATTTGCTCGTCGCGCACAAATTTTTACCGAAATACGCGTACTTGCTCCAGCCGGCACAAGTACCGACTGGAAAAACGCTGTAACGTCACGGATAACCAGGATCTGCGAAACACTCTGTTCGCTACGACGGTTACCTCGCGACTGCCGAAAACACTTACATTCGACAACTTCAATTTAAGATATAAAAGAGGATCTAGAAAGTGAAGAATTTTCCCTCAGGAATATAATTAATATTAGACAAACAACTACAAAAATTCCAATTCTAAAGTTTTTTGTGAATCTAGAATCTAGAATCAGCGGAAAATAATAACGATATAAATATAACTTAAAATATTTTCAAAACAAAGTTGTCACTGTATAACCGCCAAGAAAAAGCATTAAATTAGTACAGTGCTCACGAAGTAAACAATACAATCACACTAAAATCTGCTGTAATCGACCATACGCGTGCGTAAAGTGTGGTAGCGCAAAACAAAACAAAAACCTGCAAAAAAACTCTTGATACCTTAGGAAAAGGTATTCTATGCGATGGCGCACATTTAGCCAACTATAAAGGGTGTCAAATGTGCCGTAAGTTACAAAATAAGCATCATACGGAACAAGGTCAATCAAGAAAACGCATAACTGAATAGAGACTATAAAATAACCAACTTACATATGCGTAATTGATTAAAAATAACGCATCATCCCACGATAATATAAATAACATATTATACTTTCCCACTTTCTGCAAGAATTTAAAGGAATGTTTAATCAACTACTTAACCAAAAACAACATAATACTTAACATGTCTATTGTCATAAAAGAGTTTCTAGTAAACGCCCTATGAAATTCCAACGACTTTCATTCCAAAAATTTGAAATTCAATTATTTGTAAAATTGTACAACACAGACATACTACTACACTTACATGATAGATCATATATAAAAATACCTAATTACAAACAGTTAAGTAAGAGCGTGTTCGGCATAATTAGCAGTTGGCAAAAGGTATCGCCCTAATTCTTTCGTGAACTGATAGATGATACTTTTCTCCTCGATGCTTTATCACAAAAGATTCAGTTGGCATCAAATTATTGATAGAGAAACGCGTAAAGCACCATGAGTGCCGCGTGCGCATTACGTTACAAGGCTGTGTCTCATCCAACGGCTGCTAAGTACAAGTCGAAAACATTTGTCAGCAAGTGAGTGCGGAGATATAAGGAGATAAAAACGATCGATGACTTGCCGGGACGTGGCTCGATAGGCAAAGTTGTCTCTTAAAGTCGAAAAACAGATCGTAAACTTGTTTTAGCGGCTTAACGTGGCTTTAGGAAGCAGCAAAATTGAAACAGAAAGTCGTAGGTATATTGTATGTAGCTATCCTAACCCATCTCCGTGTGCATGATATGAAATGCCGTAAATCAAAGAAAAAATTTTTGTTAGGTGGAAATCATGTGACGAAGCGACTCGCTTGGGCAAAGGACAATATTGAGCGATATTGGAGCAATGTAATTTTTACGGACAAAGCTTTCGTTTGGGTATATGTTATCGTCCCACGATTTATAAGAAATATTTGTTACTGACTGCCTAACGTTGGTTTATCAAGAAAAACGAGGACTGTATCCTGCAGGAGGACGACGACCTCAAACACCTCAAAAAGCTTTGCATCGCAGTCGCCCGATAAAAAACCGATTAAAAATGTGTAAACATACATGAAGTATAAGCTTCGTGGAAGAAATATGTTCATTTTGAAGTAGTAAACAAATTTTTTTTTAGGCGTTTTTAGGTTCTAGCCATCAGTTTGGTCGAAAGCATGTCTCATATATGCCTAGCAATTATCGACGCCGATGGTAATTAGACACATTATTGATACAATAGCATCTTTTTTCTGATGGACCAGAACGTATTTTTTCTCTACATTAACCCGAACACACTGTTACTTAAATGAATTTACATACTATATCACTTTCAGTATTCAGAGGGAAGCCTATACGGTGAAACAGCTATTCTCATCAGCAAAACTATCTTCCATCATAAATTACCAAAGTATAGCAAATATTTTCTATAAGCAACTACGATCTAATTAACAATACAGAACATTTTAACAATAATATTTTCCTTACAGTGTTCTCCTAAGCCCAACATCAACAAGGAGCACATCCAACAGTCCTTTGAATCCCTAGATCAACAATTTATTGTTGACTGGGGCTTCAATGTAAACTTATTAACGAAAAACGACATCTATCTTGTCATCCACTTGTGGATCAACTTACTGATCAACAGACATGAATAAAGCACCTGGTCTACTGAACGTTTCTATTCTAAATGGAATTTCAGTCAAGTATACTGATTTAAGATCTAACTTCGTATCACATACCTGTTATTGTCACCATCATATCGATAATTAATAAGAAACCCTAGCCAACGCTGTACAATAAAACTATTGACTGGGAACTACTCAAACAGTTGATAGATTAGGAAATATCTGAATCCTTAGTTTATATAGAAACAGAAGCGGATATAGAAGAGGCACCAAAATTTTTTATCACTACTGTTCAGGAAGCGGCTTGTAATGTTACTTCCACATATAAGCTAAAAAAACCACAGACGCAAAATATTCCCATGAAAATAATGGAACTGATATTTGAAAAAAAAGACACGAGCAAAGGAGCCGGCATCCTGTTGATAAAGATACCTAAAACATACTCATCAAAAAATTAAAGACCAAATTAATGGAGTTCAAGAATGAAACTTTCACTACCTATGTGAAAAATCTAACCACCAAAAGCAATTTAATCTAGAAAGCAACAAAAGGATTTAAACGTTACATCGCAACCATTTCTCTACTTCGGAAGACTGGCGGTCCCTTGGGGTAGATCTAATTGTAAAAAGGCCGCAGCATTTATGGAATATCTTGCATAAGTCTATCAACCACATAATAATGACCCAAAGCCAGAATTCCAAGACTTCTTGGATATTCCTTACCAGCTGTTTCAGCCAATTAAAGAATTTAAGCTACAAGAAATAGAACACAAACTAAAAAAATCTGGTGTGAATATCACACGACTTTCCTTATCCCATTATTTGGGCAATTCTGGCAAAAATCCTGGGTTTCAATTTTTTTTGTGTCACTATTTTACAGACTTTTATTTTAAATTCATGTTTATCTCGTGATAACAAATCATTTTTATTCTCATAAAGTTTTTGTATCTTCAACTGTTTAGATTCGCGACCGCTTTGCGACCGATTTTGCGACCAAACGGCTCGGCCGATTTTTACGAAAAGCTTTGCACTGCGTCCCATACATACAAGTAACTTGCATACCAAATTTCAAGTATCTAGCTCTTACGGTTTTCGAGATATCCTTTTTACTGACAGACCATGGTGACAAATTGCCGCACAAAATCGGGTGGATCCCTGTTGAATCGATCCAAAGATTGCTGCGAAAATCGTTTGCGCATTTGCTTTTGATCGGCATTCCGCAAATGCGGCACTCGTCTTGGGCAGAGCTTTCGCATTCCTAATTCTTCGTGTAAGATGTTTCGGACCCTTTCTTCCGATATCCCCACAGCCTCAACTATCCCACTCACCTTCACTCGCCTATCGTCCAACACGATATCATGCACTTTTTCGATGGTTTCCAGTGTGGTTGCGGTTTTTGGCCGTCCTTCACGTGGGTAAACTTCGAGAGATGTGCGACCACGTTTAAATTCAGCTGCCCACTTTTTAACAGTTGACATAGAAGGAGCAGAGTTAGGGGTTAATCCATCCAAAACGAAGAATATTCTAACCGCACAATATTCAAGTTTATCCATTTTAACAAAAAACATGCAACATGTCTACTGAAAAAATTCGTATAAACAAATTACTTGAGCGAACAAGTTGAAACTAGTCATACGAACTAATGACACATTCACCCAAGCAGGAAACATAATTGTCTGCCGATTGCAGCACCATATCTGTGTCAGGCCGAGAACTTTTCACCTTACCCTCGTATACGGAAACTCAACCAACGACCCATATGCATACATCATATTAATACTAGATCTAGATAAACCGCCAAAGGAAGTACCTTCTTAACGGCTTAAAGTCTTTTACCTGTACTACGAAAACTTTTAGAAAAGCTACTATTAAAAAAAATAAATAAAGATAATTGGCTAGCGGATTGCATACTTGGTCATTAGTTTTGGTTTCGTCCTAGTCACTCAACCATGCAACAATGTCATTGTATGACAAATACTATTTACACAATCTTTGAAGAAAAAAGTACTGCTTATTAGTCTTCTTAGATGTGAAGTAAGCATTTGACATAGTTTGGCATAAGGATCTCTTATTTAATCTCAAGTTCGTGTTCCTGCATAACTGCTAAGATCGTATTTACTATACCGTACATATTAAGCTAAACATGGCAAATAGTTATTACAGATCTATTCTATTGGTTTAGGCGTCTCTAAAGCTGACTTTTCAAGCCTAATGTTATATTTAATCTACATGGCAACTGCGTATGTTGACGAGGAAACGTTCGCGGACGACACAGGAATCCAGCTATTGGATTTTAAAAATGCAAAAATTAGTTTTTATTTTAATTTTTTCTCTAGAACTCAATTCATTTTTGCTTAACCACAAATTTAATTACCTGTACTTGTTATTAATCCATTTCCTAACCATTTGTTTGCAAAAGAGTATTCGTAACCTTTATCGATATGAACTTGGGATCCCAATATAAATTCTGTAAGCTTTGCATCTGCGACCAGCAGTCTGGGGAAAGGACCCAAAAATACCTTTACAATTCCACCGTACAGATCTTGTAGTTCGGAAAACGTAGAAAGAAAACCTGTAACAAAACATTTAACATTGCAAGTGCGGTATACAAAACAATCACGGAATGTTATTATTAAATACTATAAGTTTTATATAGTTTTGGGTAAATGCCTGGTCTGAATACGAAACGTATCATGAGTCTAGCTATTGAATGGCCATAACTTAGTATTAGTATACTAGATTAAAACAAGGACGGACGTGGAACTTCTTTTCCACCAATGTCCGGGACGTCTACACATAAAAAAAATTTGCGGCCTCTTCCGGTCAAACCAGTCTTGAGATTTTCCGATCAGGCTGATAATTTGCGCCTGGACTTGACTTATGGTTAGTTCTTAGTTGAATACTGAAAACATTGTCTCTATCTATCACAGATTAAAAACTATAAGCCATAAGAAATAAAAGCTGGCCTCCAGCTTGGAAGCTGCCTTGATCAAAAGTTATAAGATATAACATATTGAAAGCTGGTTCGCTAAAAACTTTTCTTGCATTATTGTAGGACATCCCACACATGCCAGCTGGCGGATTTGAACCCGGTAGGCCATATGCTTTTGAACGATACATCCCCTTATGTCTTTAGTTCAGTAGTTCTCAAGTTGAAAATCGCGACGGATAACCGGACAGACAGACCAATTTCATTAGGCTTTCCTTTCAAGTGTAGAAGCTTAAAAACAGTAGATGTGTATGTATAAGTGAAAGAGGTCAGTTTCTTTAGCATTAGGTTTATGAGAAAGCTCTGATCTTTGAAATTCTAGATTACAGTGGTCTCGCCAACGTTCTTCTATAGAAGAGTTATAGCAGAAACGTAATATGTAAAGACAAAATGTGGCACAGTATATTGCAATATATATAATATCTAGAAAGCGTCAAAGTTTTTAATATTGTAAAGAATAAGCAACTGTATATTAGTTTATGGTTGCTAAGATTTTTCTTATCAATTTTTTTAAATAAACTGTTGCGTAAACCAAAATTTTAAATATAAGTAAAGGTTGACCTTTCAACTTATGCAACTTTGATCTGATTATTTGAATCAAAATAAGAGTAGTTACGTTGGATTTAATTTTAAGCCGCTATTTAAATGTAGTATGCACTTCAGTAATTTTCTAGTTAGGGAATTCGACGATTTTTAAGGCTTCTCCTCTATTATTTCATAGGTACAAATGCTAAGTAATATAAATGCAGCTTATATATAAAAAGAAGAAATTTTAATTTTACCCATACAAGAGCGCATTTTTTAAACTTGTACAATATTGATTGCAAAAATTGTTATGCACAACAAGAGCGCGCAAGCTTCATATAATAAAAAATCTATTGTTAGAGACTGACCTGAAAGATTTGTAAATTTATAAGCACTTCCGATAATGGGCAAAGGGGTAGGCCCACGAAACTTCCCCAGGTATTTATTCCATTTCATTAAACTCGTATACCACCAGGTTAGCACAAAGACAACAAAAGTTATTAATATATAAATAAGCAACGTTAGCATGGTTACTAATTTGTAAACTATTTTCAACAAACTGCGTTTGTAAATGTGTCAAAAGTCATGTCATACAACGTCATTATAATTGAGTTAAATACAGATAAATGTAGACACAATCTGCGACGTACAAAAAAATTGGAGTTCAAGTTATTATTACATCTAATATATATATTTGTCTTATCTCCCTAAATTTATAATTATATCTCCTCCTAGATGCTTAAACCTATTTCCTTGAAACTTGCACACCACATTCACAACTACATTTTCTAATTCGATGCAAAAAATCAGCCTTCTAACTTTAACCGTTTTTGAATTATTTAAATATTTTGATTACAAGGGAAATTCCTCCCAATGTTTCTATTGTTTGCAGTGTTAAATGTACGTAAAACATGTGGAATGTTTTTGTCGACGAAGCCTGCGGGGTTCTCTTCTGGTTTAGTACACTTATTTTTATACATTCTATCTACATATACATATACACACGTTCGTTAGATCTTTGGTCCGTATGTTATTCTACAGGTGTCCCACGAGGATGTTCCAAGTCTTCGTATACAGGTTTTTTAAAAAATTTTAAGCAAAAGTGTTCCAATAAAGATGAATTTTTGGGGGTGCTCTAAATATTATCATTGTTACTTTCGTTGACTAGGAAACTAAATGTAGACAAAGATGATATGTGTACTTAACATATTAGTTCTTAGTGACATTTATTTTATTATTAGGGGTTTAAAATAATAAATATATGACAAAATAAATTTATTAAACAATCGATTAAATTATTTAAAACTACTTAAAAATTATTTATAAACATAAATTAAAATGAGAATAAACTAAAGCTGTTTAAATTAGCCTCCTCCAATTTCTAAAAATAAAGCAATGCTTTGTCGTAGATTCCTTCGCCAGTTGATATTTTCTATTGATTTACAAATCTTATCGAAAGCTTTCCAAATTCTTGCAATAAGTAATCAGACTTGCTTCTACCATACACAAGTGGCTTTATATAATTCCAAAATAAAATGCAAAAGATTGAAATTACGAAACCTTAGAGGTCGTTTTAAACGATAATTGCTTCAAAACCATCGTTGAGCAAACACTAATTAAACAATCAGTAGCAATTCGACCGTAATGTGAAAGAGTTCCATCTTGGCAGTGCCACATCGTACCTCTAATTCATTAAATTTGATAAGTTTTTTATTAATAGGGGTTATGCCAGATCAGCATTACATTTGCTATTACATGGCAAGGTTAAAAGATTTTTAACATTTATATCACTAAAATAGATAGTTCATTGTGATTTTGACAATTAAATTAGTTATTCTCACTATTTAGGGCATCAACAGGTAACTTCCTTTTAAGTCTGGTGTGTAAGTTTTCAGTGCCCAAGTTGTAGTGAACCGCACCACTGCATTGATTTATGTTATCATAAAATTTTTGGGCTGTTTTTTTATGAATTCTTCCACTGTCAGGATTCCTGTTTCTCGGTGGAGCTGCGAGTTTCTTGCGTACCACTGTGCATTTGTTACTATACGGATAATTTTATTTTGTAACACTTGGAGTATGCGAAGATTAGTTTTTGATGTCGCGCACCAGACACTGCACCCGTATGTAAAAATTGGTCGAATGATGGTCGTGTAGATGAGAACCCCACATTTTATTTTCAATGTTGACTTCTTGTTGATGATGGGATAGAGTATGGCCAGTCTTGCGTATGATTCAGTCAGTTTTTTATTGATGTGGAAACTCCATGTTAATCTACGATCGAGAAAGACCCCTAGATATTTTACCGCGCTATCTTTCGGATTCCAAGGGATAGGTACATTATTGATAACGATGTTAGGTGGGTCTTGTGGGTGACGCAAGGTAAAGATTTTGGCATCACATTTGCTGGGATTAATTCGTATAAACCATTTGTTAAACCATGAGTTAAGATGATTCAGACTTTGTTGCAGATTGTTTGCGGCTAGGTTAATGTCGTAGTCTTGAGTTATGATTGCTTTATCGTCGGCATACATTGCGATGTCAGAGTTTTATGTTGTAGGAGCATCGTGCATGAAAATATTGAATAACAAGGGACTCAGTACGGATCCCTGCGGTACTCCCGCATTAATTTTACGTACTGATGAGGTATATCCTTTTATTCTTGTCTGAAACGTTCTGTCAGTTAAAAATGATTTAACTATGTTTAATAGGTAAACAGGGATTCCAAATCTTTCATTTTGTATAATAAGCCGTTTATCCATACACGATCAAAGGCTTGCGCCATATCTACAAGTGCCATTATCGTGTGGATTTTATTTTCGTAACCCTTTTCAATTATCTCAGTGAGTCGTAAGATTTGATGACCAGTAGAGTGCGCGCTTCTAAAACCAAATTGGAATTTGGGCAAAACTGCATTATCTTCTAAAAACTGGTTTAATCGGCTTTGAATGGTTCGTTCAAAAACTTTAGAAATTGTGGACAGCAGGCTGATGGGTCGGTAGTTGTTAGGGTTATCATGCGGTTTATTTGGTTTGGGAATCATTTGAATTAGTGCTCGCTTCCATTCGGTAGGGAAGTAACCCAATCTTAAGCAGGAATTAAATATGGCTGTTAGTAAACATATACTGTTTTGCGGTAGATTTTTCAGAATTATGTTGGGGATCATGTCGATTCCTGGTGCTTTTTTTGTTTTAAGGTTTTTTATGCATTGTTTAATTTCTGTTGGGGAGATAGGGTTATCTAGCATTTGTTCTTGAGGTGTAATATTTTGAGATTCCAATTCAACCTGCGGTGGTAAATGTTGTGCGAATATTTCAGGTTTGTCCGTATCTTCCGATATTGTTTGGCCATTGTATTTTAGTGTGGGGGTAACCGTGGGTTGCTTCAGGATCCGTTTGGTGGGTTTCCACATGTTGGCGTCTCCAGGTTCGAACGATTCTAGATACTGTTTATAAGAGTTTATTCTGAACTGATCGAGTTCATTTTTAACCTGCCGGATCAGCACATTTAGATGGTGTTTATCTGCAGGGTTCCTAAGACGTTGCCACTTCCTTCGGGTGGAGTTTTTTTCTTTTATTAATATTAAAATTCGGAGTGGGGGTGTTTGGTTATTGACAGGTTTGCGTGTTTGAGAGACTAGAGTAGATTGTTTGATAGCCTCATTTGTTGTTTCTTTGAAGAATTCAATGGTTCCATCAATTTCAGCTGTGGTAGATATGGTAAGAGGGCACTTGATTTGTTCGTCCATGATATTACGGAAAAGTTCCCAGTTAACTGGAGAATCGATCTAGAAAGCTTCACCAGAAGCGGCACTACCTCTCCATGGGGTGTTAAGCCATACATACATACAACAAGTTTTGGTCAGGCACTTGGTCAGATATGACCATAGAGCAAGAATTTATGAGATCCCTCAAAATTACTGGCGCAATTACTTATGGCCGTGGTACATCTGATAGTGTTTTGTTGAAGTGGATGTTATCAAGCATAATTTTATCCGAGGTCTCAAATGAAATGGAAAAGTTTTGTAACGTTACGTATTCGACATCTGAACAGCATGTAGATACGAGTGTCTCTCGGATTAAACCAGATGCTTCTTATTTAGAGAATTTTTTTTTGACATATGATCCGTTTCCAGTGACGGATGTTATTTCGTCTATATACTTTGGTATCGTCGGAAACGAGTAGATAAACTGTCATGATAAACTGTGGAAGTTGGAACACGGTTGTTACGTAATACGTTAGGTAAATCGTTTGCAAACACTGCGTTCCGTACATTCTTGCGTAACATTTAGTGTTGAGAACGTTCCTATTAATTCCTTGTTAATATTTCAAAGAATAACTTTGAATATAAAAACCAAAGATGATATAAAACAATATTTAAAATATGAGCTAGCTCCAATTCCACTCTCAATATTTTTATGACAATTTCGAATATATAAAATTTTTTACCCAACTTTCAAGACTATCAACGTTGTAGATAGGGGTTTCTTTATTCACAAAGTTGTTCGGACAAATAATAAAACTATTTCCGATATTTTACAATTTGATGCACAATACGCGCTACATCATTTTGAAAAACATTCATTTTTTTATGGTTGTCCTGAAAATACTGCAACAAGTACGAAATCTATTGAACGCATGCGAAGGCAAATGAAAAATAAAATTCGACAACACAAAAATCTCTCTATCCCGAAGACAAGTTTTTATCTAATGAAAAAAATAAAATAAAGTTTATTATTTTATTAGCTGTAGAATTATAAAAATTAGGTTTTACTGTCAAATTGCTTGTGAAGGTGCAGATAGGCTAATCATTTATACTGCTATTGAGTTACAAACGGAAAATTAGATTGTAAAAATAATTGGAGAAGACACCGACCTCCTAGTATTGTTAATGCAGTTAGCACCAACAAACAAAAATACATACTTTTGTAAACCGGGAAGAGGTCAAGATAGAGAAAAAGTTTATAATTGTAGCAGTTTAAAATATTCGACATTGATTAAATATTTTACATTATAACGGGATTTGATACTACGTCATGCTTTTATAAGAAAGGTAAAAATAAAATTTTAAATATATTCAATAAAAAACTGTATACACTACACAAGTTAAACACTTCTTAAGAAAAAAAAGCCCAGCAAAAGCATGAAATAATTGCAGCTTTATACACAGCAAAAAAAAAGTCACTTGTATGATCTGAGATTTTTCACATTATTTCAAGAATCTACGTCAGATCATCTTTTCACTTAGGTAATCTTCCACCAACTCAAAGTGCATCTGCTTAATATTGTTACCGAACTTACTTACAATTGCAAACCTGGCTTAGAAATGAATGTGATCTCGAAAAATGGGTCTCGAAAATCGTTGGAAATACTTTACAATATGTATACAGCCGTGACCCACTGATCCCCGAAGACACCATAAAAAAATAGAATGTAGATGCGAAAGCGGCTGCAAAACCAATAATTGTGGCTGCAAAAAACATGGATTAAAGTATTCCCATATGTGTTTGCGAAGTGATAACGACAGTTGCTCCAATATGGAAAAAACTAAAGTTGTTGTCGACTTAGATGACAACATAGACGAACCAAACGTCACAGAGATAGAGTCTGATTACCGACGATGATGATAATACTGTTGTATGCGAAAATTGTTGTAGCGAAGATGAGTTGAATGTGAAAAGACGAAAATTAAATTAATTTTGTATGTACCTATTTTATCATAAAATATGTAATAGTAAATAATATTTCTTGTTTTTTTGAAAAATGTATGTATGTAATATTGATAAGTATATTTTACAATTTTCGTAAATGTTTGGCTTTTTATTTACCCATTAAATATTCAATGTATGTGTAGATGCTACTGTAAATTTCTTAATATGTATATTTCAAAATTAATTAGAAAGTATTTAAAAAGAATGTAACTAAAGTTTTAAACTAGGTTTAACTGATCTTAGATTGTCAAGTGAATTTTTTGTGCTTACTGAACATAACGCGATAATGTAATGTCTAGCAACTTCTAAGTATCTAGAAATTTTGAAATACTCTATCAATATTCAATTTTTTCAGTAATAATAAATAACAGTCTGGAGTAAGTTGCTTTTTTGGGCCTTTAATTAAGTAATTTTAAAAAATGAATACGATACTCGTATTCAGCACATCGAACTACCCCAGATAAAGTACCTAAGGATTTTTGTGCGTGCTCAGGAATCCGATAACGATATCTTTGCCATCGGGATTGACTTTGAACGTACGATTCGATTTTCGAGCGGCCGTCGCACGATGGGGCCAAATCCAAAAAAAAACTGATCAAAAGTAAAAAAAAAAGTTTTTAGTTGGGTTTTTTCTTGGTTTGGCTAAAGTAATACCCCTGGAGACTAAAACTGTGCACAGCAGCACCCCTTCCCCTAAATCCCCTCTTAAATCGTAGTCGCAACGTGGCCTTCGTCCGAGCAGTGCGCCGCAGAAACGTATTTAATAAAAAAAGCTTGGTAATAGAAACCACGTGGAATATGTAAAAGATAACATATTGTAATCGGATAAAATAGAATCAACTTCTAAATGTACGTACTTTATTTAAAAAAATGGCTAACTTTCGCTTTAGCGGAAGTGACGAAATCGATCGATTTTGGTGTCAGTCGATTCGCATCGACGACTCGAGTCGATTGACACCCCTCCCGACTTTAGGAAACGTCGAAGGCAAAAGTTACGGCCGTTGAAAGTTCCTGTTGGGGATACATTTCGGATGTGTTTTTATCGCCATAGTCAGCATTTTTTTGACAAATATGAAAACAAGAGCAATAATGTTGTTTATGGTCAGAGAAAACATATTACGAAAAAATTTTCGCTGAAAACCAAACTTAGCCTAACTTAACCTTACTTTGCTTTGAATGGGAATATGCTGGAATACAATTCAAACAAATAGAGAAGCAATATTTATTGATGGAAATAATTAATGCTGACCATTTAGCCGCTACTTAGCGTTTCCAGGGAGCACTGCGTGGAAGTCCTTCAGTAAACCTTTATTAGGACTGTGCTCACTGCTTATGTAAGGTTTTGGTGGCTTAAGGTGCGAGTTTGGTGACCTGGATGGTATTGGGCTAACATAGACTGCCCAATCTCGGCCGTTAAAGGGAGTTTAGATGTATTACAAACACGCGCGTAATTACCCATGCTCTCAATATAATGAAGTAAATGAAAAACCATTGGGTTACTTAACTATAGTGATTAAGTGAGCACTATTCAGGCAACGTTTTTTCATTTGCTTCTTCATTACATTGAGTGCGGCTAAATGGCCAGCATTCATTGTTCTCATCAATAAATATTTCTTTTCTATTTGTTTGCATTGTATTCTAGCATATTCGTTAAACGCCGTAAAGTCCCCTTGCATTAAAAACAAAGTAAGGTTAAGTTAGGCTAAGTTTAGTTTTCAGCAAAAATTTTTTTGTAATATGGTTTCTCTGACCATAAACAGGCTCCATCTCGTAGTGGGAAATTGTGTTTTGACAATTATAGCTGATCCAGCGTGAGCTGTGCCGTCTGGATGATTGGCAAGGTAAGTAGTATATTTCGGGATTTTAACTATTGTTCTTTCTGTTGCATGGGTTTCAGAAATTAATAGGATATCGATTTGTTGCATTTGTAGGAAGGTAATTATTTCCGGGATGTGTCGGGTAATGCCATTGGCATTCCAGGTACCAATACGTAGGTAATTAGCCATTTTATGCTATTTTGTTAATTACTGTGGAGAGCATGTTGAGCACCATGCTGTTCTGGCTTATAAGTTGCGCGAACATTGCTTTAAATTCTGCAAGGAAGTTGGAAAGTAGATCATTAATGTTGTTTTGTCCTGTAACTGCTTGTTGATACGTTAGTGTGTTTTGAGGAGTATATGTGCTAGCTGCGTTGTTTGCGTTGCCGGTCCTATTTCTAAGGGTGGGAAGTTCAGGTTATCCATGGTGGGGGGCACCTGGTGGGTTTGACGTGGGTTATTTGTTACTGCTCTATATGTTGTATTTCTAGATCTCTGGAGATTTTTATATACAGTACACCCTTTATAGTTGGCCAGGTGGCTTCCTTGGCATAGAGCGCATTTTGCTGGAGTGTCTGGAGATTTCTTGCATACAGAAGTGCTATGTGTTGCACCGCATTTAACACAATTATATGGTCTATTGCAGTACGTTTTAGTATGGCCATAATTCTGACAGCGCATACATTGCGGTATAGTATTTTTAGTTCTGGGCGGTTCAATGATAACTTTTATGTTACTTAGATACTCTACATCAAATATCTTTTTATTATTCTCGTTTGGCTCCAAATCTACCATAAATAGCGGCAGTGTCAGTTTAGTTGTTCTGTGTCTTATATTTATTATGTTACGTACTTTATGTCCCAGAGCTGCTAGCTCTTCCGTTATTAGTTTAGTTGGTATAGTGTGGTGAAGGTTGCGAATAGCAATTCTGTATGCCCTTTCTTCCTTAATTTGATAAGTATGGTGCACTATATTCTCGTTTCTAAGGTGTGTCGTAATTTTCCGATAAGCATCTATAGTTCGGGCATTGACTTTGACCACATTGTTGGCCAGTGCTACTGTATAGTATTGCTCTTTCTCGATAACGTTCGTGAATTCGTTAATCATCTCGTCATAATTATTAACTCCATAAATGTATATCGGTGGAGGTTTGGGGATTTTTGGGGGTGAGTTACTGGGAATTGTTTCAGGGTTGTTATCACTTCTTATTTGCGAGAGTATATCAAATCTGTTAGAAGTCAAGGTTTGACTAGCGTGTTGTGAGTTAAGTGTTGTCTGTGAATTTCTTCTCCTTTTCTTAGCAGTCGTTTTCCAGCTGTGTTTTGGGGTTGGGTTATTCTGATCGTCATAATTAGGGCAGTCGGTTAAACTTGCATCGTCTTCGTAATCTGTTTTGTCGTCTTGTTCGTCAGTATTGCCGGTATTTTCAGAATTATATGTTTGTTGGCTTGTAATCGTTTGCATCTCCTGGGGGAATGTATTTGTGTACGGATTTATTGTGTGGGAGGAGGGCGGCAGTAAGGTTTGATTTTGAGGTGCGTTTACAAATTGCGGGGTTGTTTGAAGTCTGTATAGGTCTTGCTGTTGTACATGCGGAAAATTTTGCATGTTGGGAAAGTTAAATGTGTAGCCATAATTTTCTCGAGGGGTTTGAGCATTGAATGTTGTACCGGGGGACCGAGTTAACAGCTTACGTATATTAGGATATGTATGTTTATACGTACAGTTTAATGGATTGCAATAATATGCGACTAAACGTTGATTGACGTTTAAAAAAGTACACGAGTTTTTGAAATTAAATTAATAAATATATAAATTTGCCTGACCTTAAGCAAGGCTACGGCTGCGGCTCCGCCGTTGTGATAACTCAGGTATAGCTCGGCACGCACGTTCGGTCTGAATAACTTCTGCATTAATTTTATTTCAACAATTTTTTTTATTTTTCCATATTTTACCTTTTGGGTTGGGAGTTTGGCAAAAAAATGATGTATTTTTGATAATTTCCCTGGTCTATTATACAAATTTTGTAAGTAGGCCAGTCGACAGGGCGCAAAAAATATCAAAAAGTGTACTTTTTGTCTCGATCCAGTCTCTCTGCAGAAATGTGCATATTATATTACCCTAAGTTTGCTGAAGTGAACTTCGTGCGCTTCATTTTTTAAATTAACAAATAAGAAAAAAATTCGTGTTTTTTCACTTTTCCCCCTATATCTCTATTTTGTAAAGAATTAAATTATCTAAAAAATAAGCCCTGGCGCAACTCGCTAAGTGTAATTGTTAACATGCAAATGGCGTTTAAAGTTGAAAAAGTGCGTTTTTTTTGATATTTAATTACTCGAAAAGGAAAATGCGTAGAAGTATGAAATTTTCAGAAAATGATATTCAAGTAAATGACCCCCCCCCCCAAGGAGCTGTGAGACCTTGACGTTGGTGAGGAGCATAGTACTTTCAATGAGCCCGAGAGCGATGCTGGCGGGGGACTACAGGGTCACCCATGCCAGTAAGGTTGAGGGTGAGAGGGGAAACTAAGGACAGCTCACCCTTCAGGAGGCACTCTGTGCAACGGGAACTGGCGCACCCGGAGGGATACTAGCTACGGGAGCCTGAACGCCAGACTCCTGCGTAATACCGTAACCTTGGCCCATGCTCCAACAACCTGTGGTACGCTGTATGGGGACTCGCGACCGGGAGGCTTGCCTTAATTGGCCGGCCTACCAGGACAACACCTCTATAAAAAGGAGGAGAACACCTCTAAAAACCTGTGGAGCACCTGGCACACACCACAGTATAAAAGCCTTCCCCCAGGAATGGGCGTCACCCTGGGAGCGACCGACTTTCGTCCTGTACTCGTGGGACAGTAATGGAGGAATAATTCAAAACCAAAGAAAAACAGACACGAAGACACGTAATACCGGATACAGACAGAAAGAAGCAGACACCTACAGTTGGCGAAGCGCAATGAGCAAAACAGAAAACACAGTTGCACACTCACTAATAGACACTAGACAGCGTTGTTTCTATTGCAGCAAAAATGACCGAGAAAGTTAAAGAGAACCCAAACAATTAAAGGGGTATCAAATAATTAACCGCGAGATTACGAAGAAACTGCAATGTCCTAAACAGAGCCACGACCAAATAATGGCTAGAAGACAGTAGGTGGGAAATTATAGCAGTACCGACGTACAAACTAGTCCACCAGTGAGTATAGACAGAGACCACAATCTTGGAATAACGATAGGTTTAAACAACGACTAATGTAGGAGCGAAAGTGAAAAGATTCAGAACAAATGGGCAAAAAAAGAAGACAGGAATAACTAGATGCGATGGAAATCCAACTACTGGGATATAAAATGATACGTGCACTGGAAGGACTAAATACATACGAAGAATGGTCCAAGTTGGCAGATTTTAAATGGGACAATGATATTGTCAGCAATGTCGAAACTAAACAGGGAAATCCCGTTAACAATAACGACGAGATGGTCAAAGTTGTTATGGTTGAAGCAGACGACGTAGCTATGAATAACAATCTGTCTAAACATCTGTCCAAAACATACAAGGACATATATCCTGAACTACTGGCTTTATCTGACGAGTTTGTCATCCGAAGTGAAGAAAGCAGCACCGTAGCAACCAGCTCAAGAAAAGTGGTAAAAATTACTCATAAAAAAAGACGAAAATGACATATGGGACAAAATAATGAAGTTAAGAAATAAAGTCAAACATGCCAAGAGAATTGCCTTACACACTATAGACGGCTTGCAGGACGACACACTTAAGAAGATCGTACAGTGTATATTTAAATACTATGCCATGATCGTAGAGGGGCAGGGAAAAAACTATCGAGAGGTACGCCAGTGTATCAAAGAAATATAAAAGAGGAAAATGCAAGTGACATAGTGAAAACAATGCGCATCACTAAGAATGGAAAACTACTAATAACATGTACAAAGGAAACTGACAAAATTAAGAAACTGGAAGAAGCAATAAAGAAGGATACGAACCTAAAAGTACGAAATATCGACATAATCAGAAACAGTGAAATTATATACATCAAGGGAATGGACATAGAAGTGACCGAGGGCGAAATACATAAAGCCCTCCAAACAGCTATTGGCTCATCAGAGCTAGAAAACTGGTCACTGAGCGCCAAACAGCCCGGAGCCAGAGACACCACCACTGTAAGCGTCCGGGTTCTGAAAGCAAGTGTGCATAAGCTACTAAACCGGCAGTTCATCAGAATCAGCATGGTAAATTGTACTATCCAGAAAAGAGTTGACCTAAATAGATGCAACACGTGATGGTGTTATGGTCACAAGCTATACGCCTGCAAAGGACCAAATCGGGCCAATAACTGTTACAAATGCGGCCAAGAAGAACATTTGGGCACGTCCTGCTCGTACCTACCAGCTCGCCCGATTTGTGATGAAAAGGGGTACTCTGCAGGAACGTTCAACTGCGCAACATTCCAAACGGCGCTAAATCAGGCGAAAGATAACTTAAGCCAAAACCAGAGAAGACGCCGCAAGTTAGAAAACGACCCCAAAGAAGTGGCCAGCTCAACGATGACCCGAACTCAAAAACAGCGAAGAATCAAACGTATGCAAATGACCAGGACACCAGTACCCAGTCAAGCGAAGAAGAAGAAGATGGCACAGTCTCATGCAGCAGTAAAGAAGACAGCATACCAACAAGGAAGACAACCAACAATGCTGCGAATCTTACAAATAAACCATGATACCATCAGTCAGCTGACATCGATTACTAATACTGATGTCATACTAGTAGCCGAGCCAAATAAAAAATATATTACCAACCGTATGAAATGGATCATGAGCAACAAACGTACCGCGGCAATATGCATTAGAAGAGACATAATTACAAACACAGGTGCAAGGGAAGATATAGTATGGGGAAAAGTAAGAGGACATTATGTAATATCCTGTTACATATCCCCAAACACAATTATCGAAGACTTTACGACATACCTAGACGAAGTTTCGGACATCCTAAAGACGATAAGGAGAAAAGAACCCAGCCCCATGATAATCGGAGGCAATTTTAATGCAAAAAACCCGATCTAGAGATCGCACATATTAGATGAAAGAGGGAGATACGTTCACGGACTGGGTCGCTCAGAACGATTTAATTGTCGCTAAAGAACCGACGTTTGCAAGAGGAACAGCCTGCAGCGTTTTCGACATAACTTTCACCAGTACCAACGTGGTAAACAAAATATACGAATGGAAATTAATGGACGAGGAAACCCTAAGCGATCACCGTGTTATCCTATTCCAAATAGCAGACATAGATATAGACGACCACAACAAGCCGACAGGCTGGATATACAGCCGGCAAGCAACAGAAAAACTTAAAAACCACCTAAAGACATCCCTCAGCAACGAACCAACCTGTTCAAGTCCTGCTAAATTAACGGAAATCATTAATAAAAGCTGCGAAGTGAATTTAAAACCGCATACTAGTTCCAGGAAACAGGAAGCCGGTATATTGGTGGGGCAACGAAGTAGCTACATCCAGAAAAATATGCACAAAAGCGAGAAGAGAGTGGACACGCGCCAAGAACAAAGATTCCATGGACATTATAAACGAGAAGTACAACGCATACAAAGAAAACAGAAAAGCATATAAGATTATGATCACAAGGGAAAAACAGAAAAACTGGCATGAAATACTAGAAGAAGAACAACAACGTATGGTCGCTAAAAAATTCGGAAAAAATTACTCTCACCTGCAGACCCTGCAGAAATTTCTGACGTACTCAGGGATCTTTTTCCAAACAGAACGACAAATACATGGACATACGACAATTCCTTCGACGAAGCAAACAAAATAACGATAGATGAAGTAAAAAGCGTCGCTAAAAGTCTCAAGAGCAACAAAGCAGTGGGACCAGATGGAATCCCGCCCGAAGTGGTCAAACTTGCAGTAGAGGCCAACCTGGAAACCTTTAAAAGTACTCTTAATAAACTTTGGGAAGAGAACAAAAATTTTCAACATAATGGAAGTGGCTTCGTACTAATACTCAAACCAGGTAAACTACTAGGGACGGCATACAGACCCTTACCGTTATTATTTACGAGGTCCTCACCAAACATTCCTACTGGGTGTCTTATTTCGTTACATCTACCAACCCTTCCATTAAAATCTCCAACTACTATGATTTGGTGCTGTATGTTATCAACTTCCCCCTGGAGTTCTTCCCAGAATACATCCTTGGCCTCTTTAATCTTATTTTCTGATGGTCCGTATCCCACAATGATTGTTAGTTTTTTACTGTTCATCTTATCCATATCTACTCTGATAATCCCTTCAGAGTATGTTTCCAATTACTTATATAATCAACAACCTCTTTATATACACCCACTCCAGATTTGACTTTGTAATACATCTATTCCAGAATAAATCATTATGTGGTCATTTCTGATCCTTTCCCTCTTTTTCGTCTCCGTAATACCTAATATTTTCAAATTACCTTCTTCGAATTCTGATATAAGCTCATCTTCTTTTCCATTAATACCCTGTACACTTGATAATCCTATTTTCCAAGTCTTATCTGGCTTAGTATTATATTCCATATGAAAATCCGTCTTCAAAGCCTGGTCATCATCATTGCTAGCCATCCTTATTGCTCTTTTTAGTATTTTGGTGTTCCAATTTTTTTCTGTCTCTATTCCATTTTTATTCGGCCCCTTTAATTAATATTTTATTGTAGCTTATTTTGACATTTTTACCACTTATCTTAGCTCTCATTCTGATCTGTCTTTGCATTTCTCTCTCCTTCTCTATTAGATCGTTGTTAATATATATTTGACCTTCTCCAATTTTTTCCAATTTTAATTTATTTGTCATTATTAACTCCTTATCTTTTTGGCTATCCAATACCACCAGGCAAGTTTTTACACCAAGCTTACGCACTGTTTTGATTTTTGGATTTACGTTCAGCTTCTGCTCCAAAAAATTGGTCATTGCTTGCTTTAAAATTTTTGCGTCGGTTGTATCTGTAGGTAATCCAATGAGGACTATATTATTCTCTTTTGCTTTCTTTTCCAATTGCTCTACCTTTTTTACGGTATTTTGTAACTCTTGTTTAGTTTCAGCCTGTTCTTTTATTATTTTTAAATTATCCTGTTTCAACTTATCACTTTCAAGTTTTAACTTCATAATCTCATCTTTAAATTCCTGCTGCTCTTTCCTTATTTCTTTTACATCCGTCTTCATGTCTATCATTTTCACTTTCATCTCTGTTTCCATTTCCACTAATAATTTTATAATTTTATCTATCTTATCATTATTATCCCCTTGTTTCTTTTCAGGGGATGTCGGATTTTTCTTTTTTTCCTCGAAGTTCTTCTGATTTTCTTGTTCTTACCAAACACGTCATTCTCTTTCTCCCTTTTTATCACTCGCGTATGAGCTATCTTCCGAATCCTACATATTTATCTAACTTTAAATACCTAATAGTTTATGTAAATTAATGCGCTTAATCACATCGACCGCGACCTTCCGACCTCCGCGATAAATTTAATTTATTAATTTTAGTTAATACGTTTTCGCGCTACTTTTAATAATTAAAAATATCTTTAATTAACTTAAATAAACCTAATAAATTTACAAATCATAAGCACTGAAGGTGACGAAGCCGCATATACGGTTATTGCGACGACCAGCCACCTGAGTACTGTAACTATCATGGAGAATACATTTTTTTGTCGTAAGATAATGTTATGCACTAGTTTATATTTAAACAAAATTAGTTGGGAGTGATAGACAAAGAAAAAATCAGGCAAAAAATGTTTAAACGTCGACTTAGATAAAACAATGTCTACTTAGAAGAATAATTTAAATTCCATTAATGCGGTTTTATAAATAATGCATAAAAATCTAAAAAAAACATTTTGTTTCTAATATTTATAAAAAAAGCGATATGTAAATTGCCATAAATATACCCATTAAAATTAATATTGCTGTGGAACATGATCAGTGAGTCGAAAAAGTAGTCCGTAACTTCATTTATTCATAAATAAACAACAATATCTATAATCTCTCATCATTGATCTTGAACCCTAAAAACCATCAGCAACACAAAGCAGCTCTTATAAGGTTAGGGCTTCTATTGATATTGAATAATTAATTAAAATTATCGACGCAGCTTTTCCATAAGTACTAGAGTTGTTTAGCCTACTACTACCAAGGCTAATTCCGGAGATTTATCTGTGAACTAAAAACAAAGGCAAAGTAATAAGGAATTGCTATTAATGTAAAGCTAGACTCCTCTATAGAGATTAAAGCCCTAACTTTCACAAAGACGAATTTGTTCTATACTCTAGATACCTGGTAGATAGCCCTCTCAGCAACTAAAAATAATTTAGCTTAATTTTTTTTTATTTTTTTTAATAGAGGTTATGCCAGATCAGCATTACATTTGCTATTACATGGCAAGGTTAAAAGATTTTTAACATTTATATCACTAAAATAGATAGTTCATTGTGATTTTGACAATTAAATTAGTTATTCTCACTATTTAGGACATCAATAGGTAACTTCCTTTTAAGTCTGGTGTGTAAGTTTTCAGTGCCCAAGTTGTAGTGAACCGCACTACTGCATTGATTTATGATATCATAAAATTTTTGGGCTGTTTTCTTTATGAATTCTTCCACTGTCAGGATTCCTGTTTCTCGGTGGAGCTGCGAGTTTCTTGCATACCACTGTGCATTTGTTATTATACGGATAATTTTATTTTGTAACAGTTGGAGTTTGCGAAGATTAGTTTTTGATGTCGCACCCGTATGTAAAAATTGGTCGAATGATGGTCGTGTAGATGAGAACCCCACATTTTATTTTCAATGTTGACTTCTTGTTGATGATGGGATAGAACATGGCCTGTCTTGCCTATGATTCAGTCAGTTTTTTATTGGTGTGGAAACTCCATGTTAATCTACGGTCGAGAAAGACCCCTAGGTATTTCACCGCGCTATCTTTCGGATTCCAAGGATAGGTACATTATTGATAACGATGTTAGTGGGTCGTGTGGGTGACGCAAGGTAAAGATTTTGGCATCACATTTGCTGGGATTAATTCGTATAAACCATTTGTTAAACCATGAGTTAAGATGATTCAGACTTTGTTGCAGATTGTTTGCGGCTAGGTTAATGTCGTAGTCTTGAGTTATGATTGCTGTATCGTCGGCATACATTGCGATGTCAGAGTTTGGTGTTGTAGGAGCATCGTTCATGGAAATATTGAATAACAAGGGACTCAGTACGGATCCCTGCGGTACTCGCGCATTGATTTTACGTACTGATGAGGTATATCCTTTGATTCTTGTCTGAAACGTTCTGTCAGTTAAAAATGATTTAACTATGTTTAATAGGTAAACAGGGATTGCCAAATCTTTCATTTTGTATAATCGTTTATCCATGATCCATATACTGCCATTATCGTGTGCATTTTGTTTTCGTAACCCTTTTCAATTATCTCAGTGAGTCGTAAGATTTGATGACCAGTAGAATGCGCGCTTCTAAAACCAAATTGGAATTTGGGCAGGACTGCATTATCTTCTAAAAACTGGTTTAATCGGCTTTGAATGGTTCGTTCAAGATTTAGAAATTGTGGACAGAAGGCTGATGGGTCGGTAGTTTTTAGGATTGTCATGCGGTTTATTTGGTTTGGGAATCATTTGAATTAGTGCTCGCTTCTATTCGGTAGGGAAGTAACCCAATCTTAAGTAGGAATTAAATATGGCTGTTAGTAAACATATACTTTTTTGCGGTAGATTTTTCAGAATTATGTTGGGGATCATGTCGATTCCTGGTGCTTTTTTGGTTTTAAGTTTTTTTATGCATTCTTTAATTTCTGTTGGGGAGATAGGGTTATCTAGCATTTGCTCTTGGGGTGTAATATTTTGAGATTCCATTTCAACCTGTCTGATATGATTGGGATCATTGTTAAAATATGCGGTGGTAAATGTTCCTTCGAGATGTTGTGCGAATATTTCAGGTTTGTCCTTATCTTCCGATATTGTTTGGCCATTGTATTTTAGTGTGGGGGTAACCGTGGGTTGCTTCAGGATCCGTTTGGTGGGTTTCCACATGTTGGCGTCTCCAGGTTCGAACGATTCTAGATACTGTTTATAAGAGTTTATTCTGAACTGATCGAGTTCATTTTTAACCTGCCGGATCAGCACATTTAGATGGTGTTTATCTGCAGGGTTCCTAAGACGTTGCCACTTCCTTCGGGTGGAGTTTTTTTCTTTTATTAATTTTAAAATTCGGAGTGGGGGTGTTTGATTATTGACAGGTTTGCGTGTTTGAGAGACTAGAGTAGATTTTTTGATAGCCTCATTTTTTGTTTCTTTGAAGAATTCAATGGTTCCATCAATTTCAGCTGTGGTAGATATGGTAAGAGGGCACTTGATTTGTTCGTCCATGATATTACGGAAAAGTTCCCAGTTAACTGATCCGTTGATTAGCCTTGGAATTTCCTGGTAATAATAAGGAGTACAGTTAAGAGTGAATATTACCGGCAGATGATCAGAGTCAAGTTCAGTTATTACGGTTTGGTTTATTGGCAGTTGCAGGTTTTTATGTATTATTATATCTAGGATGTCCGGCAAGTGGTTTGTGCGGTAGGGGAAATAAGTATAATCTCTAGGGGCTGAAATTTGTAAAGCCAGTTGGGACGCTAGTGTGTTCAGTTTTATTCCGTTGGGGTTGTTGGCCCTGCATCCCCAGATTGTGTTTTTGCAGTTTAAATCTCCGGCCAGTATTGTGGGCTGCTGGTTGTCAAATATTTTTACCAGTTCTTCTAAGATGAGTGGGTGGTTTGTAAGCCGAAATTATGTTAATTGAAGAGTTATTCTTAAAGGTTAATTTTGTGGCGGTAGCTTGAAGTTGATGAATGCCTGTTAGTTCAATAGGGGTGGCTACGATGTTTTGCTTTATGATTATTGCAGAACTGCCCCATCCTATTGCTGCCTCTCTGTCCTTCCGAATAATGCGATAGTCCGGAATTGTGAATTTCTCGTTTTGTATGAGGTGGGTTTCGGTAATACACGCAATGTCTATGCCATGTCTTGCGAGGAATGATATGAAGGTAGATCTCTGAGTCTTTATACCGTTAGCGTTCCAATTCATTAGGGTTAACTTTTGTAGAGTGGTTGATTTATTTGCCGCCATTTGTGAGCAGGATTGGGATAAGGGACAAGAGTTTTTGATTTGGTCATAGTAGGGAGTGATTAATATGAGAATGGACTGGAGGATTTTTGATAAAGGCGAATCAGTAGTATTTGCGTTGTTGTTGATGTTCGTGATGGGATGGGAGGGGTGAAGGTTAGTTTTTACTGCTTGGACATAGTTTGGGTTGGCAGTGATGTTTCCAGTTATGGTAGAGTTGGGGTTGATGGGCTGGATTGTGGATGGGGGTGTTTTTTTGTCAAAGTTTCTTATGTATGGACATCCTTTGTAGTTTGCGGTGTGCTCACCTCCACAGTTTACACAGTTAGGCTTAACTTCGTTAATTTTATTGCATTTGGAAAAATGGTGTTGCTGAGGGCATTTCACGCATCGCAGTGGCATGTGGCAATAATTCTTGGTGTGACCTATCAGTTGGCAGTTGGTACATTGTGGGGTCTCATTTTTCTTACGTCTTGGCTCGACCGATATGACTGAATATAGTAGTCTGTTGAGGTTAAATATTTCTTTGGCTTTGTCTGTGCTGCTCAGTTCAGCCGCTATAAGGGACATTGGCATTTTTTTGTTGTTGAGTAGACGGGTTACTTTAAGAATGGGATAATTTAGATTGTTTAGTTCAGTTTCTATTTCTTTTTCTTTAATTGATAATGGGACACTGAGTATTACTACAGAAATGTTCGCTTCTTCAGGATTTCGGTAGGTATAGAAATGTACTTGGTTTTCTTCATAATATTTTGTGAGTCTTCTGAAGTCTTCAATACTGTTTACATTGATTCGTAATTGATTGATTCGGTGCACAGTAGAAAAATCTTCTTTAACTATTTTTTTTATGTCTACGGTTACATTCTGGTAGTGAGTAGCGTTTGGTAAATATATTGGGGGTATTTTAGGTTTTGGTGGTGGGTCAGCGATTGAATTCTTAGTATTTAGTGAATTATTGGGGTTATTTGTGTTAAGTATTGTGGTGTCGTCCTGTTCATATATAATATTTGTTTTGGGTAACCAGCGTCTGCGAGTTAAAAAGATATCGTTTATTTACGTCGTCGTCCGGTGACGATAAAGGTCTTTTATTGTTTGATGACGTATTACTGGGTGAGTATTGTTGATAATCCATTTCTGAATGTGTTCCAGTGCACTTGGATCTCTTGTAGATTATGGTTGGAGATTTAAGGTGAAAGTTATTCGGTTCGCTCATTTTGTAAGTGTGGACACTGTTATTGTTAATTCACGATAGAAATATGCTAGGTTAGTTTAGTACTTACCACGCCGCAATCAGAAGATTGCGGCGGGGAACGGGACAGATGTGTACTGTTATTAGGTTGGGTCGATTAATAATGTTTATCGTTATTAGAGAGCGATGCACTTGACCGCGGTCAACTAGCGCACACGGTTCGTTTATCACTTAGCTTAATTTGAACAAGGTATAATAATACAATTATTTTATGCCACGCTGCTTACTATAAAAGATGGCGCGTGAAAGAGAACATATGGATAGTTCCGGCTGTTTAGATGTAATTTCTGGTGGAGTGTAGAGATTCCCCATTATTATTTTTATTAAGAAGTAGAAAAGAACCATAAATGTTATTGGAATTTTTATTTGATGACGTCAGAGATCATTTTGGTATATTCATATTAAAATTATTAGGTATTTTAAAGTTTGATTTATGATGACAAATGAGATTTGGAACAGTTATCTCAGTCAATAATGCAAGTAACTTTCTTAATCTAAGCAGAAGGATCAGTAGAGGTGAGTCCTTAGTCTCGGTGGTTTGTAGGGACGTTAAATAAACGGTCTGATACAGCTTATTTGACTTTGACCATTCACTGAAGACTGTGAATCGCTTACCAAGTAGGCAGCTGTCGTATCATGCGTTAAAATGCAGCGTAGTCTCAATCATCTATATGCGATAAAATTTTGTGCTAAACTCGAAAAATCTGCTTACTATAACATAGAAGACCTACGGGAATAATGCTTTAACAAAAGCTCAAGTATTTACGTAGCAGAAAGCGCTCGGATAAGGAAGAGAGAACACCAAAGATGAGCAACACGTAGATCACTCATCAAAGTTCCACATTTTAGGCAATATGGCTAAGATGAATGCGGCTTTGGTCTCTGACCAAGTCTGAATATTAGATTGGTAGCAGACAAAATGGGACTTTCACATTCTATTGTGCACGTAATTGTCATAGAATTGCAGATGTGGAAAGTTTGTGCTAAATTGGATTCTAAGGTTTTGACTGACAAAAAAAAATCGTATGCCGATTTCTCGTTAGCTTAAGTTTAGTTTAAAAGGACACGATAAGCTGCACTGACGAGTGTTTTGAACAAGATCAGTGGGCGAAACGGTAATATATACAAATGTTGAAACTCATAAACACCTTGGAAAGTCAAACTTAGACCAACCAATCAACTATGAAGGTCTCGGCACTCTATATATTATCGTTCATGAGATATGTCACTTTAAAATAAAAAAAGCAGGAAAACCCCCCTTAGGGGTGTTTTAATGGGTCGGGTTTATAAGACATTCCTATTCTACTTTTAAATGAAGAGTTCAAAAAAGGTGGTCAGAAGTTTCGACCTAATTGTACAATTGATCACTATACTCAATTGTATATATTACCTCTAAAGAGATTCCATTTCAAAACTTCCTTGAAATTACCCGCAAAATCTGAAATGGTCACCCGAACACATTAAACGCTACCATGTGAAGCATCAACATGCTAGAATCCAGACATTAAGGATGATACTTTGCAGAACATTCTGGATTCTAATAAGTAAGCTATAAAGAAAGTCGTTTGGTCATGTGTAAAGTGAAAATCTACTATTATTATTTGCGTGAAACAAAGCTTTTAAGTGAAAAAAGTTATTTACTATTTAACATTACGGCATTGAATTTCTTGAAAAAGATTGCAGTTCTTACTTTAACTAGTTTGCGAAAATATTTATTGCTTTACCATTGAATCTATCTTTAAAGAAGCATTTTTCAATTAAATAACGCTTCTTTGTGAAGAATACTGTCGGGATCGATCCTTGTCAAGTATTTCCAAATTCTGATAAACTAGTAATAATTATAAAAATCTTATAAACCACATGCTGATAATATTTTTAAAATATTTCTTTAAAAAATGATTTCATGTAAACATGTTCAAGATTAAATTAGATCTAATTGTATAATATCCAGTTTAATCCACAAATTTACAATAGAATTCTTTAACACGTCTAGTAACTTATGTTTAGCATTTAAATTAGGTATAGCAGTATTGTAAATGATATATTCAAAGTTCTTCCTAAGATGTGAGTAATAAACAGTGTACCTAAATGAAAGTATATGCAACCAGTGTTTATTTCAGGTCTTTAGATTTTTTGCAGGGAAATAAACTATTATCGCATTTTGTAATTTGAATCGTTCTGTATCGTTTAATTAGCACGTACGGGATCGATTGTGAGCGATATCCTCAATTTTAAAGCACGTACAGATAAAATTAACTTTCTAAGTTATCCAATTAGCAACTACTTTTAATATCAATCAAAGAGATTTTGTATATATAACAAAGTAAAACTGCAAAAAGTACATAGTGTCTTCCAAGTCCACAAAAGAACAGTGTCGATTCAACATGAAAATAACTGTAATCTTGGCATTATTTTGCGTGGCGGTGACCGTAAGTTTAACTTTGTATCAATACATGCTATGTTTATTTTATTAAATCGTCCTAACCGCAAAAATATTTATGTACATCAATAATAAAATTACTAATCAATTAATATTAGACATTACAGTGAATAAATAATAAATTAATACATTCTTTGTGATAGTCTCTTTCAATTTAATTTTAATAAAAACACAAATATTGTGTGGCAATTAAGTTTTTGTTTCTCATTTAGAGGACAATATACATTATTAGATAAGGCATAACATAACAGTAATTTATATTTTAGGCGTCTCCGTGCTTGTCGCCTTACTTCGCATACCCTGCACACGGTAAATATAAACTAACCATAAAAATGTTAACCTTAAATTTATGTATTTGTTGCTCTTAGATCCCCATTTTCACCATCTGGACGATTGTCATCATGACTACCATCATGATTGCCATCACGATTGCCATCAAAATTGCCATCACGATTGCCATCATGACCTTCATCTAAATTATCACGATCATCATCACGATCACGACCATGCTCACGTCCACGATCATGATCACGATCACATCCACGAACACGAGCATCATCACAACCATCATCACGAACATAATCACGATCACGACCATCACCACGATCACGACCACCATCATGATCACGACCATCAACACGATCACGACCACCATCATGATCATGATCATAATCATGACCACCATCACGATCACGATCACGATCATGATCATGACCATCATCACGATCATGATCATGACCACGACCATCATCATGATCACCATCATGATCATCATCACGATCACGACCACGACTACCATGATCACTTACACCATGGCCATTGCTTCTTTGACCATCTTCATGATCATCATTTTGATCATCACCACGGACACCATTGTGGTGGCTATTATTTGATTGCGTAAATAAGATATGAATTTTGATGCTAAATATTTTGCACTGGATGAAATATTTAAAATAAATCATTTGAGCTAGTTCCAATAATTATTAAATATTACAATATGAAATTTTGTCTAATGTTTTGTTAGATATTTTTAGAACACCATTAAAAACAAGTGTAAAAGTTCTCTCAAAATCTGGTAATTACAAGCTGCATTATGTATTATTAGATCACTTTTAACCTTAATACGGACTAACTAACCAGCTAACTAGCGCTCTTATAGTGAACAAACAGTACGTACGTTGGGGATGGTTAAGCAATCTTCATAAACTAAATCTTAACTCAGAGTTCCGTTAACCCACCTGCTACAAAACTAAATTCCATACGATTTATTCTTCTTTATTGTATCTTGACTGACCCTGTTACTGTTCACTTGAATAGTTTTCTTATTCCCTATCCTCTCTCCATAACTCTTTCTTCCTGTCTTTAACTTTTTGTTTCCTCCTTTCCGCGTCTTTCTTCTATTTTTCATCATTTCTTATTTCTTATCCAATGCAATGTGACATGCTAGGTGTTTCAGCTTTCATAGAGTTAAGTTAGTTTTTGTACCTTACATTTAACTCAACCATCCTAACAATCGATCACCAGATAAAGAATACGTTTCATTGTTTATACATTAATGTGTTACATGCCTAGACTTTCTAGATTCTAATATTTCACTTCAATTTTTAAAATCCAACAAAACTAATTTTGTAACACTAAGTCTTCAAATGTCAAAAATTTGCGTTTTAGGCTTTTTGAAACACAAATTTAAAGTATAGCAACTACAATCTTCCAATGTCTTTTACTGTTGGGACTGAAAATTAAAAAATGGTAGAACTCAAGTTTTATAAATTTTAAGGAAGAGTGTATATACTAAAACTCAACCTTTTAAAATAAGTTTTTTTCAAAATTGGCCAGTAGTTTTAACTCTTTTCAGCCTTTTTAGAGTGTAATTTTAAAAAATTCTTATCTTGAATAAGAGTTTATATCATACGAGGTTGAATTGGAAATAAATCAGAATTCTTTCTAAACACGAAGAGAATAGAGAGGGCACAACTACTAATCGTTTAGATGAAGTTGTCTGAAAGACATTACTCTGTGAATTACCTCGTACTACTGTTTCTATAGTCAGTATCGTGTTAATGAATTATAAAGTTTCTCGCGATAGAAAGCACAAAATCGTTTGAAATTTTGAGAAGACGTAAGGTACAGTTCGGAAAATGTCTTTCGAAAACCAGCATGACTAATTCGTAATGTTCAGCGCCTCCTTGAGAATGGCCAACAATTAACTGTTGCTCAACTGTTCTAACACTGCAGAACAATAAGTAGTTAGTATTGCTATACATTACAAAAGTTGTCATGCACGAGTTAATCTTATCATAATTTCCTATTTTTAATTTATGAATCGGTCTTCATTAATTTCGAATTGCAGTAATTTATAAAAACTAAAGTACTTGATAAGTTGAAACCTAGTTTGATCTAGTTCTTAAGTGTGTTGGTTTGAATACATTCAACCGCCTCACTTCACCATCACCGTTTATTAGTTTGTTGGCTGGATCGTTTGTATTTCTTTTTATAATGTACAGAAAGTTTCTTGTTTTCCTCACATGTTCAATGACAAAATTATGCAAGTACCATGGTGTCTCCATTATCATGACGATCTTGTCTGCAACCTTTGCATTATTTCAATATTGGGGATACTGACAGTCCTTTAGAGTTGAATGCCATAATAGACTTAGATTTTATTCTTCATTGAAAGTTGCAAACTTTGTCTAATTAATCGGTACATTTGGCGAAACTTGTGATTTAGCTCCTATCTTTTCGTAAATATGTGTTTACGCCTTGTTATTTGCCCGTCGACATGGAGCCCAAGATATTTAATATATTTTGTGTGAGGTAATGATATACTAATTAAATTCACTAAAGTATGTTTCCTTTTGCAGTGTAAATGATTATAGGCGTGGACTTCATTTTATTAACTTGCATTTTCTAACTTTTAATAATCTTTGGATTTTATTTAGGTTTTTTTGAAAATATCTATAAACGAATACTGAATTTGTATGCGAGGCGAGTACCACTGTATCATCTGCGAAGGTTGTAGTAGTCTTTGCTTTGATGGTGGGTAAATTTACAGTATACAGTAAATACTTTTAACTTATAGGATTTGCTAAGTTGTCAGACCTTGTTAAATGCCTAACTATGTCTATAAAGGAAGCAGAGGAATATTTTTTTTCTTTCCAGACCTCTATTTATTTGACTTATAATATTATGTATTCGTACCAAGTGATCGGGATTTTGCTACTAGAATATTTTTTGTTTTAGAATATTTCAAAGATATATTAACCCATACTTTAGCCGATAAAACGTAATCCAGACCATTAGCACTCATATATTTACAAACAATGACATTACCAGCATTCTGTTTGGCTATAGGTATTCAATATTCTTGTTGACGTTTACGATTCAATTCCTACACCATTTTCTTACTATCTGATCCAAAAATATTAAATTTATGTTTATAAATAAAATTGACTTTATGCCAAAACCTTAATGGTTTCTTTAATTGTTTATGCTGCTATGCTCATTTTGTTGATACCAGATTTGCTTTAAATACTTTAATGTTGTATCCGTAACTTTGTTATAATGTCTGGATGGATGCTTTATTTATTGCATAATGACATTTTAGGTGTATAAATAAGTTCTCATCTTTAGATTTCACAGAACGCAAATCACCGTTTACATATAACGTATTAGTCCGCCCTCTTCTGGTTTTAAAGCAATGACATTTGGTCTTTCGAAACATCATGCAATTTGGCGTTTGATGCACATAACCTCAATAATCAGCTGTGTTCACGATGGCAATCAGAAAAGAGCATATTCGATTTTCTATCCACTTCGCGTTTCATCTTAAGAAACGCTGAAATCACTAAAATGATTTGTGCTGGATATGGTGAGAATTTCATGCAACGTGCAAAGTGGTACCAAAGATTTCGCGGAGGAGAGTTTAGTCTTGAAGATCAACCAGCATGGACGCTCAAACATTTGACACAGATGAGCTGCAGACGCGTAATCAGCTGGGAACTTCTACATGCGGCGTATAGCTCAGACAGAGCTAATTCATCTTTTTCCGGTCGTTACAGCATCATTCTGATACGCACTTCAAGAAGAAAAGTCCGAATGCATCGATAACTTTATCGTCTCGAACATGATTTGATCACCAGGAATTCGCAAGCTACCCAAAAGATGGCAATAGGCAATAGGTCACTGATGCCAACGGAGAATACTTTGATACTTAAGCTTTTTTTGTTTGTTTTTAAATAAAACTTTAATTTTGCAGAAAAAAGCTGAGAACTTATTTATACACCTATAATTATTCCTTAAACTTAATTTCAATGTTTGGACAACGAATTTCTGCTTTTTGTTTGTAACTAATTAAATTACGACAAGTAAGAAAATTGCCATTAGAAAACTTAACTGAAAGAAAATTTTTTAACAATAGAATTTTATTTCGTAAATTAATATATTTTAAATATAAGAAGATAATGTATAGAAATTGTAATACATTTTATTCACATATTGTGTAAGACATTTAATTTTTAAAATGTTTTTTTAATTTATATTTATTATCCTAGTTACTAAATTTCTCAACAAAAAATACCACAAGTTAATTTAAATAAACGTTAAAGTAATAAATAACTGCTGTAACTATCATAAAGAACGGACTTCTTACTTTAAGATGACGTCACGTGCGAATTTATGTTTATATATTATTAGTTGGAGTGGCAAACAAAAAAGAAAAAGCAGGCAACAACATTTTTAAATGGCGATTTAGTTAAGCGATTCTTTACTCGGAAGAATAATTTAAGGAAAGAATTGGGTAGCGGGTAGGTACTCATCAGCGATCCCGGTTGAGGATATACTTACTTCAGGGATTAGCGACCCTGTCCACGCGACCACTTGATTCGCCCTACCTCCTATCGAGAAAAATCATGTCCTAACCAAAGTACTACCGTTTCTATTAATCCCCTTCCCATCCTAAACTCACTCACCAAAACGTTTGGCCAGCGCGGTGAGTTAAGGCTAAAAACCTCCAAGAATAACTTTTAACTTTTATGATATATAGATTATACAAAACTTGTTACCTAAGGGAAGTAGAGATACTATAATATCTCACATTCTCCTACTGAGAAATCAGTCAGCTCCACGGATTTTGCGGGGAGCAAACAATCGATAAGCAACAATAAAGAGATAGTCGGAACCAAACAAAGGAAAGACAATAAAAGGAAGACACGGTTCATAGACACATTCAACATACGAACTCTATCAACGACAAATAAAAGTATCTCAAAATAATAAAAAAATCGATGCAGAATAGTGCAAGTCTGTGCCCCAAACCACCGCAAGTGATGAAGAAGAAATAGATTAAATACGTGAGGATATAAATACAGCAGTAAAAAGTAATCCCGTAAAGTACATCATAATAATGGGAGATTTTAATGCGAAGGTAGACATAAGCAATGACGAGGATGAAAAAGAAACAGGAAGACAGGGTCATATGGATTGGGGAAACGAAATGACGCAGGCGAAAATAATCGGTATATTATAAATACTTTCTACAAAGAGCCACTAAAGAGACAATAGACTTGGCAAAGTCCAGACAGGCCTTATAAGAACAAAGTAGACTATATGATTTCGAATAATAAATAAGAAACCCTTGACGAATACAATCGACGGATAACGAATGACATAATATTAGACATCTCAACAAAAATAGTTAAAAGGCAACAGCAAAACATCAAAAACTTAACAAAACAACACTAGACCTAATAGAATACAGAAAACACAAGATACGAAATACAAGGGAAGATATTATAAAGATATCTAAATTAAGTCACACACACACGCACACTAACGAATGGCTCAAACCAACTTTTTTGGTGCCCTGAGACTATATTTCGTCCAGAAATGTGAAAAACTGGGTAAACATGAATTTAAAGTAAAAGTTGGTAAAACAGGAACTCGAAAACAAACCCAAATAATACGATAAGGAAAGTCGTGTAATGTTCACACCAGATTTTTTCTAGACTTGTTATGTATCTTATTTACTATTCTGTGGTACTGGTGAAACGTCAAAACAAAATCTTGTTTATGTTGATGTCTGTTTCCAATATTTTCATGAATAGTTCTTCAAAGATTTTTAATACTTGGGCTAGCAAAGTTATTGGTCTATAGGAGGAGAAAGAATGAGCTGGTTTTCCAGGTTTGGAAACAAAAATTACTTCTTCAAATTTCCAGGCTAATCTTATCATGCTATTAAAAATGGTAGTTATAAACGTTATTTATTTTCTTGGTAATTGTTTGAGAATCTGGTCTGTTATATAATACTATAACCAGAGGCTTTGTGGATATTATATTTGCCAATTTGGTTTTAACTTCATAAGTGAATATTATTTTACTGTAAGAGTCAGTAGACATGGTATATTTAGAAAATTATGGATAATTAATTCATTGTTAACAATTGAATTTTAGTTTACTCTTGGCCAGCTTCCACCCAGCCCCGTTAGTGGCATCTGTTTATATCGAGTGATAATCTTTTGATAAGTTAGTCATATATTTTTCGAATGTAGAGTTTCTTAAGTCTTCTAATGTAAATATTAGTTATCGTGTTAGTCTGTTGAGTATGTTTTTATCATTTACCACTTGCCTCTTGCACCTCACTTTTCTGCAGTCAATTTACGGATGTGCCCAGGTAAATTTATATTATCTTCTTGGTTTTGGTTTATTATAGGTGCACTTCTCCGAGCAGCTTTTTAAATTGTGGTTGTAAAAATTTCAACAACATTATCAAGATCTTCATATACATACAGACAAATGTTTAGATCTACAGTCAGTTAAGACATGTTTGGATTAACTAGCAAAATCATTTAAAAATATTTTAAATACATATGTTGTAAATGTGCCGTATTAAATAAATAAATATATATATATATATATATATATATATATATATATATATATATATACATATATATATATATAACACAATATATACATATATATATATACATATCATACATATTTGTTATTATTTTTAGATCTATATGACTATAAATTGTAATGGTAAATTAAATTGTCACAAATAGCGTATAATAATTTTCTTTAAAATGTATGATATGCAATAAGATTATACATTTTATTTATGACGAAAATACAGACAATCCCACAGTACAATAATATTTATATTACTACAACCAAACCTTGTCGAACTAATTAAACAGTGCATTATTCCTTGTATATTCTTCTATTATCATTTGCGCACCTTTTTCTCCGATCATTGTAGTTGGAGCATTAGTATTGCCGCTGGTTATGAAAGGCATTATAGAGGCATCCACTACTCGTAAACGTTTTACACCACGTACTTTTAAACGAGGATCTACCACCGCACTTGGATCTGCAGCCGATCCCATTTGCAAGTTCCTACTTGATGAAAATCGTGACTGCCGATATTTCTTATTGCACACTTCCAGTATTCGTCCGTTTGAAATTGAAAGTGCTCGCAGTTTGGTAGACGACTAAGGCCTTGGATTATACCTCTTAAATGCGTTCGTGTTTATGTATTTCAGTGCCCATCTGATGCCTTCTAGTACAGTTTCCATGTCTTGATTTTTGGAGTCGCTTAAATAATTTGGATAAATTAGCGGGTAAACAAAGGGGTTCGTGCTGTTAATTAAAATTCTTCCTCTAGATTCAGGGTTCATCATGTCCAAAAATATTATAAATATAGCTCGCTCTTTGTTTTCTGATACAATAGCACTGATTAATTCGTCGCCGTGATTAAAGCCTCTTAAAGTTGCAGCCAGGTTTTTTGTGTCATTTGGATAAGCGACGTGCATAAAAGTTTGAATATTTGGATAGATAGAGTCATGTTTTGTGTTTATATACCCCTGCAAAGCTCCCAGCACGCCTTCACTGTAAGGTCCTTGTTGGGCAGTGAAATAATCGTAAATATCATTAATTTCATCTACACTAGACCTAGGTTTTAGAATAGAAGGATCTAAACTTGCAAAGATAGCAAATACAAAATGATCTTGCATATTTTTACCAACGTCCAGCTCCTTTATCACGTTAATACCTAACGGCTCCAATATTTCTCGTGGACCAATTCCGGAATGCATAAGGATTTGAGGAGATGCTATTGCACCTGCTGCTAAAATAACCTCTTTTGTAGCTCTCAAGTTGTAAAACGTACCGTTGACTTTTACTTCAACTCCATAAGCCGTTTTTGTATAAGGATTTATTAATATTCTACTGACTCGAGCATTAAGGACAACCTTTAGATTTGTTCTATCTTTTGCTTTCCCAAGGAAAGCTTTTGCGTTGTTGTTCTTTGTTCCATTATATGTTGTAACGTAACTATCAATATAACCTAAAGGTCGACCGTCTGTATACTTTGAATAGCCTAACTCTTTATAAGCTTTTTCTACTATATTGCGTATGGGTTCATTAAACCTACTCCGAGTGATTTCAAACTCCCGTTACTTCTAAAACCATATCCATCTTCATCTAATACATTTCGAAATTTTATAGTGTTTCAGCACGGATTCGTGGTTCCAGTCATCGCTACTTACTGCAGCCCATTTGTCGTAATCTCTTTTATTCCCTCTGGTATAAATTATACCCTTTATGCTGCAGCCTCCCAGAGCTTTTCCTTTTGGGCAGGTGCATATGTTTCCTCTTAAGCTCTTACAGTGGTTACCTGGTTCCATTTTATACTGCCAGTCATCAGAAAGATCGAAGGCCAACGTCAGTTGTGGTATCTAGACATTTTGTGTTAGTAGATGTTTATTTTACGCTATAAAAATCATACCTCGAACGTCGCCGAAGGGTATGTACCCGCTTCTAACACCAGAACGTTCCATTTGAAAACATCAGACAGTCGCTTTCCTAGCGCAGATCCCGCCGATCCCGCGCCCACCACAATAAAATCAAAATCCTGCCCATCCCTTAACCGCGGCCCGTAGTCCGGCGGATATTTTCCTTCGGGGCCTAGCGAACATTTAGCAGCAAATAGGCTGTTGATGAGCGTAAGGAATAGCTCAGCCGCCGATCCAGTTAGAGCGTTGGGGCAAGGATTTCCGATTTGTCCGCAGTCCATTTTTTAAACTTAAAATTGTACATACGGTTATACATTTTGTGCTAGAACTGCTATATTGCCTTTATATATATTTTGGTAAAATTTCTGGTCCTTTGTATGTGGAATCATATACGTACAGTTTAGAAACGCACATATTATATTACATATAATACTACGTGGGCTGCACAATATCTATTGCGAAAAACTAACAAAAACATCTATTTAATGTTGTAAACTTTTTTAATGTTTTCCCTGACGGTCAAAGCATTGTTGTATGCGCTGGAACCAATTTTTGTAACATTTTTTTTATAGGGAATTAGGTCTCTCCGAAACATGAATTTTGAACGCATCAACCGCCTCTTCCGGCGTCGAAAATTGTTGTCCACGCAGTTGTTCTTCACGTATGGGAACAAAAAGAAATCGATAGGGGTCAAATCAGGACTGTACAGCGGATGATCCTTCAATTTTGAGTACTCAAAAAGCCAGAGTTGTTTGCGTCGATGTGTGTGAACTCGCCTTGCTATGGTGGAGAGTGATCCGGCGTTGCGCGTTGGTTTTTCTTATTTCTCCGAAGACTGCAGACAAACCGATGATTGCGTACCATTCAAAATTGACAGTTTTACGATCCTCTAAAACCATAGTTGCAAAACGTCTAGTTATTTAAAAAAAAAACAGGAGACTATTTGTCCGAAGTGCTTCGAATGCAAACGACTTTTGATGGGTTTGGCTGATTTTGAAATACCCATACAGTCGGCCGCTGTTTACTTTCGGGCTCATACGCATAAACCCAAGAATAGACGTACGCGATTGTTAAAATAAATATTTTTGCCGTACGTTTCTAATTCAATGATTTCAAAGTGGGTTAAGTAAAAACGAATTAAAAATGGGCCGAGGAAAGGCACTAACAATAAGTAATGAAAAAAGAGCCCAAATAGTAATTTTGCATAAAAAATAGAAAATGATGGACGTAATTGCAAAAAAAATTGAGTTTCGGTCCATACTGTATGGGAGGCAATCCATCACCACAAACAAACGGAAAAATTCAGCGACCGTCTTCGCTCTGGAAGGCCTCGGTGCACTTCAAAACAAGAGCACAAGTTTATTGTTTTGACCGGTAAAAAAAAAAACGCAAAGCAGTTCCAGAAATAACAGGAGAATTAAATTCAATAGTGGGAAAACCATTAAGCGTTCGTACGCTAACCAATCATCTTAGTAGTGCAGGTTTTTATGGTTGCATCACAGTAAATAAACTGTTACTGGAAATTTATAATAAGAAGGAACGTCTTCAGTGAGCTAAGACACATCGCGATTGGACCGAAGAACAGTAGAATTCTGTTTTATAGCCGGACGAAGCGAAATTTGAATTGTTTTCAAACAAATGTCGCCAATTTGTTCGTTAACGCAAAGGAGAAAAAATGCTGCTTGCTTATGTACAACCAACAGTAAAGCATGGTGGTGATTTTGTGATGGTCTGGGAATGTATTGCGAGTGATTCAATTAAAGATTTAATTAAAATCGATGGATTAATGAAGAAAGAGGATTAGAAGAAGGTACTTCAAAATTTGTGATACCACGTGGCAATCGACTTGTTTGAGCAGGCTTCACATTTCAGCAAGATAATGATCCAAAACATATATCCAACCTCTGCAAACCATACATACCTACAAGGCTTGGAGAAGAAAAAAATTTGAAATTTATGGTATGGCCCCGCAATCACCAGATTTACACCCAATTTAGCTTCTTTGGAATGGACTGTACAGATTACTACAAAAATCAGTAACAGCGCCAGCGATAAAAGTTAAACACCTTTATAAAGCTTTGTTAGATACTTGGAAAGCAATTTCAAAGGAAACACTACAAAAACATATCCGAAGGATGCCTAGGCTGTGCCATGCTGTTATCAAGGCTAAAGGAGGGCCCATTGATGAAACCACAATCTAAGTCTTAATTATATCCTTCTTTTGTTCTGCGTTATTTATCTGTTATAATTTCATTGGCAGAGCTTATTTGTGTTCATTTTTGTAAATAAATGAAAATTGGTTTACATATAAACAAGAAACTGTATTATATGGTCCTATTCCTAAAATTTGCGGGTAGTGTATGTTTAATTGGGACCACAGTCGATTTTGGACGGTCTTCTTTCAATTCATCGACCAGAGAACTACGACCACGATTAAATTCATTGAACCAACGATGTACAGTGGCGTTGTGTGAGGCTTCATCGCCAAAAGTCGAAGTAAGTTGATCCACGCATTGTTGAGATAATCCACGTCGGAAATGTTCACGAGCTAAGTGCATTTTTTGGCCGAGAGGAAATTTTCAACTTAATGAAAACAAAATAAATAGCGTCCGTATGACAAATCGTCCTGAGTACGTATGCCCTCAAAAATGTCAAACTTAGCACACGCAGAGTTGCTAATTCGCAATAGATATCGAGCAGCCCACGTAAGTGAAATAATAAATGTATTAAATACTTCAGGTTAGAGTACAGATAATAAATTTGAACAAAATCTGGCTTACCTTGTTCTAACTCTTCTTTCTTCACGTTTTAGTCAATAATATGGTACAGAATCTGCTTAAAGCTTTTATAATAATACTTTCCCCACCATACTCCAAAAAAGGTAACATTAAACATTTGCCAAATACATAACCTTTGTTATAAAACACGTACTACCTAACGCAATTTTAAAATTGCACTAAAAAGCGCACTAATTTATACAGAAATTATTCACATTTACCAACGATTTAACGGTAGGTGGTTGATTAATAGCTTCTACAGTTGGTCTTGTAAGGCTTATCTATAGCCGTTCTCCATTGTGGAAAAATATGCACATGGATTAAGCAATAAAGTGACTATTGGGGCATTCCACGTGAAGCGCACAGGTAAAAAATGTTGATATTTCCGATTTTAGTAATATCTGATTACGTTATACCTATATATATATATCGATCCAAATATAAAATATTTTTACAGTATAAAGTCTAGTTAACGAGTTAAAAACTTCATTAAATGAAGTATAAATTTCACTGCTTTATTTATTTTATTGTAACTTTTTAAAACTGGATAATGGGATTCGAAGTAGCGCATACCTGCCGGTTAGTCAAAATTTCAGTCCTTTACCTCGTTAACAAGACTTATGCTGTAAAAATATTTTATATTTGGATCAAGGAATATATAGGTGTAATAAAAATAGGCATAATCAGATATTACTAAAATCGGAAATATCAACATTTTTTACTTGCCCGCTTCGTCAGTAAATAATAATAAATTTAACATTGCGTTAGGTAGTACGTGTTTTATAACAAAGGTTATGTATTTGGCAAATGTTTAATGTTACCTTTTTAGAATATGGTGGGGAAAGTATTATTATAAAAGCTTTAAGCAGATTATGTACCATATTATTGACTAAAACGTGAAGAAAGAAGAGTTAGTACAAGGTAAACCAGATTTTGTTCAAATTTATTATCTGTGCTCTAACCTGAAGTATTTAATACATTTATTATTTCACTTACGTGGGCTGCTCGATATCTATTGCGAATTAGCAACCCTGCGTGTGCTAGGTGCGATCTGACGTTTGGATCATACAGTTTGACATTTTTGAGGGCATACGTACTCAGGACGATTTGTCATACGGACGCTATTTATTTTGTTTTCATTAAGTTGAAAATTTCCTCTCGGCCAAAAAATGCACTTAGCTCGTGAACATTTCCGACGTGGATTATCTCAACAATGCGTGGATCAACTTACTTCGACTTTTGGCGATGAAGCCTCACACAACGCCACTGTACATCGTTGGTTCAATGAATTTAATCGTGGTCGTAGTTCTCTGGTCGATGAATTAAAAGAAGACCGTCCAAAATCCACTGTGGTCCCAATTAAACATACACTACCCGCAAATTTTAGGAATAGGACCATATAATACAGTTTCTTGTTTATATGTAAACCAATTTTCATTTATTTACAAAAATGAACACAAATAATCTCTTTCAATGAAATTATAACAGATAAATAACGCAGAACAAAAGAAGGATATAATTAAAACTTAGATTTTGGTTTCATCAATGCGCCCTCCTTTAGCCTTGATCACAGCATGGCACAGCCTAGGCATCCTTCGGATATGTTTTTGTAGTGTTTCCTTTGAAATTGCTTTCCAAGTATCTAACAAAGCTTTATAAAGGTGTTTAACTTTTATCGCTGGCGCTGTTACTGATTTTTGTAGTAATCTATACAGCCCATCCCAAAGAAGCTAAATTGTGTGTAAATCTGGTGATTGCGGGGCCACACCATAAATTTCAAATTTTTTTCTTCTCCAAGCCTTGTAGGTATATATGGTTTGCAGAGGTTGGATATATGTTTTAGATCATTATCTTGCTGAAATGTGAAGCCTGCTCAAACAAGTCGATTGCCACGTGGTATCGCAAATTTTGAAGTACCTTCTTCTAATACTCTTTCTTCATTAATCCCTCGATTTTAATTAAATCTTTAATTGAATCACTCGCAAAACATTCCCAGACAATCGCGTACGTGTAAACGATGAATCTTGGATTTATGCGCATGAGCCCGAAAGTAAATAGCAGCCGACTGTATGGGTATTTCAAAATCAGCCAAACCCATCAAAAGTCGTTTGCATTCGAAGCACTTCGGACAAATAGTCTCCTGTTTTTTTTTTTTTAATAACTGGACGTTTTGCAACTATGGTTTTAGAGGATCGTAAAACTGTCAATTTTGAATGGTACGGAATCATCGGTTTGTCTGCAGTCTTCGGAGAAATAAGAAAAACCAACGCGCAACGCCGGATCACTCTCCACCATAGCAAGGCGAGTTCACACACATCGACGCAAACAACTCTGGCTTTTTGAGCACTCAAAATTGATGGATAATCCGCTGTACAGTCCTGATTTGACCCATATCGATTTCTTTTTGTTCCCATACGTGAAGAACAACTGCGTGGACAACAATTTTCGACGCCGGAAGAGGCGGTTGATGCGTTCAAAACTCATGTTTCGGAGAGATCTAATTCCCTATAAAAAAAATGTTACGAAAATTGGTTCCAGCGCATACAACAATGCTTTGACCGTCAGGGAAAACATTAAAAAAGTTTACAACATTAAATAGATGTTTTTGTTAGTTTTTCGCAATAGATATTGTGCAGCCCACGTAGTATTATATGTAATATAATATGTGCGTTTCTAAACTGTACGTATATGGTTCCACATACAAAGGACCAGAAATTTTACCAAAGTATATATAGGCAATATAGCAGTTCTAGCACAAAATGTATAACCGTATGTACAATTTTAAGTTTAAAAAATGGACTGCGGACAAATCGGAAACCCTTGCCCCAACGCTCTGACCGGCTCGGCGGCTCAACTGTTCCTTACGCTCATCAACAGCCTATTCGCTGCAAGATGTTCGTTAAGTTCCGAAGGAAAATATCCGTCAGACTACGGACCATACTTGATAGACGGGCAAGAATTTGATTTTATTGTGGTGGGCGCGGGATCGGCGGGGTCTGTGATAGGAAAACGATTGTCTGATGTTTTCAAATGGAACGTTCTGGTGTTAGAAGCGGGTACATACCCTTCGGCGACGTTCGAGGTATGATTTTTATAGCGTAAAATAAACATCTACTAACACAAAATATCTAGATACCACAACTGACGTTGGCCTTCGATCTTTCTGATGACTGGCAGTATAAAATGGAACCAGGTAACTACTGTAAGAGTTTAAGAGGAAACATATGCACCTGTTCAAAAGGAAAGGCTGTGGGGGGCACTAGCATAAAGAGCTTAGTTTATGTCAGGGGAAACAGAAGAGATTACGATAAATGGGCTGCAGTAAGTAGCAATGATTGGAATTACGAATCCGTGCTGAAACACTATAAAAATTTCGAAAATGTATTAGATGAAGATGGATATGGTTTTAGAAGTAACGGGGAGTTTGAAATCACTCGGAGTAGGTTTAATGAACCCATACGCAATATAGTAGAAAAAGCTTATAAAGAGTTAGGCTATTCAAAGTATACGGAAACTCGACCTTTAGGTTACATTGACAGTTACCTTACGATATATAAAGGAACCAAAAATAACAACGCAAAAGCTTTTCTTGGAAAAGCAAAAGATAGAACAAACCTAAAAATTGTGATTAATGCTCAAGTCAGTAGAATATTAATAGACCCATATATAAAAACGGCTTATGGAGTTGAAGTAAAAGTCAACGGTACGTTTTACAACTTGAGAGCTACAAAAGAGGTTATTTTAGCAGCAGGTGCAATAGCATCTCCTCAAATTCTTATGCATTCCGGAATTGGCCCACGAGAAATATTGGAGCCGTTAGGTATTAACGTGATAAAGGAACTGGACGTTGGTAAAAATATGCAAGATCATTTTGTATTTGCTATCTTTGCAAGTTTAGATCCTTCTATTCTAAAACCTAGGTCTAGTGTAGATGAAATTAATGATATTTACGATTATTTCACTGCCCGACGAGGACCTTACAGTGAAGGCGTGCTGGGAGCTTTGCAGGGGTATATAAACACAAAACATGACTCTATCTATCCAAATATTCAAACTTTTATGCACGTCGTTTATCCAAATGACACAAAAAACCTGGGGGCAACTTTAAGAGGCTTTAATCACGGCGACGAATTAATCAGTGCTATTGTATCAGAAAACAAAGAGCGAGCTATATTTATAATATTTTTGGACATGATGAACCCTGAATCTAGAGGAAGAATTTTAATTAACAGCACGAACCCCTTTGTTTACCCGCTAATTTATCCAAATTATTTAAGCGACTCCAAAAATCAAGACATGGAAACTGTACTAGAAGGCATCAGATGGGCACTGAAATATATAAACACGAACGCATTTAAGAGGTATAATCCAAGGCTCCTTAGTCGTCTACCAAACTGCGAGCACTTTCAATTTCAAACGGACGAATACTGGAAGTGTGCAATAAGAAATATCGGCAGTCACGATTTTCACCAAGTAGGAACTTGCAAAATGGGATCGGCTGCAGATCCAAGTGCGGTGGTAGATCCTCGTTTAAAAGTACGTGGTGTAAAACGTTTACGAGTAGTGGATGCCTCTATAATGCCTTTCATAACCAGCGGCAATACTAATGCTCCAACTACAATGATCGGAGAAAAAGGTGCGCAAATGATAATAGAAGAATATACAAGGAATAATGCACTGTTTAATTAGTTCGACAAGGTTTGGTTGTAGTAATATAAATATTATTGTACTGTGGGGATTGTCTGTATTTTCGTCATAAATAAAAATGTATAATCTTATTGCATATCATACATTTTAAAGAAAATTATTATACGCTATTTGTGACAATTTAATTTACCATTACAATTTATAGTCATATAGATCTAAAAATAATAACAAATATGTATGATATGTATACATATATATATATATATATATATATATATATATATATATATATATATATATATATATATATATATATATATATAATACTGCACATTTACAATCTGTTGAACATCAAGAGAGTATCCAACTCTCACTTATGGCTCCAAGTGCCACACCCCGGGAAACTGCATTGGCCTGCAGGCTAAACTAAGTGAAGGTAGCCAGATATGGTAAACATTGATGGAGGGCAGCAGTACCCATCAATACTGGATTAAGGTGGAAGTTAAGGGAACCGGTACAGCTTAATACATGTTACATAGCCCTAATGATCGCCGACCTTCGTGCGAAAATGGCACTCTGAAAAGAATAACATCAACAGTAAATAAATAGTTTAGCTAATAGAAATGCAATATCCTGTAAGAATAAAATCCATTGACTTCATTCTTGCTTAGTAAGATCGGACTGAGTCGGTGATGAAGAGGTCACAGATTATACTGTTCACTGAAATCGTGTCTCTATGTCTAATGAATCGTATCTTTTTAAACGTTGAATACACTGTCTCTCAATCAAATTTACTGCTAGGGTATCGGGGTGAACACTAAGTTTTGTTAGATAGGTTGCACTAGCTCTGCGAAATTCCTTGTGATCGGTTGGGAGAGGAAGATTCTGTTGAAGAACCCGATTGGGGACATAACGTGGAGCGTTAGCTATCGTGCTTACGACTTTATTTTAGAAGCGTTGAAGGATTTCCAAGTTGGAATTGTTGATAGATCTCCAGAGTTGGAGTCTGTATGTTCATCTTGGTTTGATGATCGTTTTATATAGTAGCAACTTATTTTCTAGGGGTAAGCAGGATGTTCTTCCAATTAACTAATACATTTGTCGGAATTAGAGCCCTAATTGCCAGTGTATAATAATCATTGCGCATGCGCTAGTTTTCCTACAACCAATGTTATACCTATCTCAAAAACGTAATATCTCCCTGCCGGACCTTATACTATAAACATGTTTACTGATTATTATAACTTTGCTAGAATTTGGAATGATAGGTTAAGGGGTCAAACCTTGGTGTATTGTTTACAGACGAACGTTTTCCTGTACATTATTTAAAGAGATTTATGGCTTGTTTAAGAGTATAAATATAATAATAAAACAATTAATATTACTTCAAACTTGATAAAATGGGAGTCGCAAACAAGAAATGCGTATTTTTGCAAGAAATTTAAAACTACTATGCTGGTTACATTTAACTGAAGAATTCTTACCATGTAACTTCAATTTTTTAAATTCAAAGTGTTGATATTCAGGTGGAAATAAATAAACGATTTATTTGAAAGATGCAACGAACGTGTATTACTAACTTAAAGGTTAAAAGCGTACAAGTCAATCATAGATAGAGACAGAGAGCCTTATTTAATAAAGGTGTTGCCAACTTATAATAAATGTGGTTGCGTTCTCATTTGCCAACACTCCCCACAGAACGCAGACCCATTTTACTGATACAGAACAAATGTTTTTCAAAGGTAGTACCTTTAGTCAAGTTATCAGCTACCATGTTGCAACCATTTACAAATTTAAATTTAACTTTAGAATTAACAATGTTTTCCCTAAGAAAATGTAAACGAATATCTATATGTTTAGTTTTTGGTTTATAACGGTCTGTTGATGCCAGTCTTATTGCACTTTGATTGTCACAGTGGATGAGTAGGGCACCGTCTCCACCTTGACCGAGCTCGGCCATCAGCTGCCGCAGCCACAGGGCCTCCTGGGTTGCCGCCGCCATCGCCATGTATTCGACCTCCGCCGTAGAGAGTGCCACGGTTTGCTGTTTACACGAATTCCAAGATAAACAAGCATTCTGAAACAGAAAAGTATAACCCGTGCACGATCGTCTATCCACTGGGTCGCTCGCCCAGTCAGCATCACAATATCCAGTTATTTCCTTTGAGTCATCTTTGACATAGCATAGCTTTAGGTTCCTGGTTCCTTGAAGATACCTCATAATCCTTTTTATTCCAAGCCAGTGTTGATTTCCTGGACTATTACAGTACTGACTCAACTTGTTGACTGCATAGGTGATATCAAGTCTCGTAACATGTGCCAGATATATCAGACATCCCACCGCTTCCCTGTATGGGATATTTTTGTTCCCATCTTCAGGATTTTTCTCAAATTTTGCATTCACCTCTATCGGGGTACAAACTGGTTTGCATTCAGACATATGAAAGCGTTCCAATACTAGGTTTATGTATTTTTCTTGATCTAACATAATCATACCTGCCCCTCGGTTCCTATTTATGTTTATGCCGATACAATTCTTCATTTCACCTAGGTCTTTCATACTGCATTCTCCTTTTAACTTGTTTTTAATCTCTGTTGTTTTATCCTTATTATTTGTAAATATCAAAAGATCATCCACCCACACTGCAATGAATATAGTTGCAGACTCATTTACTAAATAATAAATACAGGGATCCACATGTGATCTCTGTAAGCCAATTTTTAATAAAACATTGTTCAATTTACGATTCCACTGCCGGCTAGCCTGTTTGAGTCCATAAATTGATTTATGTAAAATACATACTTGATCATTTTCTTTGTAGTATTCTGGTTGTGACATGTATATCTCAGTATCTATGTCACCCTGAAGAAAAGCACTTATGGCATCCATCTGAAACACTTCTAAATCATACTTCGCAGCCAGTGAAAGTAAGAATCGAACAGATGTATATCTTACAACAGGAGCATATGTCTCATCATAGTCACTTCATTTTCTCTGAGTACACCCTTTGATGAGCAATCTTGCTTTAAATCGGATAATCTCACCTTTTTCATTTGTTTTAGTTTTATAGACCCATTTACATGGTAAGACTCTTTTCCCAGATGGTGCATCAACCAGTGACCAAGTTTTGTTTTTGATCAGAGAGTCATACTCTTCTTGCATAGCCTTTTTCCATTGGTCAGCATGAGATGATGATAATGCTTCGTCTGCTGCATGTGGATCATTTAAATTAAGTATTGGACAGAAGTAACTTACATCATGATCATCTGTTTCTGCATACTGAACAGTTCTCCGTGGACGTAAATTTATGCTTCTCATTGGATTCTTCTCGAAGCGTAGATGATTATGTGAATAAAATAATGTCGACCGCCCACAAGCTCAGGAATATTAAGTTTGACATTGATGATGAATGGCTCGGTACACTGATGTTAGCCGGCCTCCCTGAAGCTTATAAGTCCATGATCATGGGACTGGAGAGCTCTGGCATCAAGATAAGTGCTGATTCTATTAAATCTAAACTCCTGCAGGAAGTTCAATGCTCTGATAATTTAGCATTCTTCACAAGGAAAAAGGTCATTCAAAGAAATCGACATGATTCAACAAAGGCCTACAAAGGACCGCGATGTTATAATTGTTCTCATTTGCCAATACAAAGTAACATCAATGTACATCTATATTCTGTTCAAATGATGATTGAAAAGGGCAGTAACAATCAGTAGTTTATCAAGAACTACCTCAGAGCAAATAGCTTTTTCTTCACTTAAAACCTTGTTTCACGCTAATAATTATTCTTGACCGATGATTTTACTTAACATTAAGTTAATGAAAGTTTATCTAAAGGATTTGAAGGCAGCTGACTGGAAACTTGATTCTATTGGTGGAATTAGTTTATTCGAAACTTTTAAATAATATCAAACGGTTTATTGAATCAGACTACAAATATACAGGATCGTCGAAATAAACACGGAAATGAATATACAATGAATACAACATTAAAATATAAGAAAAACTGAATTTATTTACATACAACTTAATACAATTAAAGTAAATAGAACTGAGAATTATATTATTTAATCTAGACCTTCATCAGCGACTATGACTTTTTCGATCCGAGACCAAAATCTACTGCAGACCTATATAACTTCCTCCATATGACGATACTTCCATGATGGAGACTCTTAAGCTGTGCTTGTTTTTATCATGCCTCACACAAACCTTTACTTCAACCCAACCCTACTCTTAGTAGTTAAAGGGTAACACCACTCTAACAGCCTAAAAACGCTTTTTTGGGGATTTTTTTCGGGGTAAAGGAAAGGTAGTAAGAAAAAACGCTTCAAGTATGTTATTGGTCATATATTGAAGTACAAAAAAAAGTTTTTTCATTCACAAATATTGCAAAATGGCGGCGCTAGTCATTCTCCGCAGACACCTTTCGAACAGGTATGTCTTCACAGGTATGAGTAGCATTAGAGGCGTTCGACAGGCTTTGGGAAAAGCGCGAAATTTTAATCGAATTTTTTTTTATTTATAAAACTTTTTGCCTTATATTTTTTTTTTGAAAATTCTACGGTGGTGTTTTTTTGGCGTACTTACATGCACTGCAGCCTCAAGGGCTTATTGTGCCGACTAATATGCACTTATTCTAGGACATTCACACACATCCATGGGTTCAGCGAGACTCGAACTCGCGCGCACTTGATAGAGACAGAGCCAACTGGTTGAACCATCTGAGTCACCGCGTCCCGTACAGTGGTGTTACCCCCTAAGGGGATTGCAGTCGGGGCTAGAGTGTGTATAAGTCAGGCGACTAATGGTAATACAAATTGTTGTATAACCATGTTTGGGTCTTACGGACCTCGAGGGCTAGAACGTAGCGACCACCTTCTTTATCCAAACCTTGACAACTGTCTCCAGTACGTTAATATAGCTGACGACTCTTACCCTCAAGCCTTCCTCAAAGAAGTAAAGTACCGCGACACTCCCTTCGCTGCTTATAAGCTTCAGCACTATCACAGGTGTAAGCTTTGTATGCTTGATGATAGGTATTTTGGAGACATCTTAGTAGATTCAACAGTCACTTTAGGAATTCACATTCCTATCCTGGATAAAGTTCTTTTTGGTTCAAAAAAATTTTGTTTAGCAGTGCTTGGGCCATGACCTTCTTGTACATCTCGTTTTTCTCAGTCAACAGTTTGATATTCTTTAAGACAAAAAACTTGTAGTGCGGGTTCTGATGCACTGCATCAACCTCGCTACCACCATTTCTTTTGCCCTGATTAATATTCTCTTTCGATTTGCGGACGAATTCCTTACTTTTTTGCGATCAGATCGCTTACTGTGAGTTGCTACATCAGCAGTTTTTTTTAAATTGTTCATAATTGTATTAGATATATCATTGAAAGCATTTTGATTCATTTCAGAGCGTAAGTTCGTGTTGAGCTGCAAGCATGTGTTTTTGCACTGAGCTTTTGTGCTTTACCTCCGTAAACAATACCATGTCAACGATAACCAAAGTCGAAACATTTTTAATACTGGCCAGCAATGGCTTTAGTAAAGGCACATTTGGTTGCGCAAATTTATAAAATTCGCAATCAACAATGCAGTGACAGTCAAGAGAAAAAATTTTCAGTCAAAATCTGTGTACAGCAATACGAATTTTACTCAAGATTCCAATTATAAAGTTCAGTGTGGGATTTTACTTGCCCAATAACATTTAAATTTCAGATTTTCTTTAACGAGGCTATTTTTCTCACAAAAAGGAATATAGATTAATAATTCATCTTAAACTATCTCTGATATTCAAAACTGCAAATTGTGATAAATCAAAATAAAAGAAAATGTACAGGGTTTGTATAAAAGTATATATATATATATATATATATATATATATATATATATATATATATATATATATATATATAACCTGTAGCTCCTCTACCGTTAGGTGTAGAGGGTGTATAAAAAGTAATGAGACCTATTTTTTACGTGACTGTACGTCACAGCGCGCTGGCTCCAGACATACTCGATGAAGAGGGAAGTCAGTTTCAAAGCGCACCTAGCGTCAGTTGCGTACAAGCTTCTGTGCGATTCGTATCGTTTTAGTGGACTCTTGTCTAAAGGCTCATTTGAAGCTTAAAAATGTTCTATCGAACAGCGCTAACAGCCTTAAATTTTGTACGGGACTCGAAAAATCGACTATGGAGACGTTGACCATGACCCAGCAAGTGCCCCGCCGTAGTTGCAGATAAGACTTTAAAATATTTTTTAACGTATTGAAATGTTAATTTCGAGGAGTAATATAAGTCACGCCCGAAGAGTAACGAGACTAATTCTAAAAAATTTGTTTAAGAGTGTTCATATAAATTTAATATTCTTTAAAATAACAACCTTGAGCATCAATACACCGTTTCCGGCGGTTCTCGACGTGTCACTTCTCGTCTGTAAGTCTTCAACTGAAATCTCTTTTAAAGCATTTATTATAAAATGATGTGTTTTCAAACTATATTTCAACTTAAGAAATATCGACACATAGTTTTTCTATACTCAGGTCATCACCTTGGGAACCAATTTAGGACAAACTTTCCATATATGCAATTTTGTCTTGATGATTTCGTTAACAATGAATTTTGGAAGTTCTACCTCATATGCCATTAATCTAATACTCATATATTGATCAGAGTCCAAAATCTTTCACCTTAGATGTGTAAAACTTTGATGGGTGCTGTGCGTGTTACTCTTCCTCTATATCCCCTATTTTCTGAATGCTTTGTGCCATCTAAACAGAGAATGGGACATTTCTGCGCCGCCGGTTCTTCGCCGCCAGTTCATCGCCGCCGCTTCTAGGTCAGGACAGTTCTATACTAGCCGTTTCGACGCCAGTCGTTTCTACGCCGCCGTGTCTACGCCATAAATTTTCGAAAAGTAATGGTAATCTGAAACAATCCGTGATACAAAGGAGGTAATTAGAAATTTTAATCTGCTTATAGAAAGTTTACAATTTCCGGAATTATCTTAAAAATGTTATTGATTATTAGTACAAAGGAAGTAATCAGAAATTTTAATCCGCTCATAGAAAGTTTGCAATTTCCGGGATTATCTTAAAAACGTTATGGTTATTCGCATAGACCTATTAGCAAACATTAAATTTCTAAGTACTGTTTAACAGTATTTTGTATAAATATGGGGTAGGACCCGTTAACACATCACTTTAAGTCTATTCGCCAGAAAGTAATTATTAAGTGAATTGGTTAATCAGTGATCTTAATAATGGAACCAGCAGTTCTCAGCAAGAGAGGAAACGAGAAGTATTTCTGTAACGTATATTTGTACGTTTTCGACAAAGTTAGTAAAAGGGACGCTAGTTTACAATTTTGGCGGTGCGAGGAAGTGGGTCACTGTAAAGGAAGAATTCACACGAGGGCTGGAGAAGTGGTCAACAAAATCAACAATCATTGTCACCCTTCCTCGGCAGCAGCCATACAAGTAGCACCTGTTGTCACCCAAATCAAACGTCGTGCAGAAGAAACTATGGAGAGCACAAGTGTAGTTGTAAATCAGTGTGTAATCGACGTATCTCAAGCTGTTTTAGCGGCGATTCCAAATAATGCAGCCCTAAGAAAAGTAATCAGGCGAAAACGGAATCAAATTAATGCTGCACCCGCTGATCCCGCAGATCTAAACGATTTGGTGTAGCCAAATACATATAAGGCATATGTACCTCAACCAGGAACAGAAGAAAATTTTTTGCTAAGCGACGGAGAGGGAGCAAATAAAATTTTAATTTTTGGAAGAGAGAGCTGGTTGCAGCATATACATAATGCCAATACATGGTATGCTGATGGTACATTCGCAATAGCACCGAGGCTATTTTCCCAAATTTATATTGTTATGACAACAAAACATGGAGGAGTGCATCCTATATTGTATGCTCTGTTACCTAACAAGCAGCGTGTTACATGCACACGTATGTTTGAACTAATTAAAACACTAGTGCCAAATTTAAGTCCAGCATCTATCATTTGTGATTATGAATATGCAGCTTTTAGTGCCATGAAAGATTGCTTTCCGGAAGTAAATGTAAAATGTTGCTTCTTCCATTTATCACAAAATATGAGGAGGCATTTAGCCCAAATTGGTGTTGTTCATCAATACGACAATGATGCTGAATTTTCATTACGAGCTAAAATGGTCATTGCATTAGCATTTGTGCCCATCGCTGATTTAGATGAATATATTGATGCTTTAGCAAATGATTTGCCAATAGAACTTCAGCCGCTTCTAAATTGGTTCGAAGACACCTATGTTGGCCGATTAAACCGACGCGGGAATGATAGGCGCTCGCCTATGTTTCATCCAGCAGTGTGGAGTTTATACCAGAGAACAATAGACGTACAAGATCGCACCAATAATCATGCAGAGGCAGCCAATCGCCGATTGCGTTGTGAGTTAGGTATGCGTCACCCAACGATTTGGAAATTTATAGATGGATTGCGAAAAGTACAGAAAGGGCGAGACGCTTATTTTGAGCAACTTATCGCCGGACATTTACCACCGACGAAGATGAAAAAATACCGTGACGCTGATGAAAGTATTCGAAGAATTGTTTTAGATTATGGAAACAGGGAACCTTTAGATTATTTAAGTGGCCTAGCACGCAGTTATCAAATGGCTCAGTAATCTTATTTTTCCTATTTCCCTTTTGTATGTACATTATGTATCCTTTCAATTTAAAATTGTAATAGTAATACTTAATAAATTTCTTAGTTTTATTTGCATTGCAAGTTTTATTTATCTCTTATTCTTGTTTTGCAAGTTAAGCCACAGTAACAGTAATGCGAAAAATAAATATAATCAGCCGGCGTTGAACCGGCTGGCGTAGAACAGTCTCGGCGTAGAAACGGCGGCGATGAACTGGCAGCGAAGACCCTCTAAACACGCGTACTTTTGATCAAGCATCCTTTCCAAAGCTTTTTCTATCATAGCAAGCATCTCGATTACTCTTCATTTTTATTCTTTGCGCAACGCATAGACTTCTGTCCACTTTGCAAGCGATCGGAGTTTTGTAAAGGCTTAAAGGCAAGTAAGCTAGATGACACCGTTTACTTGAAATCCGTTACCAACCGTCAGGCCTCAAGACTCTGCACCCTCTTAAGCTTCTGCTTGGACCAAGAAAATCAATTATTACTTTCTAGGCATACTTTGTAAGTATGTTTAAATTTGTAAAGACTACATTGAAAAATAATACTGTTGTTTTTTTATTACATCTAGAACATAACTGGATCCAAAACTTTTGTTGCTACCTCATATAGCAGTACAAGCAAGCATAATGTTCTACAAATGCTTTTCAAGTACAAAAAATAAAAAAGTACTTTAAAGCGGACCTTATTGGTTTATTCAAAGGATATTATACCACAGATACATAACTATGTGTAAGTATTTCAGCTACTTTCATAATTGCCCATTTTGTTTAATTTCAAAATAGCCACTGATGCCTTCAGATAAAAATTCCAATAACAATTACGGTTATTTTCCAGGTAAAGTTCTATACTCCATTAAGAATTATATCCTAAGGACTGGAACGGTCTTTTTTTCATTTATACGTACCAAGCATCATGCCATAAACTAACTGTATTAATATCTCTTGATCAAATTTAACTCGATTATTTTTAGTTACTGAATGAGTCATCTACGAAGTATCTGGAGTCTAGCAAGAAATGTGGGTTCTTAAAGTCAACGCCTTAATCTCCTTAAAGAAATCGGATTAAGGACCTCTAGTTTTACCTTAGTAACATTTCTTCCTACTGCTGTTTTTAGTTTCGAGATAAATATTTGCACTTAGTCTTGTTGCTAGTGGTGTAAACGACGCCATTCTTTCAATTTCGATCAGTATTCATAGAAAAATTGCCTCAAAGATTTTTTGTTTATTTCCCATGCTTTGCAATAGCAGTCCTAAGAGCAATCGCCATATCGCTGATTTATTGGGCGTTCTTTCTAGAGTTATGTTTAGGTTTGATATTATAGATATCGTTGTTTTGTTGTGAATAATTAGAATTAGGAAGTATTTTTTTTAAACAACAATATTAATCTCCATGGGTATAGTAATGACGGTTTTTTAATAAATTTTAAAAGAGTTTTCTTAGATTTTTAACCATTATTTATAAATGATAACTTTTAAATAATTTTTCTGAGTAAATAATGGCTTAATTAGAATCGCAGTTTAAAAATTTTGTTGCCTGCTTTTTTTTTGTTTACTACCCCAACTAATAATAAAAAATAAATTCGCACATGATGTCTTCTTAAGGCAAGAAGTCTGTTTTTTAAGATAGTTACAGCAGTTATGTATTACTTTAACGTTTATTTAAATTATCTTGGGGTCTTTTTTGTTGAAAAATTTAGTAAATAGGAAAGTAAATATAAATTAAAAGCCCATTTTAGAAATTAAATATTTTACACAATATAATGTGAAAAAGCTCTGTTACAATTTATAATACAGTCAAACCTGATATTTTTTGTGCGGTACATATATGAATTCCAACGGTGTTGGCATTATAACACCGGTGTGCATATGATACACGAGGGTGAATCAAATATAAAAGAGACTTTTGATCTGCGGGGGGCGATATTAACGCGCGAGAATTCTCGCTTCGTCAGGTGTTGGGTAGGGATGTCAGGAGTGGGGGAAGCAGGCGGGCGATTTCGTTCGTTCCTGTCAGTACCCGTCGTGACAATGTCTGCGCAGCGTATTATCATTAAATTTCTCGCCATGGAAGGTGTAAAACCGGCTGAAATCCTAAGGAGATTGACTGCGCAGTTCAAGGAAGAGACACTGTCACGAGCTAGAGTATTCGCATGGCACAAAAAGTTCGTGGAGGGTCGTGAGAATGTTGAAAATGAGAGCCACGATCGCCAACCTCGCACCAGAATCACCAACGAAAACATCGTCCGCGTTCAACAATTTATTGAGGGTTACAGGCGTCGGACCATCGATGAGATTGCATCTGAGATTGGAATAAGTTATGGCAGCACTTTTTCGATAATCACAGAGGCGCTAGGGTTTCGTAAGGTGTGCGCAAGGTGGGTGCCTCGCCTTCTGACAACTGAGCAGAAATTGCATCGTTCACAGTTGAACACCTTCCCTACAGCCCTGAGCTATCGCTCTGCGACTATCACCTATTCGGTCCTCTTAAGGAAGCCATGGGAGGGCATAGATTCGACAGCGATGAGGAGGTTGAGGTCTATGTGCGCAATTAGCTGGAAACACGACCAACTTCATTTTACGAGGAAGGCATTTCAAAATTAGCTACGCGCTTGGAAAAATGTGTTTCTAAATCAGGAGATTATGTAGAAAAATAATCTGCTATTCTTTTGTTTCGAGTACAAATAAAATATTTTTTAAAAAATAAGTCTCGTTTATATTTGATTCACCCTGGTACATGCATATTGCGTCAGCCAATTCCAATATATACATACATATTACACCAGGTAGTAACATCGGTTAATTACGAACCTTCGAAGTGCATATCTTTTGACCATTAAGGGGGACGTCTGGTTTTTTTTGGCCAAAAAATCGATATTGAGATTTTTATTTTTTAGAAAGTTGAAAACCCTAGGATTATGCTTTTTTTATTTTTTATATATCTCAATTTACCGCAAATATGTATATGTATATATACCTACATATTTCCACGGTCGCCAAGCCATTTTTTCCGCCCTGTAAGTTGTGACTTGTTTCTTCGGAAAAAACGTCATTTTTTTGGATTAAAAAATCAATTTTAGGTTTTTATATTTTCGAAAGGCTAACGACCTCAGAATCACAATGTTTTTATTAATTTATTCATATCTTTATACCTATACATGCATGCTCGCCGCGCCAGTTTTTCCGCGGTGCAAGTTTCAACGACTTTTCTCGCCAGTTACATCGTGACCTTTGAACAAGCGTTGAATTTGATATCATTATGTCTAAATGTTCGCAAAACAAGGGATCTTGTAAAGATCCAGATAAAACAAAGTGTGGTGGGAATAAAAAAAGATGCAAAGTGAATTTTTTGTGCTGATAAAAAATCTCAGCAATCCTGAAAAGATGCGAGAATCAAGAGAAAAAAGGAGCTGATTAGCAAAAAGAACTTTTTCAAGAGACCCAAGGATTACTTTATAGCGCAGGAATCGCAGACTGATGATTGGTAAGCATTTTGTCTATTATGATTGTAAATAGTAGAATGCGAAATAGTAAAAACTTTAAATACGTTTTTCTCAAAACGGTGATTTTTCGCGCGGTGGACACGATTTCTCGGAAACCATTAATCCGATAGACCTAAATTTTTTGTGTGTGTTTATTGAAACAATAGCTTGTCTGTATTCTAAAACCAATTCTCCAAATTGAACCTAAAATATTTTATTTTACTTTAGAAAAAGGCAAAAGGACGTTTTTCCGAGAAATTTTTTTCGCAGACTGGTATTTTTTTTACTGATCTTGACAACTTTGTTGTAGAATACAGACAGGATATATATGTCTACTTTAAGATGCCGTTTGATTTTTTTATTTCGGCAATACTGGTGCAAAGATATCCTATCCACCGCACAACGCACGGTTTTTCAGAAGACGACTTTGGCGCCCTCTAGTGGAGTTGAAATAAATAATATAATTCAAAAAAAATTGTTTTTGATGTCTCTTAATATATCTTTTCAAATGCATGAAATCTCATATCTCTAAATAAAATAGATTTCTATAAAAAAATTATGAAAATTGACCAATTTTTATCCACAAAAACCAGACATCCCCCTTAAGGCGTAGGAAGATTTTAGTCTTTTTGTCGACCCGGGCGTCCCGGAGTATTGTATTACAAACTAGACGCGAGCCAGTATGCCTTTGTAGGCCCGCTGGTTGTCGAAGACCTGTCCAAGACACAGGCGCGTGGGAAGGGGTACGATATCGCGGTTTGTTGCGATCGTGAAAGACTTTTTGTCTTTTTGGGGGAGAGCTCGTCGAGATCGACGCTGGTGCTTAACGACGGCAGTCTCCGACGAGAGATGTTTGAGATAAGACAAAGCATATCATACGGCAGATAAAATTGTATTTGTTGAAAAGCAGAATTTCAAAAAAAAAGCTTTTGCTGTTTAGATATAGTTTTTATGATTTTTATTTTATTTTTAAACATAAGCACTCCTTTAAAATGAATAATTCTATCCAAAAAAAGTGAAAAGAAAGGCAATTGCGTTAGAAACTAAAATTGCAATATTAAATAGATTACCAGATGATGAAGGGCCTACAGCTGTTGCTAATGAATTTAAATTAGGCGAATCTACTATAAGAGCCATACAAAAACGTGCAAGTAAGATAAATGCCTCTAATAATTGTGCAACAAAGGAAAGCAGTAAAAGAGGATCATACTCTAGAAATATTGTAATAGAGAAAAAGGAAAAGGTTCTCATGCTTTGGATTAAAGACTCAACTCGAAAACGAATCCCCATTGACCGAAATTTAGTTAAAGAGAAAGCTAAGCAGTATTTGAAAATCTGAATTTTTCTACGCGTAATGGCTGATTAGCTGGATTTTTACAACGACACGCACTTCGTAATGTGAAGATACAAGGCGAGGCTGCGTCCGCCGATGAAACACCTGCTAAGAATTATTGTAAACTGTTAGCAAAAATTAATGATTTTATCTAAATGATTAAGGACGGAACCGTCGATGATAGTGACAGTATCAATAACTTAATAGATTTTGAAGACGAATAAGAAGAACCGGATTATATGACAGCGGATATAATATATGCAGGGATCCAGCTTTGCAACAAATTGGAAACGAATTTTTTTAAAATTGATAACCATTTCGAAAGGCTTTTGAAATTCCAAAAAGAGCTTCGATCGTATATGTCTGGCTATCGTGACGTTTACAACCAGCTGATCAAACGACCGTCGTCACAAAAACTTATCACCGACTTCATGGTAACAAAAAATAAACCAACTGTAATATGTTCAAGTGACAAAAGCGATTTTGAAAAAATCACAAGAAGATGCACGTTTTGGATTACGACGAGTAGTGTTTAATTGTATGAAAAATTACCGATGTTTCAAATGAGAATTTTTTTTAACAAATGTTTCCATATGTAATTTAATTATTTATTTTGTTAGAAAAGCACTTTCTCGCTATTTCGTAAATATTTGACATATTTTCTAAGCGAATTTTTTTATGCGGTCCCTCCACACGGCATAAATTTTTTTTAATATGTTGTAAAAAAACTATTTGTCATAGCTATTTACGAAGTTTCTTAATATTTTTTGTGCGGGTTTTTTATGCGGTCCCTAGCTACCGCACAAAAACAGGTTTGACTGTACATCACCTTTCTTATATTTAAAATATATTAACTTAAAAATAAAATTATATTATTAGAAAACACGTTCTTTTAGTTAAAAGACTTCGAACGGCAAATTTGCTATTTGTGGCAGTTTAATTAATTATAAATAAAAAGTAGAAATTATTTGGCCGAGCATTAAAGTATTTAAAGCAAATCTGCTATCAACAAAATCAGCATAGCAGCATGAACATTTAAAGAAACTATTAAAGTTTTGGCATAAAGTCAGTTTTATTGATAAATATAAATTTAATGTTTTTGGATCAGATGGCAAGAAAATGGTGTAGAGAATTAAATCGGAAACCTAAACAATAATATTGAATACCTATGGCCAAACATACTGCTGGTAATATCATTGTTTGAGAATATATGAATGCTAATGGTCTGTAGTGGCAACAACCGATTACTTGATATGGGTACATAATATTGTAAATGAAATAAATAGAGGCGTAAAAAGAAAAAAAAATTCTCTGCATTCTTTATAGATTTTAATGAGACATTTGACAAGGTCTGACAATTTAGCTTATTCTATAAAAATAAAGTATTTACTGTATTCTGCAAAATTACCCACTATTATTATTTATCACTACTACCTTTGTCTTGCTTATATTTATTTTCCTTCCCTGTTTGGCCAATTCTTTCACCCATAAATCCACATTAAATTATAACCTTGTTTCCGTATCTGCCATTATTGCAATGTCGTCTGCCAACACGCATTTACTCACTTCCACTGGCTTCATTTTATAGTATCCTATCGTCAACTTCTTGCTTTTGCTGCTTACTTTTGTGATTATTTCATTCATTAAAATGATAAAGAGCAGTGGGCTAAGGTTTTCGCCCTGGCTCATTCTGATTTTGGTTCTGAATTTGTTTGTTTCCATATTGTCCTTCTTTACTATATTCTCCGTTTTACTTTTATTATAATGATTTTATAGCTTCTGTCAAATCTTATATATATATATATATATATATATATATATATATATATATATATATATATATATATTTCTTTGTTGTAAGGTAGCATTTTCTCTGTTATGTTTCTTAGTATAAATACATGGTTTTGTGTGCAATAGCCGGGCCTGAAACCACTTTGTGCTCCATGTAACTTTCCTCCTACTTCCTTCCTTAATCTTTTTTCCAAGATCATTTCATATACCTTGCATGTTGTGCATAGTAACGATACCCCCCGATAATTTGCGCAATCTTTCGTATTACCTTTTTTGAAAATAGGTACTATTACTGCAATTTTCCACTCCTTAGGTGCTGTTTGTGTTACCCATTCTTTATTTAAAATTCTTTGTAGTAACACCATTCCTTCTTCACCCATTCCCTTCGATAGTTCTGATTTTAGTCCATCTACTCCTGGAGCTTTCTCGTTCTTCAACTTTTCTATTGCCTTTTTAACTTCTTCTAAACTAATGCCGTCCCTTATTTCATCCGCCTGTTTGCTCTCTCTCTCTCTCTTTTCCGGTTTTACTCGTCATTTTGTGCTCCTTCTTTCGCTTTCTCCTCTGTATCTCTTCTCCCTCCAACATATCCTGGAAATATTGCTTCCATCTTTTCATAACTTTGTCTTCCTCCATCAATATCCTTCCCTCCCTGTCCATAACCTGTTTCGTCCCGATTTTTCTTTCTTTATTTCTCATGTTCTTCAGAACCCTATAGAATAGCTTTTCGTTTGCCCCTTTGTCCTTTTCCATCTTGTTCCCAAATTCTTCCCATTCCTTAGCTTTAGCTATTTTGACCTTTTCATTTACTATTTTTCTCGATGCCTTATAGCTCTCATACCCTTCATCACTCTTCCTTTGTAAATAGTTTTTCCGCGCTTTCTTTTTTATTTTTATGGTGTTTTTAATTTTCTCGCCCACCAACTTGTTCTCCTCTTCATTCATCCTGTTGAGGTTAATCCACAGACTTTTGCTTTTGCCTTGCAGATGATTTCTTTAAATTTTTCCCACATCACTTCAATGTTTATTTCCGATATCTCTTGTTCCACTTCTTGTATCCCCTTCTTGACCTGTTCTGTGTACTCCTCTCTTACTTGCTGGTCTTGCAATCTGTGTATCTTGATCGTCTTTATTTTTCTTTTTTATTTTCCCTATTATCCTCTATTTATCTTTTTCTTTTTTATTTTCCATTTTTGCTATTAATAGGTAGTGGTCTGTCGATAATTCTGCTCCCCAGTAAACTCTCGCAGGCTTTAACATTCTTCTATTTATTTCTTCCGTTATTATATAGTCAATAACTGATCTTTCATTTCTCCGTGGTTCCTCTCTAGTGTATTTATGGCAGTCCTTGTGCTGATATAAAGAGTTTTGTATTACCAGACCGTTCTGTATACAAAAACCAATTAAATTCTCTCCATATTACTTATAATCTCGCCATATTGTCCCATTACTCCTTGCCTCCCTACAATTTCATTTCCAATTCGTCTATTGAAGTCTCCCATAATTATCGTGGGGTTGTCTGATTCTTCATATAACATTTCTTCGCATCACTTTCTCGCGGTCCATATGCTATTATTGCGTCCAATTTTCCTGGTTACATTGTGCAAAAATTACTTTCATTGCTCTTTTGCTCACTGCTTTCCACTCCACTAATTTACTCATGTACTTCGGACTTATCAAGCATCCTACCCCTGCCGTAGCTCTTTCTCGGTCGTCTACTCTACTGTATAACAGCCCGTAATCTTCTATTATTAATTCTCCTACTTTTGTCTTCGTTTCTGTGATTGCTACTATTTCTATTTTATACTTCTAAATTTCCTCGATTAGGTCTTTCTCTTTGCCATTTAAACTTCTAATATTTAATGTTCCTATTCTGCCCCATGCATTATCGTTAGTCCTTTTATCCTTTGCTTTGGTCGTCACCGATTTATCCTGCCCTGTTCTTTTTTCCTTTATTAGTTTTTTGCTCGTGTTTGGTCTTATATTTATTGCTCATTGTTGTACTTTTCTAATTTGCCAGATTTTATATTTCAGGTTTATAACTCCTGATCACATATCTTCTTCTGGGATCCCACCTTGACCGTTTTCTCTTTTACTGCTTCCTCCTTTGCTTGTTTCCTAATTATATTTTGAATTTTTCTTTATTTTGCGTTAAATCATCGTTTATATACACCTTCTGACTTTGACTCCGTAGTTTACTCTTACATTATCACTTTTACTTTTCAATTCTACCAGGCACATGTCCTTTCTCAATTTTCTAACCATTTTCACTTTTAAGGTCACTTCCAATGCATTCTCCATAAATCTTTCTGTTTCCTCCTTTAACGTTTTTGTATTATTTGTGTACCCTCTTAACCCTTGTATGACTACGTTCTTTCTCCTCCTATCTCATTCCATATCTCCCTCATTGCTTTTTCATTGGTTCCCTTTAACTCTTTTATTTTGTCTTTAAATTCTCTATGTTCCTTCCTTAAACGCCTGATCTCCTTTTGTAATTTCTTTGTTTCCTCCTTATTATTTTGTTGTTCGTTTTTAATTTTTTTAATATCCTGCGCCAGATTCCTCATTAGTGACATCATTTCCTTCATTTCATTTTCCATTTTATCTAATTGCTTTCATTGATCTCTTAAATAATTCGTCTACGTCACCTTTCTTTCTCTTCCCCTCCTCTATGAGATATTCATCTGAATTCATCTTTTGTGATTTCTTGCTACGTTGTCTGCAACCCTCTGCGCTTTCTTCTGTTTATTGGGTTGCCTATCCAGAGCTTAACGCAATGGGAGTTTCCTGAACCTTGAGTTTTAACTCTGCTGCTGTTATCTCTATCACTGCATGCAATTCTCGCCCTTACAGCTGTTTTTCCTAACTTAGCATGCACTAATATTCAGCCTTTTTCTCACCATTAATTGGTATTTAGACTTTTTCTTCTTTCCATCGTTGCCTTTAGTAATCTTCTTAAGTCGTGACTTGCGTCCAAGTTAAAATTGTCTCCAATACGGCCCCAAAATTGGACTTCTTTATCGGTGCAGATTAAAATAAAATGTCACTCACTTGCTTCTATTCGTATTATCTAGAAATTTAAAAAAAAAACCTAAATAAAATCCAAAGATGATTAAAATTTAGAAAACGCAAGTTAATAAACTGAAGTCCATATATATATATATATATATATATATATATATATATATATATATATATATATATATATATATAAAATATATATATTAGGTTATAACTCAGCTCAAAAACAAGTGTTTTAATCGAAATAAAAACCATTAGAATCAACACATTTTCGCCAATACGAAACAAGTTTATTTAAGCCGGTAGCGTAGAAATCCAGAGTTCTGGAGGCGATAAAATCGGCGAAGGCGTTTTTGACATCGTCGTGATTTTTGAAGCATTTCTCGCGAAGGAAGTTGTCGAGGTGCTTGAAAAGTAGTAATCAGTAGGCGAGAGATCCGGTGAGTATGGTGGATGAGGCATAGTCTCATAGCCCAGTTCGTTCAACTTCTGCAGGGTCGGTTGCGCGATATGCTGCCGTGCGTGTCATGGTCCTTTTCTGTTGACCAATGCCGGGCACATGCATTGCAATTTCCGGTGTATTTCGTCGATTTGCTGACAGTACTTTTCTGCCGTAATCGTTTCACCCGGATTCAGGAAGCTGTGGTGGATGAGACCGGCCGCAGACCACCAAGCAGTCGCCATAGCCTTCTTTGGGTGCAATGCCGGCTTCAGAAAGTGTTGTGGTGCTTGATCGCGGTCCAACCACTGAGCCGAACGTCGCCGGTTGTCGTGGAGAATCCACTTTTCATCGCACGTTACAATTCGATCGAGAAAAGGATCATTGTTGAACTCTGAGTTAAGATTTAGTTTATCAAGATTGCTTAACCCTCCTCAACGTACGTACTGTTTGTTCACTATAAGAGCGCTAGTTAGCTGGTTAGTTAGTCCGTATTAAGGTTAAAAGTGATCTAATAATACATAATGCAGCTTGTAATTACCAGATCTTGAGAGAACTTTTACACTTGTTTTTAATGGTGTTCTAAAAAGATCTAACAAAACATTAGACAAAATGTCATATTGTAATATTTAATAATTATTTTAAATATTTCATCCAGTGCAAAATATTTAGCATCAAATATCATATCTTATTTACGCAATCAAATAATAGCCACTACAATGGTGTCCGTGGTGATGATCAAAATGATGATCATGAAGATGGTCAAAGAAGTAATGGCCATGGTGTAAGTGATCATGGTAGTCGTGGTCGTGATCGTGATGATGATCATGATCATGATCATGATGATGGTCGTGGTCATGATCATGATCGTGATGATGGTCATGATCATGATCGTGATCGTGATGGTGGTCATGATTATGATCATGATCATGATGGTGGTCGTGATCGTGTTGATGGTCGTGATCATGATGGTGGTCGTGATCGTGGTGATGGTCGTGATCGTGATGATGGTTGTGATGATGCTCGTGTTCGTGGATGTGGTCATGATCATGATCGTGGACGTGAGCGTGGTCGTGATCGTGATCGTGATGGTGATCGTGATAATTTAGATGAAGGTCATGATGGCAATCGTGATGGCAATTGTGATGGCAATCATGATGGTAGTCATGATGACAATCGTCCAGATGGTGAAAATGGGGATCTAAGAGCACCAAATACATAAATTTAAGGTTAACATTTTTATGGTTAGTTTATATTTACCGTGTGCAGGGTATGCAAAGTAAGACGACAAGCACGGAGACGCCTAAAATATAAATTACTGTTATGTTATGCCTTATCTAATAATGTATATTGTCCTCCAAATGAGAAACAAAAACTTAATTGCCACACAATAATATTTGTGTTTTTATTAAAATAAAATTGAAAAAGACTATCACAAAGAATGTATTAATTTATTATTTATTCACTGTAATGTCTAATATTAATTGATTAGTAATTTTGTTATTGATGTACATATATATTTTTGCGGTATAATAAAATAAACATAGCATATATTGATACAAAGTTAAACTTACGGTCACCGCCACGCAAAATAATGCCAAGATTACAGTTATTTTCATGTTGAATCGACACTGTTCTTTAGTGGACTTGGAAGACACTATGTACTTTTTGCAGTTTTACTTTGCTATATATACAAAATCTCTTTGATTGATATTAAAAGTAGTTGCTAATCGGATAACTTAGAAAGTTAATTTTATCTGTACGTGTTTCAAAATTGAGGATATCGCTCACTATCGATCCTGTACGTGCAAGTTAAACGATACAGAACGATTCAAGTTACAAAATGCGATAATAGTTTATTTACCTGCAAAAAATCTAAAGACCTGTAATGAACACTGGTTGCATATACTTTCATTTAGGTACACTGTTTACTACTCACTTATTTTAATACATGTTAGTGAAAACTTTGAATATATCATTTACAACATGCTATAGCTAATTTAAATGTTAAACATAAGTTACTAGACGTGTTAAAGAATTCTATTGTAAATTTGTGGATTAAACTGGATATTATACAATTAGATGTTTACATGAAAAAATTTGTAAAGAAATATTTTAAAAATATTATCAGCATGTGGTTTATAAGGTTTTTATAATTATTACTAGTTTATCAGAAATACTCGACAAGGATCGATCCTGACAGTATTCTTCACAAAGAAGCGTTATTTTATTGAAAAATGCTTCTTTTAAGATAGATTCAATGGCAAAGCAATAAATATTTTCGCAAACTCGTTAAAGTAAGAACTGCAACCTTTTTCAAGAAATTCAATGCCGTAATGTTGTATAATAAATAACTTTTTTCACTTACAAGCTTTGTTTGACGCAAATAATAATGGAAGACTTTCCAACATCTGGACTGAATGACACGTGAGCACTTTACACATCGCCGAACAACTTTCTTTATAGCTTAATTATTAGAATCCAGAATGTTTTGCGAAGTATCATCCTTAATGTCTGAATTATAGCATGTTGATGGTAGTGTTTAATCATTCGAGTAACCATTTCAGATTTTGAGGATAAGTTCGAGGATGTTTTGAAATGGAATCTCTTTCAAAACACTCGTCAGGGCAGCTTATAATGTCCTTTTAAGCTGAATTTTGCTTACGAGAAATCGACATGCGGTTTTTCTTCTGACAGTCAACACCTTGGAAACCAATTTAGCACAAACTTTCCACATCTGCAATTCTATGACAATTACGTGCACAATAGATTGTGAACGTCCCATTTTGTCTGCTATCAATCTAACATTCAGACGTTGGTCAGAGACCAAAGCCGCGTTCATCTTAGCCACATTGCCTAAAATGTGGAACTTTGATGAGTGAGCTACGTGTTGCTCATCTTTGTTGTTCTCTCTTCCTTATCCGAGCGCTTTCTGCTACGTAAATACTTGAGCTTTTGTTAAAGCATTATTCCCGTAGGTCTTCTATATTATATATAGCAAACGGATTTTTCGAGTTCAACAAAAAAATTTATCGCATATCGGTGATTAGACTAAGTTTATTAACGTCCCTACAAACCGCCAAGACTAAGGACTCAACTCGGGACGTGGTGGCTCAGATGGTTCAACCAGTTGGTGCATGTTAGTGGGCATAATAAGCTCTTGAGGCTGTAGTGTCTGGAAGTGCGTCCAAAAAAAGGACTCACCTATACTCATCCTTCTGCTTAGATGAAGAAAGTTACTTGCATTATTTTCTGAACGAATCTTGTAAATGTGTTAAGATTCAACAAAGCTGAGGTAACTGATCCCAAACAAGTTATGAACTTAGCTGTTCCTAAACTCATTTGTCGTCATAAATCAAACTTTAAAATACCTAATAATTTCAATACGAATATATCAAAACAATCACCGACGTCATCAAATAAAAATTCCATTAACATTTATGGTTACTTTCTACTTCTTAACAAAAATAATAATGGCGAATCTCTACACTCCACCAGAAACTACATCTAAAGAGCCGGAACTATCTAATATGTTCTTTCATGCACCATATTTTATACGTGGTAAGCAGCGTGGCATAAAATAATTGTATTATTATACCTTGTTCAAATTAAGCTAATTTATTTTTAGTTACTGAGAGGGCTATCTGCCAGGTAACTAGAGTATAGAAACAAATTCGGATTTGTCAGAGTCAGGGTTTTAATCTCTATAGAGGAGGCTAGTTTTACATTAATAACAATTCCTTATTAGTTTTGCCTTTGTTTTTATTTCACAGATAAATGTCCTGAATTAGCCTTGTTAGCAGTAGCATAAATAACTCCAGTACTTATGGAAAAATTGCGTCTATATTTTTAATTAATTCAATAACAATAGCAATAACCTAATAAGAGCTGCTTTGTGTTGCTGATGGTTTTTAGGGTTCAAGAACAATGATGAAATTTTATAGAATTTGTTGTTTAGTTATGAATAAATGGAGTTAGTGACTACTTTTTCGAGTCATTGATCAAGTTCCACAGCTTAATTAATTTTAACGGATATTTTTTTGGCAATGTACATAACGCTTTTTTTTACAAATGTTAGATACAAAATTTTTTTCTTAGATTCTTATGCATTATTTATAAAACCGCATTAATGGAATTTTAATTATTCTTCTGAGTAAACATTATCTTAATTAAAGTCGGCTTTCAAAATTTTTTACCCGCTTTTTTCTTTGTGTGTAACTCCCAACTAATTTTGTGTGAATATAAACTGACACGTAACATTATCTTAAGACAAAAAAGCTATTCTTCATGATAGTTACAGTACTCAATTATCATTTCAGGAGTTTTTTCTGTTGATTAAATTTAAATTAGTAACTAGGAAAGCGAATATTAATTAAAAAATAGTTTTAGAAATTGAATATTTTATACAATGCACTGTGCAAAGATGCATTACAATCTATAATAGAGTAGCTTCTTATATTTAACTTACTTTACTTACTTAATCCAAAACCTTTCTACCTTTCGGTGTAAGGTTTTCTTATATTTAAAATACACTAAATTAAAAAATAAAAATGTGGCAAGAAAAAATTATTTTTTTTTAGTAAAGAAGAGGTTTTTGGTCCTTGTCACAGTTGCATACAAAATTGGAATCCATTTGGTCGAACATTGAAATTGAGATAATAATTTCATTTTACAAAAAAACATTTCACCCAGGCATAAAAAAATAATATGAGATTTCTTCCTGTCTTTTGCAATCTCTTTCCACTCTCTAACACCTTTTTCTTTCAGATTTTCCCAAACTTCTCTCCACATTTTCCTCGGCTAACCCTTTCTTCTTTTTCCGCCAGGTATTTTCCAAGCAATGCTTTTTACAATTCTGTTATTGTCCAACCTCTCCATGTGTCCCAGCCACTGTAGTCTTCTAACCTTTATTACTTATATTATGGGGACTTGTTTGTACAGCTCATACACTTCTTATTCGTTTGTCTTGCCATACGCCTTCCACTTTTTTCACCAAAAATCTTTCGTAGAACTTTCCTTTCCCACCTTTCTATTTTCTGCCGTTTTTTTAAGGGTCATGTCTCACAGCCGTACGTTAGTGTCGGTCTGATTATGCTTTTGTATAACCTGTATCTTTGTTTTACGTGAAATGTCGTTGGACCTGAGCAAAGTGTTCAGACCATCTACGCTTCTGTTAGTTTTAGCAATTCTTAGATTAATTTCTGTTTCTTCGTCGCACCTGTTATCTATCAGCACCCTGAGGTACATATATTCTTCCACTTCTTCAAAGACTACTTTGTCCACTTTCTGCTTCAATCGTTAAGTTCTCTATTCTTTCTTATCCTTCTTTGTTTTTGAGTTCCATGTATTTGCTTTTGTTTTCATTAATTTGGAGGCCTACTTGGTTTACTGTACTGATCAATCGTTCTGCAACTTCTTTTAATTCTTTTTTACTTCTAGTTATTAACAAAATATCGTCGATATACGCCAGGCATTGGTGGCTTTTGGTAAAAATCGTCCCTGTTGTATTTAGTTTGCTTTCTCTTATTACTTTCTCAAATATTAGATTAAATAAAACTGTAGACAGCAAGTTTCATTGACTCTTTTCACTGTGAACTCTTCCGACATATGGTCATTTAGTTTTACTGCACTTATCGTTTGCTTTAAAGTTATTTGTACAAGGTTAATTAGTTTTTGAGATAGCTTGAGTGCTCTTAGAGCTTCTGCCAGTTTTTCCCTGTTTATCGAATAACAGACCGCGTTGAAATCTATAAATAACATATGGGTTGGAATTTCGCATTTGTAGCATCCTGCAAGTATCTGTTTCAACAGGAATGTGTGGTCAGTTATTGATCTATTTTGAGGGAAACCCGCTTGGTATTCACCTAAGAGATTTTCTGCATACTTTTCTAACTTTTTCTTTATCAGTGTTGCCAGGATTTTGTAAACAGTGTTTAATAAAGCAATGCCTCTATAGTTACAACATTTAGTTCTGTCACCTCTTTTAAATATATGTATTATTATCGCTTTATTCCATTTGTGAGGCATTGATTCTGTTTTCAAAATTTCTTTTATGAGCTCACACACCTCCTTTCTTAGGCATTCCCCACCGGGACTTCTGGACTCTTGTTATTTTTCATCTTATTTATGACTTCCTCTATTTCCTGTATTGTTGGTTTTTTAACGTTACCTTTGATTCCTGCCACTTCTTGATAATTCTTTTTCTTTACTTCTTCCCGTGAATCTTTGTTTAATAACCCGTTAAAATATTTTTTCATACTTGACTACTTTCCTCTTGGTCTCTCAACAAATCTCTATTTTTTTATTTTAAGCGATGTAGCTTGAGATAACTATACAATAAAAATAACCAAGACACTATTGGGCAGATTACGAAAAACACAAATAAAATTTTTTAAAATAGTGAATTTTGCGTCAAAAAAGTTGCTGGGGTATGTTTAATGAACAAAAAATGCTATTCAATTGTGAGTAGGGTGTCTCACCCTAGTTCAGTAGTTACGTGTTCTTCAAAGTGGAAAGAGTGTATAAATTAGTAGGTTAACCCTTTTTTTACTTTGTTAAAACTATTTGTTACAAAATTGTGGATATTTTTCATTTCTAGGTAAGAATTGGAATTACATTGGAAACTGAGTAGAAATCCTAAATATATCTTACGGTGTATAAATAAATGCATGCGCTCTGCATACGTACCAAAAATCATAGGTTTTAATTTTTGCTTAGAGTTACAAATTTAAACCTATGAGAACCGCATTTAAATGAAGCTTATTCTTGTAACTTATTAACAGCTTATTAAAGATATGAAAAGAAATGTTGTTTATACTTGCTCCATTTTTTGAAATTGGGGCAAATGTATAAGTACACAGGGCCTGCAATTTAATATTTTCCATATAAAGTAATCATTTTTTTCAGATTTTATTATTTTGTAATGATCTATTTTATATATATTTTTGTATTGTTTTAGAAATGCCTCAGTATAGGTAAAAGCGTCGCAATTTAACGGAGATATTGCTAAATAGTCCTGGGACTCACAATCAATCTGATAAAATCGATGTTTTAGTCCAGCACATTTTGAACCATTTAAACAGAGAAAAGACCGGTAACGAAGGAGTTTTTAGGAATTTTTTAGCGATATAAAAAAGCAAGGAGAATTAACGAACGATTTTTAAATAAAAATGAGATATGGCTCTACGGATTTTTCACGTCCGATTGCTCCCATCCTTCTAGCGGTAGTGTTAGAAGACCTTCTACGACTGTCGCGCAAAGTAGCACGTTAACAAAGCCTTCAACATCGGGTGGTGATGGTAGACTTTCTGTGATTTTTTCGAAGGTAGCGTAATAACAAAGCCTGGAAAAACTAAAGATATGATGCAGTGTCACTACGACCCAAGAACTGAAGGGAAATTAAGGGAAGAAGGTCGGCTAGATGCGAGGAAATTGATATCGGAGATGGAAGACAGTCCGACGAGGGCATTCAAAATTTGAAAGGCGTGGAAGTCAAGTTCACCGACTATCTTGTCTTACAGTGATGACGGAGCTTAGCAGGTTCGCCGACGCGGACCTGACCAAAAATCAATATTTATTAACCAGATTAAGTGTGAAAGAAGAGGATGCAAATATATACCCCTCCTATCAGAAGGTATGTAAAGCCAAAAGTCACTATCAGACTACAGTAACAGCAAATGAAAAAGATGCGCAGGTGACATGCTGATCATACATACGTGCGTTTTTTTAACGTTCAAAGGTCCGTTGTACAAACATGGAATCACAACCAGTCCTCCTTATCTGGAAATGGGGGTGTGACCAAAGTAGCTAGCAGTCACCATATAATCAAAAATTTGACAATTACAATCTCAATTATTCTAATATATTTTTAACATTCCCTGTTCCACTTAAACCATCATATGTCGACGAAGGAAAGACCGCAGTCGTTTGGCATAATAATAATGCATTATCGACTTGATTTTGTAGGCCGATACAATTTGATTTCGTTAATGAAACTAAAGAAGTCACCGAAGAAGAAGTTAAGCTAGTAGAAGAGGAAATAAAATTATTGTCGCCAACAACTGTTAATTTAATCAAATAATAACCATTTATCATGAGTTTTGTCTCACAATGATTGTTGGCAAAATATGTAATATGCCCACCGAAGCCTCAGGGCTTAGATGTTATATTTGCGGGCCATTTTCAAAGAAATGATCCAAGCTTGTTTCGGATCAGTTTAAGCACGCTACAGGTGTGGGTAAGATTTCTAAATGCTTAATTTATGTATCTTACCGCCTAGACTTCAAATTAAGACAAGTGCGTGGAGAGGAGGATAAAAAAATTGATAAAGAGAAAAGAAATAATCCAACAAAAAAGAACAAAGACTTGGACTTTTGGTTGATGTGCCAAAGTTGGGTGGAAGCAGGACTGCAAATGACAGCAACATGAATTGTTGATATTTTAACAAAGAAGAGGAATTCGCCGACATTACAGGCATAGATCGGAATTAAATCCATAGATGTGGAACTCTATTAAGGACACTAGCCAGTCAGTTACCGATAAACGTTGTCGCTTTTGAAAAATATGCGGAAAAGACTGCTACTTTATACGTGCATCCATGGTGTTACATGCTGACTTCGGTGCATTAGGTATTAATCCTTGGAACTAATATCATCCAGAGTACATTACTGCCAATCGGCCAGATGTCAGAAGAAGCTTAGGAAGTCATATAGAGCGCACAATTCAAAACAATTTAAAGAGAAAAAACGAATAAAGTTATGTTGTTACTACGTCTGATGATATCAGACCTGGTCCTAAGCGCTTTGTAAAAACCACCAAAAAGGAACAAAAAGGACTGCCACAAGATGTGATTTAATTATTTCAATCTTTTGACGAGGCGATAGAAGAATCGAAGAAGAGGACGAAGGTGAATCTGAAGAATAAACGGAAGAAATAAGCAAATCAAAAATAATTTCTTTAAGAAACCATCTTCTTTTGTACATAAAAAATGAAAATATTCCTGGCATATTACTTATTTCACTTACATACGGCCATAAAATCTAGAAATTGAGTACCATATCGCTTTTTTAGATAAATTTCGAAAATGAAACCTCTGGGAACACCCCTCCCCCTGACTCCAAAATTAAAAAAGGATCCCAGATTTTACGGCCCAAAAGACCTATAGTCCCTAATTTTCATTTTCTTGAATGTAATATTAAAGGCGCTGGAAGTTTTGATTGTGTTTTCTGAGTGCGTCCCATAGTGCAACTGATAAAATTTAACCCAAAACTGATAAAGGGTACGCCACTGCAGTCAATGCTTTAAAAACAATAAACGCTGATTTTCACACGCACAGACTAAAAAACACTAATAACGGTTTGTGTGGTATTTAAAGGATTTCAACTTATGTAAATGAAATTACACACATTGTTACAAATTTATATGGAATAATCTCATACTTATAAATTATTTGGTATAGTTTGTAGTTCCTTATGTAAAAAAACAGAATTCACAGTATAACAAGTGCCGAAAATTCAATCATGCCAAAAACTTTTACCACAAATCATCCCGTTGCGTAAAATAAGCATAATTTTATTTAACGAGTTAGTGTCCCAGTCAAAGATAATAAAATAAAATCTGTAAATTACCATAATGATCACCGTGCATACTACCGAGGATCCAATATTTATAAGCAATTGCAACAAAAAAAATTTTCAGTTGTAAGAAAGTTAACTGTAACACAGTTTATGCAATCTAAAATATCATTCGCATAAAAATACATAGGAATTGAACAGCGACAAAATGTAAATTAACTTTTTCTTTATTCCTCCAGTGAAGCCACTCCTTTAGTTAAAATAATATTATAATATATATTATTATTATTGTTATGGTATTCCTAATTGAATCTGTCTATTAGGTCATTTCACCACTTCACCATTATTGTCCGAAAATAAATTTCTTGCTAGTACATTAGGGTGCACTTCGGTTCTGGCACTGTAGTTTACACTAACAATAAAATGTTGGAGTTTATCCCTGATCGATAGTACTTGCAGGTCTCTGGAAATTGTTGCATTGATAACATACCAAGGGGCGTCGGCTATGATTCGTAATACTTTATTTTGGTATCTTTGAAGTATTTCCAGATTGGAATTACTTGCAGTGCCCCACAGTTACACGCCAAAGGTCCAAATCGGCTTCAAGACTGCCCTATATATCAGCAATTTGTTCTCTAGTGTTAACATACATTTTTGTAATTTAACACCAAGCTGTTTTCTTTTTGTAAATAAATATTTTTTCCATGTTAGACGTCTGTATAATGCGTTCCCAAGTATTTTGTATCACTGCTTGACTCAGTTGTTTACCGTTTATTGTAACCGGAGAACATGTTTCTTTATTTAAAGTGTACGTTACATGAACTGATTTTGTTCGTTAGCTTTGATTTTCCATTTGGTTAACCATGTTTGTATGAGATCTAAAGTACCTTGCAAATATTCTGAAGCAATTGTTGGACTAGTGTGTACTGCAAGCACTGCAGTACCATCTGCATATGTGGCTACTGTGGTTCTGATACTGGTTGGAAGATCCGGCGTATATAAAATATATAGGACGGGCCCTAAAACACTTTCTTGCGGTACTCCTGACTAAATTGGGAACAATTCAGTGTATTCATCCTGATACTTCACTAGGAACTGTCTGTCTGCTAGATATGATTTGAGAACGATCACAAAGCTGTAGGGTGTTTTTCTTTAAGTTTGTACAGAAGGTCTTCATACCAAACCTTGTCAAAGGCCACGCTGACGTCAAGAAAAGCTGCCGAACAGTACATTTTCTCTTCGAATACATTATTTATTGTGTTGACTATTCTGTGTACTTGTTCTATAGTACCATGTTGACTTCTAAAACTAAACTGGTGATTTGGAATAAGATTATTGTACTCTAATACGGGTTTTAGTCGTTTTAAGGATAATTTTTCAAATACTTTTGGCAGTATTGGCAATACACTTATCGGACGATAGGAACTTATTTCGTGTGGATTCTTACCCGGTTTTTGTATCATTATAATTTGTGCTACTTTCCATGTTCTAGGAAGTAGCCAAGTCTTAATATTGCGTTAAAAAACTGTTGTATTGCTCTATACCTTTTGATCGTTAGGTTTTGTAACACCTTGCCATTACTCAAGTCAAACCATGGGGCTTTTTGAGGGTTTATGTGTCGTAGAATTGTGACTTTTATTTCAGTCATTGTAAAGTTTTCTATTGGATGATCCATTTGGTAGTCAGTATCTAGAGAGTCCTGAACTTTCTGTTACAAATATTTCGTGTGGTTTAAATATATTTCTTAGCTGCAGCCTTTTCTTTGTTATTCCTTGCCCACATGTCATTTTGGTCTCTTACTGGCGGGATGGATATTTGTGGTCTTTCCAATTTTTTTGTAGTTTTCCACAGTGAATATTCTGTAGCTTCTGTTGCAGATAGATTACTAAGGTATTTTTAGGATTTATTTTTTATTTGCATTAATAGTTCCTTCACTTCTTCTGCTGCTTTGTTGAATTTTTTCTTATCGAATGCCTTTTCAAAATCTATGAAGGCAATACATAATGGTAAGTTATATTCTTTTGATTTTTCTATTAAATTTCGCATAACTTGTAGATGGTCTTGGGTATTATAGCCACTACGAAATCCTGCTTGTTCTGGTGGTTGGTAGTTGTCTAATTTGTTAACCAGTCTATTCGTAATGATCTTTGTCAGCAATTTATACATTTGTGATAATAGACTGATTGGTCTATAATTTTCCAATCTATGTTTGTCGCTTTTTTTGAATAGTAATATTACAACTGCGTTATCCCATTCTTTAGGTATTTTCCCTTCTTGCAGGCATTGGTTTAATAGTACTTTTAGTTCTTGTAATATCGGCCGTCCCCCTTCTTTTAGCATTTCAGGGAGTATCTCATCTTCACCTGGTGCCTTATTTCTTTTTGTCTGTCTTAAAGCTTTTTCTATTTCGTATATTTCAATATCAGGAATGTCTTCTGAATTTACATCTAGTATTTTCCTTTCTATATTTTTTATATTTGTATCAGTTTTTGTGCTATATAGACATTTGTAGAACTGTTCCGTTTTTGCGTTATTTTATTTTGGTCTATAATTAAGGCTCCATTTGCGTCTCTTAGCGATGTCATGATTGTATCCCCAGTCTTCTTTCTTTCTGCCATTGTTTTGTTTTCCTCCTTAATCAGTGCTTCTTCAATTTTTAGTTCATGCCATGCTTTTAAATCTTTTTCATCTCCTTCTTATTTCTTTGCTTATTTCTTTTAGAGGCTCTATATTTTCTTCTCGTTAATTGCCAATTTTCTTCTTTCTTCCATTAGCTTCTTTGTATTATCGCTTATTTTGCTGTCTCTTGGTTTTGATGTTTTATTCTAGACGAGGCTTCTTTAAGTGCCGTTGTTATTTTCTTATTTCTTTCTTCTAAGTTATCTTCCGCTACTATATTTACTTCTTTTAATTTTTTGTTTAATTCGTTTTCGTATATTTCCTTGTTTGCTACTATATGTTTTCCCTCTGTCCAGTTTTTAGATTTCTGTATAGCTTTATATCTATCGTTTTTGTTATTGATAACAATCTTACTTCTTATTAACCTATGATCACTTCCGGTATTTATTTTTTTCACTACCGATACGTCTTGCACTATGTTTTTGTGTGAGGATAAGATGAAATCTATTTCGTTCTTGGTTTGTCCATCCGGACTAATCCGCGTCCATTTATTTTGCAGTTTCTTCTTAAAGAAGGTATTCATTGCATAAATTTGCTGTTGTCCCATATAGTTTATTAACATATCCCCCCTTTCATTTCGTACTCCTATCCCGTAGTCTCCTATATATTCTTCTCCTTCTTCTTGTTTTGGTCCTAACTTGGCGTTGAAATCCCCTATTATTAGTAAGTGTTTTGTATGGTTTTCAGCAATACAGGTATTTATTTCCTCATAAAGTTGTTGTACCTCTTCGTCCTCATGGCCGCTAGTGGGTGCGTACACTTGTATTATTTTTAAGTTGCACTTCTCTGATATCTTTAGTATTATGTATATTATTCGAGGACTAATCGCCTTAAAGTGTGTTACTATTGCTATTATTTTCTTGTTTATAAGGAACCCTACGGCTCCTTGACTTATGTCCTCGTGTCCTTTATAGAATAGTATGTGTCCCGATTTAAGTTTCAAACATTGTTCTTTCCTTCTTATTTCACTTATTCCAATTATGTCCCATTTTATTTCTTTTAACTGTTCTTCTAACTCTGTTAGTCTAACTTCTCCTAATAGTGATCTTGTATTATATGTGCATACAAATAAGGCTTTTTTCTTTTTCGTCTTGTGGCAGCCTATCCGAACCCAGGGATTCTTAGCACCCTCTATCTCCTCCCTGCTCTGACCGCTGCCTTGGGCAGGAGTTTGGAGACGGCTGGGGACTGAGGGCCTTCTTCTTCTACGTCTTATTGTCATGATGTTGGAGGAATCTAGCCTAATACACCTTGCTGGCCAGGCATCTTGGTGTATGCATTTTATACCTTCTGCCAGGATTATGTTCAGCCGCTCCTTTGGAGTACAGACGCTGTTTTGTAACCGCCTACTATAGGTCAGACGTTACTCCTCGTTTGGTCAGTTGAGTAGTGTACATTTTTTAGTACTACCCTAAAACTTTTGTCATTTTTGGGCTTGTAGGTGTGATATTGAGTGTTTTTATCATTCAACATTTTAATAACACTGCTATATGTTTGACCATCTTTCTATTCAATTTTAACTTGCTCTCTATTGAGAGCTTTGTAGTGGTACTTTTCTTTGGCTACTTTATCTAGTTCAACGATTGAAGGTTTTATATTTTCCACTTCAGCAATATAAATTGGAGGTGGTTTTGGGTCCTTGTTTTGTTTTTATTATCTATGTTTTTTCCATTGTCTCTTCATTTGTGAGGCTGCTAAATCGATTATTATTTAACCAGTAGTTGCTAGTGTCGTTTTAACTTGATTGAGCGTCAATATCATCCGTAGTTCTGGTCCTCTTTTTACCGCGTTTGACAGTTTGCCACTCTTCAATTGTAGAAAATTCTTGTGGTGGATGGTATAACGGTTGCACTGGGATCTAAATGTTATTTTCTTGTTGACTATAGCTAAATCACGGTTGAAATTGGGGTTGTTGCGGTATTATTGTTTGTGAGTAACATAGATTGGCTGATAAGTATTGTGGTAAAGCATTTTGATTGTAAATTGTTGAATTTGTTTGCGTGTATGACATCTTATTACAATATGGGTTATTGACCATGGCCTCGCCCTTATATGAATTGTTAAATTAAATTATAAACTTTTAAGTAGTACTGCACAGTAAGTATGATAGTAAATATAAATAAATAGAAAATATTTACTTTTATCAGGTTAATGACCGCGGGGTCACTCGCTTATCTAGCCGCCTGGCTCCAGTTGCGATTAAGCACAACCTTACGCTGTAAAAGCCAAACGACAAGTTGAGGCCTTTTGAAGCAAGGGTTCTTCTTGAGGAGCATCTAGCGGGCCAAAAGGACTGCAGCAGCTGCCAGTATGGCTTCCGTGTACTGAAACCCTCCAGGATGACCGGCCTGAAGATGCTCTCGCCGGGAGAAGGACCCCGGTTGAAGCCCTGGTCGCCGCCGCAGGGTTCACTCTCCATGCGGGCACACTCCTGGCAGCACTTGAGGATGCGTTCGCTGAGCCTCTTAGGAATAAGGAATGCAGGCTATTAGATAGCTTTGTGGTTAGCTGCGTTGCACTGATAACAGAGCGTACACGTAGTGTCCGCACCGTTTCACTGCTCGCACGCGAATGTAAATTAACTAACTCAGCTAAATATCATTACGTATACGCAAAATAATATATTTAAATTGAAAAAAGTGCTTAAGAGATTGAATAAATAAATACTTTGTTGAACTTATCAAAAATAGTTATAAATAAAAAATCATAATTTCTCAACTAAAAATATAAAAATTGCATTATGGAATGTCAACGGCTCGTGTTAGCATGTACAAAACATAAAAATCTTCTTGCAGTTAAACAATATTAACATAATGTTAGCTACCGAATGACAATTCACCGATAGGAGTCATATTAGCAAATTAAACTGTACAATGTACATTTTGATGGAACGGCACATGGTGGGAGTGCAATAATAATTAGTAACAAAATTAAACATTATAAAATTCTGAACTATAATTGTGATTTTCTACAAGAAACTACTATTACTATAGAAGACTATCAGCGCTCAATTTTGATCTTTATACCAAACACCATAATATATATATATATATATATATATATATATATGTTTAGGATTCTAAAATTGAAAGAAAAAGGAGTAAACTTAATCATCTGAAATTTTGACGGCTTCACGCTTGATGGTTGCACAAGAGGAAGTTTTTTCCTCAAGAGTTTCGGATGTTTCCACCGAGTTAGTATTAATATCAAAATGGGGTTGCGATGAAAGCACAGGCGACAGCGAATATAAACAGAAATGGAAGCAACATTTTAAAGATACATATATGTTTATAACTTCGTTTGTTCTTTTACAATTACCAATTTCTGGTCCAAAAAAAATTTATGGCAGAACCCTTGACTTTCTTCTGTGCGTTTTTGCAAACCCATCAGGATACAGTTCAAGACAGAATCCACAGACGTGACTCAACAAGAAATTATTTATGTGGAAGAGCAAATAAGTAAATTGGAGAAGACGAAAGTTATAATTGATTCGCACAAATATTTTGTATCGCAACAAATGGTATTAACAATGGTGGATGGTAAAGTTTGTAATGCTGCGACGGCTACTTCTTCAGCTCAAAGATGTAACGTTTCTAACCGAAATGAACGACATAGAAAGATGTTAGAACAAACAAGTTGATGCCACAATTTACCGATTTGGTTTGTCGTCTCTGCATGCTTGTATTTGCTTTTTCGAATGTTTTCTTCATATTTCTTATAGACTGGAATTTAAAAAATCAAGGCGGTACACAAAAGAAGATAAGAAAAAACTAGAAGAAAGAAAACGTAAAAATCAGGCAAAATTTAGAACTCGACTAGGTTTACTAGTTGATCATATTAAACCTGGAGGAAGTGGAACAACGAATGATTGTAACACGACCCGAAGATTTTTTAGAAACATCAGAAATTACAGGGATAAACGAAGAATTGTTACAAAAACGTAGTACTATTCTGCAGGCACTTTCATCAGGCTTTGCTATAGATGGTGACGCGTTTAATGTTTACGCAAAAGAAACAGCTCGACGATTTGTGCAGGAATATCCGTGGTACTACATGCCAGTTACTGTGCATAAGATTTTAATCCACGGAAGCGACATCATAAAGAATGTCATTCTTCCTATTGGGAAATTGTCAGAAGAGGCCCAAGAGGGCAGGAATGAAGACCTGAAGCAATATAGAAGAAATCGGACCAGAAAAATTTCCCGAAAAGCAACGAATGAAGATCTCTTTAATTTACTTATTGTTTCTTCAAATCCAGTCATTTCTTCTCTGCGAAAACTGCCAAACCAAAAACGCCAGAACTTTTCTAATGACGTATTGTTACTATTGTGTCTTTCTAATGAGGAAGAAATAGAAATAGAGGCTTCGTACTCCACCAGCGAAGACACGTTCTACTAGTGGGACCAATACGGAAAGTGAAAACGACTCTGGTGACGATGAAAATGAATAATTTTTCTTTGTAAATAAAAAATTATTGTTAATTAGTGTTTCTTATCCGTATTTTTAACCGTTTCAACAATAAAAAAATAAAATTTTAATTTTGGCCAGCTTTTTCGCGTTTTGGCCCACAGTGTGACATGGAAAATGATTTTTTTTAAATTTCAATTATTTGCCAAAAATTTTATTTTAAAGAATGTTTAATTTTTCCGGATTTAAGTGCCGTAATCTATACACGCACAAGTGTTGACTGGAGCTATTTTCTCTTGACTACCACTACGTTGGTGATTGTAAATTTTGTAAATTTGCGCAACCAGACACGACGTTAATAAAACCGCTGCTAGCCGTAATTAAAATTGTTTTGTCTTTGGTTATTATTTATGCAGGTAAATATAAATCAAATGTAAACCTTGAACTAATCGTTAGGTACATAAGCGCTCAGCGATACAGTTTACAAATTCGCTCTCTGAATACCACAAAATGCTTTAAATAATATTTGTGTTGTACAACTAAAAACCTTTTTTAAAAAATGTTCAAATTTTCCTCACCGAACTATGACCGTGAAACTAGTTTTACGAGCAATTATTAGGAAATATGTATGTTTTTACAATAATACCACCAAAATTTAGCAATTAAAAAATATTCTATACATATACTCACAACATTTCTTCTTCTTCTTACAACATATGTAAAAAATCTTTTAAAACAACGAGGTCTGGCAGCGCCCCCCCCGGAGAGCTTGTCCAACTCCGACATGCTTGAGCATTAAATTAAAAAGCTCTGTTTGACATAATTGACGTACGTCGTTGCCATGACAACGCATTTACGTATACCCAGTTAGAGTTGAACTTTGACCTTTGACCTTTGACCTGTGTGACAGCACTCATAATTTTTTTTATGTATAAGTGCTTTATTACCCGCTCTCAAACGAAAATTTTCCATCGCTTGCGGTTCCGGAAATATATTACCTCGGTCGAGCCTGCCGCCAGGCCGAAATTTGTCCTTCGGAGGCGCTCGGGTCGGCACGGAAAGGCACGAACGATTTGACCTTTGACCTGTGTGACAGCAGCAGCAGCACTCATAATTTTTTTTATATATATAATTAAATATACGCTATTACTCTGAATAACCCCTACCTCATGTTCAAATGCACTCAACTCTGCCTTAGAGATTGATTATTCCAAAAAAAACGTTTGGTATCATTCAAAAGTCCGAATAAACTAATATTACCGAGGGTAACAAGTTTGTAGTCAGCTGCCTTCAAATCCCTTAGATAAGCTTTCATTAACTTACTGCTAAATTCAATCATCAGACAAAAGAATTATTGTTGGCATGGAACAAGATTTCAAATAAAGAATAAATCATTTAGATTGGTTCTTGATAAACTACTAATTATTCAGTCATCATTGACACAGAATGTACGATGTATATTGATGGTATTTTGAATTTAAAAAAAAAACAAGTTGCCTGGTGAGAATTCAACCCAATTTAACCAGCATCTGGAATTGAATTTTTTGAAAAAAGGCATTTCTTGATTATAGGTCACATTTTAGCGGATTCAAGGTAATATTTATTACCTTACTCTTAAGTAAATTCTCAAATAAAAATTATGTGTAGGAAAGCGCTCCCCTCTAAACAATACTGCCGAGTTTAACGTTCAACCAGTCTTTCCAAATTCTGAAAAATTTTAATAATAAAAAAAATGTTGTGAACTATATAATTATAGTACTTTCAAAAATATAATATTACATTTATAGGCATAAAGAATTGACATTTATTTCTGTAATATATCATATATACATTTTAAAACACTTTTCTTTTTTATAAAATTCAATGTTGAATTAGATTTTATTGTATAAATGTACAGTTTAAACCGCAAATTTATAATAAAATTCTTCAATGCGACGATTGAAATTAATGTTTAACATTTAAATTAACTAAACAGTAATGAATTATCACAAATGATATACCAAAAATTTTTATAAATTCCGATCTATTTGCACTAATGTGATTTAAATCAAGTAAATAGTAAATAGAATATTTAAGTGTAAAAAACGCACAATTAGTATTTACTTCGTGTATTTAAAGTTTCTGCAGAGAGATAAACTGTTATCACATTTTGTTAACTGAACGTCTTCATGTTGCTTAATCGGCACGTACAGGGTCGATCACAAGCGATAGAATCGAATTTGCATCACGTACAGATAAAATTAATTCCGTTAGTGATATTTCACTATTATTTTAAACAAATTTTAGTTAAATCCTGAAAGAGATTTTGTATATATAGCAAAGTAAAATAGCGAACAGCATAGTACTGTCTTCTGAGCCCACTGAAGGATAGTGTCGCTTCATCAACATGAAAATGACTGTATTCTTGGCTTTGTTTTGCGTAGTGGTGACTGTAAGTTTGACCTTATACCAATATTTATTTTATAAATCATTTTAACTCCAAAAGTATTTATGTTCATCAATAACAAGTTTGCTAATTAATTAATATTAGACATTAGAGAAAATAAAACCTAAATTAATGTTTTTTTTGTGATAAAGTCTTTTTACTTTATTGTAATAAAATTGGTCAAATTCAAAATAAATGTTACTGTGTGTCAATTAAGTTTTTTCACCCCACTTGAATGACAATATACGTTATCAGATACAGAATAATTTAACAGTAATTTATATTTTAGGTGTATCCCTGCTTGTCATCCTACATCGTATATCCGGCACATGGTAAATATAAACCAACCATAAAAATGTTAACTCTAAATTTATGTACTTGTTTCCTTTAGCTCCCCATCTTTATCTTGACGATTGCCATCATGACTACCATCACGACCACCATCACGACTGCCATTATGATCATCATTTAGATTATCACGATCACCATCACCATCACGACCACGATCACGACCATGCTCACCTCCATGATCACGATCACGACCACATCCACGAACACGAACATCATCACAACCACCATCACGAACATCATCATGATCACGATCACCACCACGATCACGATCACCATCACGACCACGATCACCATCACGATCATGATCACGATCACGCCCACCATCACGATCACGATCACGACCACCATCATGATCACGATCACGATCACGACCACCATCATGATCATGATCACGATCACGACCATGACCACCACCACCACCACGATCATGATCACTTGCATCATGACCATCACTTCCTCGAACATCTTCATTGTCATCATTTTGATCATCACCACGGACACCACTGTGGCTGTTATTATTAGACACTATGACTGCAATCGAAACTTTAAAAATTATCACAACTACAGCTACGATCATCTATCCACGTCATCATTATCATCACTGTTTAGATCATCACAGTAATCCCATTGAAAAAGCCAGTACCTTCAATAAAGCTACATCTATCTTCATCTTACTACTACAATTAACACCACGTTCAACTTTAACATTAACATGCATATGAGATGAATTTTGATGATCTAGTATTTTACAGTGAGTGAAATATTTCAAATAAATCATTTAAACTAATTCCAATAATCTACAACTCATTTCAGATTATCAAGAACCATTAACTACCTGTTGCTTTATTATAACAAATGAGTTTGGTTAGATCTTTTTCCGACATCGTTAATGACAAGCGCAAAAGTTTTATCAAAATCCATAAAACGTAATCATTAACATATTTCGTTCTCTCAATAAATTAGATTAGTTTTAGTGCCTTATAAAAACGTATTTGTGTATGAAAAATTAATTATGGGTTTACATCACCTAAGGCGATAATTGAAACTGTCATGCGCTTATTCAAAATTAAAAAATCAAGAGAAATACAAGTGTTAGTGATAGAGGTAAGGTGTAGGAGCACGGCCTGCGAACAGAGAGGTTAAGGCTCTTGTATGTTTGATTTCTCTGCCCGTTCGTCGCGCACCATTTCTGATGCGGGGCGATGTTGCAAGCACCGCGTCTTAAACGATCGCCATTATTACCCCCTTGTTCGAGTGAACGGAGGTACTCAATTATTTTTAATAACTGAGTAGGCTACTCACCAGGCATCAGAGAGCTCCTGGAATGGAACCCGGGTCCGTCCGCACCGCAGCCCGCGCCTCAAACACTGAACCACGCTGGCGATAATAATTATGAGCTGCATTACTCAAAAAAGGCACTCAGAGCTATCACAGCTATTTTAGAAAACACTAATTAATACAAACATGACTGAAAATATTTCTAAAAGGTTCGATTCAGAAAATGGTATGTAGTCTTTCATTTTGGATTGGGTTATTTGATGACTTAACCCAGATATGTATTAGCTAACGAATAGAAACTTGGATTTAAACTAGATTTTGGCGCCGATAAAACCAAATTGATTGCTTATACAAATCATACTCTCACGCATAATTAGAAACAGTGGCACAATATTAAGAAAATTATCTCAAGATGCAACACTCTAGAACGGCATGGATTTCTTAAACCATGCAAATACATACAGACATTTAAACATCTAAAGTCAAATCAATGTATAAGTTTGAAGCAAACAAACTTCAGTTATATTAAAACAAGAATGTCGAGGGTATTTATTAGCTTGTGAGTTGCGTTAATATTATTTAAAAGCGTAGTTATTACTAACAAGCAAATTTGGCATACGCTCACTTACCCTGTGGGGCTTAAGCAGTCCTCTTTATCAAAAAATAAATGTTAAATGAAAGTTTTGATAACACGCTTACATTCTTTCCGAATATTAAAATTGTACACGGTTTCTTTTTTGTCTTAATTAGCTGCTTTTCTCCCCACGTAAATACTATTCTTAATCCCTATATTTTCTTTCTTTCTCTCTTTCCTTTTTACTGTCTCCAACTTTCTGTTTCCTTCTTTGTGTCTCGTCCTACTTGTCTTATAATTTCCAATCCTTTCTCTTTTTTCGTTTCTCCCTCCCTCTTTATCTTTATCACATTGTCAGATTTTATAATCCACATTTACTTTAACACCCTAACAACCAATCGACAGACACATATAGAGTGTATGTTCTAATCTCTATAAAATGATGTGCTACATGCCTTGTGTTTCTGGGTTTCAATACAGCATTCTAATTTTTCTTTTTAGGCGATTAAATTTGAGAATCCAAAGAAATTAAATTCTCCCAATATTTAACAGTTTTAATTCTAAAAATTAACGTCTTAGGTCTTTTGAGATATAAATAAAATTTTTAAAGTCAGCAACAGCAATTTATTTTCATAGTTTTACCGTTTTGGTGGTTTAAAATATAAAAATAACTCAATATGAGTTTCATAAGTTTTAATGAAGTCTACATACTAAAACTTAGCTTGTTACGGTTAGCTGTTTTCAACGGCAGCCGTACTCTTATTAACCCATTTTAGAGTGTAATTTTAAACAACTATGCCTTAGTGGAGCTCTAGTATGAGGACGAATCAAATATAAATTGAAATTACTTTTTTACGCTCCATGAAATAAACGAAAAGGGGCGGCGTGGCCTCTGTGCATTGTAGGTAAGGACAGGTAAAGAAGATTCTCCCTTTCTTTGTCAGCATAATAAAACTAGAGACTGCGTAATAAATTATTATAAAATTTCTTGGTACAAAGGGCGTAAAACTGTCCGAAATATTGAAATGGTCTGGTATTACAACCATTTTTATTTTACAATAGACAAATCTAAAAACTACCCATCCATTGGAAAAAATTTATTCAAAAGCCAGAGGTCATGTAAAAAAAACTTTGTATGTTTGTATTTTTATAAAGCTTCAATACATGGTCAACTTGAAAAGTTTTGAGTCGCAACATAAAGGTAGCCCTACTCGTTAAAACCATACTGTGACTACAGTCATACATGCTTTGAAAGATACCCGTAAAAGTTTCAGCCATTTTGGACGCTTAATTGTTATTTGACAGTCGTTTGTATCAGTCGATGTCAGTACTTTTGTAAAAAGATGGTGTGAACATCACACGACTTTCCTTATCCTATTATTTGGCTAATTCTGGCAAAAATCCTACGCTAAAATTTTTTTCGAGTTCCTATTTTATCAACTTTTACTTTAAATTCATGTTTCTCTCGTGATAACAACTCATTTTTATCCTCATGGATTTTTTGTATCTTCAACCGTTTAGATTCGTGACCGATTTGGGACCGATTTTGCGACCTTCGACCAAACGGCTCAGCCGATTTTTACCACTGCGTCCCCTACCTACAAGTAACTTGCATACCAAATTTCAAGTCTCTAGCTCTTACGGTTCTCGATATATCCTGTTTACTGACAGACCGACAGACGACAGACAGACACACACACGAACCAATGACCCAAACCAACTTTTTTGGCGTCCTGAGGCTATAATTCGTCCAGAAATGTGAAAAACTGGGTAGGTCAAATTTCCGCCGATTACATTACTTTCCTTATTAAGTGGCGAAGCGAAGCGGAGTCACTTACTAATTTCATGTTGTCCGTCCGTCTGTCCGTCTGTCTGTCTGTCCGTCTGTCTGTCCGTCCGTCCGTCTATCCGAGCAAAAACTCGAGAACGGCTGGGAATTTCCAAATTCTATTTTCACCAATCGACAGGTGACGAAAAAGGCTTGTTTGCTAGTGATTTTGAAACTGATTGGTCAAAGTTTAGCGTTAGTGACCTTTATGATTTCAAATTTTCAAAATAGCAACATAGGACATGTAGCATATCATTCGACTCGTCTTTGAATACTGATTAATTTAAACAGAAAACTTTGAAATACTACGTCACCTTTAACCCGGAAACGCGATTTCTCAAATTTGGGAGACTGCTTCGCCACTTCGCTACGAACTTTGCAGGTTTATTATAAGATAAGGAAAGTAAAAAAGTGGTAAGGTACGATTGGATAAGGAAAACATACACTAGAAAAGAATGGAACAATTTGAAAGAAGCTTACGTCCGACTATGGATTGAATAACTGCTGCTGATAATTATTTGATTTTTCCATTTTACCTTTTAAATTATGTATTATTATATATTATATATTAAATAATATTAACACAACACAACAAAACTGTTAAATATTGGGAGAATTTAATTTCTTTGGATTCTCAAATTTAATCGCCTAAAAAAGAAAAATTAGAATGCTGTATTGAAACCCAGAAACACAAGGCATGTAGCACATCATTTTATAGAGATTAGAACATACACTCTATATGTGCCTGTCGATTGGTTGTTAGGGTGTTAAAGTAAATGTGGATTATAAAAACTGACAATGTGATAAAGATAAAGAAGGAGGGAGAAACGAAAAAAGAGAAAGGATTGGAAATTATAAGACAAGTAGGACGAGACACAAAGAAGGAAACAGAAAGTTGGAGACAGTAAAAAGGAAAGAGAGAAAGAAAGAAGATATAGGGATTAAGAATAGTATTTACGTGGGCAGAAAAGCAGCTAATTAAGACAAAAAAGAAACCGTGTGCAATTTTAATATTCGGAAAGAATGTAAATGTGTTATCAAAACTTTCATTTAACATTTATTTTTTGATAAAGAGGACTGCTTAAGCCCCACAGGGTAAGTGAGCGTATGCCAAATTTGCTTGTTAGTAATAACTACGCTTTTAAATAATATCAACGCAACTCACAAGCTAATAAATACCCTCGACATTCTTGTTTTAATATAACTGAAGTTTGTTTGCTTCAAACTTATACATTGATTTGACTTTAGATGTTTAAATGTCTGTATGTATTTGCATGGTTTAAGAAATCCATGCCGTTCTAGAGTGTTGCATCTTGAGATAATTTTCTTAATATTGTGCCACTGTTTCTAATTATGCGTGTAGAGTATGATTTGTATAAGCAATCAATTTGGTTTTATCGGCGCCAAAATCTAGTTTAAATCCAAGTTTCTATTCGTTAGCTAATACATATCTGGGTTAAGTCATCAAATAACCCAATCCAAAATGAAAGACTACATACCATTTTCTGAATCGAACCTTTTAGAAATATTTTCAGTCATGTTTGTATTAATTAGTGTTTTCTAAAATAGCTGTGATAGCTCTGAGTGCCTTTTTTGAGTAATGCAGCTCATAATTATTATCGCCAGCGTGGTTCAGTGTTTGAGGCGCGGACTGCGGTGCGGACCGACCCGGGTTCCATTCCAGGAGCTCTCTGATGCCTGGTGAGTAGCCTACTCAGTTGCTAAAAATAATTGAGTACCTCCGTTCACTCGAACAAGGGGGTAATAATGGCGATCGTTTAAGACGCGGTGCTTGCCACATCGCCCCGCATCAGAAATGGTGCGCGACGAATGGACAGAGAAATCAAACATACAAGAGCCTTAACCTCTCTGTTCGCAGGCCATGCTCGTACACCTTACCTCTATCACTAACACTTGTATTTCTCTTGATTTTTTAATTTTGAATAAGCGCATGACAGTTTCAATTATCGCATTAGGTTATGTAAACCCATAATTAATTTTTCATACACAAATACGTTTTTATAAGGCACTAAAACTAATCTAATTTATTGAGAAAACGAAATATGTTAATGATTACGTTTTATGGATTTTGATAAAACTTTTGCGCTTGTCATTAACGATGTCGGAAAAAGATCTAACCAAACTCATTTGTTATAATAAAGCAACAGGTAGTTAATGGTTTTTGATAATCTGAAATGAGTTGTAGATTATTGGAATTAGTTTAAATGATTTATTTGAAATATTTCACTCACTGTAAAATACTAGATCATCAAAATTCATCTCATATGCATGTTAATGTTAAAGTTGAACGTGGTGTTAATTGTAGTAGTAAGATGAAGATAGATGTAGCTTTATTGAAGGTACTGGCTTTTTCAATGGGATTACTGTGATGATCTAAACAGTGATGATAACGATGACGTGGATAGATGATCGTAGCTGTAGTTGTGATAATTTTTAAAGTTTCGATTGCAGTCATAGTGTCTAATAATAAGAGCCACAGTGGTGTCCGTGGTGATGATCAAAATGATGACAATGAAGATGTTCGAGGAAGTGATGGTCATGATGCAAGTGATCATGATCGTGGTGGTGGTGGTGGTCATGGTCGTGATCGTGATCATGATCATGATGGTGGTCGTGATCGTGATCGTGATCGTGATGGTGGGCGTGATCGTGATCATGATCGTGATGGTGGGCGTGATCGTGATCGCGTGATGGTGATCGTGGTCGTGATGGTGATCGTGATCGTGGTGATCGTGATGATGATGTTCGTGATGGTGGTTGTGATGATGTTCGTGTTCGTGGATGTGGTCGTGATCGTGATCATGGAGGTGAGCATGGTCGTGATCGTGGTCGTGATGGTGATGGTGATCGTGATAATCTAAATGATGATCATAATGGCAGTCGTGATGGTGGTCGTGATGGTAGTCATGATGGCAATCGTCAAGATAAAGATGGGGAGCTAAAGGAAACAAGTACATAAATTTAGAGTTAACATTTTTATGGTTGGTTTATATTTACCATGTGCCGGATATACGATGTAGGATGACAAGCAGGGATACACCTAAAATATAAATTACTGTTAAATTATTCTGTATCTGATAACGTATATTGTCATTCAAGTGGGGTGAAAAAACTTAATTGACACACAGTAACATTTATTTTGAATTTGACCAATTTTTATTACAATAAAAGTAAAAAAGACTTTATCACAAAAAAAACATTAATTTAGGTTTTATTTTCTCTAATGTCTAATATTAATTAATTAGCAAACTTGTTATTGATGAACATAAATACTTTTGGAGTTAAAATGATTTATAAAATAAATATTGGTATAAGGTCAAACTTACAGTCACCACTACGCAAAACAAAGCCAAGAATACAGTCATTTTCATGTTGATGAAGCGACACTATCCTTCAGTGGACTCAGAAGACAGTACTATGCTGTTCGCTATTTTACTTTGCTATATATACAAAATCTCTTTCAGGATTTAACTAAAATTTGTTTAAAATAATAGTGAAATATCACTAACGGAATTAATTTTATCTGTACGTGATGCAAATTCGATTCTATCGCTTGTGATCGACCCTGTACGTGCCGATTAAGCAACATGAAGACGTTCAGTTAACAAAATGTGATAACAGTTTATCTCTCTGCAGAAACTTTAAATACACGAAGTAAATACTTATTGTGCGTTTTTTACACTTAAATATTCTATTTACTATTTACTTGATTTAAATCACATTAGTGCAAATAGATCGGAATTTATAAAAATTTTTGGTACATCATTTGTGATAATTCATTACTGTTTAGTTAATTTAAATGTTAAACATTAATTTCAATCGTCGCATTGAAGAATTTTATTATAAATTTGCGGTTTAAACTGTACATTTATACAATAAAATCTAATTCAACATTGAATTTTATAAAAAAGAAAAGTTTTTTAAAATGTATATATGATATATTACAGAAATAAATGTCAATTCTTTATGCCTATAAATGAAATATTATATTTTTGAAAGTACTATAATTATATAGTTCACAACATTTTTTTTATTATTAAAATTTTTCTGACTGGTTGAACGTTAAACTCGGCAGTATTGTTTAGAGTGGAGCGCTTTCCTACACATAATTTTTATTTGAGAATTTACTTAAGAGTAAGGTAATAAATATTACCTTAAATCCGCTAAAATGTGACCTGTAATCAAGAAATGCCTTTTTTCGAAAAATTCAATGCCAGATGCTGGTTAAATTGGGTTGAATTCTCACCAGGCAACTTGTTTTTTTTTTTAATTCAAAATACCATCAATATACATCGTACATTCTGTGTCAATGATGACTGACTAATTAGTAGTTTATCAAGAACCAATCTAAATGATTTATTCTTTATTTGAAATCTTGTTCCAACAATACTTCTTGTCTGATGATTGAATTTAGCAGTAAGTTAATGAAAGCTTATCTAAGGGATTTGAAGGCAGCTGACTACAAACTTGTTACCCTCGGTAATATTAGTTTATTCGGACTTTTGAACGATACCAAACGTTTTTTTGGAATTATCAATCTCTAAGGCAGAGTTGAGTGCATTTGAACATGAGGTAGGGGTTATTCAGAGTAATAGCGTATATTTAATTATATATATAAAAAAAATTATGAGTGCTGCTGCTGCTGCTGCTGCTGTCACACAGGTCAAAGGTCAAATCGTTCGTGCCTTTCCGTGCCGACCCGAGCGCCTCCGAAGGACAAATTTCGGCCTGGCGGCAGGCGCGACCGAGGTAATATATTTCCGGAACCGCAAGCGATGGAAAATTTTCGTTTGAGAGCGGGTAATAAAGCACTTATACATAAAAAAAATTATGAGTGCTGTCACACAGCTCAAAGGTCAAAGGTCGAAGGTCAAAGTTCAACTCTAACTGGGTATACGTAAATGCGTTGTCATGGCAACGACGTACGTCAATTATGTCAAACAGAGCTTTTTAATCTAATGCTCAAGCATGTCGGAGTTGGACAAGCTCTCCGGGGGGCGCTGCCAGACCTCGTTGTTTTAAAAGATTTTTTACATATGTTGTAAGAAGAAGAAGAAATGTTGTGAGTATATATATAGAATATTTTTTAATTGCTAAATTTTGGTGGTATTATTGTAAAAACATACATATTTCCTAATAATTGCTCGTAAAACTAGTTTCACGGTCATAGTTCGGTGAGGAAAATTTGAACATTTTTTAAAAAAGGTTTTTAGTTGTACAACACAAATATTATTTAAAGCATTTTGTGGTATTCAGAGAGCGAATTTGTAAACTGTATCGCTGAGCGCTTATGTACCTAACGATTAGTTCAAGGTTTACATTTAATGTATATTTACCTGCATAAATAATAACCAAAGACAAAACAATTTTAATTACGGCTAGCAACGGTTTTATTAACGTCGTGTCTGGTTGCGCAAATTTACAAAATTTACAATCACCAACGTAGTGGTAGTCAAGAGAAAATAGCTCCAGTCAACACTTGTGCGTATATAGATTACGGCACTTAAATCCGGAAAAATTAAACATTCTTTAAAATAAAATTTTTGGCAAATAATTAAAATTAAAAAAAATCATTTTCCATGTCACACTGTAGGCCAAAACGCGAAAAAGCTGGCCAAAATTAAAATTTTTTTTTTATTGTTGAAACGGTTAAAAATACGGATAAGAAACACTAATTAACAATAATTTTTTATTTACAAAGAAAAATTATTCATTTTCATCGTCACCAGAGTCGTTTTCGCTTTCCGTATTGGTCCCACTAGTAGAATGTGTCTTCGCTGGTGGAGTACGTAGCCTCTATTTCTATTTCTTTCTCATTAGAAGGACACAATAGTAACAATACGTCACTAGAAAAGTTCTGGCGTTTTTGGTTTGGCAGTTTTCGCAGAGAAGAAATGACCGGATTTGAAGAAACAATAAGTAAATTCAAGAGATCTTCATTCGTTGCTTCTCGGGAAATTTTTCTGGTCCTACTTCTTCTATATTGTTTCAGGTCTTTATTCCTGCTTTCTTTTGCATATCAGTTGTTTAACCTCTTCAGAGTAATATTATTCAATGTAATTTTGTTTAATCGCAATGAGCGCCTCCATCCTTGGTCTGAAGCGCCCACATGCTCTCTGAAAAGCAGCACTATCCATATTGGCATATGCTGTTTAGATAGCGGTGCGTAAAGATGCCACATTAGGGTGTCTGGATTTGTTAGTAGTCCTTTCGACTACGCTCCAAACAGTAGTCGAGGAGGTGCGAATCAAGGCTATTGGAAGTCAAAATTTTTTAGGCCAAAACATGTCCACGTCCGACAACCAGTTTTGGACTAAATCGTATGTGCCGGTGCACCATCCTGCTAAGATACATATTGCTTTCTCGAGGTCACAGTTTCTACCCACCATTTTACCGGCACCTAAAACTGTCGCCAATTTCCTTAATGGGACTTTATAAATCAACCCCTGAACCATTTCTACAATTGGCGGAGTCTACGTCACACGTTCTCTCAAATAATTCTTTTGCGACGGGTTATCGGAACCTTCACCAGACTTCTCGAAAGCACTACATTTTGCAACAATGTTCACAGTTGATCTCCGGTACCCGAAGAACTGAATTATTTCAGTCGCCGAACGCTCAGCACAAAGGCTTTTAATAATCGCGGCTCTTCAGTTATAGTCCGCATTTGTTTGCAATAGCTCGTCTATTTTGAGATAATGACTGTTTCCTAAGAGCATATGGTTTTTACGAACGTCGGCACAGCAATACGAATTCTACTCAAGATTTTAATGATAAAGTTTTGTATTATACTTCACAGAAACTACTAAATCGCACATAATTTTCTTTAATAAAACGCACATCTCTCAAAAAATACAGGCCAATAATAGAAATAATTGAAAGCATAATCCAAACCATTACAGAGAAACAATATTGTAACAAATTTCCGAACTTTCCCTGTAACACGGCTGATAGGCATTTGCATTCTATCTGGCTCGATGACTGACAATTTCAAGAATCCAGCTGGCGCGCACGTGTTTGTCGAAATATTCCAGAAGATTTAAGTGCGGCGCCTCTCAATGGTTCGTGACTTTTCTAGAATATTGCCTAACAGGCATAAATACCGCCCAGCAAAACGATCGCGGCATTCCGAATGTAAGTGACGACAGCGAGCGAACCCAAGTGCTAAAGCGTCGTGTTCACATCAATAGCGCATAGTACAAGTAGTATCAGCAAATTTCCAGGTTATTTACCAATGCCAACAGCGGAAACGTTATATCTAGCTAAAATGTTTGAATTTTTTTACAATCCGGCAACTTCAAGGTTAATTTATTGTGAATGATCAGACACCTATCGCAAAATTATACAACGTATGCGAGATGACGAAATAATTTGCCACACATCAGTTAAAATCAGGACGCACATTTCGTGTAGTTATAAAACATTTATACCGTTATATATGTTAAAACCTCTAAATTATTACAATCGGGCCACAAAGTTAGAAATATAGTCAACATAAAACATCGTACTGCAAATGCATCTCAAAACTCTACCAATAATAACGATATTTACAACATCTAAACATTGTAGTACTAATGTATACAAGTGAAACCACAATGAAAAAACATTTGCTAGTACATGCATTACCAATTAATACTTCACTCAATAAGTTCGTAGGATGACTGTTAAATGGTGCCACTATTGACAAATTTATGATTTTTGAAAAGTACTAACCTTCAAATGATATGTGTCGAAATTTCATGACAATCTGACTTTTAGTTCACAAGTTACAGTGGTTTCAGTGGCGCTACTTGTGTAATTTTCAACACAATGAAAAAATCTGAATTTTGTGTGCTGATAAAACATTGCTTTGTAATGGGAAAAATGCCGCTTAAGCAAAACAGTGGTTTCACAAGTATTATTCAAACTCTGCTCCATTGAGCCAAGTGGTAGAGAAGTGGTTTGCTGATTTTAAACGCGACCGTACAAACACCGATGATGGTGAACGCTGTCGCCCAAATTAGACAGTTGTTCCAAAAAACATAAAAAAAGTCTACAAAATAGTTTTAACTAATTGTAAATTGAAGCGTGAGCTAGCTAACACCTTAATATTAATATCAGATATCAGTGTATTGACCATTTTGTACGAACATTTGTCCATAAGAAAGCTCTTTTCGAAGTGGATACTGCGTTTGCTCACAGTAGATCAAAAACAGCAACGCGTCGACGATTCAGAGCGCAGTTTGGAGCTGTTTTAGCGCAATAAAAAGTATTTTTATGCGGTATGTGACAATGTATAAAACATGAATCCATCACTACACTACACTACACAGAGTCAAATCGGCAGTCAGCTGAGTAGACAACAAAGAGCGAAAACCACCCAAAGCGACTAAAAACGCAAATGTTAGCTGGTAATGTTTTGGCCTCCGTATTTTGGGATGCGCAAGGTATATTATTCATAGATTACCTTGAGAAAGAAAGAACCATCAATAGCGAATATTGTATGGCATTATTGGTGCGTCTGAAGGAAGAAATTGTGAAAAAACGACCCCAAATGAAGAAGAAAAAGTGCTCTTTCACCAAGCCACAAGTCGATCGCAACGATGGCAAAATTGCACGAATCGCGCTTTGAAGTGCTTCGCCATCTACCGTATTCTCCGGATCTGACTCCTAGCGACTATACCTAATTGCAGACCTAAAAAGAATCCTCAATGGAAAAAGATTTGTCTTTTTTTACAAAAAAGGCATCAAAATGTTAGAGAAGCGTTCGAATAAATGTATCACTCTTGAAGAAAACCATCTTAATGAATAAAGTTGAACTTTGTCATTAGTCATCCCACAAATTTACTACATCAACCATATGAAATGAACAGGGTTCCGTAACACAATAACTTGCGTAACATTTATGGATACACTAGCCAAATGTGCTTTATGGGGCGGGATATACAACCAACAAATTTTAAAGGTTGCACTGTCTACGAGGACCCACAAAAAACAGGATGCCCGTATAATGCCCTATAACCACAAACAAAAAATATTCTAAATAGACATGCTGTTTTATTTCAGAAAGTATCTTAGAACAACTAAAACGAAGATTTGAGGTAAGTGCAAAAGTTTCTGGCCCTATGATATTCAAGGAATGACAAGAATAAAACAACGGGGTTATTTTTTCTACAGTCCTCTTGTATTTCAATACATTTATTACATTTTTAAATTAGCATTTTAATATTCTCGGAAAAATACTCTGAAATTTTATCTGCAAAATGCTTTAAAACGTCTTCTTACAACTTATCGTTATTAAATTTTCTATGGCAAACGTCTTTTTTTTATTTTGAAAATAGAAATCACTAAGGGTTAAGTCTGGGCTCAGTCCTTTACATCATGAACAATTGCTGTCTAATTTTTTCTTGATAACGACCCATGATTTATGTAGTAAGTTAACCTAATAGTTTTCACCTACTACTGTTCCCTTCCTTAAAATCAGCAAAATAGCGGATTCCAAAACATATTGCCATGATCTTTGTCGTCGATTGAGTCACTCTAGCATTTTTTGACTATCTTCTGATGGGTCTGCGTCAATTCACTGACTTTCGTTTTTCTAAGGGATTATAATACAAGATCATGGTTTTATCTCATGTAACAATGGACTAAAGAACTTCTTTGTTGTTGCGATAGAGCTTTAAAAATTGTTTAAAAATTGTTCACTACAGACCATACAGAGTCGGTTTATCTATATGAAGATGCTCATGTATAACGCGTTGCACAACTGCATCGAAAAGCTCTAACCTTATTTTACTTTTAAAAATCGGTCTTGCAGGACCTCACGCTTGACGAGGGCACACAGTTGATTTTCTGTTTTTTCTATTTAAAAAAATTATATCTCCATTTTTTTACATTGGAATATGATGGCAAAGATTCCTCGTACACACCACTAAACGTTGTTTGATATCACTGAGGCTAAAACCTTCAGTAAGAAGTTTGATCATGGATCGGAACTTGATTTTTTTTATTGTGCAAAATGACGCTAGTGACTAATTCAAAGACAAATCGGTTACTAAATCAAACAGCGCTACCTGATACTATCGCTATCTTGTTTCTATTTTTAGTAAAACATAGTCAAGTACATCGTATGTATGTATATATGGTCCTCGTCTATATTGATTATATATTGCTAACACTTACAGCCTAAAAGAGACTGTGCTACTCTAGTTTCATAAAATTAGTGATTGCAGTTTTAATTGATGCTTTAAATAGTCAAATCAGTCATTAAAGTCGCAAATTTGTAGAGCGAGGATTACATTAATAAATATCTCGATGTTAAAGTGTGTGCCAAATTATGAGTTTACCTAAAATATGTTATTTATCTTATGTAATAATTATTTTCATTTGAGTATAAAATTGGATTACAAATAAAATCAATGAAATGAATTTGGAATAAGAATACTCGTTTTGATGTTAAATAGTTATTTGTCGAACAACATGGAGTTTTAAATATATCAAAATAATCTTGTTCATTTTACACAAATCATCTTTCTGTATTGCGATTTGGAAAACCCTTTCGTACATTTTTACAATTTTATATACATCGTCGCTCGCCTATTTTAAACCACCTCTTGAAACGAAAAAAGTGAAACCTTTTTTATTTTTATTGGAGGATGAGTAATTGTGTTCGCCTAATTGTAATAATTGTTCTTTTTCAAGCACTAATAAGGTTTGTGTGCCTTTGTCAACATATTGCTTTAACATTAGTACCGATGTACCTTGCTCTGATGTGGAGGGTTGTTGAAGAAAAGTAGAATTTTCCCCAGAATAAAAACAGACTTTTTACTAAAACTTACACTGTGAATGTTTCTGATTAAAAGTTGTCTACATCCTTTTCTCTCTTTTTGTAAGTGTCATGGAAAAGCTGTGAATACTGATGGTACTGTGTCTTCTTTTAATAGATTTTTATCGGCACCTGGTCGAATTTTATAATCATTTTCACAAAAATGATCCCTACAAATTATACTGTAGGATGTTGGAGTCCAATTGCTCCTCCTCATGGCTTAAATCCATTTATTTAAAATATCGCGTCTTTTAAATGGAAATCTAACAAAAACAATTAGGTATTCATTAAAACTTGTATCAAGAAAACTTTCATCTAATGTTTCATCCACAACCACAGTACATATATTTACCTATGAGGCTGAATATCGGCAATAATGTCACGAAAAATAAAAATTCTAATTTATTTCACTATTCACTTTAGTGAAATTTATTTTGCCATTTACTACTTTCTGAATGGTTACACGATAACACGACCACGCACTCCGTTGCTCATGTTGTTTATATGGCAGTTACGCCTCCAGATAAAGTATATACCTCGATGGACCTTTTACATTTCCAACCTTCGAGTATCGCTTTACCCGCTTCTTAAAGAATATTTTCGATATTTGCATATATTTTTCAGCAGCTTTATACTTCACTTCCGGTTCTTTCACACGATTCGCTAAAATACTGCTTCATATCGTTTCAGAAACTTTACATTCATTGTAAAGATGATGCTTCCTTTGCAAATGACGATGGTCACTTTTTCAAATGCATGCGTGGGTGTGGGTGTATGTGTCTGTGTAACGCTGCAATTAGATACCTAAAATATTTCGATATATTTAATGATACATTATTTATACAAGGAGCTAAAAGAGTTCCCAGCCGTTCCCATATTTTGTAACTGGTCAGATCCTAGAATATTTCTTAGACTTTTTATTGAATTTGTTCGTTTTTTTATTATAATTTCACAAACGGGAGGTACAAGATGGTAAAACAAACAAGGAAGAATGTTAGTGCATTAAGACTGTATTAGAATCGAAATATTTCGACTCATTCATTCAAAGAGAGTGTTGCATCATCAGTGAGTGTTCTATGTGACAAGTATCAAAATTTGTTAGTGTGCACCACCCGTGTCGAGAAAATTAACATGTGGATGAGGCCCCACGCCTGTCATCGATATAGCCTAGGTCATCTAGCTTACAGCTCTTCGCCACCGCTCCCGCTGCCATAGTCGCTATTTTGAGAGGAAGAAGAATTGCAGTGAGTTTCTTATCGTCATATAAAAGTTTTTATCCTGCATCCATACAAGGAACTGCAACACGAAACTACATAAGGAAACTGTAGAAATTAGATATCAAGTATTAGTTATTAAGTGTCGACATTGTGCCTCCAAACGGAGTGGATGTATTACCTGCGCTGTCGTTACGGACAAAAGATAATCGAACGACCTTACAGTCTAGATAAAATATTAGTTTAACTAACCTTCAACTAATTTAAATAACAATAATCTGAGATGGCTTACATTAATCAAGTTTCATCTGTAAAAACCCACAACTCGTGTCTAGGCAAGTAGAATAGAATTAACAATTTCCACAACAAAATTATCAGTTCCAGCAACAACTGCCAATAAATAATCTCTATCCAAATATGCAACTAAATAATATCCCGCAAACACAAAATATAATCTCATATTATTAGAATAATCCAGTTTATCATCAGACTCACACAACCCACTTATCTCGGCAAGCTGAATGGCGAGTAATTGAAAGTGAAAAAAAGGAAAACAAAAATGCAACGTACTGGTTAAATCCCTCTAATAGGTATTACATCTTAAGTGAAGATACATTAAAGGAAGAAGTAAAAAAAACTTAATGCATATGAATATATAATGGAGAGTCAAGGTTACACAACCAGTAATCAAACCTTTAGAAACATTGGCAAAAAATAACTACAAAATTAAAATACTAAATAGTGAAGAGGTAAAAATTTTACCAAAAACTACCGAAAATTACAGTTTTATAACTAAAGCCTTAACAAGAAAAAATTCAGAATTTCACACATACAAAAGAAAAGATAAGCGTAACTATAGAGTAGTCCTCAAGAATATTGACTCCTCAAGCAACCCAAATCATATAGAGGAAGAGCCCAGAGACATGAAATTATGAACATTGCAAACATACGCCAAAGAATAACTGAAACTCCATTACCCATGTTTTTGCGGAACTAAAAACGGTGGCAAATAATAGAGATGTTTCAAATATTACTAGACCAGTGCATTATATTGTAAACTTTGAACCACCAAGTGCTAAACGCGAGGTACTGCAATGTACCAGATGTCAACGACATGGTCACATTAAGAATTCTTAGCAACAATCAGTGATGCGTGAAATGCGCTGATAATCATCCAACTTCCTAATGTCCACGAAAAGTGAAAAATAACAACGTTAAATACGTTAACTGTAACTGCAACCATCCGGCTAATTACAAAGGACGTCAAATTTACAAAGAAATTTAGCAAAAAATACATCTGCCTCTACGAAACAAACAACTACCAAACGCCAAACAACACACAGCAACAGCACCCACAAAACCCTTCTATGCTCAAATAGTAAGGAATACCATCCAATCAGATTGGTAGTAACAACCAAATTTAATGGTTTGGCTAAGCCAAAAAATTTTAAAAACCCTAATGGAGCAGATGGGTATCTTATTAAATCTTTTAACTACTATGGCTATAAAAAATAAACAATTGCCCTGCAGCTTAAGATAAATCCTAAAATGAACTAACAGCATTCCTTCCAAAGCAATCCATCGACATAATATTGAAATCATACAGAGAGGAATTACTTTAAGATCCCAGCCTACACCATTTATGATGACTCAGCAATTTATAATTCAAAACAAATTCAAACACCACAAGCTACCTAAATACCTAGAACATATACAATCAACTATAATTACGATTGAAGATAGAAAAGGTCCATTAAACATATCAACAGAAGGAGCATTTCGAAGAATACCTTAGGTAACAAATTTATCTGGGTCGGAGACTACAATGCCAAACACGAGTATTGGAAATCAAGAGTGATCACCACGAAAGACAGAAAATTGCCGATGACAAAAACGAACAAAGAACTAGACTACCTGTCCACAGGTGAACCAACCTATTGGCCTTCAAACAATGACTTTTTATTATACTTTACTTTTCTTTACTACTTAATCCTTATGCCCTTTTTACTGTTAGGTGTAAGGCAGGTGGGAGAAGAGTTTGTTATGTTGCTGTATATTTTTCTTTCCATAGTTTTCTGTCCTGGGCTACTTGTTTTATACCTTCCCAGTTTATTCCGTTGTTTGCTGCTGCCTCTCTTATTCCTTCTTCCCAGGTTTTCCTTCCTCTTTGACTTTTACCCGGCACTCGCGATTCATACACTCTTTTCACTAATCTGTTTTTTGGCATACGACACACATGACCAAACCACTTTAATTGTCCTTCTTCTATTTTTTCCATTATAGGTTTTATCTTTAAGTCTTGTTTGAACGTTTCATTTCGGATTTTATCTCTTTTCGTTTTATTTTGTATCCTTAGGAACCGCATCTCCATTGCATTTAGTCTTATTTTATGTTTTTCTGTCAAAGACCACGATTCACTACTATACATTATTGACGGTCTCACCACTTTTTTCACTACTTCTGTTTTTATTCTTCTTGGTACTTCTTTCTTTCCTAAAAAGTTCGTTTTCAGAGTATAGTAGATTCTCCCTGTTTTCTCCATTCTATCATTAATTTCTTTATCTATTTTGCTGTTGTTCTCGATTATTGATCCTAGATATCTAAAACTTTCTATCTGTTCAATTTGTTTTTCTTGTATTTGTATTTTTATTTTTTGTGTTATATTCTCTCTGGCCACTACCATACTTTTAGTTCTTTTGTATTATAAAGGGCATAAATCCAAACTACTGCAAGATTAAGTCCTATTTAGATCTGTCTTCTGATCATTCACCAATAATTGTAATATTATCTACTCAAGTATTACACATAAAAAATTCTGTTACTCTCAGTAACAAATTCACGAATTGAGACCACTACAGAAAAGTAATAAATGAAACATTATCACTCGATGAAAAAGATAGATTTAATAGCAACAGTGGAACACTTCAACGGAGTAAACCAACAAGTAGTCTGGAAAACAACATCAAAAAAATGCTAAATAATATACACCCAGTTTGCCCCATTGAAGTTAAAAAGAAATAGCTAAAAAGCGCAAACAAAGAAGAAATTTGCCAACAACAAAACATCCCGAAGACAAAAAAAGCTCAATCGGCTAACAGATTTCAAAAATTTGCATTTTGATATAAGAAATCATTCGATCCACAACTATTGTACCTAAAGCGTCTTTCACTTACTGAGGCAACGGAAAAATATTCGCTCTGAAAAGCGACAAAAAAAGTAAAACAACCCCAGCAACATGTATCGCCAATACGACTAGAAAATAAAGGTACTTAGCCCATTTGAATCTCAGTTAACTACAACTGAAGATATTCGCCAATATTTCGATGCACCCTTTCGAGAGTTTGCATTTGAGTTTCGAAACGTAAAGACGTCTGTCCTACAATTCGGAAGATAAGTGCTAGCGCGATGACCTTTTGCCTAAACGGGCAGTGATAAACTTAATCTCTTCATAATTTCAACAAAATAAAATTGTAAATAAATTGCTAATCAATAATAATTCATACAATCGGGAACCCGGTTTATACCGGTGATAAACAGAAGTGCAACAAATAAAATGCTACCAGCAGGAAATAACCCAGGTATGGGATATTTTCCTAATTCACAAAATAATATAGAGGGTCAAAATTGTGTTTTACAACCATTAACTAATATACACGGACAAACAATGGTTAACCCACATATGTCACCACAGATTTATCCTCAGACAGCTAATCAGCAAATTTATCCTTCACAATCTACGAATCAGTTCTCTCTTCTGCCCAATCAGGAGCAATTTATGATGCAACAAAATTCATTATTTCATACAAATAATAAAAGAAGACAACAAGAATACACACGAATGACTTCAACTAGCGAGGAAGAAGATAGTACTTACACCACCCAAGATAATCTATGGCAAGTTGTAAAAGGAACTAAAAGAAGGGAGAATAGGATTACCAAAAACAATGTAGACAAAGAGTTAACATTAAATAATGCATTTGATGCTCTAGAAGATAGCCAGACAGTTATCACTAATAAAAACATTACAAACAAAGATATACCTAAACCCCTGTCATATATGTGTATGATGTGGTAAGTTTACCACAAATGATCTCGAAATTAAATAACATAGTTGAAATCTAATAGAACAATACTCAACTAGAAGTATGGCCAACAATACAGTAAAATTAACATGTCAAAGTTCAGATACATTTAGAAAGTTAGCTAAATATATGAAAGAAAATAATATAATCCACCACACATACCAACCTAAGGAGGAAAGGTCATATAGAGTAGTAGTTAAATATTTACACAACTCGGTTGATGTAGAAGACATAAAACATGAAAGTTTACAACATGGTCATAAAGTGAGAAATGTAATAAACATCAAACACCAAATATCCAAAGAACGTCTTAATATGTTTTTTGTCGACCTAGAACCTTCAGAAAATAATAAGGATATATATAAAATTAAAAAAATGTTAAACAGTGTTATTCAAATTGAGCCAATAAGAAAAGTCAATAATTTAGTGCAGTGTACTAGATGTCAACTATACGGACATACAAAAACTTAATGCAATCGGCCCTATTTATGTGTTAAGTATGGTGGCTAACATGCCACAGCAAGTTGCAAAAAAAAAAGCACGCCAGCAACATGTGGATTGTGTGGAGGCGGACACCTAACTAACTATAGGAGATGCGAGTTCTACCAGAAAAACCACAAATCTAAAACAAATAATTATCAACCTAATCAACAACACAACAAAATCATCCGATGCCAGCAATTGCAAGAAACCAACGCAAGAGGACAACTCGACCATGACACTAAACAAATTTTTAGAAGAATTCAAGACAATGTTCAACCAATTAATTCAACAAAATAGTATGGTTCTCAATATGTTATCAATGTTAATTGGTAAACAAACTAATTGCTCTTAGAATAGCACTGTGGAACGCCAATGGCCTCGTTCAACATAAAGATGAAATCCAGTTATTTCTAAAACAAAACCTAATAGACATTCTTTTAATTAGTGAAACTTATTTCACCGAGAAGGCCTACTTCAAAATACCTTAATATTTCGTATACACTACAAATCACCCGGATGGTTCTGCAATAATAAAACAAGCAATAAGACACTACGAATTACCTAAGTATGCTGAAGACTACCACAAGCCATCTTTATTCGTGTATATACTCAACCATGTGAAATAACTGTCAGTACAGTCTATTGTCCTCTAAAGCATATTATAAAAAAGCATCAATTTGAACCATATTTCAATGCTCTAGGCGCCAAATTTTTGGCAAGTAGAGACTACAATAGCAAAAACACTGTTTGGGGATCCCGAACAACTAACACAAAAGACAGGGAGCTATACAGTCTTATTTAAGCTAAACGTTATTTATCTTATTTATCTAGTGGGTCTCCAACGTACTGGCCAGCAAACATAAATAAATTGCCAGATCTACTAGACTTTTTCGTCACCAGTGGTATTTCTTCAACTTACATGGACATCACACGTAGTTATAATTTATTATCGGACCACTCATCGGTAATATACACCTACAGCACATACCCAATATACATACAACCTACACCTAGGCTACATAATACAAAAACAGACTGGGACAAATATAAGCACAAGCTGACAGACACAATAAATCTCAATTTAAAACTTGCAAATCCAAATGGTATTGAGGAAGCCACAACTAATCTAGTCACCACTATTCAAGAAGCAGCGCAACAAGCTACTCCTAACATAACACATAAAAAGACACTCTAAATATTCCTCTGGAAGTTAAGATATTAGTGTGTGAAAAACGAAAATCAAGAACCAAATGGCAAAGAACACATGCCCCAGCAGACAAAACTATTCTAAACAGACTTAGCAACAAGCTTAAATCAAAACTTAAAGCTCTAAGAAAAGAGTCGCTCAACACTTACTTATCGAATTTGAACCGATATGATAATTTTATATGGAAACCGATCAAAACAACAAACTCTTCTAAAACTCTCTTCTAAAAATTCAGCAACCATCACAGGAACACTGGGCAAAAAGTAATAAGGAAAAAACAGAATTATTTGCAACATATCTTACTGATATATTCTAACCTCATGAAAACGATCCGGATGAAGAAATGATCACATTCTTAACCCTTTAACTACGGCTGTCGTCAATAGACGACGGAGCGAAATTTTCGTGTGATATGGGTGTCGTCAATAAGCGATTTGATGAACTATACAGGGAACGGGCGTCGCTTTTTGACTTTTATTTATTTTATCTATATTTTCTCGATGAAGCATGTGCGTTTGGTGTTTATTTTCGTTCTTGCGTTATCAGGTTCATAATAAATACCAATTTGTATTTGTTTACATTTATTAGTCATTTGGTAGTTTTACCTGGAAAGTTTACCGGGAGTTTTGAAAATGGGTATTAGATTTCGATGATTTCAATTTCAACTTTGCCACTCGTATTTTTGCCGCTCACGCCGCCATATTTTCACGATAATAACATTTATATACAAAATGAAACTAAAGAAAAGTTGAAATTCGGAAAAATCACATCGAAATCTATAAAATTACCCATTTTCAAAACTCCCGGTGAACTTCCCAGGTAACCCCCTTTTTAGTAGTACTTCCGACAGCGCACACGAAATGCCAGTTTGGCAATAATATTTGAAACGTCGAGTTGTTATTGCACTAAAAATATTTTTTATTTGTCTCATTATAATATCGAAAATGCATTTAGCGTCAATATCTCGTGGTACGCGCGGTTCAAAGCGTCCGAGGACCGAATTGATTGATAATGGCATTTATAGTGATGAAGAAGAAATTCTTTCACTTCGAGACCTGGATAGTGCAAGTGAGTTTAGTGAAATGGACAATGGCTCACTTAGTGACAACGATGAAGAGACTGTTGTAGGAGATTTACGTTGGCAAAATTGCGATATTTTTAATCCCGCAATATACAATTTTGACAATGAAAATTATGGCATCTCGGAGGCGTTTGAAATAGAAAGTGAAGATAACGAGTACGAGTACTTTGTAAAGTATTTTGATGAAGATATAATGACGACAATTGGAAATGAAACTAATAGATCCAACAGATCCAATTATTGCCAGTCATTTTATTAGCAAGTATATGACAAGAGACAGATTCACGCAACTGTTGCGTTATATACATTTCGCTGATAATAATGGCCGTCCGCCCCCGGACCACAATGACAAATTGTGGAAAATACAAACTATATTTGAAGAATGGAATAGATGTTCAACATTTTTCAAACCTTTTCAAAAACTTGTCATCGATGATATTATTCAAAGGCAGGCTGCATTTCAAGCAATTTATTCCATCCAAGAGACATCGATTCGGAAATAAAATTTTTGTGTTGTGTGATTGTGAGACGAGAATTGTTCTAAAGTTATTAGTGTACACCGGATCTGAAATTGACATTCCTCGAAATGATCCGTTAGTGTTTCAGGTGCAGTAATAAAAAATCTAATTGTGAACTTTGAACAAAAAGGGCATCTATTATACACAAATAACTGGTATACTAGTCCCAAACTTGCAATTTACTTGGACCAGCAGAACACCGGTTTTTGTGGCACAATAAAAAAAAATCGAAAACATTGTCCAAAATTTTTACATAGGGTGGAACGTGGAATGTGTGAACACAAAAAGTGCGGAAATGTGTTGGCTCTTAGGTGGAGAGACCAACGTGATGTGCTAATGCTTTCGATATTTCATCAAGGAGTGATGAAAAATAGCGGAAAATTGGACCTCCGGACTGTGTGATAGATTACACTCAGAACATGCGCATGATTGATAAATGTGACATGCAATTAGCCACAGTAGAGTGTGTCCGAAAATCAATAAAGTGGTACAAATAACTATTTTTTCACCTGGTTGATGTTGCCATGCTAAATGTGTATAATATGTTCCTCGTAAAAACAGGAAAAACTTCAATACGCTTGAACATCTTCATAAGGAAAGTTGTGCAACAAATTTTACAAAAACACGGAACTCTGACTGCTACTAGACCGAGAAGACAGAGTATGGAAGCTATAGATCGCTTAGCTGCAGTGAATTTCATGGAAAGACATTACCCCGCAAATGTTCCACCTATTGGAAGTAGACTAAAGGGGCAAAGAATTTGCCATGTATGTTCTAATACCGACCGAAGTGAAAAAAAGCGGACGTATGTTACAACTTGATGTGCTGAATGTAAAGTAGGACTTTGTATCGGTGAATGTTACAAAATATATCACACCAGAACATCTTTTTGATGTAATAAAACTGTTACATAAATTGATTTCAATTTGCTATTTTGTAATTATAGCTTTATTTAGATAAGAGTTTTAGTGCTTACTTATATGGATATTTTGTAAAATAAAATTTTGTTATATTTATTTTTGACAAAACATGTATATTTTCATATTTTTACATTTCTATAGCTTCCACTATAATTTGTAGGTCGTAAACTAAATAAATAAATCTTCTCTAAACGTTTCGACGGACATGAGAGTCATCTTCAGGAGAAATCAGAAAACATTTTCATGATATAATTATCTTATTTTTTGTATGTGTTTGAATATATGAGAATGAGAAAGTGAAAATAGAAGGTGGAATAACGAGAGCAAGTTGTGGATCAGAGGAGATTTATACGCATAGCTTGAATGTTGTACTCAAAATTATATTTTGACGCCCCATGTAACAAACTATTTATAAAAAATGTTCATATTGCAATAAATAAATATATATGTACCAAGGGGGGACCTAGATAACAAGGTTGGAGAGACTAAGTTTCTTAGCAAAGCATTTTTTTATATAATATAAATATCATTTATATATATCAAAAGGGGGAGGTAATTATCCCGTTTAGCCCCACCAATTTTGTCATCCTTATGTAAATAAATAATCACATATAGATAAGAAGTGAAAGATAAGGTATTTGTAGAACTTTCCTTTTTCTTTTGTTTTGCGTTGAGACAGACAAATTTGTGAATACATACCAGTAGTTAAAGGGTTAAAGTCACCAATGCCAGTAACTCAATCTATTAATTCCGTCACATCTAAAGAGGTAAAAGATGAAATAAAGTTCTTGAATGCAAATAAATCATTAGGTATGGATCTAATAACAACAAAAATGCTAAAAGAATTACCAAAAAAAGGTATAGTACTCCTGACATATCTTCAATGCAGTTCTCCGTATTGAGTATTGGCCCGAAGCACTAAAGATCGCAGAGATAAGCTTAATCCTCAAGCCCAGTAAAGATCCCGATAGTGTAAAATCTTACCGACACATAAGTCTCTTGTCAACCATTTCAAAATTATTAGAAAAACTGGTTCTTAAAAGAATTGATACTGAATGGATTTCCAATTACCAATTTGGATTTAGGCAGGCCCATTCTACCATACAACAATGCCATCGCATAACATAAACCATTCTCTCTAGTTTTAACAACAAGGAATACTGTATATCAGTATTCGTAGATGTAAGCCAGGCTTTCGACAGGGTATGGCACCAGAGTCTACTATATAAAATCAAAACTCATTTCCCAGCATTCTTCAACTTATTTAAATCTTATCTAAATAATCGACAATTCAGAACAGAAGTACGACAGGAAGTTTCTGCTTTCCTTCTAATTAAATCTGAAGTACCTCAGGGTAGCGTGCTGAGTCCTCTACTTTATCTCTTATTTATCTAAGATCTTCCAGTTTCACCAAATGTCACAATCGGTACATTCGCTGATGACACTGTCATCATGGCTAGCCACAATGAAGTTGTTCGAACATGCACTCTAATCCAAGAATATCTGTATAGTCTAGAGCACTGGTTTAAAAGGTGGAATGTAAAAATAAACGAAACAAAATTTGCACATCTAACATTTACCTACAGAAAACCCATGCACCAATTTATCTTAACAACATAGAAATACAAACTACAACAGTAAAATATCTGGGGCTACACTTGGATATTAAATGAAATTGGAGTACATATCAACAAAAGCGAAAGCAACTGGATTTAAAACAGAAAGAGATGAACTGGTTGATCGGAAGAAGGTCTCCACTATTATTGATAATAAGGTACTGTTATACAAATCAATTATCAAACCCATATGGACATATGGAGTGAAACTATGAGGATGTGCCAGTAAAAAGAATCTCGCAATAATTCAGAGATGTCAATCAAAATACTAAGAATCATAGTTGACGCCCCATGGTATATAAACAATGAAATGATCCACAATGACTGAAAATATCAACTGTACAAGAAGTCATCCATGAGAGAAGTGTGGTAGCACCGTAAAAGTTAGAAACCTCAAATCCAATCAGTATTGGAGCCTGCAGAAGAAAAGTACGGCCGTTTTGAACCTGTAAAACTGCGAAGAGATTCCCAATCGTCCTTGAACTCATCCATGCTATTAAGCAATGGTTATCTTAGAATTGTAGATACAAATAGTTATAGATACTTATTTGATGCTAATTAAATTCAAAATGAGTGACATCAGGCGATAACTTATTCGATTCAAACTGCATAAAGCATCTGGTTGATTTAATCACAAGAAAAGTTCTTAAAGAGCTACAGATAAACCGCTCAAAGACATTACCCATTTATGCAACCCCGTGTTAAAACTACATAATTTCCCGATCAGTGGAAGATTGCAACAATATGATACTCGTTAACTGGGCAAACCAAAGAGGCACTTCTTTTGGACCAATTAGCATTCATATTTCCAAGTTTCAAAGCTGCTGTTCTCAAGGATAGCGTGTTGGGCCTACTCCTATATCTAACACATTGCTTCGCAACCTACTTACCTCTTTAAGAACTATAGTTGCTACTTTCGCTGACGATACAGCAATTCTTTCTGATCCGAATATGGCATCTGGTTGTTTACAAACATGTCTGCACAACGTACAAATATGGTTTATAAAAAAGCGTATCCTCATAAACGAAACTAAATCAGTTCACGTAACACTTACAACAAGAAGAAACACCTGCCCACCCGTTATATTAAATAACAGTCGTAAATCATAGCTATTTTTTGAAAGTAAAATATTACTTTATAAATCAATCATGCGCCCTATTTGGTCCTATTAAATACAACTATGGAGAACTGCAAGCAGATCAAACATCGACATGGTCATACGTCAAGACCTAGATATTATTACGGTAAACGAGGAACTATAAAAGTGCAGTATTTGCTATCTTGACAGAATAGATGCTCATCCTAATTCCTTGGTTAGGATCTATTAAATTCCGACGACGAAGAACCCAGACTAAAGAGATTTAAGCCAATGAACCTACCAAACCATTTTGTATAAGGTGTTCTGTAGTGTTTAAATTATTTGTTCACTATCAAATATGTTTGTATTAATATACGACAAACCAGTTACTGAATGTCACTAACAAGGAAACAGTGAACGGATCGGGTAGTAGGTGGTATCACTCAGTAGCCCCAGTTACCTCGGTCATAACCCTAAATGCATTCTCAGCGGAAGTGGCAGATTGTTAACTTATAAATAAACTAAAAAAAATAATCTAAGTTTTTTAGAATTGATTTTACGTAGTAAACATGTAGTAGAAGAATATAGCATAACGAAAATGAGCATAAAAAGTAAAACATATTTTTATTTCGTTTGTGCGTTAGTTGCATTCAACAGTAATTAAAATATATAATACAATTACATAGATAGCAAGCATATAAGAGCACCGAAAGCACTCTGAGGGGACTAGTAAGTAATGAGCTGATAAAAAAAGTGTTAGCAAACCCGACAAAGTAAGGTAGGAATCGTATTTACAAAAATAAATAGCACAGGACATCAGCTGGTAGGTAAAACCTGTCTGAAAAGTTGAATTTCGGGCTTTACATGACGCTGGCTGAGAGCAGTGGCGAGGCGTTTGCAAAGGAAAAATGTGAAATTATTAAAGTAAAAAATGTCGACAGTAGCAAATAAATTAAAGGGTATTAGGTGCTAAGCGGACGTGATTTTCTGTAGTGGCAATAAATAACTCATTCTAGGAGTCTTATCCCGCCATACCGTCTTATACCGACAAATTTGCGAAAGTGGAGTTTCTGCGATAATTGCAAGTGAACCTGTTTAACGAATTGTGGGGGTAGTAAGGATTACGAGTGCCGGTAGCGAATTAAGCAAGCGGTGTTTGTTAGGATTTCTTGGGGAAGTATACGTAGTTCGCTCGCGCGATAAATTGTCTGCAACGCAGAGAAAGAGAAGAAAGATTTAGAAGCTAAAATCACTGTCATCATGGCTAGCCACAATGAAGTTGTTCGAACATGCACTCTAATCCAAGAATATCTGTATAGTCTAGAGCACTGGTTTAAAAGGTGGAATGTAAAAATAAACGAAACAAAATTTGCACATCTAACATTTACCCTACGCAGAAACCCATGCCCACCAATTTATCTTAACAACATAGAAATACCACAAACTACAACAGTAAAATATCTAGGGCTACACTTGGATATTAAATGAAATTGGAGAGTACATATCAACAAAAAGCGAAAGCAACTGGATTTAAAACAGAAAGAGATGAACTGGTTGATCGGAAGAAGGTCTCCACTATTTATTGATAATAAGGTACTGTTATACAAATCAATTATCAAACCCATATGGACATATGGAGTGAAACTATGAGGATGTGCCAGCAAAAAGAATCTCGCAATAATTCAGAGATGTCAATTCAAAATACTAAGAATCATAGTTGACGCCCCATGGTATATAAACAATGAAATGATCCACAATGACCTGAAAATATCAACTGTACAAGAAGTCATCCATGAGAGAAGTGTAGGTCACCGTAAAAAGTTAGAAACACATACAAATTCTCTAATGCAGCTTCTATTGGAAGACCCTGCAAGAAGAATCAAAAGACAGTGGCCAGCTGACCTATAAAATGGAAGAGATTCCATCGTTGGGTGTGATCTCATCATGTCTTATTTAAGTCTAATGGTTAATACTTAGATTGTAAGATAGCAAACTAGCTTATAGAATACTCTGTATTTTGATTACTAATTAAATTACAAAAAAAGTGAGTGACATCAAGGCGATAATTATATCAGATTTAAAACTAAATAAAGCATCTGGTTACGATTTAATCACAAGAAAAGTTCTTAAAGAGCTACCAGATAAAGGCTTCAAATACATTACCCATTTATTCAACCCCGTGTTAAAACTACAATAATTTCCCGATCAGTGGAAGATTGCAACAATCATACCGATACTCGAACTGGGCAAACCAAACGATGGGCTATCTTCTTTTGGACCAATTAGCATTTTACCAATATTATCCAAGGTTTTTGAAAAGCTATTTTTGCAGAAATTAGTGCCTACAGTTCTGGAGAATAACATTATTCTCAACCACCAATTTGGCTTCCGCAAGCAGCACACCACAATTGAACAAATTCATAGAATTGTAGATACAATATTAATAGATATTATTTAGCCGTATTCCTCGATGTCGTGCAGACCTTTGACAAAGCCTGGCATGAAGGTGTATTATTCAAAATTGAAAAGCTACGACCGCCAGACTACTATGCAGTACTTAAATCAGTAGATACTTTCTCGTTAAGTGCAGAGATTCTTTTGCTTCTTTATTTCCAATCAAAGCTGCTGTTCTCAAGGAAGCGTGTTGGGCCTACTCCTATATCTACTGTATACTGCTAATCTACTTACCTCTTTAAGAACTATAGTTGCTACTTTCGCTGACGATACAGCAATTCTTTCTGATCCGAATATGGCATCTGGTTGTTTACAAACATGTCTGCACAACGTACAAATATGGTTTATAAAAAAGCGTATCCTCATAAACGAAACTAAATCAGTTCACGTAACACTTACAACAAGAAGAAACACCTGCCCACCCGTTATATTAAATAACAGTCGTAAATCATAGCTATTTTTTGAAAGCAAAATATTACTTTATAAATCAATCATGCGCCCTATTTGGTCCTATTAAATACAACTATGGAGAATTGCAAGCAGATCAAACATCGACATGGTCATACGTCAAGACCTAGATATTATTACGGTAAACGAGGAACTATAAAAGTGCAGTATTTGCTATCTTGACAGAATAAATGCTCATCCTAATTCCTTGGTTAGGATCTATTAAATTCCGACGACGAAGAACCCAGACTCAAGAGATTTAAGCCAATGAACCTACCAAACCATTTTGTATAAGGTGTTCTGTAGTGTTTAAATTATTTGTTCACTATCAAATATGTTTGCATTAATATACGATAAGCCAGTTACTGAATGTCACTAACAAGGAAACAGTGAACGGATCGGGTAGTAGGTGGTATCACTCAGTAGCCCGAGTTACCTCGGTCATAATCCCAAATGCATTCTCAGCGGAAGTGGCAGATTGTTAACTTATAAATAAACTAAAAAAAATAATCTAAGTTTTTTAGAATTGATTTTACGTAGTAAACATGTAGTAGAAGAATATAGCATAACGAAAATGAGCATAAAAAGTAAAACATATTTTTATTTCGTTTGTGCGTTAGTTGCATTCAACAGTAATTAAAATATATAATACAATTACATAGATAGCAAGCATATAAGAGCACCGAAAGCACTCTGAGGGGACTAGTAAGTAATGAGCTGATAAAAAAAGTGTTAGCAAACCCGACAAAGTAAGGTAGGAATCATATTTACAAAAATAAATAGCACAGGACATCAGCTGGTAGGTAAAACCTGTCTGAAAAGTTGAATTGCGGGCTTTACATGACGCTGGCTGAGAGCAGTGGCGAGGCGTTTTGAAAAAGGAAAAATGTGAAATTATTAAAGTAAAACATGTCGACAGTAGCAAATAAATTAAAGGGTATTAGGTGCTAAGCGGACGTGATTTTCTGTAGCGGCAATAAATAACTCATTCTAGGAGTCTTATCCCGCATACCGACAAATTTGCGAAAGTGGGGTTTCCGCGATAATTGCAAGTGTACCTGTTTAACGAATTGTGGGGGTAGTAAGGACTACGAGTGCCGGTAGCGAATTAAGCAAGCGGTGTTTGTTAGGATTTCTTGGGGAAGTATACGTAGTTCGCTCGCGCGATAAATTGTCTGCAACGCAGAGAAAAGAGAAGAAAGATTTAGAAGCTAAAATCGATAAACTAGAAGATAAACTTGAAAACTTTGATAAAGGCAGAAGGAAAAATAATGTGGTAGTCAAAGGGGTGAAATTTGATGAGAAGCAAACAGTTACAGGATTCAAGCAATATTTTAAGGATAAATTACAGGTAGAAGTTGACATAAGAAAAGTAATACCGAACACCAAAAGCGGGCAATCCGTAAATATAGTGGAATTGGCAAGCTGGTAAAATAAGCAAGAAGTTATGAAAAATAAATATAAGTGGTTCTAAGGCATATATTAAAGCATGCCTCGCCCATAAAGAAAGACAAATTTAATGGGAGATTAGGAAAATAGCGAATGAAGAAAAAGGGAAAGGAAAACACGTAAAAGTAGTATACAAGAAGATTGTCGTTGAAGGAGAACAATATAGGTGTGATGACAAGAAAAAGGGGGTGGTGAGGACTACAAAAACTAATTAGCTATAAACACTTGAACAAGGCGATGATGAAAATGGCAATGAATATGGACAATGAGAATATGTTGAATATGGCTGTAGAAAAGAAGAGATTCTGGATAAAAAGGAAAAGAAAAGTGCAGGTTAAAGTTACAATAATAGTAAGAATAAGAAATTAAATGATAAGATCTTGAACACTGTGAGTAAGGAATGGAAGACTGAACTTGGAATATTAAAAGTTTAAATGGAAAAGAACAAGAGTTATTAGGGGAATTTAAAAAAATGAATATGCATTTAGTAGCTTTAACGGAAACAAAGAAGAAAGAAAGAAGGTACTGTAACATTGGGAATGGCCACCTTTTACTGTAGAGTGGGGTGGAAAACGAGGTGTGGGCACAGGCGGCGGTTGCATGCATAATTCACAAGGACAGTATAAAATGTATAAAGAGCTGGAGTTTTGTTTCAGAAAGGATTATGATCGTTCAACTACGGCGCCAAAACGGAGAGAAATGTACCTTTATAATTATATATAGTCCTAATGAGAATGACATGAATGAAATAAAGGAAAATTTCTGGGAAAGTTACAAGAGGAAACTGACAAAGCGGATGAGTTTATAATTATCGGGGATTTCAACGACAGAGTTGGTAACGATATTAGAAGTAGTGAGGGTACGATGGGAAAGTACGGAGAAACGGCAAAAATCTAAATGGAAATAGGATCATTGACTTGTGCATTATGAATGATTTAGTAGTCGCAAATACATTTTCTATGCACAAGAACATTCATAAATACATCAGAGGGTAAAAAGTAGAAACAAAAAATCTACACTCGACCTGCTGCTAATTAAAAGAACAAACCTAAAGATAATAAAAGATATTAGAGTAAAGAGAGGTTACGAAATAAGGTCAGACCACTTTTTGGTTGAAGTAAAACTAAAAGAGCAAGATAACTGGGTGTGGAGGCAAGAGGAAGAATCAAAAGATTTCTCGAACATCAGGAGTTGCAAACTGAAGTCTGAAGAAATTAGGGAAGAGTACCAATACGAGGTCGAAAAAGAGATAGAACTACAATGATGTAGTAAATTAAACGAAGATTTGAAATAGCTGGAATATGTTTAAGGTCATTATAATTAGAGCTGCAACGAAAGTATGTGGTATAGTAAAATATAAATATAAGAAAAAACATACACAAGGTGGGATAAAGAAATACAAAACGCAGAAAAAAGAAAAAAGAAATTATGGAAGAAGTATCTTCAGACAAAAAACGACTATGACTACACGGTGTATAAAGAACAAACAAAAAACAAGTCCAAAAATTGGTTAGGATGCAAAACAAAAATCTTGGGAAAACTTTGAATTGAGAATGCAAGCACAGGGACAGGCAAATTCCAAACTGTTATACAGAACGCTAAAAACACTAAAGAGAGGAAATAATATGAAACAGCACTACATTAAGAGCAAGGAAGAAAAACTGTTAACGTCAAATGAGCAAATAAGGGATAGATGGTACCTGTATTTCAGTGAATTGTTTGAGTGTCATAGCCAAACAATGCAAACAGAATCTGAGGAAAATGTAAGTGAAACAATTTCAGTAGAAACAAATATACAGTTTGCAGAGGTTCTTTGCTTACTTAAAAAACTGAAGGATGAGAAGATGCCCGGCGAAGACGATATTAAACCGGAAATGATGATATATATGGGAGATGCAGGGATGAATGTACTGCACTTAATAATAAGGAACGCATGGAAAAAGAAGCAAACTGCGGAGGAATGGAAATTGGCAATAAGTAGAACTTAAAAAAGGAAACGCCTCAATTTGTAATAATTATAGGGGGATTTCTCTTCTGTCAGTAGTAAGTAAATAATATGAAAGAATATTAGAATATCGGCTTAGAACAGTATTAGAACCAACACTACAGGAAAATCAGACTGGTTTCCAAGCTGGAAGAAGTGCGCAAGACTGGATATTCAGTATAAGGCAGATTGCTGAAAGAGTACTTACTGGATATGGGAAAGTGTACATATGTGCAATTGACTTAGAAAAGCCGTTTGACACTGTACGAAGATCTGGGACGATCTAAGGAATCGCGGGGTCCCCAAAGAACTAGTGGAAGCAATCAGAACCCTACGTAGTAATACTAAAAATTCTGTAAAGAGCGTAAATGGAAATACCAAGGAATATATCACTTTAAAAGGAGTAAGACAAGGAGAAATACTAACTCTAAGCCCACTTCTGTTCATTATAGTCATGGATGAAATCGCCCGGAAAGCCAAAAATGTTGTTAAAGGATTTAGAGTGGGGACTAGACATCAATAGGGGAGAAATCTTTATTCGACGAGTACGAAATGAAAATCAATGTGCAGAAAACCAAATTTATGGTAATAGCGAGAGGAGGTCAAAAACTTAATATTAATATTAATTTGGACGGTCATGAATTCAATCCAGTGAACGATATAAAATACCTTGGGTCAATTATAGATTCTAGTGGGAACATAGAAACAGACATTAATAATCTAATTAAAAACACAACACGTTTATACAACTCTCTAAAATCGGTTTTCATAAATAAAAGAGAAGTTAGTAAAAAGACAAAATTGAAAATCTATAATACGATTTTAGTGCCCGTGTTAATATATGGTAGTGAGTCGTGGGTATTAAACAAAAAATTAAACAAAAAATAACGGCCGCCGAAATGAAGATACTAAAGAAAACTGAAGGGGTCACAAGGCTTGACGAACTGGAAAATAGGGTCATAAGAAATAGACTAGGAGTGAAACCTGTCGCTGGTAAGATTGTTGAAAGGCAACCAGGATGGTTCGGACACTTAGTTAGAATCGGCAATGACAGCTTAGTAAAGGAAATATAGGAAGCAGGATGGGATAAAAAGAGCAAGAGAGGAGGACCCAAGAGAACCTGGAAACAAGAAATGAGTGATATATTAGGGGCAAGAGGCAGCACATGGCACGAAGCCAAAAGACGGACAATGGGAAGAAAAGAGTGGAAAACGTTTTGGGGTGGCAAAACAAAACCCCAACTCCTAGCGGTAAATGGGGGAGCGGATAAGTAAATAAGTAAATACAACTACATAATAAAAAATCTGGTGTGAACATCACACGATTTTCCTTATCCTATTATTATATATTATACCGGCTCCGTCGCCTCGGCCCTGCGCTGCTCTCGTCCCAGAACTTGTTATTTTAAAAAAGGACGAGGCGCGAATCCAACACTCGAAAGCTGATTAAAATAAACAGTACAAGACAATAATTGACTTGTACTTAAAATTTTGCTACGTCACTGAAGGTAACCGTGCGAGCTCGGCCGTAAGGCCTTCCCCATTATCGCCTGCGTGCTCCTTCCTAGCGGCCAAGCGCTTTCCTTATTATATGATAAGGAAAGTAAAAAGCGCACTTATAACGTATTCTTTTGTTACCTCTAAAGTAACGAAATAAAACATTTCCAAGTTATTTTGTACTGTTGAAAGTACGTATTTATTAATAATGCCATCGTACTGAACAATACTTAATGAACCAGATTTACAAGGATCCATTATGGCATTACCAACCAAACTAAGAAATTAATTTGTTTTGAATGATAAATGTAACCCTGTGCATTTTAACACAAAGAAATAAAACGTAGCTCTCTACTCATATTTTATACACATGTTCTTTAAAATTTTAGTATGATCTTGAATGCCGGGGAAACTAAACTTTGGATCACTCTTTTGCATTTCTTCGTATGAAATTTCAGACAACACTTTAAATCCAACTCTGCTAGCTATTATTTGTGAAGCCGTTGCCGTGAAAACTGTAACGCTGGCTTTGACACCTATTGCTCGACTTAAAGGTTCCCTGTAAAACAAATTTGCTATATATAATCGTATAAACCTTCGGAGCAATGTACCTAGCCTTTAGCAGTTCGAAACCTAGATTTTGTCCTCGGAATTCGGGCAGAACGTACAGCCCCAATGCGTAAAGGTAGCTGTCTGTCTCTAACTCTTGGAACGCGTCTTTCATTTTCGACACGTATTCTAAGGCATCGATTATGACGTGTGCTCTTGCGCTCGTTACCTAAGGTACAGTTAATTGAAGATTTCCGCTTACGTTCTTTGGGCATTGTCACCTGTGAGGAGTCTGGCTCGCCTTTTTGTACGACATATGTCATGTTCATCGCTGCAATAATGGGCTCTCCGTTGGGGTCCGGGTTCTCCATGTAGCAGATAAGTGCCGCCCTCTGCTGCACAACTTCTCTCCATAACTTTATAAAATCTTCCACAGACGCTTTCTCACTAGTCAAGTCTGAAGAATTAAAATCTGCTTTTATATCATACCACAGGGGTGAAGCAAAATAATGCTATCATTTTATCAACAAAAAATCAAATAAGCTCTAATAATTAGATCTTTAAAAAGACATAAATAAAAAAGGTAGGTGTACAGGAGAATAACTGTAAGGTACGTGTCTTCAAATTGATAAAATACTAGATGAACGTTTAGGTTGACGTCATCGAATGGTAACTATTTTGAAATCACTGAAAAAAAGTATTACAATATCTAAGGTTAGAAGTCGAGTTATTTTTAAGTATTATAATAAAAATCTAGTGTGAACATCAGACGACTTTCCTTATCCTATTATTATATATTATACCGGGTCCATCGTCTCGGCCCTGCACCGCTCTCGTCCCGGAACTTGTTATTTTAAAAAAAGGCGAGGCGCGAGTCCAACAATCGAAAGCTGATTAAAATAAACAGTACAAGACAATAATTGACTCGTACTTAAAATTTTGCTACGTCACTGAAGGTAACCATGCGAGCTCGGTCGCGCGGCCTTCCCCATTATCACCTGCGTGCTCCCTCCTAGCGGCCAAACGCTCCCGCCCGTTCTCCCGCAGTCGGCCATAACTTATTTATTTGACCTCGGATCAAAAAATTTCATTGTAATTTTTTGTTCGTCTCGGTTTTTACCAAAAGCTTCGCACTGCGTCCCTTACCTACAAGTAACTTGCATACCAAATTTCAAGTCTGTAGCTCTTACGGTTCTCGAGATATCCCGTTTACTGATAGACCGACACACACACACACGAACCAATGGCTCAAACCAACTTTTTTGGTGTCCTGAGATTACAATTCGTCCAGAAATGTGAAAAACTGGGTAGGTCAAATTTCCGATTACATTACTTTCCTTATTATAAGATAAGGAAAGTAATAAAAATATCAGCCAAATAAAAAATAAGAGTTACATACGCATATCTGCATACAACAGAATATAAAACATTCAAAGGATTATTTCACTCATAAATATAATGACACGATTTATTATAACATTTAATAATAACAATATTAGCAAATTTTTATAACCTCGAAGTTAATTTTTTTGTAAATTGTACAAACAATAAATTATAAAGATACACGATATAGTGAAAATTGTTATGAGTCGCTAAATTACAAGAATTTAAACGCTTTTGTACACGACACTGGGAAATTAAAAAATCATGAAAAGCTGTCGTGCAGAATTGTTCCAACTATTACAACTGTTACAAAATAAATAATAAACTGAAATTGTGAACTATGCATATTACTTTAATTCACATGCAAGCAGCAAAATGCAATAGTAAACAGTGATGAAGCAAGAATAATAAATATTGGATGAGCTTTTGTTACAGCCACAGGCTAACTATTTTCGTATGATACTAAATACGAGTTTTTTTAATCTTCATCGTATTTTGTTTTGTCTCACCTGAATATTTGCAGGTCGGTTCATCGAGCAAAAACTCGTTTACCATGTAATTTATGGCCACTTCAAAATGATGCTCTGGCAAATCTTGGATCCAGAACTTGGGTACAATTCCGTTTATTTCTTTTCGCCCCTGAAACCTACTCCAGACGGAAGGATAGGGCACCGATTCCGGTCTTTTCCAACCAGCAACCACTTCCTTCCCCATTGTGTTTCTAACACAGTAGTAAATTCTGAACTAAGAAATTTTTTATGCAAATGAGAGTTAAGTAGTTACTACTTACTGTACTTTTGTTACGCGAGTTTAAGGCCACTCGACAACGTGCGCTGCAACAATATTCGGTTCAAGTTACTCTGGAACACATGACAGGATTAAATTATATAGTTGGCTACATCGGAAGGAGGGGATAGATTCATTTATCGTTTTACGTCTGAGAGAGTTTATAATTGAGTAACCGCAAATCACTCTACAATTTTTGTGTTTATTTTTAATATTAAATTATTATCTATTTTATCAGTTATATAAAGGCAATCAGAACGATTAATAAAATATGATCTGTTGCGTTTATCTGCTTCTCGACCTTCAAAATACCATCAGCGTAATTTTAACGTTAACACAATTTTAGATGACGGTGTTGGTATTAATAACTTGGCAAATTAAATAACAGTGATTGATTATGTAACAAATATAAACAAGCACGTGTTTCACATACATGTAAATCAACCTAAACTGTTAAGTTCAATAATACGTGTACTACGAGGGCGTACTGAAAAGTACGGAGACAACCTTGTACCGCTTCATCACTATCAAGCTGAACTGCTCGAAGGCGTTCTTTAAATTTTGGAAACAGATGAAAATCGAGTGGGGCCTAGTCGGGACTGTATGGAGGATGATCGATGTCAGTGAACCCAGATGTCGCAGCGCTCGTGTGTGGTCTGGCATTGTCATGTTTAAGAAAAGAGTGCTTCATGTGTGGACGAACTCTTCGAATTCGTGCTTTTCATTTTCTGAGGATCTTGCAGTACCTTGCAGAGTTTATGATGGTGCCTTTAGGCATGAATTCCAAATGCACCACACCTTCAACATCCCAGAATACTGTGAGCATGACCTTGCTTGCTGATGGCATGGTTTTGAACTTTTTTGGCGTCAGTAATCCTGCATGGCGAAACGCCATTGATGCTCTTTTGTTTTCGGGGTCAAAATTGTGAACCCAGCTTTCACCACCTGTCACAATTTTGTTAAGGAACCCATCACCCTCACGCTCAAAACGCAAAATAAATTGTTGACAGATGTCCAATCACCTCTGTTTCATGTCAGGAGTGAGCATTTGAGGCACCCACCGTGAACAAAGTGCACCACAGTTCGATTACAGCACGCTGTTTCTCAAGCACCGACATAGTTAGGTTAGACACCACCGTGTTACACGTTACAATTCGGAGCCCTCTAGCGGCAGAGAGTAGCAACTTGTGTCAGCGAAGCGAGAGAGTCGACCGAGTAATATGCACGACATGTAATACCTCAACCGATATTGAGAACAAAATAAAAAAATTTGGAGGCATTACTTTTCAGCAAACCCTCATATATAAACTTGCAACTATGTAAGTAGACATAACTAATTAGCTTTCTAAAAACATAAACTTCGATAATTCAACGATAGATAGACCAGTTTTGGAAAAAACATTTGACTATAGCGATCGTAATTTTTTAATAGTAAGTCACTGACGTAACTTTAAAAAGTAAAGCTCAGTTTTCTTAATTTCACTCGCTTTTGAAAGTTATTGCTCTTTAAAAGCGCCAAAAATCAAAAGTTAGGAATTTTTTTAAAACAAACCTGACAGGCTTTGTCAAACCTATGTAGCCTAAAATTTATTTAGATGCTAGTACTATACATTGAAAATATAGAAAACTTCCACATGCACGCACAAGCATCAAAAAAATTATTGAATTTTGGTAAAAATCGTTACTTTGACAATTTTTTCTCAATAATAGTAGAAACCTATGGCATATGAGTTGCGTCATTTGTTGGCCTAGCAGAGATGATCAAGCATCTACAGTGATATCTCCTTTAGAACGGCCGGATAGGCAGAGAAATAACTAATTTAAAGTTACAAATTTTCAAATAAAAATTTTTAAAAATTCAAAATGGTCCTGCAACTTAGGAGAAATAGGCATATGAATACATGGTATGATTGAACTTTGTTTTGTGACATATATCTTATCTAGCATATGACATGTTTTAGAGAAATCGATTTTTGAATATTGGCAGTTTTTCAAATTTAAGATTCCATAACCTTTAAAGTTGACCTTTGGATAACACTTATAGGAACATTTTCGTTTTATGGGCTTGCAATGTATTCCTATGGAAAAATTGACGGATTATTTTGTTAACTGTTAAAAGTGGAAAACTATTTAAAAAGGGTTTTGTGTTGCATTTTGCATAAAGATAAAATTTAGCTTTATCACTATAACGTAAATGCTGTATATAAATATTGTATACTTGTAAACCACAACGCGACTAACAATATTTTTAATTACCATAAAATAATATCAGATTAAATACAACAAAAAATAAACGTACCGACTATTATGGCATTTTAAATTTATTTCAAGGTCCTAAAGCATATTTTACAGGCTTAAGACCGAACATCTTGTTGGTGCCAAGTCGTTTAAAAGGTGGTCCAAAATGAATGCTGGATTTAAACTTGCGTCTTTTTGGTCCTTAGAACATATTTCAAAAACTCTGGAATTTTTTTGTCAAAATAATGCACCAAATGAATCATCAACTGTCCGAAGATTTATTACAAAATTTTATGAAACCTTATAAGTATCAGCGTGGCCTAAGGCCCTGTAAGGGATGCGGTGGCTCAGATGGTTCAAGCAGTTGCCTTTGTCCTCTAGCCGGCGTGCGCGAGACGAGTCTCGCTCAATCCATGGGTGTGTGTGAATGTCCTAGAATAAGTGCCTGTAAGTGCCCAAAAAGCAGGGCCTATAAGAATATTGCTATATTCAAGGTGTCGCTGCAGATTCTAAAATATTGACCGACATCTTATATAACAGTCCTCAAACAAGATTTGCATCTGTTCCCTTACAATACAAAATTACAGTAGCCGTTAACCCAGAGCAATTTCGACTTTGCAAATAAACTGTTGGATCATATCGGAGTTGGTTTAATTGATTTGAAATTCGTTCAATTTAGGAATGAATGCTATTTTCAATTAGATGACTATGTAAACCAGTAAATTTATCAATTCTGGACCAATGAAAATCCACATTTCACAGAAGATTGTCGTCTTCATCCACGAAAAGTTTGTTTTTGGTGCTTAATCTGACTATAGTGATATTGTTGGGTCATTCTTTCTCACGAAATATGTGGATGAAAAAGTCTACGGGGAGGAAATTTCTTCCAGAAACTCAAAAAATGATCAAAAATAATTGGTTCCAGCAAAATAGTCACACCACATCGTACGTCCGGTAATTTCAAAATAATTTCTGATGTATTTTAAGACAGACTATTGACTTTGGGCACCCTCTGGGAGGCTATATAAGGCATAGACTGGTTAAGTAGTTCGTCCGATTTGAACCCATGTGATTTCTTTCTATGAAGTTATTTAAAGTACGAGGTACGTTCAAGTTCTAAGCTCTCAAAATGTTTTTCTGAAAAAGTACTTACCCAAGAAAGTTAAAACTGTTACTTCTCAACATAATCTCCATCTAGACGTAATTTTCACAACGTCATTTCATGAATGCTGAGAACACTTCTTTAGGGTTATGTTTTTCCCATTGGAAAATCGCTGATGCAACGGTGGTTCTATTGGACGACGATCTTCCATAATAACTTGCTCTACTTGTGAAATCATGGTTTCGATCCAGCTGGTCCGTGGCCGAGGCTGCTTTGGTTCATTGTCACACAACTCTCAACATTCTTTAAACATTTGCACTCACAAACGCATATTTTTAACATCCATAACGCTTCCACTGCATTCTCACTCAATTTTTTTTTTATTTGTAAGTGCAAAGACACTTATTTTATTACAATCTGATCTTAATACATCAATGAGTAATTCAATTCTAACTTAAAATAACTAAAAAGAAACTTCAAACTAAGGTCTTACTCATCAGTGTCCTTAGAGTTCTGATAATACTAAGTAGGTATATTATCCCTAACGTACGCACTTAGACACACACTATGCTCTGCTTTGGAGAAATCACTGAACTAACTCAAAGGGCTTGGTCCTCTTGAGTTTTCGCACTAGCTGTGAATTATCGAGGAGCTGGATGGCCTCTATCTTCACATGTTGAAGAGGCCGTTGTTCGTGACTTCTGGCAAACATAAGAATGACTTGCTCTACAGTCTTCACCTCGAGGTCCTGATGGATATCACTGTTGCGGCAGTACCAGGGTGCATCTACAATGTTCCTTAATACTTTGTTTTGAAATCTCTGAATGATAAGAATATTACTCTTGCTGGCACAACCCCAGAGTTGGATGCCATATGCCCACACGGGCCCTAATATTTGCTTATATAGTAGTAACTTATTATGTGTGGACAAATTGGAGTTTCGTCCTATTAACCAATACATTTTTTTATACCTTAAACCGAGTTCTTCTCTTTTCTTTTTAATGTGGGCCTTCCAGCGTAACCTCGCATCGAGTGTCATACCCAGGTATTTAGCCGTATTAGCGTATGGGATCTGGGTTTCATTAATTTTAACGGGTATGTGTTGTTTCCGTTTATTGGTGAAATTGATATGTACAGATTTACTTTCATTCAACTTTATCCGCCACCTACTAGTCCAGGCGTTGATCTTGTTAATAGACGTTTGGAGCTTCCTCGTGGCTTCTTCGTGATCACTTCCAACTGCAAGAATTGCGGTATCATCGGCAAAGGTGGCGATAGTTTCGTGTTCGAGTTCAGGAATATCACTGGTATAAAGTAAGTATAGTACTGGACCTAGTACACTACCTTGTGGTACTCCTGCATTAATTTCTTTCAATTCAGAATAGGTGTCTCCTTGTCTTATTCTGAAGTACCTTTCTGACAAGTAAGATTTTAAAATTTGCGTATATTGTCGAGGTAACAATATATCTAATTTGTGGGACAAGCCCTTGTGCCATACTTTGTAAAAAGCCTGTGCTACATCTAAGAAGACAGTAGCGCAGACTTTCTTTTCTTCAAGCGATTTTTCAATTATATCTGTGATCCTGTGCACTTGGTCTATGGTTGAATGTCTTTCTCTAAAACCAAATTGGTGATGAGGAATTAGAGCCTTCTTCTCACTCAATTAGCGAAACATTTAGATGGGCGTTTCACCACGCAAGAGGACAAAACAAAAGATTACACGTTGTTGTTGAACATTAAACGTCGTCATTTGAAGTATACAAAACAACACTCACTATAATGGCGGTAATTTAACCTGTATGCATTGAATGGTGCTGCCATCTATATCACAAATTTCTAAATATTTATAGTATCTTTTAAAATTAAACGCATCTTTCTACTTACTCTCACTACCGAGGAAAAAATTTGGAGGCCTTGAAACTTTAACGCACCTTGTATAGTGTGTATAAAACACATATTTCTAACGAAATTAAAGACATTTGACACAAGGCAATTATGGCTTTTGGAAATCGCTTTAAAGATGTGGTTGTGAGTGAAGGGAAACATTTTAAAAATATTTTTCATTAAATGCTAATATGTTGTCATTATAAATATTGAAAAGTAAAATATTTAAAATACTACAGTTTTTTATAATTAATTTATAATGTTGGGCGCAACCCGACACCCTTAAGGGTACCAGGGACTAGCGAAAGAAGAACTTTAGGTGCGAATTTCTAGTCACCCAGTATCTAGAATAAATGTGGTCCAGCAGGCACAAAGTCCTAGGATCAGAAATTTGTACCGTAACATATATTTTTTTAAATTCTGTGACTGTCAATCTCTGATCCTTGTTAATTGTACCCCTTTAACAGATTAAACTTTTTCCAATTTTCTTCTCATACTTAACATATTTCCGACCATCTCTGAATCGTTTGAATTAAGAATTTGTTTATATTGCACTCATTATATAGTTACTGAAAACCTTTTGAATCATCAAAACGGTTTATGCCGGTTGACGTAAAATTTAATGCAGATCTGCTATACTACTTGCCAAGTCGTTACAAATACAACGATCACACGTACATGTGCTTTGACCCGGCTAGTAAAGTCGCCTTCATTACAATACACTCTGATCGGCTGCCAGGTTACATCTCAAGGAGGCAACATGTTTTCAATTTATTGGTTGGATATTTTCGGAACAAATCGCGTATGTTTACCACCATTGCATTTGAATGCAGCAAAACACAAGGTGGTAACAATATAAATTGGCTTATTATATGAGTTGTAAAACTTAAAAAGTTTCTTTGATTTCTATTATAGTATTCATAACAATTTATTTAATATTAATAACTCGAAAAGATATAAAAACAATACTCAGGGGTTTGATGAAGAACTTTTCCCATGCCAAACGTTAGTTCTCGACGCTCCTGCGTCCCATATAACTTGAACAACAGTTGATTTAGCACACCAACAATTACCTTGTCGCGTAATTTCACGAAATGTCGACACTGGCCAGCAAGGTTTTCTAATTTGACAGCCTGTGACTTCTTTTTGTGGGGTTATCTGAAGTCAAAAGTCTCATCAGCAATGTACAAACAGTTAACGAGCTTAGAAACAAAAACCGACGCGCTATAGATGAAATTGATCGGAACATGTACGAAATTGTAATAGAAAATTTCGAGAGAAGCCGAGGTGGTCATTTATCAGACACACTTTATATATTTAATCGGAGATTGTGTTCTTTACTACTCAATAAAAATCCAGTAATAAAATCAATTGAAAAGTAGTTTTTTTTAATTTAAATTTTTGTTTTTAATTTGGGCCACTCTTTAGCATTTTTTTGGTGCGTATCGTGAGTAAAAAGATCACCAACTCTCAGACCACACAGATGACCAAATCTATGGAGTCACAATTTTGAATTAAACTTATTTAAAAAAAATTTAAAAAACACCGCGCTTGAAACGACCGCCATTAATATTCTTTATTTGAAATGAACGCAGGTACTCAATTATTTTTAGTGACTGAGTAGGCCACTCGCTAGGCATCAGAGAGGTCCGAGAATGAACCCGGGTCCGCACCACAACCTGTGCCTCTACCACGCGACCACGCTGCCAGTAATAAACAAAGTATAGTCAGGCAACATTCAGTAATTTGTTATAATTTGGTAATGCTTATCTGGTGTAATTTAAGCAGTTGCTCAACAACTAACCTCATATTTTCCCAAACTCGTACCAAAAATATATGGTTCTTTTATCATCTACACCAAGGATGTCAAATTAGCGGTTTGAAGACTACATATGAATAACAGCGAGTTTTTGCAATTTATTCATTTCTTTATGAGACAAAAGATAAATGGAAGTAAACTGTATTATTTTAATTTTTTAAAACTTTAATTGTAACTATAATACAAATAATATATTATTATACAAAATACAGACATTTAAATTGCATAGTTCAAATCTTTGAACTTTTACCCTTGTGGTAAGATAAAATATTTGTATTACCTGGTCTCGACGATTGTCATAGCTACTCTAGCTCAAAACATGTAAATTCGAATTTATATATAACACGAGGAAATAGTACAATAGCATCGAGCTCTCATAACTGCTATTTGTTGATAAAAGCCAGGTATTGTTTAACATAGTTATTTCCTAAAGCAAAATGTTACACATACAAAAAACTTATTTCAAAATACAGTACAAAGAAAATATCTCAATAAATGTACACAGTTATTATTTATCCTAGTAATGATATTTTAAGACAAGTACAATGTTACTGACATTAATTCCTTCTAAGAAGGTGATTATTGGTGGGACTCGATATGTGATGTCATCCTTGTTTTGGGCTGAACTGCAAGAATTTGATATATCGTATTTATGTATAAGCGGTTTCAACAAGATATGCCACATATTATATCTGAAACGGAAGATTAATGATAAGATTGTATATTTTAAGGGCTAGTTTTATCTGCTTTTTAAAATCTGGTTTTCGCTGGTGAAATCGATATATCACCAACATTCCAAAAAATTTTATCTCCAATTAATGCATTTGACGCAGGAGACTATGGCCAAAACACTTTTTTACATCTCCACTTCTACTCCCGGGTAAAGCAGATCGCTCCATATAGTCAAATATATCATAGCAGGCAAATTAACAATGTCTGGTCCCATACAGCTATTCAAACTCCACAAAAAATTGAGAACTTGTTCTGGGCTACACTAGGATACACTCTTTATCAGATTATAATTTGTTTGAATCACTAAAATAGGAACTTGAAAGACAGATTAGACAACCATGTTACTGTAAAAGTAATCGTGCACGATTAGCTGGTGTCACAACCACATTCATTTTACAATAGCGGGATCAAAAAACTAAGTATCCGTTGAGAAAAACGTAGAAAAATAACTTTGTATATTTGTATTTTTATGATACTTCAACTGATTTTAAACAATAATTTCGGCTTATAATTGATATACTTGCCTATTATAAACTGATGCCTTCTGTAAGTGGGTACATGTAAAGTTTTTGCTACAGTTGGTAAAGGAATGTGGACCATGAAATAAAACAGTGATAATACATTATTCTAAACGGCAAGCACACCAAAATTGGAGTACTGAAAATTAAATATAACATTGTAAGTACAGCAGTTTATAAGCTGCCTGTTTAAACAGACTGTCCAGTCAGGTGAAAAGTACCACTTGGTAAGGACAAATTTGTCGATACGAGTTAGTCGCCACGATGTCGTTGAATGAAGTGGAACGCCGCACGAATACATCCACAATCCCAATCTAAGTACTCGTCAGCTTGCTCGGAAAGCAAATTTTCTAATTCTACTATCTTTCGTGCTAAAACAGTTTAGGGAACGACTTACGGTAGAAAATAAACCGGTAACTGAAGGTAAACATGGAATAACAAATCAGAAAGAGCAACACAGGGTGTTACAGCTTTTTAAAGACAATCCTAAATTTTTTTGCAGGAAGTGATCAAGAGAGTCTAAATGTCGCGGTCTTTTGTGCAAAAAGTAAATGCTAAAGCCGGTCTGAAAAGTTTTAGGGCCCCTGATTGCAGAAAAGTATCATACAACACAGTCCCTTTCCCATACATATTGTACAAAAATCTATTGGCAAGGCATCAGTGCGTGATAATGGATGATAAAATATTGCTTCACCAACTCCAATTATATTACTGGGCAAGATTACTACACTGCTCGCAGCCGGAGAAATACAAAATTCCCGGAGAAATTTCTTGTCTGAAAAGCCATACATAGTTGCCATTTGAAGAGCAGAGCTTTCAGCACCACTAGGTCTATCAACTCCAAACAGTGTTTGCAAATACACTTTTTGGTTCCTGCAGCAGTACGATGTTAAATGGCTTTTTTGGTCAGATCTAGCAAAGCGCCATTACTTTAAGGCACCAAAATGGTGCGGATTATGCTTTGTATTTCTCTGTCCTCTTTCCTCTGCTATTAGGCAGGTTTTCTCTCCTAGTTTCGTTGCCACTTTAATTTGTATTTATAACTCTAATTTTTTTTTACGTTTGCAATACCTTCCTTTAATTTCTTTTGATCATATATAGATGTATAACTAAGTTCTCAGCTTTAGATTTCACAGGACGCAAATCACCGTTTAGATGTAACGTATTAGTTCGCCCTCTTGCGGTTTTAAAGCAATGGCATTTGGTCTTCCGAAACATCATGCGATTTGGCGTTTGATGCACATAACCTCGATAATCAGCTGTATTCACGATGGCAATCACAAAAGAGCATATTCGATTTTCTATCCACTTCGCGTTTCATCTTAAGAAAAACGCTGCTGAAGCCACCGAAATTATTTGTGCTGCATTTGGTGAGAATGCTGTAAGTCATGCAACTTGCAAAAAGTAGTACCAAAGATTTCGCGGAGGAGAGTTTAGTCTTGAAGATCAACCACGCGCTGGACGCCCTCAAACATTTGACACGGATAAGCTGCAGACATTTCTGGATCAAAATAATGCGCCAACTGAAAAAGAGCTTGCAGAACAGCTTGGCGTCACTCAGCCAGCTATTTCCATACGTTTGCATGCAATGGGTAAGATGCAAAAGGAAGGCAGATGGGTTCCGCATAAATTGTCCGAAGACAACAAAAATCGACGGCGTGACACCGCACTCCATTTGCTTTCAAGGAACCGAAAAAGGATTTTCTGCATAAAATTATTACGGGCGATGAAAAATGGATCTTGTACTACAATCCCAAGCATAAAAATCATGGGTAGACTCTGGCAAACCTTCGACATTGACTCCAAAGCCCAATATCCACGCCAAAAATAATTTGCTCTGTATCTGATGGGATTGGAAAGGTGTGCTGTACTGTGAACTGTTGAAACCAGGTGAAACAGTTACGGCGGATCGTTACCAACAGCAACTCATCAATTTGAGCGACGTAATCGAAGAAAAGATGCCATTTACTGGACAAGGAAGTCGCAAAGTCATCCTGCTCCATAATAATACCCGACCACATGTTGCAAAGGTGACGCAAGAACACATCTTCGCATTAGGCTGGGAACTTTTCCCACATGCGGCATATAGCCCAGACATGGCCCCTTCCGGTTATCATTTTTTCCGGTCGTTACAGCATCACTTGGCTGATACGCACTTCAAAACAGAAGAAGAAGGCCGAAAATGCATCGATAACTTCTATCACCAGGGAATTCGCAAGCTACCCGAAAGATGGCAAAAGGTCATCGATGCCAACGGAGAATACTTTGATACTTAAGCTTTTTTTGCATTCACTGCATTATTTTGCCTCTTCTCATTTTCGAATGTTTCTACTCTATTCTTCATTTCTTTAATTTCTCTTGTTAATTGTCCATTCTTATGTTTAATATTTTCGTTCTGCTTTTTTAATTTACTAATTTTATCTTTGTACTCTTTCTAATCTTTCCGAATTTCTTTAAACTTCAATTTTGAGATTTTGCATTAATACATACATTTTCTGTAGTACGTCCTCCTTACTGCTTTTTCTCTGAGGCGCGTCCTTTGTTACTTTGTTTCTTGCTTCCGTCATCAGACTTATATTCGCTATATTCATTATCCGAACTTTTCATTATAGTACTTATTGTGTATTGGGTATTAGTTCTTAATTGCGACTCTGTCTCTTGTTTATATTATTACGGGTCTATGAACAACTTTGTAATTTTTAATAAATGGGAACAATGATGTCAGTATTTGAACTTGGAACGTAACTTGCGCTTAAGGAACGTTCAGAATTCATAAAAGTCCTTAATCCTGGAAACACCGACTTTAACCTTTCATTCGCAGATGTTGAGTTTCAGCTTTATTATTATATACCTCTTTTTTATTATATACCAACTCTTTATTTGCCCAAGAGTAATAAATGGCAATTGCTTAATTATTTAACAATATTACAACACCCGTAAATTGTAAATGTAATGCCACGTTGTACAAAGTGACATGGGCAAAGCATTGCAATATGTATTTACTGCATGGAAACTGAACCTTAGCATCGATTTCATAATAAGCAGGATTTCAGTTGATAAGCCAACTTATAATTGTTAAAGTAAGATAAAAATTGCGTAATTAAATTACAGTTACCTCTACCTATAAATAACATGACCAACTTGCTATTATGCAACGAAATCGGGTTTCGGTGTTCATTTTGATTATGATTACTATTCAACATGATAATAGAACAATAGGGATTTGATTTTAAAAATGAAGGTATGTATGTTATATATACAAGTATTTAAAGTTAATTTTATCTTTAAATATTCGTATGATTCATAAAGTTTTTGAAACAGAAAAATGCATTACAAAACAAGAACCAAAAAGCAAGATAACCAGTTCCAATGTCTGATTTTTTAATTTAAATTGTGTGCATGTTTACAATCCGGTACATAATAAAAACGTGAGCCAGAGTGGTCTCGTAGTTGAGGGGCAGACTGCGATGCTGACGGACCCACGTTTATTCCCCGGTGCCCTCTGATGCCTGGCGGATGCCTACTCAGTCATTAAAAATAATTGAGTACCTGCGTTCACTCGAACAAGGGGTAATAATGGCGGCCGTCTAAGACGTGAGAACCGGACAGAGAGAGAGAGAGAGAGAGAGAGAGAGAGAGAACATATGAGGGCCTTAGCCTTTCAGTTCGCAGGCCGTGCTCCCGCGCGGAGAGTTAGAATCGTACCACATAATATAAATAATAAGTAATTTTTACTTTCCTTATCTTATAATAAGGAAAGTAATGTAATCGGCGGAAATTTGACCTACCCAGTTTTTCACATTTCTGGACTAATTATAGCCTCAGGACACCAAAAAAGTTGTTTTGAGCCATTGGTTCGTGTGTGTGTGTGTGTGTGTGTGTATGTGTCTGTGTGTCTGTCTGTCAGTAAACAAGATATCTTGAGAACCGTAAGAGCTAGAGATTTGAAATTTGGTATGCAAGTTACTTGTGGGTAGCGCACGCAGTGCGAAGCTTTTGGTAAAAATCGGCTGAGCCGTTTGGTCGCAGGGTCGCAAAATCGGTCGCAAAGCGGTCGCGAATCTAAACGGTTGAAAATACAAAAAATTTATGAGAATAAAAATGATTTGTTATCATGAAATTAACATGAATTTAAAATGAAAGTTGGTAAAATAGCAACTCGAAAAAAAATTGACGCTCTGGATTTTTAACATACCGGGTGTTTATAAAATATTTTGGGAAATTTATATTACCGGATAGATCAAACGGAGACGAACAAAAAATTACAATGAAATTTTTTGATCCGAGGTCAAATAAATAAGTTATAGCCGATTAAAAATTAATTAAACGGACCAATCACAGCGCGCTCGGAGAGGTACCGGGCCGACTGCGGGAGGACGGGGGAGAGCGCTTGGCCGCTAGGAGGGAGCACGCAGGCAATAATGGCGAAGGCTGTGCGGCCGAGCTCGCACGGTTACCTTCAGTGACGTAGCAAAATTTTAAGTACGAGTCAATTATTATCTTGTACTGTTTCTTTTAATCAGCTTTGAGTGTTAGACTATATATATATATATATATATATATATATATATATATATATATATATATATATATATATATAATTAGGAAAGTCGTGATGTTCACACCAGATTTTTGTTAAACAATACAAATTGATTTGATGAGAACTGTCCATTAAAAGTTTTCTTTTTAGTAGTATTATCAAACTAATAATTTAATTTACATCAATATAAACTTACGTACAATAAATATTGCACACATACATATAAAAGTTTACGCTTAATTAGAGGTAATATATACAATTGAGTATAGTGATCAATTGTACAATTAGGTCGAAACTTCTGACCACCTTTTTTGAAGTCTTCATTAAAAAGTAGAATCGGAATGTCTCATAAACCCGGCCCATTGAAACACCCCTAAGGGGGGTTTTCTTGCTTTTTTTATTTTAAAGTGACTTATCTCATGAACGATAATATATAGAGTGCTGAGACCTTCATAGTTGATTGGTTGGTCTAAGTTTGAGTTTCCAAGGTGTTTATGAGTTTCAACATTTGTATATATTACCGTTTCGCCCCCTGATCTTGTTAAACTTATTGGTTTAAGTTTCTCGATTTCATTGCTATTGTCTAAATTATTAGGATGTATTGTTAGTCTATTTTCATATTTTACATAAAACTTCTTTATTTCATACCGCACTGATCACTTTGTATTATATAGTTTGGCACATACCAGAGAGCGTTAACTACATATCTTACTACTTTATTTTGAAATCCTTGAAGCATTTTCAGCTTGGAGGCACTAGCAGTACAACTGAAATCCGCAAGTCCAAATGAGTTTTGATAATAGCCTTGTAAATTAGTAGCTTAATTTATAGCTTCAGTTGTGACTTTCTGCCAAACAACCAATACATCTGATTGAGTTTGATACCGAGTTGTTTTCTCTTGGTAAATATTTATTTTCGCCATGTGAGCCTTTTGTCCAAATGAATTCCAAGATAGTTTACGTCTTCTATTTGGCGTACCTTAGCATTGTTTAATGTCACGTACTTCTTCTCATCGTAAATGTAACATGTGAAGACTTTAGTCATTAACTCAGATTCATAACATAATTCTGTAAGTTTGTTAATGTTACGACAAAATCAGCGGCAGATCACTCTGTCGTCAGCAAATTTAACTACGGTTGTTTCATCTATTATAGCTGTCAGCTGTGTAAAGGGGGTAAAGTGGTAGTCCTAAAACTCTAGTACATGGAGAGAATGTCTGTCAGTTCTTCTTGTCGCTTAAAAACAGGTAGGATTTTAGAATTACGTAGAAGCGGTAGAACTTTTTTCATTGTGTAGTACAGACTCTCATGCAGTACTTTTTGCATTATGGATCGTCATCTACTTTTTTAACAATTTTGTGTACCTGTTCTACTATGGTGGTCTCAAAATCCAAACTGATACTGTGGGATAACTTTTCTTTGCTTTAATATTGATTTAAAACATTTGAGCAGTACCTTCTTGTACTTTCGATAGTACTGTATGATTTTTTCCGTTGAGGCGTACTTATTGCCATTGCAACTTTGAAGGCTTATTGTGTCTACTAACATGCACTTATACTACTTATAAACTAAAGCGCACATACACACATGAGTTTACAGCGAGACTCGAATTCGCCTGCGCCGGGTTAGCAAGAAAAAGCAAGGCTCGTAACCACGACGCCACAGCTGCAGCTCAGATCTGTATGATGGTACGTTATTTAAGTTCTACCTGCTTTTTAAATCATAATTACCTACGCTATTTTCCATAACCTGAGGAAGTATTGTATTGCATTGATTATACCATATATGTTATTACTTTCATACATTTAGGCGTGACTGCTTCCTCGCAATTAGATCCCACTCTGGAGGTTTTACGATTTATTTTAGAAATCAATCCAATTTGGAATGGTTCTTCTAGAAATTTGTGTACGTTGCGTTCTTTTAACACGTTTATTCGCTGCGGGACTAACTTAAACATCTTTGATTAATAAATAATTTATTTGTATAAGCACATAAGAACATCGCATTAAAAAACATGGTTCAAAGCTAAAACATGCAATAGAAAAAGTATTATGTATAACTATAAACAAATACCAACAAATCTCATCAAAAAAGGTTATAAGAAGCAAGAAGTGATGCAAAACAAATAAGTAAAGAAATGCACAAAAAATGTTACGTAAGCTCATTAACAAAATTGAAACAACTAAGATATTTTTTTTGTTGGGGCGCACTTACTGGCACTGCAGCCTCGAAGGCTTATTGAGCTTACTAACATGCAACCTTATACTAATTACTTACCAGAACGGCACATACACTTATGAGTTTACAGCGAGACTCGAACTCATCCTTGCCGAGTTGACAGAGGAGCAAGCCTCGTAACCACGACGCTACGATGGCGGCTCAACAACGTATGTACGTAACAAACATATAAATACAAAATATTGAATTAAATAAAGTAAAAGAAAAAGTGAACTACTGTCATGGACAACTTAAATTCGAAACTTTTCAAATATGATAATGTCTTATTTAAACACAGATTACTTCATTTTTACAATCGATGTGGAGAAGCATTAGTTACAAACCAAAGTTATATTAACATTTAAAAAGAGAAGGAAAACATAGAAGACTAAATACCAACGGTACAGGATATAAAATACAGATATATTATATTACTAAAGAAAACGCTAAAACCATTTCCAAAACAGTAAATAAATAATGAATTTGTTTTAGCAAGCACCTCTTCTGTATAGGTGAAAGATAATGCAAATACACCCGAAATTTAACAGACGTATTTAATCATTCTAGATTTTGCAAAAGTTTGTAACAGAATCATACAAGAAAAGCTGTTGTATAAATAAATTATCCATAACAATCCATAAAAGCAATAAAAAAGTTGTATGACAAAACAGAAATAATTATAAGCGAACAACGAACAGATGAAAACTCTTATTACACAAAATTAAAGATTATACTAAGGATGCGATTTGTCCTCAGGTTTATTTTAATATTTACGTAATGCTGTATACATATGAGAAAAGAAAATCATAACAAGTCAAAAAAAAAGTTAAATTATATGTTATGTGCAGTCAATTTAATAATATTGAAAGTGAAAGAGTACGATTTACTAACAATTCGAATATATTTAAAAATGTAATTTAAACGGCAGCTTTTGCCGAAAGGGCACATGAGATTCTAGGAACATGTTAAAAAATGGTGCAAACAATGGTTGCACGTTGTAATAAGTTCAAGCGTATTGAGTCAGACTAGAAAATCCCACCAGTAAACGCTTGGTTACTATAAAAAATGGAAATGTTATGAACTTTCTTTGTTACTCCATCTCCCGTCAACAGTCAATCACCACCGCAGCCGTTAAAACAATCTCTATATATTACAGGGTGGTATCTAAAATTTATTGAACATTTTGGTACATCGACTTAATACTCTTCAAAATAGGCCCCTTGGACATCCACACACTTCTGGTAGCGAGCCTTCCAGGTCGCGAAGGCTTTCTGGATGTCGTCCCCCGGGATGCTGTTCAGCGCCCTCGTGGTTGCCGCTTGGACTGCTTCCACCGAGCCGAAACGATGCCCCTTGGGCTGCCTCTTGATCCGGGGGAACAGGAAGAAATCCGACGGTGCCACATCAGGGCTGTGGGGGGCGGTGAGACAACGTGGAAACGCCGAATTAGGCCAGGAGATCCCTCACAATCCACGCGCCGGAGGAGATTTATGTTCACCTCTCAACTTGTGCGACACCAACCATTTACTGCTCGATAAGGACAGCTATTTGGGTTTCTATCTCTCCATAGACCAAGCATTAGTCCAAAGTTTCCAGTTGTCTGGATGTCTCGATAACATTGGGTTTGGCAATCGTCTATGTCCAGTATAAAGGTATGCAGCTTTCCATTTATTTGGCCATCAACATAAACACTATTAGAATTATGCGCCAGAGTCGCAGTTCGTGTTTTCGTGCCTTGGGCTGCACCTTTAGGGATCGACAAAGGTTCTTTTCAATTAACCCGTTTTTGTTTTCCTGGATAATGTCGAGAGCGCAATCACCTCTTCCTATTCCACACTGTGTCTGCAATTTTTTTGGCTAAGTATATTCAACACAGCACCCAAACGGCAGGCTCATGCTGAAAGTGGGATCACCATCAAAAACGCAATCAAGCACCACGAATTTACCAAATATTGAAACCATTGGCAGTAGCTCTCGATTTAGTATTGATATTACTATAATATATTATTATATAGTATTGCGCATTTTGGCTTTGTATTATATTGTAAGTTTCTAAGTTCTAATTAATAAATATTTATATGTAAATGTAAGTAATGAGTTGTAAGTTCCGGGATTATTTATTAAATGTCATACCTTTCCCCAACTCAAACTATACTAAGGAAAAAACGTCCGATTACAAGCAACAGACGGGAAAAGGATAGAAAAAAAGACTGTCTAGGGTCCAGAGAACGAAGCCGCAAAAGAAAGACGCTCAGGAAGGTAGGAGAGAGGAAAAGATCTAAAAGAGCCTAATTGAATTCGAAAATCCCGCCACAAAAAACAAAAATCCAGGTCCAGATTAGTATATATAGTGAAGCGACTAGTAGACTCAAGATGGCAATAATAGACATACACCATTTTGACATAACTCTAAACCAGAAACAAGCCAACTTGAATAAAAAAACGTATTGATGCAATGGACAATACTGGGAGCAGCAATTCCTTGCAATTCAACAGAACAACACTTATCGGAGAGATTTTGTGGATGATTTGCGTTAATACGAACACCAAAGATTGGTTCCGGAGGACGATTAGTAACCTGGGTCGACCCTAGCCTCAATTTGGATTATTTACAGAGCAAATTGGTAATACAAAACTAAAGGCGGAATAGTCAATGTACTCGTTTGTGTTGACACTACTGTAAACATGATTCCAAGACCGACAAGTGATTCAAATGTTGTACACATTCGTGTTGCTCGCCAAATGGCTGTTTCAAAAAATATAATAATATTATTATAAACAATGTAGCAATATTTTTTGTTAAAGGTAACTTTCGACCATCAACGGTATTGGAAGTAGCAACATTTCTGGTAAATCAACAACTCTACAAAAAATGTATAGAACTAAGTAACAACTGAATCCCAGAAATGGAACTAAACTCCCAAAAGCTGGATGACGTCTACGACAGTTCAGTCGATAAAAAATTTAAATCAAATGAAGATGAAGTTGAAAATATGGAAACACTAGTAAGCAGTGAAGAGGGAATAAGAATTGCTTCTGCTGAGGGTTATACTCCTACTTCAAAACTCAACTTTCTTGGCCTTTCCCCAAATTTTCTGTGGCATGAAACTTGAATATATAATGGCAAAAAATTAAGCTGGTCTGACATTTCAAAATCCATGCCAAGACGTTTCGATAGAAGAGCTGTTGTAAATATTCAGTTTCTTCTACAGCTTGCAAAGAAACTTGAGCTGGCAAAAATAACAACTAACAACTCCATCTGCTTTGGAAAACGGAAAAATGTTGAATAACAGCTGTTGATATTCAAAATAACGATTTCGTTAATTGCTTAGTTCTAGAAGACAATGTGTACTGAGTTTTTCACATTGTATGTAATTCCGGACACCATTGGCATAATGCAGGTCTTCACGCTCGTGAAATGGTTCGACAGTTTGGTGAACCTACTCTTTTTGTTACTCTAAGTGCTGCAGAAAGGCAATGGAACGAACTTCGAGTAATACTGAAGTCGGTTCTAGACAAGGAAGTTGTAACCGAAGTTGAAGTGTCAGAACTCCCGAAAACGAGAAAAAAACGGCTAATACAGAGTGATCCCGTTACATGTTCTTGCTATTATAATGAAAGAGTCAACCGCCTTATAAAGATTTGGAAAATTCCTGCTGGAACTTTTGGGTTATAAGGACTATAGACTGTTTTATAGACTGGAGTTTCAGCACCATCATTGTTTATTGTGACTGAATTTAAAACTGATAATGTTGTCTAGCATGAAAAGGTTTTGAAGTTTGTTGATGAAATGAAACTTCAAACCCATCGTTACATTCGTACACGTAAGAAAAAAAGTCATAGTCGAAAAACTTGTAGATTCAGCATACCTTTCTTTCCTATGTACAAAGCCAGAATACTATTTCCAATAAAAGTTCAGTCTGATGAAGCAAAGAAAACCAAATTGGCAAACGTAAAGAAAATATAACAAGCACTTGAGACTTCTGAAATTTCCGGCATTAACTTTGATCAATTCCTTTCCTCGTTATGATTATCTATAGATGAGTACGTCTACGTAAGCAAGTCATCCTTGAAAAGGACTTAGATTTTATTGAAAAGAAGACCTTGCGAAGTTTTTATTAATAACTACAACAAAAAAATTTTAGAGCTGCAAAGAAGTAACATGGATATACAATTTGTTCTTGACCCATATGCATGTTGCTGCTACATTATCGACTATATAAATAAGAGCAATCGTAGTTTAAGTAGTACATTAGAAAATATCGTTAAAAAACGTAAAGGAAGATTATCTGTACGGAGCGCAATGAAGAATGTTGGAACAATGCATTGCAAGAATAGCGAGTTGTCACCACAATAAACAGACTACAATGTTTTACAGAGACCAATGTCGTATGCCAGATTCACAAGTTATTTTTATTCCTCCTGAACAGCGAGCTCGATTAGTTAAGTCATACGCAGAACTTAAAAACTTAGACCCAGAGGCAGAAGACATTAACTGAAAGGATAATTGAGCACTACATTCAAAGAGCGGCTCCATTAGAAATATTGAACTTGCCCAATTCTGTGCTTGGTATCAGTTCAAAATCTAGCAGCACTGTTAAAAAAAATTCCTGTCGAAAACGATAACGACGAAATTGAAAATGAGGAAGAACGTGAAAGTACCGCACAAATCATCTTACCTTTATTGAACAAATCCGGTTGTGTGAGGAACCATACAAAGTCGAAAGTAGTACGATACAGAAGATACAATTTATTGCAAGAACTAGATAACTATTTATGCGAAATATTAATGGTTTATCTTCTTCCATGGCGAAATGAGAACAAGGATATTTTGGACAACAGACAAATATGTTACATGAACAAAGAACTAATTCGTAAAAACTGAAACGAATTTAATTATTTTGGAGATGGTGTTTTAGAAGTTGCAATGGCGGAAGCTAGTAAAAATGATAGATTAGATAGACTAGAGAAAGAGGATAAAAATGGACCAGAAATTGACATTTACAAGGAATACGAATTGGACTATCCAGAGACTAGTGGAGCTATAGCTGACAATTTTGGTGAATATGAGAAAAAGCGATATGATGAAAAGTTCATGTCTCCTGGAAGGATAAAAGATTTTAAATTTTACGCTCTTATCGAAAGTCTAAATAGGAAACAGCAAGAATATTTGAATAACATTGCCAATCACTTTCGTCGACACAATGAGGTTCTTGTTTACCATTTCATCACAAGAGAAGCCGATGTAGGAAAATCACAGCTAATTAAAGCATTGAGGAGTGTGTGTTGGAACACAGCTGACACAACACAACATAGAAACTTAAAGTAGTTAAAGTCGTGAATTTTCCAATATCACCAAAAGTGAAATTATAAACTACACAATAGCAGTGTTTTGGTGCCTCAATCAAAACGTTTATTCAAGTTACAACCAAAACAGTGAGTAAATTTAACTTACTTATAAATTATAACCTCTCGATCCACCAAGTTATCAAAGAGCGGGAAGGCCAGCTGAACTCTGATAAGAGATAACAGCACATTTGGCTGTGTGCTAAACTTCATAAATAAATATATTTATATTTTTATTCAATTTTAAGAAATTAAAACAGCACCATTCAAGGAAGTAGCGATGGAGGCTTGTATTACGGCCAACAAAACTTCAATCAGCACTATGTGCCAGTTAGCTCTAGCACTGACAGCTTTATACCAAATATTATAACTTACAACAATGCTCTTATGACCCAGCCTAGTTCAATACCCCAATGGCACTCAAACCAACAACCGCAGTGGCCTCAGACTACACAAATGCAATGGCTCCCGCAGTGGCACCCTCAACAATACCAACCGCCGTTAATGGGTCAAAGTCAAATGGCATGCCCAATAATGAACAACAATCAAAGAAATCCACCAACACAAGCAACAAACGGACACCCGAATGGGACAATAACACCTCTACCGCCTCCATCAATTAACACAGAATACTCGTAATATGAAGAAGCTAATGAAAACCCGCAACAGAGGACAGAAGAGGGAAAAAGATTTCAACCCAATGAATTTCAGGAGGTCAAATCAAGAAAAACGAAAAGGAAAAGAAGCGGAGACAGCTCACCCACTCGCCAAACGAAGTCAAAACAAAGTCACACACAAAGCACAACGATAACCAATAGATTCGACGTTTTAAACAAGGGAATAGAGGAAGAAACCCAAAATACCACAAACAACGGTAATGTGAAAGCAAAAAAAGCTGACCTACCTCCACTTTTTATCTTACAATTTGTCAAGGCAATTTCACCACTACTTCAACTTATCTAACAAAAGATAGATATGAAGGAATACTATTATCAAATGATAAGTAGTGACAAGATAAAACTATAAGTCCGTACCATAGAAAACTACAAAAAAATTTAAAAAGTTCTAGATGATAACAAGGTCATTAGACATACGTTCACCCTCCCGGAAGATAAACACTTCGGGGTGGTAATAAGGAACCTACACCACACCACCCCACTAGAAGACATTAAACTTGCATTGCAAAAAGAGGGACACGAAGTCAAGTCAGTTATGAATGTACATAATCGCGAAACCAAAATGCCAAAAAATCTGTTCTTCATAGACCTGGCACAGAAAAACAACAAAGAGATCTATAACTTAGACCTTTTGTTAAATGCAGTAGTAAAGTTTGAACCACCCATAAAAGAACACAAATCCCACAATGCAAACGTTGTCAATGTTACGGTCATACCAGAAACAACTGTTCCCGTCCGTATCGATGCGTAAAATGTGCAGGGGAGCACGACTATAGAACATGCCCTAAAAACCTAAATGCGTACTTTGCGAGGGAAACCACACTGCAAATTACAAAGGTTGTAAAGTCTACATCGAAATCCTAAATAGAAAAGTACCACAAGTACGACAAACAGGAATCCAAAAAACACGTCCCTTAGCAAATATCAACAATGCAGAACAAACCCAAAAACCTGCACCAGAAAAACAACAAGCCGGTGGAAATCTCCATGAACAGACAATATCCACAAATCAAGCACCATGTTTGATAAATGTAAGCTCGCAACGTAGTTATAGAACTGCCACAAACAACAATCCTACATTCAACGAAAATTACTTTATATCATATTTACAAAGCACAATCGAAGCACAACAAAAAATGATTTCGGAACTAACATCTGAAATAAAGTAACTGAGGGAGACTATCAAATGCCTGGTATCCAAAATCGGTAAAAACAATGGCTCAACTATCTAAAATTGCGCTCTGGAACGCCAACGGATTAGAAAGCCACAAACAGGAAGTAGAAGTATTTCTAAAATATAACAGTATTGACGTACTACTAATAGCAAAAACACACTTCAATTCCCAAATGCACTTCAAAATTCCGGATTACATTATATACGATACCCAACATCCAGATGCAGATCGTAGAGCGAGAGGAGGATCAGCAGTAATAATTAGAAAGCAAATAAAGCACTGTGTACTGCCAGAATACAAAAGGGATTCCTTCCAAGCAACTAGTATAGAAATAGAGGACTGGTATGGTCCGCTGGTAATCTCGGCGGCATACTGCCCACCGAACTATCGTCCTGACAAAGACAGTTTGAAAGAATACTTCACATCTCTTGGAAATCGCTTCATGGCGGGCGGAGACTACAACGCCAAGCATACCCACTGGGGATCGCGCCTATCCCCACCAGGCAGAGGCAGAATCCTATATCAGGTATTACAAGAAGAACAGTTAGGTCATCTATCCACCTATGAACCAACATACTGGCCAACGGACCCTGCAAAAGTTCCAGATTTATTGGACTTCTTTGTGATCAAAGGTATTTCTCGAAGACTCTTAAATATAAAATCCAGTTTTGATCTGACGTCTGACCACTCTCCAGTGATAGCTACTGTCAATGCAATTATAACACAGAGAAGTAAACCACCCCAACTTTACAACTCAAAAACAAAATGGGAATACTTTAAAGTACTAATTGAGGATAGCATAAATCTAGATGTATCTCTCATAACAAACGAAGAAATTGATAATGCAGTCTTAAATTTTGTCAAAACAATACAAAATGCTGCCTGGGAAGCAACACCAAATTTCACACCCAACAAAGTAGAACATAGGTATCCTACTATCCTGAAAGGAAAAATAGCCCAAAACGACGACTAAGGAAAAAATGGCAACGTAGTAGGTATCCTGACGACAAAAGAAGATTAAACGTTGCCACTAGAGAACTCAAGGAGCTAATACGGACCCTCAAAAATGACAATTTTGCCACCTACGTAGAAGGGCTATCAGCTACAGCTAGCACAGACTACTCGTTATGGAAGGCAACGAAGGCCCTGAACCAACCGAATCAACAAGTACCTCCTATTCGTAAAGCGGATGGCTCCTGGGCGCCCAATAACAAAGAAAAGGCACAAATCTTCGCGGAACACCTGTCAAACGTTTTCCAACCTGTAGAAATACCAACTAGAAATCCGGATGAAGATGACGACATAAAAGAATACCTGGAAGCCCCTTACCAACTTTCACCTCCAATAAAGCTGTTCAAAGCTGGTGAAGTCACAGAAATGATCAACTTACTAAAACCTAACAAGGCACCAGGCTGGGATTTGATCACGGGCAGGGTACTTAAGGAGCTTCCTAAAATAGGGATTACAATGTTAACCGCCATCTTCAACGCTATCCTCAGAACAGGATTCTTTCCCACCCCATGGAAGATCGCTCAAGTAATAGTAATTCAAAAACCCGACAAACCCCCGCACAACGTCGCGTCCTATAGGCCTATCAGTTTATTACCAGCTAATTATACTAAGCTAATGGAGAAACTCCTACTAAAAAAATCTTGATGACACACACCGAAGAAGATCTCTTCCCCGATCACCAGTTCGGCTTTAGGAAAAACCATGCAACCATCGGACAAGTCCATAGAATCGTTGAAGTCATCAATAATACATTTGAGGAAAAAGCTTACTGTGCTGCGGTTTTCTTGGATGTAAGCCAGGCCTTCGACAAGGTCTGGCACGAAGGTCTACTATTCAAACTTAAGCTGAAGTTATCCCATCCAATCTTTACTATCCTGAAATCGTACTTACAGGAAAGATACTTCCAGGTTAAATACCAGGATGAACTAACAGAATTGATGCAAATAAAAGCCGGTGTTCCGCAAGGCAGCGTATTGGGGCCTGTCTTATACCTCATCTTCACAGCCGATTTACCCACTGATAATAGCGCTATAACAGCGACGTATGCAGACGACACGGCCATCCTATCAATGCACCCAAATCCAACAGTTGCTGCCCAACAACTACAGACGCATTTAGATAAAATACAGCAGTGGCTCCAAAGATGGCGTATCAAGGTGAACGAGAATAAATCAGTCCATGTGACTTTCACAAAATGTAGAGGCACTCCCAGAAGTAAATATGAACGGTCAACCACTACCACAGGCAGATAGCGTTAAATATTTAGGGATACACTTGGATAAAGGGCTTACATGGCGTACTCATATATGGAAGAAGAGAGGACTGAAACTAAAGAAATACTACTGGTTGTTAGGTAGAAACTCCCAATTATCGCTTAAAATAAACTTCTTATATACAAGGTAGCATTGAAACCAGTTTGGACATACGGGATCCAGTTATGGGGCACTGCCTCTAGATCTAACATTGACATATTGGAGAGGTACCAATCCAAAGTCTTACGTCTAATAACTAATGCCCCATACTACATCCCAAACATTGAAACTGAAACGATTTAGAAGTGGCCACCGTCAAGGAAGAAATTAAAAATTTAGTGTAAAGTACCTAAATAAGTTAGAAGTGCATCCTAATCCTTTGGCAGTTAATCTACTAGACAACAGTGCTCAAACGCAAAGACTCAAAAGACTTAACCCGCTCGATCTACCGCATAGATTTTAGTGCTATTTTTTTAAGTGTCTTAATTAACTTACATGTAGTGTAACAATCAAATTAATTAAGTAATCGCAGGAGGGTCATTGGGCGACTTCTCCAACACTGCTCAATACGATCAACATAATTACTTATTGTCATATGTAATTGACAGATTGTAATTAAGTAATAAATACATTTAAAAAAAATTAAAGCATTATATCAAGCCCTCCTACGAGATTTGTCTTCATCGCACATGATTGATCCAGACAAAATTCAAATCTTACTTTGTGAACCATCTGGAAAATCAGCTTTCAATATATCTGGCATTACGCTTCACATTGCTGTGAACACAAACTCGCTCACAGAACTGTCGCTGGACGTGGCTAATACAATGAGGTGTTCTTTACAGCAACTGGCGCTGGTAATTATAGACGAGATTTCAGTGGTTAGTGAGCCTATACTAAGAATGGTAGACATTCGCCTGCAGCATCTCTTTTCTCCAAATTTACTTTTTGGCGGAATGTCTGTTATCGCAGTTAGATTTTTGACAGTTGCCTCCAGTTATGGGACGACCTGTATATTCCGATAAATCTGCAGACAAGATTTCAGAACTATTTTTCAGAAAGCAAACTATGGAATCTATTTGAAATATTCAAACTGGACGAAGTCATGCGACAAAAAGAGGACAAATCATTTGCTGTAGCTCTCAACAACATAACTCGTGGCGAAATGACAGCAGAGGACATCAGTTTGATAGAAAAAAGATGTTTCTCTTCAACACCAAAAGAATTTCAAGAATTAGATCCAGTTTACCTTTTCTTCCTTAATGAAGACGTGAATAATTTTAATATCAGCACACTACAGTCCATGTCATCAGTGGGTGCAGAATCAATAGCTTCACATTATATAGCTGGTTTAGGAACGGAAGCTGTACGAAGTCATATATTGGATGCAATGAAGAATAATAGTCTTAAGCTAGCTGACACCATGAGTTTATCTAACAAAATACTTTTTAAAGTTGGTGCACGATATTTCATGCTCGGATGGATTAGTGAATTGAGTTACAGGACGACTAAGACGAATAGACTCTGGGACACATAAAAAGAATCGAGAAAAAAAATTATTATGCGTGTATGGATCCAGTTTGATGATATCCGATGTGGAAACGAATTACATATGTCAAGAAACACTCTTATTAAAAATCTTCGAATTTCAAATGAATGGACACCAATAGAACCAATTGCACTTTACATAAAACGCCTAGCAAACAACAGATTTCAAGGCTTTCGGAAACAATTTTCTCTTAAACCAGCTAAAGCCATTAGCATTCATAAGTCACAAGGGTCTACATATAAGTCAATTGTTGTCAATTTAAAAAGAGTTAATAAGCGGTCTCTTCTTTACGTCAGATGTTCAAGGGCTACTACAGCAAGTGGATTATGTTTAATGAAAAAATGTATACCGCCAAAACCACCTAAATCAAATGAACCAATCTTTATGGAAATAAATCGTCATAAAAATGTGATGCTGAAAACAATCTTCAACAAGTATCAAAATAAATGTAATGAATTTCAAGTTATTTCCCACAACGTTCAATCCCTCAATAGGCATTACAATCAAATAATCAAAGATCCAGTTTACTTGAAGGGTAGCGTCCTGCTCCTTTCAGAAACCTGATGTCTTAATTCAACTGAATTTTCTATACCAAACTTCAAATGTCGCTTCAGTTGGCTGCAAAACAAAGCGTCGTCCAGAGGATCGAGAATTTACATTTCTGATAAATTTACACAATTTATTGCTACATCGGCATGATTTAGAATTGAAACGAACATGGAAGCATCAGTGTTTCTTATACAACATTCAATCGTCACATTACATTAGTTGCTTATCACAAGTCTCCAAAGGTCTTAACCAAAAAATTCGGGGAATTCCTTCAACAAATACAAGAAACTTCTGCTGAAAAAATTATCATTGGAGACGATTTTAATGAAAATTTGAATTTCCCGCAAATTGAAATATTTCTTAATGCTCTTGGTTTATCCGTGGCCAAACTTCAATACAAGTCTACCAAAGAAATTTACGTATTTATGACAAGTATTCATGAGCCAGTTATTCTACCATTTCCAATTAAGAGCTTGAATCATAAACCAACAGAAATTGAAACAATTGCAACCAGTTCAGTTCATAGCCTTCTAAAACTAGTTTCTCAAACTTACAAAGACCGCAGAGATAAGGAAATTGAATTCTCATCAAGATCAATCGATATTCTTGCCCGTGTGACAGCCGTTTCGAAATAAATTCGTAATTTGAAGAACGACAGCAAGTTTGAAGAAAACCTTGATCGAATATTGACAATAACTATTACGGATGAGATAATATCCTACATTTCTAATAGATCGGCACTATATTTTGATTATGATCGGGATCGAAAGGATGCAGTAAACCAGAATCGTATTTTCAAGGCTATGCAAAGAGAGTTTACAGTTATTTCGATTATTGGTGATGGAAATTACATGTTTCGTGCAATATCGTATGGCTTATTTGGACATGAAAATTTTCATATTGAACTAAGACTCTCCTGTATAAAAATGTTCTTTACACATCGCAAATACTTTAAGGAACTGGATCGCCACATAATTTTTGGATACGAAACCTATTATGAACTCGTGACAGACACGGCAAAATGGACCGTGAGGATGGTGGTATATGTTGGGGAAATGCAGCAAACCTGAAAGCTTTGGGCCTCGGAGCAAAACGGAACATTAATGTCCACACTCCCGCAAGTGATTCTCTATTAGCTTACGACATTTCAAAGAACGATTTAAAACGACAATTTGAGTTAGGTAATCTTTCGAATCACATGAATTACAGCCCGAATCAATCAACAAGCCTTCCACCAATTAAACTTCTACTAACTTCAGCGGGCACAGGTGGCGCACATGATTTAGCAATTCTAAATTTAAGCCAATCGGAGATGTTTATGTCAGCAACAGCGGTCGACGCTTTACCAAGTGAAGTCTAGCATCAAATTTTAGGCAATGTGATTGAAATTGATTAAATAAATTTACTTTTTAAAATTAAGTTATATTCAGTGGGTGTTGGGCGTTGGCAGTAGTCCACGCTGAGTATTTAGGCAAAATAAAAATGTTAAAAAATGAAATACGTTTGTACAAATTTTAATTTTACAAGATTTGAATTATTATATATTAAGGACATCTGTGGAACCGAAGTTCCACGTCCGTACTTTTATTTATATTGAGGGATCGTATGATAGTAGATTCCTAGATTGAATTATTACAAAATTGGGGAATAAAGGACTTGACGAAACAAGCTGCAGGTGAATAGACCGTATGCTTAAAGAAATATTAGTATGCGTATCCTTAATTGGTGAAACATTGATGGCTCGGGTTGCAACAGGATGCTCGCAGAGAGGAGTTCTGTCTTATCGACTGTGGAACCTTACAATGGACGAGCTGTTAAAGACAATCGAAGAGAATGGATATAGAACAATGTCATAATATCCCAGGAAAGATTTAACAATATAGTTAGGGAACTTATGCAAATAGCCCTAAATCTGCTTACAAATTTGATAGATGCAAAAGGACTAAATATACGATCCTTAAAATTTACCTTATTAGCACTCGCAAGAAGGAGAAACCTAGAGAGACTGGGATCTCTTAGGCAGATGTAGAAATAAAGTTGTCAGGTGGGATAAAGTAGCCAAATGAGCTTATGAAAAACCTAAAGTTATGTACTGGACATACCACGGTGGTTAAACCTACGATATTATATGCAGCTTTGGTGTGGTAGACAAAGATAACGCAAAGAAACACGATAACCATACTAAGATAAAAAGACTTACTTGTATAGGAATAACGAGTGCCATAAAAAGAACACCAACAGCGACAATACAGACACTACTAGACATTTCTCCTCTTTATTTTAAAATGATCTCTATAGACTGCATAACGTACCCATCCGCAAAGATTGCATACTAGGTATGAGATCAGACCATGTGATATCAAAATTCGCATTTAACATACATTTTTGTTAATATTATGGATCGAAACGAAATAAGCAACAGGAAGAGATCCGGAAAATTATCTGGTGTACAGGCCGGGTCTGAAAGAGAAATACTGTGAAAAGGGAAACTTACAGTTATGTTTTTCCTTAGGGAAATATACATCCGTTTTCCAAGCGGCAATGCGCCAGGCAAAATAATTTGAGGTTTATCAAAATGGACGAATCAACATATTTACTAACAGTAAACTATCGGGGAAGACTTAAAAGAAATCCAAGGTAACGTCCAATCTAGTTTGGTAATGCCACGAAGAATTCCGGGTTCTAACAGACTACAAGTTAACTCTTATGACTACCAAAGCACTTCGGAATTGCAGACAACAAGAAAGCTGATGAGCGACAAAAAATGAAAATTCGTGTTTCGGATTGAATTGTAAGCAAACAATGTGAAATATTTTTTTCAGATCGGCCTGTGTTTTGGAGATATGGAGGTTTAAACTTTTCAAAGATATAATTTAAGTTTTACAAAAAAACTAATAGTAGGCCGCATGAACACAAAATGATTTCTTTTGTTTAGCCATCTTGATAAACATTGCATGGCAGGTAAACGAAGCGCGCTGATGCTACCTATCGACAATCGTGTGTAACTCGAAAACTTCCTCTTTCTAACAGTACATTGTTGGATCAAAACGGATTAAAAGCTAAACAAAACACGATGATGCTCCACAGCATGTTGCAAGGGTTGTTATAGAATGACTAGACAACTATTTTAATGAAAGGTGGATGAGTAGGCGCAGTTCAGTTCAGTGGCCGACACGTCGCCATATCTAAATCCACTAGGTTTTTACTTCTGAGGCCCCGTAAAACAACTAGTTTATGCAGAGTAAATTCAAAATGAAGAGCAATTACAAAACATAATTATAAATGCTGTACTTCAAATTGAAAATGAACAAGATTTTGCTACGGTTTATAATTCAGTGGTTTTATGTTGCCAGGCTTGCATCGCGGCTGGCGGTGGACTTTTCGAACATAAGTTGTAAGTTAAAGTAATAAAAAAACTTTTTTTCCGTAGAATCAGATTCTGGAATAAAAAATAGAGGTTCCTATTTAAAAAAAACAAATTTGCATATCACAAGGCCTTACCGGGGTGTCGGGCCCGGTACCAAACTACATAATTAGATGGTCCTCTTCGAACTCAACAACTTTTATTAAGGTCACTTGTCGATGGGTGGCTCCCCTGACTAGATATTTGCGTGCGACTTTTAAAATGAAACACCCTGTGTATATGCCCCAAACAACATGAAGATGGATGAGAGATTGAGTCAGAAAACAACATAAAAAATACTGGGAAAGTGTACTCGGACAAAGACATGGAAAAGTCTTTATAAAAGAGCCATCTCGCAAACGAACAAAAGTTGTTAAAGTTAAATGCAGGAATCAGCTACGAACTATTATAGGTCTTCTCACAGAACATTGTCTTTAAGAAGAGACTTCAACGAAATAGGACTATACAATGAAGACCTAAGTTTCATACAATGTGGCAGGGAAATACACAGTCATCAATACTGTGCGCGTGTGTGAGGCTTTAACTCACAAGAGGCTACAGGTTGGTGCAAAAATAAATACATTTTTCTTAGTTTAAACTTTAATGCTTAATTTTGAGAATCACTTTTATTTCACTATTTTTATGTAATATACCATTTTGAATAGTGAAGTTCGCTCTACTCATTTGTGCAATTCGTTTTGTCATATCTGTTCACTTTTGTTGTGTTTTAGGTTGTCTAAATAATGACGGAAAAGCATATTGGAGCAATTTTATTGTACGAGGTCAAATTGAGGCGTAAAGCAGCAGAAACTGTTCGCAATATTAACCAATTATTTGGCCAAGGAACCATCTGTGGACGTACAACTCAATATTGGTTCCAAAAGTTTCGTCAAGGGGACGAAAACCTTGAAGATGAAAAGGATCGCGAATGTACTGCAAATAAGAATAACAGATGGTCCACGCAAAACAACTGCAAAAGATTACAGAAGAACTTAACGTTGACCAGCAATTGTTTAACATTTGAACCAAATGTAAAAATCAAAAAACTCGACAAATGGGTGCCTTACGATCTAAACTAAAACCAAAAACTTAGATCATGCGAAGTCTGCTCTGTGCTTCTTCTTGGCAACAAAAAATATTCGTTTCTTGATCGCATTGTGACATGCGACGAAAAAGGGATCTATGCGACAACCGATGGCGTTCAGCGCAGTAGCTGGATAGAGATAAAGCACCAAAGCACTTCCCCAAACCAAAGCAGCATAAAAAAGGTAATAGTTACTGGTTGGTGGTCGGCACGTGGAATACACAACTTCTTAAACCCTAACGAAACCATCACATCAGAGAAGTATTGCCAGGAAATCGACAGAGTGCCCCAAATACCTTAAAATTTATAGCCAGCATTGGTCAATCGAAAGAGGCCAATTCTTCTTCACGATAACGTTAGACTACATGTTTCGCAAATGACTGCACAAAAATTGAACGAACTGGAATACCAATCTCTACCTCGCCCAGCTTACTCACCAGACCTTTCTCCCACAGATTACCACTTGTTCAGAGACCTAGACAACTTCCTGCAGAAGAAGGTCTTCAACAACCAAGTAGAAGCCCAAAACGCCTTCGAAGAATTCATCGGTTTTAGAACTCTAGAATTTTATGCTAGACGTGCTTCTTATTGACAAAAATGCATATAATCTAATGGTTCTTATTTTGATTAAATATACTAATTCTAAGCTGAAATATACTGTTTTAAGTTTGATAATTCTAAACCGTAATTCTTTTTGTACTAACTAGATGTTTATGAAAACCAATAATTGATCCAGGAGAATACTGGAAAAAGTGTTGTAAAGGAAATGAGAGATGTACATTAAGTCCATAAGGCTGCAGTGCTACTACAGACATAGATCAAACGGCTCTCAACAAAAAAGTGCTTCTTAAATCATTGTTGCCTATAACTGGATAACGTCCGCGGCCCACTTAATGTTTCCGTCAGAAAATTTTTGAATCTAATATCGAGCAGCATTGATTCTTTGCCAAAACCAAATTTGATATTTTGAGCAGATTCTGTTACTTTATAACTCAATTTAAACTTATACAACAAAATCATGTAAATTAGCCTCTATGACTAAATTTAGAGATTGTATTTAACAATACTAAAGAATGAAAACAATAGACATAAATTAAAGTCACTAGTGCCAATTTTATTGTTCACAATAATGTCTGGTGTGATTATAACAAAAATGGACGTAATTAGAAAAAATGGTACCAATTTAAAGTGATAAAAGCCACAGTTATTTTTGTACTAACTTCATAGTATAGTGTATATATATATATATATATATATATATATATATATATATATATATATATATATATAAAACTTTCAGTTTTGTAGCTTAGAAGAAAATTATATTATTTATATATATATATATATATATATATATATATATATATATATATATATATATATATATATATATATATATATATATATATATATATTAATTATTGAAATAAAATCAATCGAACAGCGAACACAAAAAACGCATAAATATAAATTAGCATGATTGAAAAAGAAAAAATAATTCTGAGTGAGCAAAAAATATAAAAAGTCAAATACCTATAGAAAAAACAATTCAAATAAAATATTTTAGTTGGTCGTGCTAGTGCTGCATCTGAACTGAAATTTTTAGTTGACAAGTGGATAACGATGCAGGAAGCCCAATTCTGAGCATATAATAAAGAGCAGCTTGCGTCCGTTACATTAACTGCCTTAACAATGGTAACAACTACGCTGAAAAAGTATTTAAGTTAGTCACAGGAAAATGGCTTTTGTAAATGAGTCACATTGTAGTCGCATTGCAACCTAACCAGCCATATTAATTATGAGAACCGGTTCTTTAACACCATCCTTATTTAAAAACCTAATAACATTACAACAAATTAATGTAAATTGCCAGAATGAATAAAGAAATCTGAAATAATTACATGATTGTTTAGTAAAAGGTATGTTATAAATTAGCATTAATTTTATTAATTAAATAAGCAATTGCATAACTGCAGAACGTATTATAATTAATTTAAAAGTGAAAACTAAAAACTTTCGCTAGCTACACATCCATTTTATAATAAAATTACCATGTCAGAAATTTAAATTGACCGCTTTTTATTATTATTAATGTTGGCACCAGTGCATGTTGATCAATACATTGCGTCAGGCGCAGACAGCGCTGGTAAAAGCAAGGAAATGTCAAGATTACAAATATTTAAGTTATTTATTGTGATAAGCAGTGCTTAGTGCAGCTATTGGCACGCAATGTAATGCAATTAGGCCAGTGCAATTCTACCGACCAGTGCTAACGGGAATTCAACCCTAAGAAAGTGAGTACGCCGCATTTTTATTTGAACTCGCACCGCTCCTGTGTGTTTATTTTTATTTCTGACCAAGCATTGTTCCAAATCCAGTCATTAATATGCGCTAGACGGTTGCACAGTAATCTGCTGAACGCTGCATCCAACACAAATCAATAGGTTTCTTTGCAGCTATGGAACCATTGAGAATCTGCGACGAACCTGCAGCTCCTGAAACCGCTGGAGGACGTCCTAAAAACGAAGGTTGCCCTCCTGGACGGCCAGATGACGTCGAGCACCACTTCTAGCCTCACTTCGCCAGTCGATTCCGGAGTGCAGTTATTAGACAGCGAGAGCGAAATTACCTCGCTTATGTCCGTCAGTGGACTAGGTTGTGATTTTGATGCCGTCACGCAGACTGATTTTGAAGAAAGTTGCAAAAACGGCGAGAGCGTGAAGGCCTTTCATTGTAAAACAGACAAGCAAATTATTGAAGCTATAAGTAAAGAAAAGCAAACTGATACTATTAGTCATGTATTAAAAGAATCGGACAGCTATTTAAAAAACTGTCATAAGGAAGATAAAGTAACTCAGTCCTTGCTCATTAATAAGGAGTTAAAACCAAAATCACATCTTATGACCAAAAGCGATATAGATAATCACAATATGTCTTTATTCGATTTGAACTCTTCGCCTGCAATACTTCCTGTAACAATGCCTACAAATTCTATGAGTTCCATTATATCAGCCGTGAATGCTCACGCAGACAATAAGATGAACGCAAAACGTGACAAGCAAATGTATAGGATGTCTGATCCTATTAAAAATCAATTATCGGATGACTTATTTGAATTAGAACCAATTTTAATAGGTGATAATACAGTTGAAACCAAAAAACCGGACACATCTGATGATTTAATGAACGTATCTCTAAATAGCTACGAGCTGTTAGATTATACTCTCCAGAATAGCAAATTAATAAATGATGATGTTACCGCAACTGATGATATGCATGTAAGCATGTCTGAAGAGGTTAATGAAACTTTGAAAGTTAATGTGATAGAAGTAAACCCTCCAACAACTGAACCGGAACCAGAAAAACCTGTTAATACTCCAGCAGATGATCAAATTGTATTTAGGAGGCAGCGAAGGAAGAAATCGAAGTCAGATACTCCAAAAAAAAGGGTTTCCTTCCATGAAGACATTCTAAATAGTACAAAAGTTGATGATGTACACATCAATCATGGTTTTATCACCCATGAATCCGATCTGTCTGCAAGTTTCTTTGAGAGGGGCTTTACTCGCAGGCCGGGCGTAGTGAAAGGCCGCTACAGTTGGGCAGCTGAGGGCGATGCACCTTACTACCAGCGACCAAACACCGAACGTGAAGTAAAATCTGATATTTATATACACCGAGCGCGATTTTCTTCAACCTCTTCTAGCTCCAGCACAAGTATATCAAGCTCTATTGATGAAGAAGATACTGGAAATTCAAATTCAGATGATGCATTTGTTAAAAAAGAACCAACGCAGTCTCTACCAAAGTCTAGCTGCTTGAAAAAAACCAAAACAAATAAGAAATACATAGACACCAACATTGTTGAAGAGGAAACTAACTTGCGGAAGAAAAAGTCAGAAACAAACCTCCTGGACTCAAATATATTTGGTAGCTTGAAGAACATTTTCAGTTTTTCCACGTCTGTGCCTTTGGCTGAACGAGGTGTTCCTGAGGGGCAGGAAGATATCACCATATATTCCACATCGGATCCTAGCTTGCAGAAGCAAAGAAGGTACTCGAATGGAGAATTTTCTGTTCTAAACAATTGCGATGGTTATGAAGTGCAGCCAGCACCCGTTAAGAAAATTGGAAACTTAAATCTTGAATTGGCTAAAACAAATTTAAAACTCACTAAGAGTGAAGGCTTTTACCCCAATTATCCATGCAATCAAGTTTTACCCAATAATGTACTATTATGTGACAGCAACGTGTATGAACACAAAGGTATCAGCTACTCCTATGAGTATGAGAAATTTCAAAAAACCTTTGAGCAACAGAACAGGCCAAAAAGCTCAACTATATACCAGATGCTGTTAAATGAACTGAATTTTTTTAAAAAGAAAGAGAAGAACTTAGAGAAGGATTCCAAGGAAAATTTTGAAGTTTTGGCTGCTTCCACTCCTATGAAAGATTCAGATGATAGTCAGGAAGATAGAAGCATAAAAAAGTATACTTCGTCAGTTAAAATTGATTTTTCTGACAGCGAGACCAGCTGGGATTTCAGTGAAAGCAGCCACACGCGTCACCTGCATTCTCCTAAACGAAAAGTAAATAGAGCCAACCATTATACAGTACAGTCGCTAAGAGGAGACAGTTTTGACGAAAAATCTGATTCCGAATGTCAACTAACCTCAGCAAAATCCCTACCGAGCATAAAATCGTCATCATCAAAGACTTCCCTAATAAATCGGTTTTTAAAAAACGTAACCATGAAGAAGATGATGGATTTGAAGCTGCAGAAGAAGCAACAGATGCACAGGAGATATTTGAGCTTATATGTAAAGGGAGTGAAACCTAACAATGATTTGAACAGGCAGGTGGACATAGAAATTGAAAAAGAAATTGTGGAAGCTAGAGGCAAAAAGAAGCATTCTGCTTTTGAGTGTGACACGCACTTGCTTTACAAATTTAAGAATGAGATTTTCAGAAACTTCACTGAAGCTCTGGTTGGAGTAAGTAGCCATGTGTTTTGCTCTAAAACCGTTCACTATTTATTTTCTTAGGTATTTCCAGTTTATAGTGCTTACACTACAAGTGGAGAAAACAGGCCTTTGATGATTGTACTCAGCAACACCACATTCTACATAACCGGTTTCAAGCCCAACAATTCTTACTGCAACCACTTTGTGCTGCCTTACACAGAGCTCAACACTATCCTAATTGGTCCAAACGCTCAAACTCTACACATTTCAAACTATGACAAAGACATGCAGTGCATTATAACCACAGGTAGCGAGAATGTCACCAATGAATTAATTGTGCAGATGGAGATGGCCATGCGCAGGGATGTAAACAAGCCAAAACTGCTGGCTGTGAAACAGCTTAACATGAGAGACATGGTAAACTTGCGGAAGACTATATGCAAGCAGACTTCGATTGCGAAGGTGATGGTTGTTGGGAAAGATCGATATTTCAAATGCTGAACTTATTGTCTACTTTTTAGGATGAGGAATACTTCCATTACAGTGTTGTGAATATCCAAGATTACAACAGCGATGCCTGTGAAACACCTCTTGGGCCCAGCAAGGAAGGACCTCTAATGTTTAAGACTAGTGAAAATGAGACTCGTTGGGAGACAGCGTATTTTATTTTGAAGTGAGTATGAATAGTTATTTAAATTTTAATTACATCAATTTAAAATCATAAATTATTAATGGCTTTGCAAGATATCTATATTTTCCAGTTATTAATTCTTTAATTATGCTAGGTAAGTATCAGTTTTTTGATTTTTATAACAATCAAATAAGAAACGGTAAAACATTTTAAATGCTGAATAAGTGGTAAAAGCCACAAAAGTTAAATGGACCTTAGGTCTTTAACAAATCTCTCTTGACCGCTAAGTGAGCTCCAGCTTATTTAAAAAGTTGTGTTAGAAGTTATTTTATCAGATGAGAAGTAAGTGGCTGGCAATCAGATACATTGTAAACCGTGGTTATACTCCAACTGCCTTAAAAGTATTTCATTCAATATTATTCTGGTAATACAATAAGAAACTTTATTTTCTGGATTTTTTTATATTTGATTAACATTTTAATGTAATTTGTTTGTCATTTTTAACATATTTAATAATAATGAATAATCCTAAAAGTTCTGTTCTTTGATCATATGGTTCTATGCAGTTTATAGCACATTCCAATGGAGCTCTGGAATGTTTGTTTACTGTTAACAGATGACAAAAATGACAATTTTTACATTTCTCAGTCAGTTGTTCGTGAAATAGCGACTGTACGGAAGCACGTATATTATCACAGATATGGACATGGGATACTGAAAAGCCACATGCCGTAAGGGAGCACATATATAATAGCCTTGAAATAAACGTATGATGTGTTATGCAGAACCAGAGTATTAGATCTTTTTTTTTCAAAATCAAATAATCAACACGAGTAATTAACTGAACATGTTAGGAACATACACAGTATCAGAAATTGGGTATTTATAGTGAAATATCATTCTGAAAAAGATGTCACACCTCATTGAGATCTATAGATACATGCATACCTAATTAGCATATTTCCAGGAAGATGGATAGATAGACAGAGATGGTTTAATGACTTAGCCTTCATGTTCAGTTGATGTAACCTCATCGGATTTTTTCTTGTCAAGTTATGTAAAGAGCATTATATTCTGAATACCAGTCAATGGACTTGGATCATCTGAAAACATACCAGGAGTCTACTCTTTGTTTTTCCATGGTATACAGAAGATGGTAATAGCTGAAAAAACATCTAGAATTTTTCTATGCTACCAGAGGAGCCTACATAAAAGTGCATAAGTTACTAAAAAAATTTACAGTTTTGCTACAATATATGACAAATTGCATGCATTAAGCTTGATTATTTTTGCTGTTGCAATCCCTCAAAACTGTCTGCACATTTCATAGAATAACAGATATAATAATTTGCACCTGGATATCAAAAATACGGTATTCTTAGGAAACAATGTCTTCACTTAAATGATATCGTTGAAACAAACAAATGGAACAGAGTATCGAGAATGAGAACCAATGATTCAAAAACCAACTTATCGCCTACACTTGAATATACTAAGAATGTATTAGGTACTTTGCACATTAAAACAATATATAAACAACATCCCATTGTTTATTGTCATTCAATTTGAATGTTTATATAAGTATTCATCGTGTGGCAGCCTGAGATTTATTTAAATAATGAAATATCAGAGGTGTTCAGTTTTAACAATTGTATCGACTAATGATTATATTGTTAGAATTTTACTTTGTGTGTTGCGTGACAGAATAGTGGAGCAATCTGAAGTACATACACGCACAGGAAAAATACAATTTGACTCATAATGTGAAATATTTATACATAATGGATTTGTTCTTAAGAAATTGATTTGAACAAATCCTAAGCAATTTCAATTTTATAGCAATAAAAAAGCAGAAGCCAGAGATTAATTGTACAAAATTCACCAGTCTAGAATCGCCCAACAACAAAGTTATACTGCGAGCATACATTTATTCAAAAAAAAATTCCTGTCAATGAACATACAATAAAATTTAAAGGGCAGGATTTTAAAGTGATATTTGAAAAAATCTTAGAGGGAGTCATTTAGTGTGTACAAAATGCAAAATTCAAAAGCGTTTACTTGTAAAACAACTCTGAGTGGGCCAAAGCATAGACTGGATTTTTGTCTGGCAAAACAATAAAATAAGGAGACATCTATTTCACATCTGTTGGCATTTCAGGGCTTAAGTGGATAGACGTTTGTTCTGTTTTTACCGCTTTTAATTTCTTAGACCTAAATTCCACTAGCTAAAAACAGTGCAAATTACCCATCTTTATGCAGCATTATAACAGAGGAATTGGAAGCATTCATTTTATAAATTAGAAAAATTTATGCCGAGTATCGATGGAAGAAGCAAAAGGTGATTATATCTGCGTTTATTCTTTATCTTGCGTAAAATCTGATCAACGATTTGATCTACAAATGCTGTATGCCAGAGACATATATAACATATAACCTGACTAGGAAAAAACTATACATTGCTTAACACTTGATATATAAAGCCTTAAATACAAATAAGAAAAAAAGCCCATATGCATTGCGTAACACTTGATATATGAAACCTTAAATACGAATTAAAAACGTTTAAAGTCAATGACTTTCGATTGTGACGCATGCACACACACACGTGCGCGCGCGAATACAAACAGTCGTCTTAAATATATGTAATTTAATGATCAAGTGTCATTTTTTCTAAGGTTAATTTCCTTTTGCAAAAAATTTGATTCATAGTACATTACTTAAGACAAATACTGCATCATGGAAATGATATGATAAAAAGCGTTGGTCTCAATAGCAATAAAGAATATTAACATCAAGATTATGTAACTCCTTAACAATTATTTTAGCAACATTTTCACTAGACTAACTTATTAAAATGATAAGCTTTAAACGACCTCCTTTAGAATTAGTTCTTCAATACTAGTCACAAAAGAAAATCAACTTTTTTTGAATCTTTTTTCTGATATAGCCAACATTTCCACCATTTTCAGATGTATGTAATTGGTCACTCTGAATTTAAGAAGGCCTTGCAATTACTTGTTTCATTTGATTCCAAGGTTATTAAATTACTGCCATTGTGATCTCTGAGAACAATATTTTGCACCTCACAAAGTTCTTATTATAAGTCTTTGTTTTTTCTTACTAGTTTCTCATATTTTTTGAAAAGTGTGATTAATAATTTTCTTTTTGTTGATAATGTCAGTGATTTCCTCTGTAAAAGTCCTATATCTATATTATTAAAGCCCTAAGGAAAAACACACTGTGAATCGAAGAAGCAACTGATTTTAATGGTTGAGGGCTTTTTAGATTCGTCTTCAAGAGACGGTGTGCGAGTTATAGTTTTGAATGCGATCTGAATGAACCATGGTCAAATAATAGCAGAAAAAAGGTGATTAATATTGCGAGGGAAGCGCGTGCAAAATTTTGTTTACAACATTTTAATCAATCACAATATGTACTGTCGTGTCATTTTCCGGCTAATCTTATTAACCCCGCCTCTGTAATATAATTAAGTGCCGTGTGTTATTTATATTCATAAGCATTGTGACAGTGTTTCGTGCATAATAAAGCGGAACCATTCGTTTTCATAAAGCCAACGACAACTCTTCTATCATTTAAGGTTTGTAAATGTGTTCAATGAGATTAATTAAATAATTTAGCCAAGCAAGAACAATTAACACGACCAGAGAATTACTTCCGTTTACCATGAAAAGTATCACCTTCAAACAAATGAGTGTCGGTTACGCACTATGAGTGATGTGTGGAATTCATTAAGTTAATAAATTATTTGACTTTGAATAGGGCGCAATTTGCGTCATACTGTGTTCCTTGCATTAAGTAAATTGTTACTCTTCTATTTCTAACAGCTTCTCTCTGAAGGAATTTCATTGTTTTTATTGTCATGCTGTAACAACACTTTTAGGTTTTTGTCATCTCTGAAGCAGTATTGTTTATCTGGCTAATTTTTCTGATGTACTATTTATAACCATCTGTTGCAGTTACCTTGCTTTCTTTCCTTTATTGTGATAATCGTCAAATTGTTTGTTAGTTTTGATATATATTTTATTATATTTGTTATGTATATGTAATCACCTTGAATCGTTTCTGCTTTGAGATTTTGCAGCTTGCCCCATTATAAAGGGTCTTTCATTAAGCGCTTCCTATCTTTAAATTTAAATAAAACAAAGTGTGAGTGAGATATCATCGAAATTTTGTATTTGTTTGAAAGGCCTATTGATGCCATTATGTATGGAATATAACATCGTGCAAATGTCCGCCGCGGCTTTGCTGGGTGGTGCGCATCCGAAATGTCCAATTTTCCAAGACTCTGGCGCATAAATCAGGCTGAATTTGATCGATGGCATGGGTTATGTTGGCTTTGAGGGCCGCTGTGGTTTGTGACTTATTCGCATAGACCTGCAACTTAAGAAACCCCACAAGAAGAAAGTCTAACGGGGTCAAATCGCTCGTGCAGAATGTCCAATGTGGCATGAACTGTGTGGCACGTAGCGCCATCCTGTTGAAACCACATGTCGTTGGTATCCATATCATCCAATTCAGGCCAAAAGAAGTTGGTAATCATTGACCTATAGCGCTCGCCGTTGACGGTGATGGCCTGGCCAACGTCGTTCCCAAAGAAATTAGACCGATGACGCCGCCAGCCCAAAATCTACACCAAACAATGATTTTTTCGGGATGCATTGGACGCTCTTGGATCTCGTGTGGATTGGAATCGTCCCAAATTCGACAATTTTGTTTGTTGACGTACCCATTCATCCAGAAATGGGCCTCATCGCTGAAGATGAAAATTAGGATCAGTTTCCAACTGCTCCAGGGCCCATTCAACGAACACACGTCGTTGTCTTTGATCGTTTACCTTTAGCTCCTGGGTCAGTTGAATTTTGTACGGGAGCAGGCCCGTCACAATGCAAAATTCGCCAAGTTGTGAAAATCGACTGCCTCGGGTTCTCCTGTACACTCTCACGGACAGCGGCGATGTTTTCGGCAGATTTTGCGTTTTGTCATCGTACGGGTGTTGGTTGCTTGTTTACTGAACCAGTGGACTCAAATTTATCCACCACACTGCAAATAGTACTCTCGGTAGGGCGATTATGGCGACCGTAAAATGGGCGAAGCGCGCGGAACGTTGCCCGAACAGATCACCCATTTTGATAACAATTTTATCATTTGCACGTGTTGTTGAACGCTATATCTGTCCACGGTGATTTGGCAAAACAGACTGAATAAATGACAACTAATTCGACAGATGTAGCTTCAACTGTCAAAGTTCGGAAGACCCATTATTTTACTTTCCTCTCCTTTAAATGATACTTTTGTTGTCTGATCAATCAATTTTGTCTCCTATTCGTTTAAGAAATCTGAAAATATCTCGTGATGAAGTTTTGTCATAACCAATTTCATTATGGGGTTGTTTCTGTTAATAAAGATTTTATGGTTTCACTTTTATTCTACTATTTTTATTTATCTAGTCTACTTCCATCTGTGTTTTAGGCCAAATTTTGTACTTCTTTTCTTTGCCCAAAGAGCAAAATAATTGTTTTTTTACTAATAATCTACTATACTGTGTGGTTAAATTAGATGGATACCAAGCAAAATATAGTTATGGCTTTATCATTTACATAAGTTCTCTATTTTTCGTGTTTGTTACAGAGCTGGAATTTTGTACATGCTCTCATCACCATCACATAGACTACCAATGCGAGTGCTGCCACTTATTAATGGGGCATGTCAAGGTGCAAGGAGGGTCTATAGCTGTACACGGCCGCATACATTTCAAATTCAAGTTGGAACAGTGACGCTACATCTTGCGGCTCCTGACGAATATGTGGCCAGTGAATGGCTGCAAGCTCTAGTTCACGCAGCAAGCAAAGTAAGTACCTCAACAAAGTGAGTTAGCTAAAATAACAATTTTTCTGCAGACGTACAGTCACAGAGAGAAGTTACCTGCCCAGTCATGTTCACTCCTGATGACCAGTGACCACATCCTTACGGTGCGTGAAGCCTTTCCTTGCACTTTGAGCTCGTCTTTGGCCCTAAGAGAGCAGCACCAGCCAATTAAAGGCCCTCAGGCCCTGTCCTGTGCTGCAATAGCTGATATTACAGCTTTCAGGTTGCCATGTGCAGAGCAGAGTTGGTGCATTTTGGTAAGTTATTTGAACTAAACTATTGACTTTTTAACTAAATTTCTTCCTCTACAAGATTGGATACCAGCATACAGTTTTGGGCCAAATTGTATTTCTAATTTGGAAAGAGAAGTGCTACAGCCAAATCGCATTTTATTAAATTAAAATAAAATACATTAAAAACCTGTTTGGTAATCATAACATATAAGAGTACAATTAAAACTAAAGACAAAATCCCAAAAAATCCATTACAACTTTGTAAATAAAAATATTAAAAATTATAATATACTAATAAACAAAGCAATTATTAATCAATAAGTAATGTTTAAAGTAAATCTGTGTCTTTTTTAAATATTTGTTTTATATGAAATTAAAACACAAAGCAAATATGTTACGTTTTTTTTTTTTGTAAAATACACATATGCAAACTATTCATATAACGCAATGCACTGAATAGCAATTGAAACGCCACATAAAATTTGTATTATACAACTTCTGTAACAGATTAATTCATTAGAATTTGTATAATATGAAGCTGAAAACAGGCCTCATATTACTTGTATTTATATAATATGCACATACCATTGGAGCTTTTTCTGTGACATCTTAGCATTTCATATATACAAGGATTACAAATTAAAACAGTCATGATGTTCGGTAATAATAAACAGACCGAAACTTTTCAACCATTTGAATTCCAACAATTCCTGAGTATTACATGTATACCTGAACCACCATTATAGTAAATAAAAACTTAATTGCATATAACGGTTAACAAAATTAAAATTTGTCAAAACTCATATCAAATTTTGAATATACTAGCTCAAACAATAATATATTAAGGAAAAATTGGCACATCAGGTATTCTTGTGATATCGAAACATATATTTTGTAAAAGTAGAAATTAGCTACATAAAGAAATTATTGAAATTTCAATAAATAATTATCATTTTCATGAATATTTAGCTTCTGGTAGGTCTCTTAAGTTTCACAATAATCTTAGCATCCATGGTATCTCCATTAAAAATGTCTTGATGAAATCTCACCTTGTTCATCACTCAGCACCCAAATTTGGAAAAATCCATATGAGAGTCCAGCATGTTTTAGGTTTTATTTCATCGATGTCGAGAGAAATTTTCGTATCAGAAAGTAAATTCCAGTCATTTAATCTAGACCCCAAAAGTTCAGCCTGTTTTTTGATAGATTCAAATCACGTACTAAATCATTTAAATCACGTTGTGTCAATAAATGAGGCTCCTTTGAGTTACGGTTCATAACTTGAGTCACTTTTATGCTGACTGAGAACAAATTCACGAATAGAATCAGAATCGACTTTCTGGTTGATTTAGCTTTGGAACAGGCAGTTCAGCACTGTGGGATGGGTCTGACAACGATAAGTTTGTATACTGGATAATGTGTTTAGACTTGGTTGTAATGCCTTTTGTTTGAGTTAAACAAAAATAACAATCACTTATATGATCTTTTGGTTCTGTCCAAATCATTGGTATAGCAAATGGCAAATGTCTAGGTTCTTGTTTAGCCCTACCTAATAAAAGTCTCATACACGTTACACAACATATATGTGGAGCTCAGGATTTATCTTGATGCGAAACAGGAAATCCAAAATAATCTAAATAACACAGTTCAATTAATAGCGTGAAATTTCGACGCTGAAATGTAAAAGTTAATTCTCCACACACATAACAAAAACTGTCGGGTTTGTTAAAACATTTCCGTGGCATATTTACTATATAACTAACATAAATAAAATGTAAGTTAGTTAAATACAGTAGTTATACAGTTGACGAAATGAGGTTATTCAAACAAAAACGTGTATTGAGGTTAGAAATGAATATGTAACTGTCACAAAAAAAACTGGACGTGACTGGAACGAAACTATATATTTTTTTAATGCAGGTGTGCCAACATAAACAAAAATCATTACTAAGTGTTTATCAGTGTAATCAGAAACTTAGAGAAAAACGAAAGTGAAATAAAGACAAAATATATTAGTAACCAAGAATTCAGTTTATTAACAGCACCTTCTCCTGTTTGTCCACTTAAATTCATATTGTGATGACATTTTGCTTGTCTGCTCTTATATTGCAAACTTACAAAATAACGCAATATTTTGAATTTACTTAAATTTAAAATTATTGGACGAAAGTTACATTTTGCTGCCATAAGTTCAAAAACTTCAAGTTTAATCAATTGTTTCTATCAATAATTTTAATCAAGAAATAAGTATGACCAGGGAGTATGGGAGGTGGCATGTTCTAAGCAAACTAGCGGTAATGTTTCTAAAACTACATTTCGTTAAGAGTTGAGATGATGTCCGATAAGATTATGCATGCTGTACATTTTACAATTAGTTTTCATCAGTTTTAGCGTTTGATATTGGAGTATGTTTTCTGTGATGATAACCTTTTTGAAAGCCGATTTTAGTTCAAAACAGACCCAACAAAATGTTTTTTTTTAATTAGATAAAATGATCGGAAATTTGTGTTTTAATAAAATATTTCTGTTGGTAACATAAAAATAGGAATACTTTTAAAAAAAATTGGGGTTGTAAGGTAACAGTAAAAACTTTACTCTTATTAATAATTGTTATTTGGCTCTTCTAGGACTCAAGATCAGAAAAAAACTTGTTTGGTGCATTTTAAAGATTGCTTGGATTTACAGTCGCTGATATTTGAACTTGCAGAAAGGGATAACTTTTCTCACAACAGAGAAAAAAATATTGTTGAGAATTCCAGAAGTGAGATCTCTAGCATGAGTGATTGGTATTTTGATCTATTGTCTAAAGAGCAGCAAAAGTATAAATTCAACATCCAGTTTAGATATGAAATGTTGACGAGAGTGGAGTTTATTATAATTACGACTGCTACAGGTGCTAGAGTATATCTGTTATTTGATTACTCAATGGACATGCTAAATGCATTAATATTATAGAACTTCTTTTATTAGCTCATGCTAATCATTGTTATTATCTTCTTTTTACATCATTGTACTTCATAGTGTCAACCACTTGATGCTGCTCTATGAGTCCACTCAGTAGTTATTGTACCCAAGATATAAAAAAATATGTGTATTTACTGCTGGTCTGTGAAATCTACAATTAATGGTTTTCTGAAATATACTCTATAGGCCTAGATGTGTTTTCTGATCATCCTATTGTTCCATTACTCACTACAGAAACGCCGAAGTTGACTGCACTTTCTGCTGAAACTGAACATGTTGAACAACTAGGCAAAAATTAGTTGCTCAGTCAAATTCAGCGCCTTATGCTTACTGATGAAATTGCAGTGTCTTGTGGAAGACTGCATATCAAGATCCTTCACTTTGTCACCTAGAGATATTAAATTGCTTTAAGCTGAGCAGAGGTAGTTGACTAGTCATTGTGAAACTAGAGTGTTAGTTTCAACTCCATACAAAAAAGAGTTAAAATCTGCAGGAGAAAACCAAAATTCGAATTGGGACGAAAGATTAAGCAAAAAAAAAACAAAATCAAGGAGGATCCATACTCTTAGAAACAAAAAAAGAAAGCCCAGCAACAGTGTCATGAATCAAGCTTGGAGAACGAAAGTAAAGACTTTTAACTTTTATTGCAATGAACTCTTGCCAATAAAGGATATATTCAGTGTTCACAGTACAAAAACTGGATGCATAAACTGTATAGAAAAAGGTCTGTTTTATCATACTATTTGGATAAAATATGAAGCTGTGAAGTAGCCTTTTGGAAAATTAACTTATGAAGTATTTCACATAGTAGTAAGAATGTAAGGTAAAATAAATATTCCACAATTTTCTTTTTTAAAAAAAAACAATTCTGTTCAACTTTCACCTACACTGCAGAGTACCAAAAACTACAACAGTTCCCACATAATTTAATATAAAATTTCAATTATTCCTTATGACACGCTTCTTTTGGGTTATTAACAGAATAAATGAATACCTAGATAGTAATTTAATGTATCATACATATCATTTTTGATTAAGGATGTATTATATATGACTTTTTTAAATGATTATTTGAAATTGTAGGAATTTGCTTGTCGAGAAGTCCATGAAAGCAGTGGTGATTGGATCCTGTATTTTGCCACCAACACAGAGCTGGAAAAGTTTATATCGACTCTGGAAATGCTCTGGGCTTACCATAATGAACAGGTAAGTATAAATATAATGTGCTTGGTATTTAAACAAAACCTGCACAATTTCAAGGGCGACTGTTTCCCTTTGAGCACCATCCCAGAAACAGAGCCGTTAAGCAGGAAATGCATCGACACTTACAACATGATACAGAACACATGGCTGTCTCTACAGATGAATCTGAAGTCCTTCTAACCACATTTCCAGCAACAGGTATTATTTTAGTGATATAGGGTTATTCCATAGCGGCAAAGTGCGATATGAATATTATTTTTTTAATTGTATATTATATTTTTTTAAGATACATTCAGCCAAGGTGATATAATTTTTAAATTGTTAAAACATTGAAGGCGCTCATTGTTTTTAATCGATTATTTAACTTTCTACTTTGTTTGTGATAACTTGCTTGAAAGTATTCTAGTCACTTTTGTATGAAAACTCAAAGAATGTGATAGATATGAAGGTAGGTCTGTATGGTATTATTATCAGCCCAGCAGCAACAATAATAACATAAGGTAGCGGACATGCTTCTGAATATTTATCAGCGTAATATAAATTCATGCAGTAGTATAGCAGTTTTAATAATCGCCAATAGAGTATTTCACGATATGCCTTGTAAAAACACCCAGCAAGTAGCCGCTTGTTGCGTCACAATTGTCCTTTTTGTTGGAGATTTTGTGACGCAAATGCCTACTTTGGACTGTAATTAGTGCACGAACTGAACACGCTAAATCGTGAATGAAACTCTTGAGCTATTGTAAAAATATTAACTCAAAGTAACCACTCGTACTTATAGGATAATTAATGATTTTTAATTAGAGGGGTGTAACTGGAACTGTTTTCAGGATTATTTAGTTGTATTATTTACAGGGTAGGAGTAACGGTTTTGTGTTATTAATGGCAGTATCACACGATGCAGCAGTTGTTGTTACACCTCGCATTGTTTTAGGGGTGCGTAGTAACCAAGATGTATACTCAATAACCTATTATTTAATGAAACTATTGCTTCAGCTTCTCATATACACGTTTGTTAGAATGGCGGTAAATCAAAATTATTTGGTTTGTTACAATCGTTTTAAATATTGTGATACGGTGGTTATTATTTATTATTGACAATTGTAAATTTGCAGTGATTAAATGTTAGCTGTTTTTAGGCTTTGTAGTTGAAGTTCTAATCTTCAAACCCATAGATTCACAATTATTTATTTCATTTGATAATAAACAATTAAGTTGTACTATGTGGAGGGAGAGGTAGAGTTAAGGGTTATAAATCTTTCAAGTTATATTATTTAAATACATATCTCACCACATCAAAGATAAGAAAATTTTGTCTAAAATATTTCGAAGGAATATTACAAAGACATCATTTGTTCTGAGTTGCCCCTATTTTATACCACATTATATTATTGTTCTTTTTATTTCACTTTTCACCTATAACATGAAGTGGTTCATTAACATGTATTTTTTTGTTACAAAAAAGTAAGGATTATGCTTACACATATCACTGATCAATGGTATGCTTATATTCAATCTCTGCAGAGGGTAGGATATGGACAGCTAAGCAACTACACCACAACCATGTTAAACTTAGCTGAAATGATTTGGAAAACAAATTATGCTGCTAAAGCAAAATCTTTTGAATTCCCCTAATAACTGTCAATATAAATAAAATTTATTATATTGCATTCATCTATTACTTGTTATTATTTGAGAAGGTGGTTGATATCAAAATTTTAATAATTAATAATAATCCCTCTGATCTGATATACCTGATGTGAATTAAAGTGCTGCCACCTTGCATTAAAAGGCTAATCATTGTTGTTGATTACTTTATAACTAACTATGTAATTGTAAGTTTACACCATACCTCTATTGGTTAAATCGCTTTGGATTAAAACCTATCATCTAGTAGTTTTTATTTTAATCTTGTAACAATCTTTAACCAAAATTATGCCAAACATATCTGTTCCCTCTTCCCCCCCTCAATCTCTATCTATCTTTCTCTTCCTCTCTAGCTGTACAATTCTGTTTTTGTTATAATATACACATACACGCACTGTATTTACAAATTAATTTTATTATGGACCTATGGGGTACTATTCAAGATTTAATTTTGAATTGCGATTTTTTTTTAAATATAACTAATTTTCTAAGTATATACCAACGTAGCATAGCACTGTCTCTTGGATTTCATTGAATTAATATTACTAATTAACTTGGAGAGTTATTAAGTTGTCCAAGCGTAAATATTTTCGCTTCATGTTTATCTGCATTCATGAAAACATTAATTTAGTGGATTAACACACTCTGTTAGGCTATTAGCTGCATCATTAATTTTGGAATCTTGAATGATCACTGTGTCATTATACAAAGCTCACATCAAGTAACGTAAAAATATACATGTGTTAAGCAAGGTGATTGATTTGATATAAGCCTAGAGGTAGAGAGTTAAACAAATTTGCTTAAATTTGAAAGTTATTTTATATTAAGCAACTATAAAAACATTTTGCTGTTAAACTCTTAATTCATAACTACTTAAAAGCCTATCCTGCATATATCCACAAAAGCTATAAGCATGTGTATTTGAGTTTCATAATATTCCACTACTTCTATGTCTCAGTGTCTGATGAACAGGTAATTGAAAACTTTTGAATTAAAATTGCAGTTGTGAAATAGTATTGTTACCCTTAAAATTTTTAATAAAATCATAAAATATTTTGCTTTTCCAGCCAACATTTGATTAACTTTGCTATATGACAAAAGTCTCCATCTTGTTGAAATATGTATTTTGCATCTGAAATCTAATAAGGAAATAAAGAGTAATTAGCGCTCCACTAATCTTATCCTTATGTGTTTTCGGGCATCCTGTACGTATTTCTTCTAAGCCTTTCTATCTTTTGCTAGAAGTTTATCTCGTCACATTGATTTTCCCTTTATTCTTCCCATCTCTATTTGTTCTATCTATTTTCTGCTTGGCTTGTTGCTTTGTTTCTTTTTGACTTTCTTGCTTCCATTCCAATTGTCATTCTATCATGTTTCATTCTTTCTATAACATAGGATTCTTTCTTTTATTAGTTTCTGTCTTGTTATCAACGAACTTAAAAAGTTCGTTACTGAATTCTATATGTCTGTCTGTCGCTGTCACAAAATTATGGATTTTTAAAATTTTAAAATGGATTCTTATAGGAAATTTTACGCTGATTTCAAAATCGAAATCAAAAAGTTTCTATCTCGAATAGTTTTCGAGATATTCGACTTCGAATTTCGGCAAAATTTCGACATTGCGATTTTATGAGTAATTCTTAAAGAAAATTTTACGCTGATTTCAATAATGAAATCGAAAAAATTCTATGTCGAATAGTTTTCGAGATATTCGACTTCGAATTTCGGGAAAATTTTCGACATTACGATTTTAAATGTGATTCTTATAGGAAATTTTACGCTGAATTCGAAAATGAAAAAATTCTATGTCGAATAATTTTCCAGATATTCGATTTCGAATTTTCCCGAAAATCGAAATCGAAAGGTTTTTTTAAGTTCGTTCTGGGATTGCTTACAGAGCAATCTCTTCGCCGGCCCCATGTTTTTTGTAATATCTTCACTGCTTATTCTAACACATTTAGTTTTTCCTGTTAATCCTTTTTAGATGTTTCACCTCTATTGCATTTATTTTAGCTACGCGTTTTTTCTATATTTGTTATCTATTTTTATTTTGATATGTTTGTATTCTAATACTGTTTGATTTAATGTACAGTAGACTTTTTTGATTTATTTGCTCTGTTATTCATATACAGTTACTCTTTCTAGTAGTTTTTTTTTACATTATATGTTTTAATTTTGACCATTCATGTGATTTTCATTTATTACCATTACCTTAGTTTTTCCTCCATCTACTTCTATCTTTAAGTTTTCTTTCTCTAGTCCATATGTTTACTAGTTTCCATATATAATTATAATATTTAGCTGACATTTTTTTTAATGCGTTTAATTATCTTATCCATACGAATCATAAATTGTAGTCTTATTTTATTCCTTTATTAATCCTAAATTCTTTCAATCTTTGTACTGCATTTTTATATCGACTCAAATGAATTATTTATTATTTTAATAAATCGTTTAGCCACATTTTATTTCTTTTAAACGTCTTTTAAACATCTGCTGTATGAAATGCTACTTTTAAATCTGAATGTAGGAAATATTTTTAGCACCTTCTTCTATTTGTCTTTTGATTAGTGTTATTAGATCTGAAAACTACTTGTTCTAGTTTTTAAATATTAAAATAGCTCAAAAGGTTTGGTCCTTTTGAGTCGTCTTGTCAAATCCGTGTTGTCGAGAAGCTGGATTGCCTCGACATTGACATGACAAGCAGTCTCTGTTCATGACTCATGTAGAATTGGTTTTTTGATACATTTGTCCTTTAATTTTTGTAGTTCTTTTGCAACCATACATCTGTAGTTGGCTGGATGTTCCTTTCCGCACTGAACATACTTTGGCTGGGCTTCTTTTGGTTTGTCACAATTGATCATTAGGTATTTACCAGTACATATGACACACCGTGGTTGGTTCCATGGCACATTACTTTTGTGTATGGCCATATGTTTGGTATTTTTTACATTGTGGCACAACTCTGGATTTTCTCAATGGTAGAATTTCAATTCTGACTCCTAATATATCAGTTATTCCGTAAATTTTATCCACATTTTCGTTATATCTGAATAAAAAGATGAACATATTGAAGGGTTGTTTTATTTTATATTTTAACTTAGGAGTGGCTTCAATGAGTTTATAGCCACGTTTTCTCATCTCGTAGACAATCTGGTCTGGCTTTACAGAATGATGTAATCTATTAGCCATAACTTTAATTGGCCAATTTGGCTTATTCATAAAAAGCATACCATGAATATTCTTTATCGTTTAGTATTGCGGTAAGTGATTTGAAGTCATTTTCATTTTGTACGTAAATTTTAATTTTTGCATTACAGAAATTACTTACTATATCATGTAATTGATTAAAATTATCAATATTTTCTACTACTATAGGTGGAGGTGTAAGAATTTTTTAGTACTGACTACACCGAATGTACCCTGTTGTTTTTGTGATGGTGGAGTTAAAAAAGTATTCATTTTCCTTTTCTTTCTGCCTTTTTCGCGAATCCACTCTGTTTCATGTGCTAACTCATCCTCATCCGTATAATATCCAATTGCCTCTTTTTGTTATTATTAGCCAATTTTTATTTCAGATTTTTATATTTTAAAAGTAATTCCTCATGCATTGTTTGTATTTTATTGAATTGGAATTCCAGTTGGTTACAACATTAAGTGCAAAATGTATAACGTTTTAATAAGAAAAAAGTGGTGTGGCTTCGGAGCAACAAAAATTTAAGAAAAGTTATTCTGGTTATAAGTTGAATATCCATCTTAATATCCTTGTAGCAAAATTATTATATAGTGAATTAAACATTTATTTTATAGTTCTTGGTAGATGAAGTAATGATATTGATCTAGTGTATTAAAAGAGCTGAATTGTTTATTCATCCTTGATCTTCCAGCATAATCAACTATCAAACCAAAGCCCAAATACTTTATAAGATCTTTGCCTACTCTAATCATTCTCAATATGAATGACTAAATATTTTCTGCATTTAGCTTCAACTTATTTGTCTCAATACCAATCAGATATTAACTTAATCTTAATTAAGTTATTGTTTTCTCGGGATATTAGTCAACTACAAATTGCATCATGCTTTTATATTGTTTCTAAACTCAAAGAAAAATTTATTTGAGTGTTGTATACTGGAGCACAAAATCCTAGTACTTCAAGTACCTGGTTAGGTACACAATAAAAATCCAGCATATAGATAATTATATCAAAGACCCAGTTGAAATCGTACACCACTAACATAATATAATTGAACTCTATAGATCTTCCAAACAAGCCTGTCATTTGTATTCAAATCTTATTGCTAACCAGAAACTTTAATAAACACTTCTTGAAGAAGTATCTTAATATGAAACAGGCCTGAATTTAGTGTTCTTATGACTGCTTTTTTGTGTTCTAGTGTGACATGAGTTAACTGTTTTTGGTAAGAACCATTACCAATAAGCAATAATGTGGACTACTATAGTATTTCACTACCTTCATAATTCACACAAGATTTTCATGTTTGGAGTTGTGCTTTGACACTAATTTCTCTTCACAAATAACTTTTATAAAGAATTTCTAAAAAATATACCACCAAGGTTAATAAGTTCTACAACTTAGTGTTTTTTGACCATTACCTGGTACCACTCCCATTATTGAAATGTTTTGGAGTCACAATGCAATGCTGCTAGAAGAACTCAGAATTCTTGGGCTAAACCATGAATTTTTTATTAGTCATAACTCTAATCATTCTGCATGCAGCTGTTATTTCATATGACGAAACAAAAAAATAGCAAGAGGTGAGGTCAGGGAAATATGTATATATATATATAAGTCGTTTTAATGACTCACTCTGTACCATCACCAAGATGGTTCACTTCATGGTTTACACATCACCATATCATTCAACTGGTGCACTACTTCAATAAACTGTCTTGAACGTTGCCATGTCTAAGCACCACAAGATAATATTTTTTGACAACATGCTCTCTAGAAAATTCCGTACAATATTGTTACATGACAGTATGTTGTTTTTAAAGATTGTAAATCCGAGACCAAATATTAACATAATATACCTGAACTTCTAAACTTACCACTTGTATTCATTAAAATTACAATTACCCAAAATAAAGATCTTACTGCCTCTTATATGTGAGAAGTAGCATACAGAATAAAATATTTCAAGACGTTCGGGGATAGCCACGTCATTCATGCTTTGAATAATTCAAATTCCTTCATGTGAACCAGCTGTGACCTGCAATTCAAGATTACTTGGCACCCTATGAACAAACATGCAACAGATCTTGAGCATGTCTCTAGATGAAAAATTTTGAAAAATAGAAAAACGTAAATAAAGTTGTATAAACTCCTGTTTCTGAAATTGTCCTACAGATGTTTGAACTTCTTGGAAAGCCATGCTTTACTATTTAATGAAATCCATCTCAATACTTGTCAATAGTTTAAACACACTTACTAACAATTTTTTATATAAAAATAGTAAACTTCTACTGTTCAATTTTTTTCTCATTGAGATAATGGCATTTTGTATAAAATATTGTAAGTGAATTGTACTACTTTACACGTTGTGAACAACTTTTATTTCTCTCTGCACCATTACAGCACTGGCAATTAACGTGATCAATTTACAATAGTGCATAAAATCTCAAAGAAAATATTTTTGAATTATTACTGTGTTGTTTTTGGGTTAATTTTATTTTCATGCATGACTGAATTCATGTGTAGTATAACTACATTATGTAATATATATTCTATTTAACAATTTTCACTCCAGAACACAAGTTTAAAAAAATGAAATATTCGCATAGTTAAAAAATGAAAAATATTCAATTGATACTGATGGATGTTACCATTAAACTGAATTATAACTTAATTGATGTCTGATAAAATTTTTCCATTCTTGCTGTAAAGAGCTCCATCCTGTTGAAAACCTAACGACATTAAAGCCAATAACACGAAAGAAGCAGAACCATTTGAATTTTGAAAAAAAGTCTCAGAATATGAAGTTTCTGCTGTTGTTTGACAGTATTGGCTATATTGTTTGTTTTGAAAACGACTATATTGAATCTTGTGTAAGAACTAAACAAATTTATTTTATTTCATCACTCCAAATGACTTTTAGCCAGTTAGTACATGTTCAACTTGAGCATTTTCACACAAAAGCGAGATTAGTTTTTTCTAGATCCTTACTAAAATAAGTTTCATGTAGTCCCACAACCTGCAGATATCATTTCATAATAGCTACTGCATATTGTTTGAATTTAACGTTCTAATGATGCTGTCAAACGAATATGTTGCCACACAAGAGTGTTCAGGCTTAATTATCCAACAAACAATTTCATTGGTTTCAAAATGTCGCCAATACAGCTATGGAGATACATATTAAAGCCTTTACCATTCCGTTTTTGATCACATTCACCAACCTCTGATAGTTTGGCTTTGGTTATGTTTAAATGAAAAACAGGAAAATTGGCAACAAACCCAATGAGGGTAAAACAAATAGTTTCTGTTTTTAAACTTTTAGGTTATGATTTAACTTGATGAATTACAATTTTTTAAAATATGCAATAGCTAATTTTTACTAGTCACATTATCTTTTTATGAATATTAACCACAATAACAATGCAAAGTAATACATGTCAATAAATACCTACATCAATAATGTGAAAAGCAATAGAAGAGTATTTACATTTTACATTCCAGTAATAAGATGCAGTATTGCTCTACCATTTAATTATGCTAAACACCCCTTTTGTGTGTAATTTAAATCATGTTCCTTCTTAGTATAGCAATAATTTAATCACTGCATTAACTAAATTTGTTACACTACTTTAATTTCCAAAACGCGTTGTAAATTGATTTACATATTGTTAGGTCAATTTAAATTATTTACTTTTATACTGTTGGTGCTACTTATTTGCAACATGTACTAAATAAACTGCATTGTTTTTAAATAGCTTTTATTGTTCCCTTATTAATCAAACACAGGAAGAGGTTTATACCTCCGACTAGCCTTCGCCTTCTCTATGTCGACATCGGGATACTGCTCTTTCAGCGCTTCCAGGTCCATTTTCGGGAATCTGTTCAGCAGGCCGATGACATGCTTGAAGTTGCGCCTAAAATCATATGTTTATTGGCTATTGTTTGCATGTATCAAACGTTTGTCATACCTCTGGGCCCTTCTCTTCTCCAACCATTCCTTCTCTTTATACTTCAAGATGAATTCCTTGACATACTTAGGCTTACATTTGAGTTCGAACTGCTGCTTTTGCCAATCCGCGTTGATTTCTTTCGGTATCGAGTGCTCTGTCATCCTAAAATTAAGCAATAACTGCAGAACTTATTTCATTTAACCAAAATTCATGATGGTGTGAGGGTAAAGAAGATGTAAATTGGTACATAGCAGCTTTTCTTATAGTACAAATACATTAGAGCTTTGCATAAATATAAAGCATAAGTAGAACACAAATGTATGTGACAAAAACACCAACAAATCTAATATGTAAAACTTAAGAATGTGATGTACTACTATCTTCACTTAACACCAAACAATGCAATCTTCCTAGAACACATGACTCTTTAGAGAACTTCCTGAGCATCTTTGGTTTATAAGATGGTAAAGAAGAAACTTGGCCTATAAAAATAAAATATAAAAGATTTTCCAGAGGTGGTTAACGGGCTTAATTAAGTCATGATCAGGAAATAATTACAAAAAAAAACATAACTCTTCAAAGAAGACTAAATCAATAAAAAAAATTTTCAATAAGTGAATTTGCAGAAAACTAAATATAAATTAACGTTATCATTATTAAACTAAGAATCTAATGAGAGAGCTTCTTCTTCTTCTTCTTTCTCTTTGCCCAATTATACCTTTCGGTGTTGGGCTTTAATAAAAGAACTAAGCGACCTAAGCCAATGAATGAGAATTTGTAGGAATGAGTTTAATTTAGCATTTTCAACAAAAGCCTAGTTATACACTATAGTTTGCTATGCCTGTTCATATCATTTAAATTTAATATGAAATTGGTTTATTAACCCTCAGAGGCCACACATCTTTCCAGTAACATGAAAGCCACACGGGTGCAAATCTGGTTTTCACGTTTTTAATTGTTTATATCTTCTTTTTATTTTAATTTATTATCTTATAATATATGATTTTAGCGTAAAATTTCCCAAGAATTCAAATATTCTATAAACAAGACAATTTAATTAAATTATCACATTAAAAAAGTGTTATTTTTACATAAACTATTTTGAAAATACGTTTTTTACGCAAAAAAATTTTTTTTTTTTATAAATATAGATAGCGTTATAAAACTTAGAAAAAATAGAAATAAGTACTTGTGTTTTAAGGAAAAAAATTGTTCATTTGCTAAAATTTATTTTAACTATTTTTATCTGGTGCTTGAAAAAGTGATAATGTTAGAAAAGTTAAAAAAATCATTTCAAGTTGAGAAAAAGTACTAAGATCCAATATCTCATTTGTGGCGATCAAATTGTATAAAATAAAAACGTTGATTCCGGCCTGATCTAGGATATTATAGAAAAATTTAAGAGGCCAACGCCTAGTGCCCCGAGCCGTCGTGTATTTTCTGATCAAACGCGTCGGTCCCGCCTTTGTTTTTGTTATACATCATGATAATTTCGAGCTTACCCCTCGTTTGATTTATTGCTGGTGTATGATGAAGTGATGAAAGAAGGAGAACTGTTTTGTTTATCTTTGGCACAAATGAGACGAGCCTACATCTACTTTCGCTTTCAAAGAAACAGGAATATCACGTCTGCTTTGTCTGATTGTACCAACAGCTCACAATTGATAATCGTTCTTTATTTTTTTAAAGAGAGGTATAGAAACGAACCAATTGTTCATAATTATATTGCGCCAAGCATTTTGTATCCTCGCTGCAGTTATAAATTTGCGCATGAAAAACGATGAAACGTCATCGCCTTCTTCAGGAGTAACTTTACCGGTATATACGTCTGCTGACATCATATATAAAATGTATGATTATCATTTATCATAATAATTTTCTTTCCATATCGATCTGGCTTACTTTTCATGTAGATCTTGAAAAAAATGTACTGATACCTTTCCTCTGATGCCAAAGGCACACGGGTGCAAATATTGCCTATGGCAATTTTCAATACTTCCAGCGAGGCAGCTGGAGACAAACGCCAAACTATTGCTCGATGGTTACGCCAATGTATAGGCATAATTGTCATACAAGAGAGGAGGCCCTATTGTGCATGTTCTGGGAGAGGGAGACATTTGAAATTTTCGGCCTGCCCGATTTGCACCTGTGTGGCCTCTGAGGGTTAATAAACCTAGTCTGAATGATATATATCAAGCCACTTGCATTACTATTTTTTGTACCTAGTATTCCCATAAATAATAAGCCTGCAAAGCTTGCAACGCATAGCGAAGTGGCGAAGCAATCTCCCAAATTTGAGAACCCTCTAGTTAGGTCACTAACGCTGACCTTTGACCAATCAGTTTCAAAAACACTAGCAGGTCACCTGGCGATTGGTGAAAACAGAATTTGGAAATTCCCAGCCGTTCTCGAGTTTTTGCTCGGACGGGCAGATGGACAGACAGACAACATGAAGTTAGTAAGTGACTCCGCTTCGCTTCACCACTTAATAATAATAATGGTAAGCTTTAAGCTCATCAGACCATAGCCTGCAAACTGAGAGGTTAAGGCTCTCATATGTTCGCTTTCTTTTGCCCAGTCGTCGCGTATGTGGCAAACACCGCGCCTTAAGCGACCACCATTGTTACCCCTTATTCGAGTGAATGCAGATACTCAATTATTTTTAGTGACTTAGTAGGCCACCCATCAGGCATCAGAGAGCTCCGAGAATGGAACCCGGGTCCATCTACATCGCAGCCCGCGCCTCAACCCTCTGACCATAAAACAGTTCTTCAGTCTAATCGCCATGTGTCTTGGCTCACTGAATACATTTATTCTTATTCTGAATTCTCAATAACGGTTTATTTAGTGCCATGCAACAATGAAGACAATTGGTTACGGTACGAAGACTTACCGGTTTTCCCTTATTTATTATTGCATTTAATTCTACCGTCATTTCTGGGACTGTTTTGTGTCTAGCACGTTTACTGGTCACAACAATAATCTTGTCCTCTTGTTTTGAAGTGTCGCTGAATTTTCCCATTTGTTTGTGATGATGTTTTGTATTAAATCTATGATCCTTTTTCTTTGTTTTTAAATTCCTGATTTATTGTGCTTATTTTTTTCTTTTTAATCATTTTTAAAGACACCAGCGTATTATATATTTCTTGAACCATAATTCTATTTAATTCCTAAACTTTTTTAGGGTTTCCTCTTTTCTGCATGCCTCTACCTTATTGTTAGGGCCCATATAATCATAACTTATTTTATCTGAGGACCTTGCTTCAAATCTGCAGAGAATTTATCTATGTCTTAGTCTAACGAAGCTTTAGCTAGTGCATATACCTGAATTATTGCTAGTTCCTTCTGTTTTTTTAGGTTTATCTGTAATACTGCTATCCTGTTTGAGTAGCCTTTTATTTCTTTAATGTACTTTTTCAACCTTATATGAATATAAAAACTTATCCCATATAAACTTTCCTGTATTTCGTTATAGTATAATATCCCATTTAGTCTTTCTACAAATGCCTCTCTCTTGTAACTTTCGCTGGTCCTATTATATCAAAGTTTATTTTTCTTACTACTTGCTCTAGTCCTACAATTCTTTCATATGATTTTAAGATTCTTACATGTATTGGACCAATATTTAATTTTTTGTTTTATTCTTGTTTGTTATTAATGCTATTAGATTTGTGCAGTCCAGTCTTGGCGAGCAAAAGAAAGCAGTATTCAATTTATGATAAATTATATCATAAAATTAATACAATATAGAAAAAGTAAGTATGATTACGGAGTGAAATTAAATAAAAATAAAATTGAGAACGCTTTAGCAGACAGGATATCCCATTTACAGGCAACACATTTAAAAAATACAGAGCCAGAATTAAACATTTATAAGATGATCATGAGAGAAAGGTGAACAGGCAGTGTTCTGAATTAAGTAGGGACACGAACTCGTTACATGGTGGGCATCAATCTCAACAAGGAAGAAAATATAATAAATATTGTGGAAACATTAAAAAATATGGAAATACTGAAAAATAGGTCGAACAAAAATTAAGTACAGTTCAAACTGAATTGAAATACACAAATAGAAAATAATAAATTAAAAATGGAAAACAAGGAACTGAAAAAAACTGAAATGTTGGAAAAAAAGAAAAAAACATCATAATATATAGAATTGAGGAAAAGAGAGAAAGAAAGATCTGGGACATGATAAGGGAAATTAAAGTAATACAAAATAGAAATAACGCTCAACGAAAAATAAAGATATAGTCGACATAAAGAGATTAGTAAAACAAAGAGAAGACAAAGAAAGGCCATTGTTTTGAACTAAAAACTAAGAAAATAAAGAAATAAATATTGAGAGTAACTAAAAAGTACAAAGACACTAAATAATCACCTGAAACAAGCAAGAAATAGCGGTTACCAGACAATTGCAATAAACTATTTGGGAAGGAATACACAATGGCCGCCTTAGGATACAAGATAAACAATAAAGACTATATAAAGAACCTTCATAAAAGAAAAACTGGAGATAAAAGAGAAATTAAGGAAAATAACTAGAACATAATTACAGGTGCAATATCAAAAGCCCAAACAAAATGTAATAAAACAAAAGCAAAAGTTAGAACGACACAGGCAATGGAAGAGGACATGAACAAGGACACAAGAAAAATAATACAAAAATAAAAAAGAAATAGTAGAAAAGGCAGAGATAAATATAGGCATATGGAATATAAATACACTAACAGGGAAAAACGTAGAGATGACAGAGAAAATGGATAGCAATAACATACAAATTTTAGGTTTAAATGAAATCAACAAAATGGGAACTACATACCTAACTATTGGAAGTATGCTATATTACTTGGGAGTAAACCCAAAACAGAGATCAAAAGAGTAAGTAGGAATAATATAATAGAAAAAATATATAGGAATAATAAAAACAAAAAATATATTTCCATGCAATGAATTCGAAAATAATAGTAATCTGTATTAAATTTGAAGAAATAATATCATACAAATTTATAGGCCAGTTGAGGATGCACCAGTAGAAGAAATCTTAGAATTCTATATAAACCTACAACAGGTAGATGATATAAAGGAACAAAATGAAAAAACAATAATAATGGGAAATTAGAATAGCAGAGTAGGCGAAAATCACAATAGGGGTTTATGAAAATTCATGGAAAAATACTATAAACAAGAATGGAATACGAATGATATATTTCTGCAAAATTAGTTACTTTAATAATTGGAAATAAAAAATGCAAGCAAAGAATTGAGGACAAGCACACATTTATGGCACAAGACCAAAATGCTAGAAGTCTAATAGACTGTATAACATATACACAAGACCTAACAAGTATTTCAAAATATTAAAACAAAAAGAAACAGAAATTGAATCAAAACACAGACTAGTAAAATCCAAATAAATAATAGAATATAGTAGATCAGCAATACCCATATTTAAGAATAAGGGAAACAAAAAAAATAAATCTGGTGTGAACATCACACGACTTTTCTTATCCTATTATTATATATTACACCGGGTCCATCGTCTCGACCCTGCACTGCTCTCATCTAAAAATTTGTTAATTTAAAAAAGGACGAGGCGTGAGTTCAACACTCGAAAGCTGATTAAAATAAACAGTACAAGACAATAATTGACTCGTACTTAAAATTTTGCTACGTCACTGAAGGTAACCGTGCGAGCTCGGCCGCAAGGCCTTCCCCATTATCGCCTGCGTGCTCCCTCCTAGCGGCCAAGCGCGCTGTAACTGGTCCGTTTAATTAATTTTTAATCGGCTATAACTTATTTATCTGACCTCGGATCAAAAAATTTCATTATAATTTTTTGTTCGTCTCGGTCTGATCTATCCGGTAATATAAATTTCCCGAAACGGTTTATGAACACCCGGTATATTAAAAATCTGAGCTTCAATTTTTTTCGAGTTCCTATTTTAGCAACTTTTATTTTAAATTCATGTTTATCTCATGATAACAAATCATTTTTATTCTCATAAATTTTTTGTATCTTCAATCATTTAGATTCGCGACCGATCTTGCGACCAAACGGCTCGGCCTATTTTTACCAAAAGCTTCTCACTGCGCCCACTACCTACAAGTAACTTCCATACCAAATTTCAAGTCTCTAGCTCTTACGGTTCTCGAGATATCCTGTTTACTGACAGACCGACAGACACACACACACACACACGAACCAATGGCTCAAACCAACTTTTTTGGTGTCCTGAGGCTATACTTCGTCCAGAAATGTGAAAAACTGGGTAGGTCAAATTTCCGCCGATTACATTACTTTCCTTATTATAAGATAAGGAAAGTAATACCAGAAAGGGAATTTCAAAGACGGGAGAACAAAAAAACAATGGACACTAGAAGAAATATGGATAATAAACACAAAAAGGACAAAATGGTGGAATAACAATATAAATAGATTTGTAAAAAAAAAGAAAATCGCTTAGAAAAAATGTATTCAATGTTGATTCAATGAATGATAAAGAATACAATAGGAAGAGAAGGAAATAAATATATAAGCATTAATCTAGTATGCAGCATATACATCTTTGTTGAGTTGATATGTAATCAATATATGCATCATTTTTATGAAAGTTAGAAAAACAAACTTAATTTATAATTTTAAAACTTATGAACGTTATACAGTGAATAACAAAATTGTTCGCATAGCACAGATCATCTAAAAAGCTTGGAATTTCAAGATTCAGTTACTTGAATAAAAATACCATAGTTTAAATTAACTAATATGCAACCTTGAAAAGCTGGCTGCATGCATATAACTAAAAATTTGCGAATAGTTCTAAATAACTGAATTTTCCAGAACTAATAAATTTTCCTGTTACATTATATTGGTATGACACAAGAACATATTTATTAACTAGTAATATTATGTCTACAAATATTTTGCCTCAATAACAGCTTAGCACCTATTTTGCATTGACTATCAATAAAATAATAATGGTAAGGCTCTAACGCCACACGTGGGAGCATAGCATGGGAACTAAGAAAGTTGAGGCTCTTATACGTTTGCCTACTGTGCCCGATCGTCGTGCACCATCTCTAAAGCGGGGCGATGTGGCACCATGCCTTAGACGACCACTATTATTAGCCCTTGTTTGAAGTGAACTCAGGCACTCAATTATTTTTAGTAACTAAGTAGGCCACCCGCCAGGTATCAGAGAACACCGGGAACTGAACCCGGGTCCGTCTACACTGCAGCCCGTGCCTCGATCACTGGACCACTCTGACGGTTGCATTGACTACCAAATTTTTCAAAATTTTCAGGTCAGTTTGTTTCTCAGTTTCATTTAAATGTGATTGAATTTTGTGATTCTTAGGATTGTGTCCATTTATTCTTCTTTTGATAGTATTCCACAAATGCTTAATTGAAATCTAACTTTTTGAATTCAATTTTCTCAAACCATCCACTATGCTTCACGTTATTGTCCTGCTATTCATATCAAAATATTCTTCCTTTTTCATCGTCAAGTCTGTTACAAGTAGCATACCAAAACCGAAAAACTACTTCACATAACCATCATGACATTGCCTCCAATATGTTTCACAGTTGTCTAAACATACCCCTTTTTAAATTCTTCTGTATGCGTTTTCATTCAACCCAAATAAATCAAACTTACTTTCATCCGACTATGTCACTTTCTTCCAAAGCTTCAAAATGTTTTTGCCCATATCAACAGCTTGTTTTTATTAAATCCTCTAATGTACAGCTTCTTTTACGCTAATAATTTCTTATGCTAGCCTCGCGGATCGTTTTTTGGTCATATTATTAACAGTATATCACCCCTCTTGCTTTTCTTATAATTGTAAAAGGAAAATTTACTTTGTCTTACCCCATAGATAATGACGTTGCTTTGATTTTTAAGATCAGTCAAATAATTGAAGCGCGCTTTTGTTTTCGATTTATTTAAGGAACAAGTTATTTTTCATTTTGCTAAAGGCTCAGACTAAATATAATTTTTTCTTTATAAGTGCTAGTCCTACAAACAATTTGTTGTTCACTGTATATAGACAGCTAAAGCTGCCAATATGTGAAACAGGCATTGTTTTACTAAAATATTTCACTAAAAGTTTATATAAAACTCAAAAAAAATAACACAAATAATGATCATTTCCTAGAAGTTACAAAAACCAAATATAAGTCATGTAGCAATAATCACAGAAAGAAATAGTGGTAGCAAAATTAAGTAATGAAAAAATTAAAGAGGCATATAAAGAATTATTAAATCAGAAAATAGACAAAAACATCAAAATACAAATACAGAAAACGAATGGGAAAACATCAAGAACTGTATAATATAAACGGGAAAATAAATGACCTCTCAAAAATAAAATCCAAAAAACTATTTGATGACGAGCATCAGAAATTAATCAAGAAGAAAAGGCCAGCTGGAATAAAATCATTCATAAAACTAACAGACATATGCCACTGAAGTAATATACAAAGAAAAAACAAGAGTAACTAGGAATCTTTCGAAGAAACACTTGAGAAAATGTAGAACCCAAAAGAACTTCTAATTTCATTTATAACTGAGCAAAAAATTTAGCAGAAAAGACCTCATAAAATTTATTAAAAAAACAAGAATGTGTAAGAAGTAATAGTATGATTACTGCTGGTACAATTATACTCCTGACATCCACCAAACCCAGAAGCATCAACTGGTTTCCATTGTTTCACAGTACAATGTTGGTGAGCTTTTCACCATTACAAGCGACATTTAACATAAGCATACTTATGGAGTGTCCACAAGACTGTAAAAGTCCATATTTTTCAACTCCCAATGATCAGTCCTAATGCTAGTAATTACAAATGATCGTTGCCATAGAGAAAGAACATTCGATTTTTCAATACAACCTTCTTCAGAGTTCGACAGCTATGAATAGCTTTATGTGGACTACTAATTCATGACACTATTCACAGTTGAGCAAGGCTGATGTTTCATAAACCAATTTGTTACAACGGTGGCATCCAATGATTATGCCACATTCAAAATCATTCTATTCTATTAACTTACTCATTATCTAATATGACCTACATATGCCACTACCTGCACTTTCTATCTTATTCTATAAAGTTTCAGTATGTATAACAGCCAGATTTGCTTTTCCAGAAGGGTGTCTAGATACTTTTGGCCATATACTGTAGTAGTGCATGGTCAGTGCTTATACACAGTGCACATATTCAATTAAAATTAAAAGATTGAACCTGGCATAAATATAACGTTTGAAAATTATTTTGCCTTTTCTTGGTTGCTTGACTGCTGCAGCTAGCCACTCACCTATCTTTTAAATCCACCATCTGCACACTTCACAGTGGCTAATAAAGAATAGTAAATCACACGAATACTACAGTATTGATATTGTGATACCAAACTGACACTATTTAATTTGATACTAAGGATTCTAAAAATATTCCTGGAAAAATAATTCAAAATCACTTTGATATAGTACAATTGTGAACTTAAAAAACCTGAAGAAACTGCAGTTGAGTGGAAAAAAAACTAGGCAATTCATTTTTAAAAAGGTAAGGTTTCGCTTGCCAGTGTGGTTCCGTGGTTGAAGGACGGACTGCGATGCTGACGAACCCGGGTTCTATTCCCAGTGCTCTCTGATGGCTGGCGGATTAAGTGAGCACTATACGACCAACGGTTTTTCATTTGTTTCTTCATTACATTAAGAGCGGCTAAATGGTCAGCATTCATTGTTACCGTCAATAAAATTGCTTTTCTATTTCTTTGCATTGTATTCTGGCATATTCGTTAAACTCCGTTAAGTCCTCTTGCATTCAAAGCAAAGTAAGGTTAAGTTAGGCTAAGTTTGGTTTTCAGCGAAAATTTTTTTGTATATATTTTCTATGACCATAAACAACATTGCTGCTATTGTTTTCGTCATATTTGCCGAAAAAATGCTGGCTTTGATACCAAAATCGATCGACTTCGTCACTTCCGCTAAAGCGAAAGTTAGCCAATTCTACATCTGCAAACTAAATTCATGTTTAAACACATACCTATACTCTTCCGGAATACCAAATATACTTGTTCTAGTTTCAACGGGCTGTTCACCAGTTTCACCTCTTTCCAGCATGTGGTAAGCTCTGTTACGCTCCTTCACTACTTCTTCCAAATTCTCCATGGATTCCTCTATCTTATCTAAACGCTCTGGGTTGGGAAACACACGCACCTGCTCCTTGCACTCGTGCTCCATTGTAAGCAACATGTTCCGTTCCTTCAGCAACACATACCTAAAAATGCAGATGAAAGGTGCGCTTTTCGCTTGACTTCCACTACCATAGTTTATGCAAATCCATGTTTGACTTCAAGCGCAGCTCCTCTTTCCGCCACGATCGGCCACACTTGACTTCTAACGCACCCCAGTTCTTCTTGTCGTCGAAAAATTCCATCAAATCCCGCAAACAAGCTGTAGTGCTGATTGGGTAACTGTAAATAAAATTAGTTAAAGGCTGAAGCGAAAGCTCTATAATGCTTACGCATTCCTTGTATTGCTTAAAGTAGTTTTACTAAAAACATAAAGATTGGCAAGTGCTTTAGTAGCAGAAAATATTCTTGCTAGACTCGCCATTCTAACGATTATTTCCAAGTTTTTTTACCACAAATTGTCGAAGTTTTATTAAATAAACATCTTGATATAAAGGTTATAATTCATAAAGCTAACCACACTTAACCGTTTCTTATACACAACATAACTTAGACATCTAACCTATTCCCGTAATGCAACATTTTTCATATTTATTAGTAAGTGGCGAAGCGAAACGGAGTCACTAACTTCGTGTTGTCCGTCTGTCCGTCCGTCCGTTCAAGCAAAAACTCGAGAACGGCTGAGAATTTCCAAATTCTGTTTTCACCATTCGACAGCTAACCAAAAAGGCTTGTTTGCTAGTGATTTTGAAACTGATTGGTCAACTTTAAATATCTTCAATACCGCTGTCAGACTAGCAGCATATTTTTCTACTGCTTCGCCACTTCGCTAAGCGTTGCAAGCTTTGTAGGTTTATTTAGGATGATGTTTTTGTACCTCATAATTTAAATTTTTCTATTTAGAAAAACTCTATCTACATATATTATTGCTTTCCGTGTTGCAACGGGCTAAAAATAAATTTTAAAATGGAAGTCTTTCATCTTTCTTTATTTTTTCCATTGGGTTTTGTAACCATCTCTTGTATTCTGGTCGGTTGTTATCCAATCTTTTTAGTTCTTGTTCTGATTTTTTTCTCTTCCTTTCAATTTTGTATATGTAGTCCTGCTATTGCATCCGTTGTCGTCTTCTTTCTTTTTTTCCCTCCGATCTTGCTTCCATAACTTGCTTTGGCACTCTCATGTCATTATGCAGAATACTTGTCCAAACCATTTAAGTTGTTTTTATTCTAGTGGTGTTACCTCTACTGATTCTCTTATTCTGGTATTTCTAATCCTATCGAGTCTAGTTTTACCCGCTATCTTCTTAAGGTAATGCATTTCTACTGCCTGTATTTTACTTTTACTTTTCTCGTTAAATACTCAGCTTTCAAATCCATATTCTAGTACTTGTTTATATATTTGTAATTTAGTCTTGGTTCCCATTTCTGTTTTCCCGATTAGGGTATTCTTTAGTTGGTAGTATACGTGGTTTGTCTTTGTTATTCTATTGTTTATTTAATTGTCTATCTGTCCATTTTTACGAATTGGAGAGGCAGGCGTGTAAATAGCCGCTCTCGTGGTGCGGTGTGGGATACGTAGTACGGCCCGTATTGGAACGTCAACCGATAAGGCCCAAATCGTCCCTTAAACGGCCGTCGCGTAAGCGGATGGGGGCGGCTACCGATATCAACCAACGAGTATTGCCAAATCGCTCACCTGAATCGGCTTCGGCTTCGTCGGCGATGGTTCCACGGTGGCCACCTTGCTGCGCTGTCTTCTTGTATGTTGCGGGTGTTAAGACACGACCGAATTGGCCGCGCTGCGGATTGCGAATGTTGCCGGGCTTCGCGCCTGGCTTGGCGGTAGGTCTTTTGCGGGCAATTTTCATTCGACAGCACCTTTCATATCAAAAGGTGCCGCCGACGGCATATGCAGACTTGTCGGCTGAGCAAAAGCCCATATGACGTTTTGTGTGCGATGGCAAACGTAGCAGCAGATATCAAAGGCCCGCATGCCGCCGCGATATAAAGCGGTTCAAGGGCGAAAAGGCCGCCACACCACTAATTATTACACCTAGATATTCAAATCTATCTACTCATTCTATTTCTTTTTCGTTGCATTATATCTTTTTATCTTCTTGGTTTCCTTCCTAATTTTGCTACGTTATTTTTATTTTGCAAAATTTTCGGTTTCGGTCGCTAAGTTTTTGCCACTGTTTACTTTCATTTGAATATAATTCACTATCATTCGTTTCAATAAAATTTCGTTAAACCCTATAGTTTAGTTTTATGCATAGGGTCCGCTCTGCTTTACCTGTAAAGCAAATTTTCACTTGTTTCTTCATTTACTTTCATTCCCTTTTCTCTAATGAGATTATTCCGTATACCACAATGCACAAACGAGCGTCTCCATATTTATGTAACCAAAGGAAACAAAGGCTGCCGTATAAAATAAACTGATCAAGGTAAAACTGAAATTATTATGGGATGTATGTTCATAATGTGTTGCAATCATGTTCCTCATCTAAGTCAGTACTGGTCGAGTCATCCATTTCTTGGCAATGAAGCCATAAAAAATGCGATATGTGTGACCGATTTATTTCGTCAAAAATGTATTTTGTGCCTCCTAACAAATCCAAGTATTGTTCCAAAACATATCATATGGATGATGTTGTTCAATGCTTGGAAGAAACGTTTAGAAAACACCGACAAGACAGTGTGTATCAGAGCATCTATGAATAGATGACCAATTTAAAGATAGAGCCGACCAAATGATGGGTCTCTACTAATTAAACATAAAGTCAAAAATATGGTAGAAGGTGTTCTATAGACTAGCAATGGTGGAGCTGTAAACGCATGGGCCCTATATAAAGAATCGAAGAAGAAAAAATCTTGTTTTTTGAAATTACTTGTTCCATTAGCTGAAGATTTCTCTGAAAACAGATAGCAACAGTAACAAGGGATACTAGAGCAGGCAGACTATCGAGCAAGATGAGAGAATTGGGCAACGTTTCTCCCCGCTTGCCAGTAAAAGGTGATACGAGAAAACGTTGTAGCAGCTGTTCAAGAAACAAAAAACAAACATGTACAATAACAGTGTATGAATTATGTAACATTCCCTTGTGCAAAAATCGTTTTGCTTTGTACCACAAGTATATTAGGTTGTAAGTATCAAAATATTAGCTTGTAACTACCATGTAGTGTAGTGTTATATACAGAAAAATATTTTTGTCTTATAATAGAAGTTTTGTTTTATTGTGCATATTATATAACAAATAATAAATTTTCAAATACAAATATAAAAAAATGTGTTTAGTATATCTAAACGGCTGGTAACTATGTGTACCATATAGCGGGACTAACGGTACATGTAGGTACCGCCCTATAAATAAAAAAAACTTTAATATTTGCATAATATATTTACGCCAACTATTATGAAAAAATAAACATTTTTTTTTAGTTTATTTATATTTGTCATTTTTTGCGGTAGAGTCATATTCAATTGAAGACCGCCCTAAGATGATTAAAGAACACTACGAAAATGGTGAAAAAATAAAAAACACCTATCGAGCTCTTCGCGATTATTTCGGTCGTCATTACCGTCCAAATAAGACCACCATCGGTCGTTTGGAGCGAAAATTCGAGGCCACTGGTTCTGTTGGTGATATGCGAAGCAGTGGACGACACACCGACAAATATCGCTGCGGCGAAGGAGAGTGTGAAAGAGGATCCAAAAACCTCAATAACTCTTCAATCGCAAGAATTGAGCATTTGGACCAGTTTACGCCGCATTATGCACAAAGATTTGAATTTACACGCTTACAAGATCCAATTGACTTAAGAACTCAAGTCATTTGACCATTTCAACCTATGTGTGTTCTCTGATTGGCTCCACCAACATTATGCAATTGATCCGAACTTTTCATCGAAAACTATCTGCAGTGATGAAGCGCATTTCACATTGAATGGGACGGTGAACAAGCAACACTGTCGTATTTGGGCCAACGAGAATCCAAGAGAATATCTAGAACATCAATGCATCCTCAAGAAGTGACTGTTTGGTGTGCTCTGCGGTGAAAAGGTGTCATTGAACCTTTTTTTTCGAAAATGAGGCTGGAAATGCGATTACTGTGAGTTCTGAGCGAGACCGCGGCACGATTAATGACTATTTATTTTAGAAACTGACATGTTTATTTTCAACAAAACTGCGCAACAAGCCACAGAACAGGTGCGAATATCGAGTTATTGCAGCCGAAGTTTGGTGAACATTTAATTTAGAGAAATGGAAAGGTCAATTGGCCTGCTCGTTCGGGCGATTTGAGGTCTTTAGACTTTAATATTGAGATATCTGAGAAGGTACGTTTACGTCGATAAAACAACCTCAAGAACAACATAATTGTCGAAATAAATGCCATTGAAAATTTCGACCATTATATCGACGCCTGTAAAGCCAGCGGTGGTAAACATTTGAGTGATATCATTTTCCTTACATAAATGGCACACATAAATGTTTAAAATAATATACCCTACTTGATTATACAACTATTACTATAGTTTCAATAAGCGTTTACTTTCCTGTGCCTGAATTTGCAGACCCTTTATATTATTTTTTGTAGCTCATATTCTAGTTCTTGTAGTTATTTTCTATTGTTCCAGATCTCACATTTTTCGTAGTCAGCAATATATTTATTTGGCGTGGTTGTGTCCTTATTTTTCTAATTTATACTTCACCAGAATACATGACGCAGACTAGTTTTCCGATGTGGAAGTGTGGAAAATGTTTCTACCAACTTGAGATGTTTCATTACTGGAACATCTACTCTTTTATAGAAAAAGGCAGATCTAAAATAATATTCAAATTCATTAGCTAAACAAGAATTTCATTTAATTTAATTTCCCTATTCAAAAAACTAATGAATAAGCCCAATTATCAGTAACATAAAATTAAAAAAAAAAACAAAGGCACCACTCAAAAACATCTGAATACTTTTAAATATGCTCCATTTCTCAATATTTTTAAAACTGACAACAATGCTAATTATGTAATCGGGTGATTATCTAAACGGTGGCCCAAATTGAATGCCCCATTTAAATTCGCATTTTTTTGTTGGCTAGCGGTCAGCAATTCCGATATTTCATCAAATGAATCAACAGTCCGAAAATTGATTACACCATTTGATGAAACTGGATCGATAATAAATGCAACACCTCGTGAGTATTGACGCAATTTGCGGACTATTTTCATTGACAATTCGTTTTTAAAACATCACAAAATAGACTTCAGTTTAGTCGAAAAAACATCTTTAGCGATGAGGTACATTTCCGACACTACAAATTCGTAAATAAACCCACTTTAGGGTTCGGAAGATGGTCGCGTAAGTCATGCATAGCAAATATTTCTAATGAGTCACCGTTTGATGTAGACTTTGGGCAAGTGGCATGTAAGGTCAATATTTCTTTAAAGAATGATGCTGGAAATTCTGTAACTATAAATGGCAGCATGAATTTGGAACAACTGAGCTTTCAGCAGAAAGGTGCCATCTGCCACACCGCTCGAGCAATAATCGACTAATTACATCAATAATTTCCTGATTGCATAAATTCCGACATCAACTGGCCAACAAAATCATTTGATTTAACATGGTGGGACTTCTTTAGGTGGGATTACCTAAAATCCAATATCTATGCCAACAATTCACATTTGACGAGCGCAAAAACAAAATCTGACATGTTATTTATAAAATTGATCAGTACACGTGTGAAATTGTAATCAAAAATTTTGTAGGACGAAAATTTGCAACCGAAACTGATATGGTCATTTGTCGGACATATTTTTTTTACTTTAATACTCAATAAATATCCAATTATTAAAGCAATTCAAAAATGGTTTTATATAGGGGTTTTTATTAAGGGCGCTCAAGTTTTAAATTTAAATAAAACAAGTTGTGTATGAGATATTATTACATTTTTTTTATTTGAAAGAGTATTTTATTACATTATGTATGGAATATGACATCGGGCAAGTGGCCAGCGCGCCTTCGCTGAGCGGTGCGTATCCGAGAGGGCCAATTTTCGATGACTCGACCGCATAAATCGGGCTCGATATCATTGATGGCATTAATTATATTGACTTTTAAGGCATCAGTCATCTGCGGCTTATTCTCATAAACCCGTGATTTAACGTAGCCCCTCAAGAAAAAATCTAATGGCATTAAATCTCGGTGGCCGTCTTGGAACCACATCTCGTTCAGAACAATATCCTCCAATTTAGGCCAAAAAAATTGGTTATCATCGGCCTGAATCTCTCGCTGGTGACAGTTATGGCGGTGCCAGCTTTATTTTGGAAGAAGTACGAGCCAGTGACCCCGCCGGACCAAAATCCACGGCAAACAGTTACTTTTTCTGGATGCATTTGCAGCTGATGGATTTCATGTGGATTGTTGTTCTCTCAAATGCGACGATTTTGCTTGTTGGCGTAGTCATTTATCTAAAAATGAGCCTCGTCGCTGAAGATGATTTCCCGTCCGAAATCGGAGTCCACTTCCAACTGCTCGAGAGTCCAGTTCCTGGGTTAATTGAAGTTTGTACGGGTGCAGGCCCAAGTCCCGACGTAAAATTCACCAAGTTGAGGTCTGCGAAAGGCCAAGTTCTCGGACGCGACGAGGAATTAACTGCCTTAGGTTATCTTGCACACTTTCATTCACTGCACCAATATTTTCTGCAGACCTCACGTTTTTACGACGTACAGGTGTTGTTTAATTGTTACCTGAACCAGTTGATTCGAATATATATATATATATATATATATGTATATATATATATATATATATATATATATATATATATATAATAGATAGATAGATAGATATAGAGGCAAATTTCTGCAACTTTACTGCAGTTTTTCGCTTCTTACACCACATTTTGCGATCTTTCCAATCTCCTTCCTCCAGATTTCTTGCTTGCATTGCTATTGTAACCTTGTCTTCCCTTTTTCTCTTTTGCCATGGAACCTTTTCGTATATTCTTTGAGTCCACCTTTTGTCGGGCATTCTTTTAAGGTATCCGTGCCAGAGCAATTGTTTTTGCTCAGTTACGTCGATTATTGATTCATGTACATCCATACGTTCTTTAACGTCTTCATTGCGTTTTCTACCTAAACGGGATACTCCCAAACTTCTTCTCCAGTAGTTCATTTCCATCGATTTTGCATTTCTTATTTATCATCCATACTTTCGAACCGTATGTGAATATGCTATGTACAATTGTTTTATATAACATTTTCTTTTTTGTTTTTATCTTTTTATTTTCTAGGGTTGGGTTAAGTAACTAAATTGTTTAAGTTTCCTGGGCTACTTTATTTAATATATTTTTGTCGCTTATGCCTTCATTTGTTATAGTAACATCTAAGTACTTACACTCTGTATAGGCTTTTATAGGGCCTTTGTCTGCTTTGAACCCCTTCTACCATATATTTAGTTTTGTTCGGGTTAATTAGTAAACCCCATTTATTAGTGTATTCCTTTGCCAATTTGCGTATCATATATTCACTATCTTCTTCGTCGCCAACGGTAATGATCTGATCCGCAAAAAGTAATATATGCAAAATATTATCTCCTATCGGTATCCCCATTCTGTGATACTTTTTGGCTCAGTTTTCTAGTGCTTGTTTTGTTATATATATATATATATATATATATATATATATATATATATATATATATATATATATATATATATATATAATAATTTAAAATTTAAATCCACCTTTCAATTTCAGCTACTTTTTAGAACTGATCAGCCATGCGTAGATAAATTTTCTTATAATAATATATAAGATAATTATCTCTTCTCTGTGTATTTTACGATTAATAAAAAAACAATTAAATGGTGTATAGGACGTCTTCTAAGTATTAGGTTGGTGGGAAAGTATTTTAAATCGCCGTTTTGCTAAAACTAAGCTCCTTCATTTTAAATTGAATGATATAGCTAACGAAATATTAAAATATATCAACTAGGTAACGTCTTGTATTTTTAGATGTGACGATATACGGGAGATCGGGGCATGTTTTCCCTTTTTTTAAATTTATTTTTCATAATTTTTCGGTTTCACTATTTATCGAGTTTAAGGCATCATTCGTCTTCTTATATCTTAAGCTACACATTGATACATATATAAGGAGTAGTTCGCTATAGAATGATGAGAAAAACCACAAAAAATGCAGTACGGAGTAAGTTTTCCAACGATAAAAATGAGTATTTTAAAGAGGATAACAAGTAATAAGAGTAATTTTCAATTCAGAACCTCAATATTTAATTTACTACACGTATTATTATAATAAATACAGTGTGTGAAAATAATAATTAGAAATTGAAAATTACATTTATTTAAAAAACGGATTTTCCATTTATTGCTTTAATTAACAGAAGTCTTTAACATCGCTATCACAATGAACGCAAAGAAAAAAAAATGAATCTCCTTTTGCGCACATCACATGCGCTCATTTTTTCCACATAGTGCATTGAACCCACTTTTGTTTAGGCTTTGAATTCCCAAAAGGTTCAAAACAATAAATGCATAAGCAGTTTTCATCATCATCCTCATCATCACTGCTTTCTTTCTCGTTTTCAGGCATTAATGTTTTTTTCCCTTTTTTCCATGAATCTTGAACCCGTTTTTAGCCGTTTTCTTGTTCTAAGAAATCTATTGTTCTTCCCTAAGTGCATTTTTTATTGGTGTGTCTGTCAAAATTAAAGATTTTCTTTGTCTCTTGCGGCGTTTTGTTTCTTTCCTTGGCGCTGCTTTCTGAAAGGGACGAACTTCTTCGGAAGTAGGGATGCGTTCTTTTGATGTGGAAGGGACTGCCAGTTCGGCATCGCTTGAGTTAGGATGGCGGAATGAAGGATAAATTCCCGAAACCCGGAAACCCAGATATAATGTTAACTGGAGTCGCTGCTTGGGAAGTGGCTGTAGCGAAAATAGATGGGACATCGTAGATAGTCATAGGCCTTTTATTAAGACAAATCCAACTGTCAGAAGCAGTACTGACATGCTTTTTAAGTGGACCATATACAACTCGGTCCACAACAGTGTGGTAGAAACGACAGCAAAGTTACGCCATTGTCCTTAAAGAAATCGAGCACTTCTGCAGAAAGATGGGATTCATGATTATCTAACAGTAGCAGGCATGGATTTTCTTTCGAGCGTCGTGAATAAGACACAAAGTACTTAGCAAACTTAACAAAATTTGCTTCCGTCATCCAGCCTGATGGGTTTGCATCCCCCGCGCATCCCAAAGGTCCGTCACGAATGAAGTGATCATGGAATTTCACTCTTGGAAAAATTAGTGACTAATGTGCTTCTTTTTGCCGACGTTAATTTGCCTATTTATTTTAATCCACGAAATGCTACTATCCTGTCTGGCTTTTGAACGGTAGTGACCCCTGTTTCGTCCATGTTCCATATATTATTAGGCCCTAACTGCAACCGATGTGATACTGTTTTCAAATTTTCGAAAAACATGTCAACATTTGTCCTGTGGAAAGCTGGTCGCTCGGGACATGCTTGTAGCCTTGGGGTCCTAATAGATAGTTCTTTGTTTCTTTTCAAAAAAGACGTAAACCAATCAGGTCCCCTCATTTCATTTTCTGTCCAATTAAAAGGAAATGTTCTGTTGCAAGTCCTAGCTTAGGTATATGCAAATGGCCTAACATCTCTGGGAGTTAACCCAAAATATATGTCTCGACGAGCATTCTTTCTTGTTCAGGTTGAAAAACCTACAAAGACAAATCACCAAAATAGGCCTAATTAGTATTCTGGTAAGTTAGCTCTACAATATGATCAAACATGTTATTGACCTATGCTTACTTTTTGTTTTTTTGTGTGTGTAACCGATCCATGGTATGTTCAATGGAGGTGTTGCAGGCTGAGCTACTTTACGAGAGGCCTCTAATGCTGAGGCACAACTGCTGCAGGCATAATTATTGAAGTCGTCTTATGATTATTCCAATAGTTGTTTAAAGTTCGACGATTAATACCCAAATCTAAGGCTCCTCGCCTAACAGTGGCTTCCTGTCTAATTGCTTCAAGAGCTTCATTTATTTTATCACAGCTGTGATCGCTTCGGTTGGTCTTTCTTTTATAATTTCGAACCATTATCAATCTGCAAAGAAAGAATAGTTTGTAATAATTATCATAGGTATATTTTGTTCTATTTAATTTTGCAAAAATTAAAAGAGTGTGTCGGTCCGAAATTTTAATTTAAACATTTTACATAATTTATTCACATAGTTCTATTATTTCATAATTTTACATTCACGTGTAACGTTATCGTCCCTTATTTAGTTATTCAACGGAAACAATTTAATTTGCGAACTAATGAACTGCCAAAAACACATGGGCTTTCTTTGCAAGTTTCATGGGGTAAGTTTTTCCATAGGAATACTTGCCCCGCGTATTTTTGGAAAACACGCCCCGATGCCATATTTTATCTTCGTCATGACATCAACTAATGAAGATGATATTTATTTACAAAAACAAACCCATAGCTAGAAGCAGAAATAGTTTCTCTTTCAACGTATGTAGCAACGAAACATCTAGCTTAATAGGTATATGTTTTACCACTGAAAAAGAGTTTTCTGAAAAATTTACTCATCGATGAAAAAACACAAAAATGAATCTCCTACTACAAACAATGAAGCAAACCAACTGAATGTGACGTGGAAGGTGCGGACAGTGTTGCCACGTGGATCACTACCGCGAGTGGAGCGGTCTACCGGCTGGTTCGGGAATTATTACGCGTTGGAAAACATGTTCCGTGGGAAAACCTGCCTCGGTCTCTTCTAATTTGACTTTTTTATTTGATTTTGGGGTTCTTTGCTACTCCGCGGAGGAGTGAAACGACAACGACAACTCAAATAAAGTAACTGTTTTCGCTTAATTGCACTCTAGTACAAATTTTTTTGGATATTCTGTACATAAAACCGTTTCCAAAGATCAAGTAACCGAAAGTCAAACCATTAATTTACAGAAATGGAAACGTCTGAATTTGAATGCAAATGCTATCCCGCAAAACTAGTTTCCGAAGAACGATGCTGCCCGGAAGATCCCTGCGTTTCTATTCGAAAATTGGTGGAGCTCATGGAAGACCCTCTCTCTGCAGATTTGTACAGCAGGACACGTAATCATCCTCAACGACTTCATCAAAACTTGTTCGTGTGGATTTGTATCCTTACACTACAACCTGCAATTTTTACTCGAACGGTGTATTACTTCTTACAAAATCCACAGTGGGTAAGAGATTTGCCGTACATCATGAGACTACTAGAAGTTCTCGCCAAGCGAACGGATAGAATTTGCTTGTATAAGAAACCGTTACACTCCCTCTTATCGCTTTGTGCAATACTGCCCATGCTAATTCCGAGCATCGGATGCCATAACATACAGCAGAGACTTACAGGAATATTTTTCCTTCTTGGGTTAGTGATTACCATTTTAACTTTATTTTCTACAAAGGCATTTCTTAGGCTACTTCCTGCTTTGGGTTCAAAATAAAGAACTGCAAAATATGACAGTCCACGCTTTATGCCAACTTTTGCAAAGTAGAAAATCGATGAGAAATAATCGTTTGACTTCGGAGCTGTGTTATGCTGCGGCCGAAAATAGTCAACTGCCAAAAATAATTAGCCAGCTCTTAGAAATTGCTGAAGATGATCTGTATGTAAAGTTGTTAGACATTTCTCTGAAGCTGGTGGACATTTCTACAGTTGTCTGTAAGTTGAAAATTAATTTACTTACAATTTCTGTTACAATTACTAAAGCTAATTTTCATTTAAAAATACTAGGTGACCATTTTCGTTTCTTATCTTTGTTACTCAAAAGTCTCAATTATTTTCAATTCTGTTTTTTTAATAGTCTACATTGCTATGGTGCAAATAACGATTGAAACAAAGATTAATGGTAGCAGTTACGATGTAACATTTCCAAACTTTAAGAATAGATTGTCTAACTATCGATGCTTCTATTGCTCTCAACATCATCTTTTGACAGTTATTTCTGGTATCGTTGCGACTGCGACAGAGATGATTTAAGAAGTTGTAAAAAGTCGACTGAGTGCTGCAATTGGATGATAAATATTTTTATAATGTGGCAAATACAAAAATAATACTGGTTGTTTACTGCTCGTTTTCTGTTTATGGACAGTTAGAACGTTGCCCTTAAGTAGAGGATGCTCATATAATCTGTGCGCATGCCAATACCGAGTCTTAAGTGCCGTAATGCATTGCCCTTTTGAAGGAACTGATTATACATATATCAACATTAATTAAATTGACACTTGGAAAGACAACAGAGACGTATCTAGCTATAAAATGCGTAACATAAAATAATGCAATAGATATAATTTATATTAACTTTTCCATTAATAGAACATTTAGAAATCAGGACTTAACGGTGATTATCCGATCAAATCTCAAATGTGCTCAAAGCTTGCAGTTTTCTTTCTCAATGTTGAATAAAGCTAAAATTTCCATGACTTCCTACTTTAATGCCGAAAGTGAATAATGGTATTATCATAGTTGTTGTTGTATATAAGGTTCAAAAATAAAAAATAAAAAGCCATTAAATCCTCGAAACTTTAAATTTCTAATCTAGTTGTGTAAACTCGCAGTTGTAAGTTTGTTCTTAATTTGAAAACTACGGTTAATAATTGTTCAGTCACTATAGGGGCTTAATAATTATAGGAAAAGTGATTCAGAAAGAAACGAACCTTATTAAATTGAGATACAACGACTTCTACCACTGTCTTTTCCGAACACCTAGAGTCTTGTTGAACAATGCCTTGGCTTTCTATAAATTGCAGAGTATGAGCTCTTAAACATGATATTGGACACGGCATCGTTGTTGAAATGATTAAACAGTCAAGTTCGTAAGTAGGATATGATGCCATCGAAGGACCATTTTGTATTTCTGGTGACTTTGCGGCTGCTGTTACTAAAATAAATCTTGCAACTACGCTATGTCCTATTATTTATTTATTTATTTAAGAAACCTACTAACAAATACTTCTAAAATATGACAAATACAAAAATAACAAATGTTACTGCTTGCTTACTATTTATTGGCCGTTCATAGTACTTACTTAATCCTATGGCGTTTCCATTCTTCGAATATAAGGCAATTAAAGTTGGGTCACAATGTTTTTCGGCTGCATAGCCCCTCTCCAGTATTTTCTTTCTTGTGCCTTTTGTTTCATTTCATGCCACTTAATGTTACATTTTCCGCTGCACTTTTCAATTTCTCTATCCACGTTCTTCTCGGTCCTCATTTATTCTTCTTTTTATAAGGTTTTGCTTCGAGCACTCTTCTTGTCCTTTCTCTTTCCCCATCTCCATTACATCTTCAAATCATTTCAATTTTCCTTTTTGTAAAGTATCTTGTATTGGTTTTGTTTTCAAGATTTCTTTAAAAGTATTGTTCTTTATTTTATATTCTTCATTATGTGTCTTCTAGCTTTCAATGTTCTACCCTATATTGTTCTACTTGGCTTTTACTTTTCTGATGGCTTTATTCAAAACTATTGCGAATTACTGTTGGTACAGCAAATTAACTCTTACCCGAGCTGCATGGCAAGTAACACCGTTCTGGAGGAACAACATTTGTTCCAGATCCTATTGCCCAGTTAGGGCCAAAACAAAATACAAAATTTCTAGCGTCATCTTTAAAACGTATGAGTGTATTCCGCTGCTTACTCAAAATCCACGCCAAATAGTGACTTCTTAGAATGCATTTGATTTCTATGAGTTACGTGAGGATTTCTCGAACCCCAAATACGAAAATGTTTGTTTACAAACTCGTCGACTTGAAAATGCGTCTTGTTACTAAAGATGATTTTTTAACTAAACTGAGAATTCACTTCATGGTGCTGTAAAAACCAGTTAACAAATTGTTGCCTGCATAATAAGCAAGCTTAAGCTCTTGCGTCAATTAAATTTTGCATACAAGAAGATGTAGATCTTTAGTTTTTTGAAATGTCCAACTATTGTCTACGATACCGAATCGATGTTTTCGGCTTTCAAAGGACACGTTAATTAATTCACGGATCTTACTCCACGCCGATACTCACGAGGTCTTGCATCTGTTACCATTTCAGTTTCATCAAATTTCGTAATCAGTCTTCCGACAATTAATTTAATATTACACATATTTACTAATCCGAAGAAACTTAGATGATACACTACCGCTCATGGATATATGGACACTTTATTAAAATTCAATTATATAGTAAATATTACACTTTTGTATAATATAAATATATGAATAATATAACTATAATTTTGTTTGTTTAACCCTCTACTAGATTTTCACGCTAAAAGTTTCCTTATACCTAAATGTAGGATGTTCCGAATGCGTTCGTCCATCTCAACAATGTCTCTAACCTTCACTTTCGATCAGCCAACACAATATGTTGAATTTTGTTGATCATTTCCTCGATAGTTACTTTAACGGGGCGTCCTGATCGCAGAGCGTCGCTCGTTCTGATTCGACCACATCGAAACTCCGTAAACCACTATAGACCATAAAATGTAAAGGAACAGTTCCCGTAATACTTTTTCAACTTCTTTTCGGTGCTTTTCGGTTTTCCACACAAAGGTCATGTTTAATCAACGGAATTTACTTTTTTTGATTATTGCAAAAATGTTTTTATGTCCCTATTTCTTCTTCTAGATGTTGTTTGTATTAAAAAAACCTGTGCGCCATCCGGAGTTCCGGATTCCGAGTACTGCTTACTTACAGTTAGTTTTTTACGTCTCATTTTGAATTTTTGTGTGCAATGGTCCATGGTACGCCTCTTACCATAGCAACTCGTCTAGTCATTCTCATTTTACATCGAGAAAGGCTCAAACCTTATAAATCTGCGCTCTTCTTCGTCTCTTTCTAGTAGGCACTCGATAAGAGAATTAGGATGGGCAGTAAGCCGATTGTGGTAGCACACTGTATTTTTGAATCTCATTAATTGTAAGAATATTATGGTCGCGCCGTATAACTTCATTCGGTACATACCATAGGGCCTTTACTCTTGATCTCAAAGTCTTAGCTTGGAATTGTCTTAGTATGTCAATGTTTGAATTACTGGCTGTTACTTACAGCTATATTCCGTAGGTCCAGACTAGCTTGATGATAGCTTTATGTGGCAATAGCTTATTCTTGAGGGATAGCTGAAATCTACGCCCTAGTAGCCAGTATATTCTGCGGTATATTTCTCCTAGTTATATTTGTTTGGACCAGATGTGCTTTTTCCAAGTCAACCTTCTATTAATATGGACACCCATATATCTGACATTTCCTTCTTGAGCATTTTTTGGTCATTTATTATGACAGGGGACAAGTATCTGTACAAGTTGTAAAAGTTATACGAACTGATTTAGAACCATTAACTTTAATGCGCTACTTCTTGAACTATATTTGCGTATTCAGTAAACTTGAAGAGTTTGCAATGCTATTTGCCAATCAGGGTGAGAAAGCTAATACGTCTGCGTCATCGCCTAATGTTGCTGTCATTGTTTTTTCAATGGTAGGAAGATCTGCAATAAATAAGATATACGGAATCTGCCTTGGAGAAACTGATAGAAAATAGAAGAGTTTGTTTGGTATTCTCCAAATTTAACTAAAGCATACATTCTAGTGCTCTCTCTACATTATTTAATCTAGTTTTTTCAACCCGTGACTTGGTATTTTAGTATTTTGTTATATTCTTATAATATAAGTTTTGTTTTTTCAACAAACATTTAATTTAAACGCTTAAATCCGGACATATTTGAATTTGAATATCCCGCCATATAATACTGCCCCGATAGGTTGATGGTGTTCGTAAAAGCCATATGCTCTTAAAAAACAATCATAATCTCAAAAATAACGAGCTGTTACGAACAAGTGCGAAGTACAACCGAAGAGCCACGGTTATCCAAAGTTTTTGCGCTGGGCGTTCGGCGACTGAAATAATTCGGTTCTTCGGGTGCCCGAGATCAACTGTGTACGACATTGTTGCGAAATAGGACCCTTCCGAGAAGTCTAGAAAAGGTTCTGCTAAATCGTCGCGAAAGAGTCATTTGAAAGAACTTGTGAATTGGACTCAGGCGGAGAATTCGGGGCAATGATTAAGAAAATTCGGTGTCAGTGGATGGAAATTGTTGCCTCGGGAAGGCAATATGTAATTCGACAGGATGGTGCACAGGCACATAAGAGCCATTCAGTCCAAAACTGGTTGTCGGGTAATGTGGACATATTTTGGTCTAATTAATTCTGACTCCCCAATAGCCCCGATTTGAACCTCCTCGATTACTATGTTTGAAGAGTAGTCGAAAGGGATACTAACAATTCCAGGCACCCTAATGTGACATCTTTACGCACCTCTATCAAAGCAGCGTTTGCCAATATCCAATGAGACTAACAAAATATTTGATCAGATGATAGATCAAGATATTGTTTTGCCGTAAAGTAATTTCGCGCAATCCCCTTTGTGAGGCAAAAATCAAGTAGATTTTACGTCCGTCAGTTGGTTAATAAATAAGTTGTCATGTGGAGATATAACCATAGTTATTCAGATTAATTTTAACAGCTCGCTCCCTTTAGAGAGTATTATCCTCGAGTTCCAATATTAGTTTTTTGTATTATAGTCACCATCGATGATAAATCGATTCCCTAGCGTTTTAAAGAAGTTATTGGATTGATTTTGTCTCATTGAATGTCAAGAAAACAGTAGACAGTTATAATTGTAACTGGACCAACACTTGTTGCTTATATATATTCATACTGGTATTTATCTATTACGTAATGTCTAATAGAACTTTTAATTACAGTGGCAGTGCCTCTATCGGCTGTTCTATGAGGTTGTTGTGTGTATATACTACAATGTGGATAAATAACTTCTGTTTGTAAAGTGGGTTTTAAAAATCATGGCCATATCTAATTACCTATGTATTGTTAAATATGTGCAACTTTTAGTTGTGATTAGCTAAGTCATTGACTTTCAAATTACAATCTTTAACGTTTGAACCATTATTTAAGTTTAGTGACTATGGCTGTTAAAAGTGCACATTTAGCTGGATCGTTTTTGGATTTAGCACAGCTTATTGTAGAATGGGCACTTTCAAATTTAACATACCTTGGTTATATCACGTATAATGTTTTGATATGTCCATACCTTTGATAGCTTTGATGCACTGTGGTACTTCCCTTTCTTGGCAGAGCGATTCCATGGTTGCTTTAACATGTAGATGCTTGACTATATATTTTCTTATTGAATAAACAACATGGATAAAAGATACATCTAAAGTTAAAATTTTAGTTTTATTTATAAAAAATAATTTTTATTCATTTTAATGGACATTAATGTTTATACTAACTTAAAATATATTTTAATTAATAATATTCTAAAGAAAAAATTTACTAAATAGTATTAAACTACTCTGACAAAGCTAGGTTTTGATTGATACGCAAAATGTGGCAAAATATTCCTTAATCGCTTTCACCGTATGCAACTCTAAAATTGTCGACAAAATATTTATATTAGTATTTTTTTTAGGTCACAGAATGATAAATGAAGGCGCCATAGACTTCTTATTAATTCGTCTGGACCCACATTGGAAAACTAGAAAAACCGACCTACCTCCAATTGTTACAAAAGACAATATAGTGGACCATTTTGCTATCTCCTCTAAGATAATATGGAAATTGTTGAGCAGCCTTAAATCCACAACTTATGATATTAAAAAAATCAATGCCGATCTTAGCTTTCAAGCCTTTTGGTACTTCAGTGTGCAGCAATTCCTTATTACCATTTTTACACCTTTAATTTAAGGAGTCTGCGGTATGCTTTACGAACTTTTACAGCGCAAAAAGGAAACGAACTTAACAGAAACCACATAATGGGAACCATCCTGCAGTGCCTAGAAATGTTTTCTGTGGATTTAGTTAAAACCGGCTTAGGAGAAGGTGGTGAGAAACTTTAACAAAAAAGTGAATAGTAATATATTTTTTAAAGATATTACCGTATTGAGCACCGCGATGGAAATCGGAGCTGAGGGAACTTGGGCGTCCGAAATTTCATTTAGCACAAACGACCTCGATTATGAATTTAAAAAGATGGCCTTACTTGCTTTGTGCTACTGTGCCAAACAGTCGAACTGTACAAAAGTACCGAGAACGCATGTATGTTTATGAGCTGATTAAATTCGTATTACCATTGCAGGCTCTTCAAGCAAGAAGAATAATACCAACGCTTTTGAATATAATTGTGCCTCAAGTAGAAACTGTTTGGCATCCGGAGCAGCATCAAAAACTGTCCAGCATTAGCCTACATGCACTGCATGTCATTGCACCACAATGCGTGGAAGACTTTTTTTGCTATAACGGTGTCCTAAGGTAACGTACTGCTAGAAATGCATGTGTGTAAGACTGTAAATTTATTTTAGAATATTAATGTTAATTGGTTGCTTCTCAGTAAAAGAATATGATATGTTTATTTTGGAAAGTGCCTTAAATCTACTGCATTCTCTTTTATTGGTGGATAATTATAGAGTAGCTGATCTTCTACTAGATAATGACATATGGTGCGTCCTTAAATGTATGTGTAACAGCCATATCATTTACAGGGTCATCGAGGTAAATCTGTGAAATGTCCAAATGAAGATAAAGTACAAAGAAAATAATTTTATGTATTGCATGAAAGCTGATGCAAAAAAAATTAAATTAAAATTATATGAATTTTTTTAATTAATATATTTATTTGATTAGCAATCAGAATATTAGTACTTTCTATGAGCTAACTCCCAGCGAAGTCACTCCACAGTTATTTAGTTAAGTCTTTTGGCCAGACGTCTAAGGAGAGGATTTTCGTTTAGTGATGCGATGGTTTCGTTTGGGTGAAGTTCTAATGTTCATTGGTGTTTAGTGGCGTACTGTTTGATTACCTCACTCACTTATGGGATGTTAAGGTCTGAGTGGAGTGTTTGGTTGGTCACAAACCATGGAGCGGCTGCCATGTTGCGAATTATTTTTGACTGAAAACGTTGAATAATTTGAACGTTTGATTTACTTGTGCAGCCCCACAGTTAACACCCATAGGTCCAGATTGGTAGAATAGTAGTATTGTATAATATGAGTTTGTTAGCTAGTGATAGCGAATTGTTTTTCCCGATGGTGCAGTACATTTTCTTTAGTCTGAATTTTATTTCCTTTTGTTTCTTAGTGATATGGGTTTTCCAAGTCAATCTTCTGTCAATGTGAAGTCCTAGGTATTTGACTGGGGAATATGCTTGTTGTTGAGAGTGGGCATTCTTGGTGTTTAGTCGTAAAGGTGACGTGCATAGATTTGTTCTCGTTTACCTTGATCCTCCATTTAGACAGCTGTTGTTCGATTTGGTTTAGATGAGTTTTAGTACTGCTGGTCGTAGGATTTTTGTGGCATGTCAGAATCGCCGTATCATTTCCGTATGATCTGTTATGGGTATGTACGAGGTAAATAATAAGTATAGCATAGGTCCCAGGACACTTTTCTGGGGAAGTCCTGCTTCTATTTCTTTTATTTGGGATACTTCGTTTCCAATTTTGGTTTGAAAGTTTCTGCATGTAAGGTACGATTGTAATAATCGGTAGTAATCATGGGGAAGAAGTTTCTTGGTTTTATGCAGTAGTCCTCTATGCCACACTCGGTCGAAAGCTCGACTCACGTCTAGGAAGACTGCGGAACAGAAGGCTTTGTTTTGTGAAGAGGTTTGGATTGTCTTTTTCAGGCGGTGTCATTGTTGGATTATCGACTGTTACTGCCTAAAACCAAACTGGTGATTGGGCAGCCATGTTTCTTGTATTAATTAATAAGCTTTAGTACCAATTTTTCCAGCAACTTGGGCACTACCAGGATTAAGCTGATTGCGTTAAAAAGGATTTGTAGGAATTTGATTCCGTAGTCAGGTAATCATTTGAAAATTGATGTAGTTATTAGATGTAGACCTGGAGCTTTTTTGTTTTTCAGCCATCTAATTTCGTCTTTGATTTCTTTGGTGGTAATTTTGCAAATTATATGAATGGCTTCCATCAGTTGTTGCAATCTTTTTTATTAGTTTAGCTGCATATTTACAATCTACTTTGACATGAGTAATAAGTAAATATTAAAATATTGTATATGGCACTAAAGGAATGTAGCCATTACTATTTTTCTTAATAAAACATAAAAGTTATTCTTGAATCATGTTCTTTCGAGTTTCTATTGGGTGGTTTGGATGTCATACGAAATCGTTGCGATTGTTTAATTTTATTGTCTACATACTATTTCCAAATCTTTTTACCGGGTTTAATTGTTGGCCTACCATGGCGCGTCTACCATCATTTGAAGAGTTTTTGACTAGACTCTTTGTAGTATTTTAGTATTTGACGGCTTTGCACAACCCCAAAGTTGTACTCCATAAGACTATATAGGTTTTAGTATGACTGTCTACATATTGTTTGTGAGAGAAAGTTACGAGCAACATCTAAGCAACCAAGACATTAACCTTATAGTCCAATTGTTTTCTTTTGCCTTAATATGCGGCCTCCAGGTGAATAACCCAAGATATTTAGCTTCAGTCTTGACTGGAATTATTTTGTTTATTATGAACGGAGGACATATAACACGTTTGTTCGTAAAATTTACTTGGGTAGATTTATGATAGTTTGCTATCCATTTTGATAAACCAGTCTTGTAACAGATTGGGATGATTGAAGATATTGTGATGCTGATTCGGTTAATTTGTGAACAGACAGTATGACGGTGTCATTGGCAAAGTGGCGATAGTAGTATACAGTGGTAGTCGAGAGAATTGCAGCTGGGGCTGAAGGGAGGTGCACAAGTCAAGTTCTCACAAATCATTGGTCTCTAACTGTTAGCGGTCACTTTCAGAACACTTTTAAAGAAGTAGAGCACCACTATATCCTCTTCACTAGTCTCAGCAAAATAACTGATATTTGGTATGCATACTATCCCTACATTTCTTAACTATGTAGTAAACTTGCGTCTGGTTTTCTCTCTGCGTAAATTTATTCTAGTATCATCATTCTGCAGTTGTATTCTAGATTTTTCTCGGTTGGCTTTCCTGTAGTATTGAAAAAAAATCCGGATTTACCTCGACAACTCTAAACAAAGTTAATCGACTCTTAATGGACTACAATTTTAGCGTTGTGTAATACCTTGTTTGCACGAGACATATTAAAACTGAACATTCAACGATGCTTAGCCTATCTCTTTTCCATATCGGAAGAGTTATGTAAAAACCAAAGTTTTTATGACACGACAGCTGTTGATATGTGTTCAAAATTTATGAGCAGAGTTACACAGCTTTGCTCAGGAGATCCTGTTTACGACCCAAAATTTTTAATCTGCGCTTTTAGCTTTCTATGGGAAGCAGTAGTGTGGTCGAGTAGAAATCTAAATACGTTTGTGTCAAACGGAATGGTGTATACATTTCTGGATATCGTGCACGTAATTATTTATTGCCTCGTTCTTCCTAAACCTTCAAGATAATTTTTAGGAGTCAACATTTCCGGTAAAAGTATTAGCTTTGGGTGCCTTGGTTGACATGTGTTATGAAGGATCCTGCGTGCCACACTTAATAACGTGGCGTAGAAATGGTAAAGCACTTCTGCCGATGCTTCTAGAAATTTTTAGGGAAGAAAATTCCAAACTGCGGGTGCAAACTGCACCAAACGGAATAATTGCAGGTTACTATGATTTAGAAAGCGGAAGTATTTCTTACTGTTGCTAAACTTTAACAGACATTGAAGCACCATTAATGGGCCAGCAGCAAAGAGACGAAACATTCTTTGGAAATGTTGGGTTAAAGAATAGTCCAGCTATGATTGACCTGTTGGGGAGTTGTAGGCCCAAAATCTACGCGATAATACAGCTTCTTGGCAGCCGCCATGAAATACGAGTCGATCTGGCAAACGAACAGTATCAGTTATATGATCGCGATAATTTGAGTACTCCAGATCAGGTAAGTTTGCATATTACACATGATTTTGCATTTATTTTTGGTTATTGCAGTATAAATTGCACTTAAAAGTTTAATAAAATCTCTCAAAATATCCCGTTACGCTCAACCAACTTTTGCATTTTTTATTTTTTGAATTGTTAGCCAATTTACATAAATGACCCAACCATTCTAAATGTTTTCTTTCTCTGGTATTAATTGATGTTTCTGCCTTTGGATTATTTTCTGTATTTATTATTATTTTCTGTTTTACTTATTTATTCTTGTTCGCGCCAATCTCCTAATTATAATTTATTTTTGAAATTTTAAATTTGATTCCCTCTCATATATGTGAAATTTGTTCACGCGATTTTATACTTTTGCTTTATTAAAACCTGCATTTCGCATTTTTGTTCGCGGCATTACGCACTTGCCTTTGTTCGCGCTTTTGCACTTGGCATTTTTTTGCTGTGCTCTCGCCGACAAATTATCAGCTCGAGGAGGGAACCTTTATACCAGGAAGACGCCCCCGTTTCGTCTGCTGTAAAGATTGGGGTAACTTGTCCTAATTTTTATCCATATCCTTCCCCTTCTTCTTCTGGAAGCCGCAGGACCAACAGCAGGGAACCGATATCTGCGGGAAGCGCCGTTTCCACAGGTTAGTGTTTTTAATTTTAGAGTTGTTTGAAGTGCTCTATTCAAAATTCAAAATTACCTATACAGTCCACTTATTCCGGCCGCACCATTTGGTCCTTCGAGCCGGATTTGAATCATGTTTTTGTTGTTTGTTCCATAGTCGAGCTAGCGTGTGCCGCGTTAGATTAGATATCCTTTTAAACATTGGAGGTTCTAATCGCTTGTCACAGACCTGTTTTGTGAAAGCAAATTTTCACGGTCGAGTTAATTTGCTTGATATTTGATTTATTCAATTGAAAATTTAATTGATTGTTGGCAATTAAAAATTTATTATTTCAAAAATAACGGACAAAGGAATGGCGGAAAATTTGTTAAAATTTTAAATACTAAAAAACAAACGCTTTTCGCTCGTGTATAAAGATTGCACGATTTTGCAAAGAAAATTAATGAGGGACAAAATCTCGCTTATTTCAAAAAGTCTCTTACAATGCACAAAGATACGATTTAAGCATTTAATGAGTTAGAATTTCGAATTAACGAAATTTCTTTAGATTTAGATCCCAACTTTATTCCTAAATTTACGGCAATTGGGAATTTATTGGAGGTTATCGCGAGGGTTGCTCAACAAATTTCGGAAAGCGTGACCACTTCAACAGCTCCTGCCCTACCAAAAACCGAGTCACTAACGCGATAAACCTTCCTAGTTTTGATGGTACACCCCAAAATTGGCCAGTTTTTAGCGAGTTATTCACCACTTTGGTCCACGAAAATCGAAATTTGTCAGATTTAGAGAAGGTGACACTTTTGGTGTCAAAATTACAAGGTTCGGCCTTAACGGTTTACCAGGGGCTTACTGCCACACCAAGTAATTATAAAGTAATTTGGGAAGTCTTGTTTGATCGTTTTAACGATAAAAGGTCCCTGGCAAACAATTATGTTAATCAGGTATATAATTTTAAAACTTTACGTGCGGAATCCAGAGGAGGTTTAACAGCGGTTTTAAATCATTTTTGTGGGCCCATAGCGGCAATTAAACAATTAGGCTTGGATGATATCGGAGATTTTGTGTTTTTGAATCGAGGGTTAGAAATTTTAGACCCGATAACAAGACGCTCCTTTGAAGAGGCACATCGAAACAAAGATATCCCTACCTATCAAGACTTTGTGCGATTCCTACAAAAGAAAATAAAAACTATGCCGTTCGTTAACCCCTCGGAAACTTCAAGACCCAAGATCCCGGAGAAAATTCCACATATCACGCACAATTTTCTAGTCAATCCAGATTCTCGTATGAACGGGAAAATTTGTAAATTTTGCCAAGGGAAAGGTTATTCCCTCAAGGATTGTCGTAAATTTTTAGAGTTATCCCCGTGGAAAAAGTTTGATTTTATAAAAGGTCATCATTGGTGTTTCGGTGTTTCTCACCCGGTCGCCGAGCTCCAAAATGTAGACAATGCATCTCCTGTAATAAATGTGACTTGCCTCATTACCCCTTCTTGAATTCTATCTTTTCCAAAGAGAGTAAACCCGCAGGCCGGTTGTCGGAGGTTAAGACGGCTTTGTGCTCGCTGGAAAATCCTAAAAGGACTGCCATCCCAGAAAAGTCGACAGTTGTTTTGTCAACGGTTGTCGGAAGGGTTTACAACGAGTCGGGGCATTTTCAAAATTTGAGATTCTTGTTAGATTCTGGAAGCCAGTTTTTCTAACTTCAAAGGCGTGTCAGCGTTTGAACTTGCCAATTGAACGCCTGAAATCTTCGGTTTTAAGTCTTGGAGGAGCCCCACAAACAATTTATGGAAAAATCAATTTGACTTTTTCGTCTCGGTTTGATTCCAGTATTTCGTTTACTATTGAGCCCCTTATCGTAAAGAAGATTGTCGACAAACTGCCGTCTGCGGAAGTCGATATTTCCCAGTTGGCTTATCTTCGAAATCTGGATTTAGCAGATGACTCTTTTCACATTCCGGGAGGAATAGACGGGATTTTAGGTGCTGAGTTTGTCAGTCAGATTCTGGGAAACACGACCATCAAAAGTTTATAAAAATTTCCGGTTGCTATTTCAAGCCCCCTTGGGTTTGTTGTTATGGGTAGGGCTCCAGTTGTGCCTAAGTTTGGTTGCTATAAATAAACCGGTTGAGGCGCTCCTTCAAAAGTTTTGGGAAGTTGAGGAAGTCCCTTTAAGAACCCTAGTAAATCAAGAACACAAGATTTGTGAGGAATTGTTTTCTTCAACGGTGAAAAGATCGAGTTCTGGGAAATTCATCGTCTCTTTACCTTTCAAGGAAGATCCACAAAAGTTAGGAAACTCCTACAATCTGGCCTTTCGTCGGTTGTTAGGCTTGGAGGCGCGCTTTCGACGTTTTCCGGTGTTGAAAAACCTCTATAAGGACGTCGTTTGGGATTATTTAGAACAAGGTCACATGTCAGTGACGGCCGATTCTAATTCTGACCTTGGCTATTTTATTCCTCACTTCGGTGTTTTTAAACCCCAGAACGCTTCTACGACACTTCACGTAATATATGATGCGAGTGCGAAAACGAGTTCGGGAACATCACTTAATAATTTACTTTACGTAGGGCTGAAGTTGCAAACCTATATCTTTGACTTGTTAATAAATTTCCGTCTATTTTCGGTTGCCTTGTCCGCAGACATAGAACAAATGTATCGGCAGATTTGAATACGTGCGGAAGACCGAAAATATCAAAAATTGCTATGGAGATCTCATCCAGAGGGTCCTGTAGAAGTGTTCCAATTGAACACAGTTTCCTTTGGTCTTTCGGTGTCTCCCTATTTAGCCTTGCGAAGAGAAACAATTATTTAGTCTGGCACTAATATCGGTTACAAATACTCTTTTAAACATTTTTACATTTTTTGTTTTGGTACTTCTCTCTTTCTTATGAACGCCTTATGTAAGACTTCATACAACTTAAACAATCCTAACCAATTATTTAATTCTGGTTCTAAATTACATTTTAAATTTTTTAGTTTATTTGCTTTTTTATTTTTCTGCTTTAACCCAAGTTTGCGTCTGGCAATTGGGTATTGTTTATTGATACTGGTGGGCAGTACGTTTGTGAATATGTAAAGGTGATTTGGGTTGATTTGGCTTGATTGATTTGCACTCGCCAGGAGTGAGTCCAGTCTTGCAGCTGGTTAAAGTGGGTTTGTAACTTTTCAATAGCAATTTGTGGGTCTTTATCAACAGCGATGATTGCTGTATCATTACCAAATGTGGCTAAGGTGGTGTTGCTTGTAATGAGGATGTCGGCCGTGAAGGTAAGGTAGAGGGGGGATCCCAGGACACTTCCTTGGGGAACACCTGATTTAATTAGATGGTATGGGAAAGTTTCGCGGTTACATTTAGTTTGATAGTGTTTATTGCTTAAGATTTAAGTAGAATGTAATAGGGGGTTGGAAGATTGCGCTTGATTTTGTAAGATGCCGTCATGCCAAACCCGATCGAACGCCTATTGAATATCCAGGAAGGCAGCTGTGCATAGTTTCTTTTTTTCTAGACTAATGAGAATGGTGTTAACGATTCTATGGCTTTTCTGAATGGTAGAATGATGTTCGCGAAAGTGAACAGTCTTTTAAATATTTTGGACATGATGGATAGGAGACTTATAGGCCGCCGGCCGGTAAGATGTTACATTATTTGGCGGTTTGCCTGGTTTGGGAATTAACATGATTTGGGCGATTTTCCAGGTCATTAGGAAGTAAGCTAACATTAGCATACTATTGAATATTGTGATTAACATAACGAGAGCTTTCCTAGGCAACTCTTTGAGTATTCGACTGGTGATCAAGTCAAATACGGGTGCCTTATATTTACTGCATCTTGAGATCTCCTGTTTAACTTCTGATGGGAGTAGGAGTTGATTGGTAGAGTCATTGGACATGGACTATCGAGGTAGCGTGTTATCATAGAATCATTGTGATTATTTCCTTGTGGTGTTGGTGTGCTGAAAACTTCGGAAAGAAAGGTACTGGCTTTCTCTTTATCGGTTTTCGCCCAACTATCGTCTTCTTTTCTTATAGGGGAATGTAAGTGATAGGTCTCTTGAACTTCTCGATTGCTTTCCAAATAGAGTGGTTCTCCGTTGATAGGTTGGTAATATATGCCTCAAATTCATTGTTTTAAATGTTTTGTAGAGCTGCTTTTAGTTGTCTTGCGAGGCTATTGAACTCGATTTTATCAATTCTGTTTCGGCTCCTTTGTCATCTGTATCTGGCTCTCCCTTTTTTTTCTGCAACCAGTTCTCTGATGAATAACGGGGTGTTACTACTAGATTCCATTCCTGAGGGTTCGGATGGTGTACATTTACATGCTGATTCTTGTATTACCTGGTAAAATCGTCGACTGAGGTTCTTATAGTTTAATAGTGAGGTTAATCTTTGATTAAACTACGAAACGAGTCCCAATCCGTTCTTGGCGAGCTTAATTTGGAGAATTTGCTTTGACTAATTATATGTGTACTTAAGGTTACTATTATGGGTGTATGGTCGGATGAGAGGTCCCAGTTTGCTTCAATGGTAGTATAGTTTGAGGCTATATTCTTTAGGACGATGAAGTCTAGTAGGTCTGGTATCTTGACTGTATCCGTAGGCCAGTATGTTGGTTGTCCAGTAGATAAATAAGAACAATTGTAGTTTACGATCGCCTGATGCAAATATCTATCTTTCGTGGTGTTTAGCCTTTATCCCCACTTAGTGTTTTTGGCGTTCCAATCTCCGCCGATTAGGAATTTTCCGCCTAGTTGTTGGAAGAGCGTTTCATAATCAATTATATTTATTCTGTGTTTTGGTGGAGTATATAGCAGTTATATCGAAAGGACCATGGTAGTGCATTAATTTGAATTGTTGTAGTTGTATTTTGTTTGTTTGGTATTGTTGTTGTTCGTAATGTCGTAGGGAATTACGGATGATTATCGCAGCATCTCCGTGGGCTGTTCTATCAGGGTGGTTGGTACAATAAATTGAGTAATGAGGGTTCGAAAAAGGTTGTCTCCGTGAAGTACGTTTTCGGATACAAGCATAACATCTATTTTCTGATCATGTAGGAAGTTGATTAGTTCTTATGGTTTGTAAGACCGTTTGCGTTCGATTCGGCAATGCGAATTGATTTAATTGTTGAGCTTAGTAGTGAGATAGTATTTAGCATATTCAGTATCATGCCGTTTTGATTAATGAGATGGGTAAACATTGCTTTATATTCGTTTAGGAAGGAATTTCATTGAGTTGGTTTACTGCACATGGTCCTGAAACGTTGTTAATGTAGGAGATATTGCTGGTTACACCTTGCTGCTTGCTTAGTCTGGTTATATGCGTTTGCGCGTTATTTTGAGTTGTTGAGGTTGGTTGTATTACTCTGTTTACCTTTAACGCTCTGTAAGTTCCTATATACGGTGCAGCCTTTATAATTTGCTGTATGTCCGCCGCCGCATATCGCACATGTGGCTGGTGTGTTTTTTAATTTTTGCGGTCAGTTTATTTGTGGTTATTGCCGCATTTTACACATTATACGGTCTCGTACAATATGCTTTAGAGAGCTCATATAGTTGACATCGAAGACAGTCGATTACAGTTTTCTTTTGGTGGGGAGGTTCTATAGTTATTTTAATGTTGCCTATGTATTCAATATTGTATATCTCTTTATTGTTCGATAAAGATTCTAGATTAACATAGAACATCATTAGAGGATGCTTGCTTACACCATGCTTGATGTTCAGGATGTTTCTAACAGCGTAACCGTTCTTTTCTAATTCTTGCTTTATATTTGTAGTCGGAGTTGAATAGTGAAGATTTCGGATTACTACTTTATAGGTTCTGTTTACTTTTAGCTGATAGGTATGGTGAACGATTTTTTCGTCGTTAAGGTGTTGAATGAGTTTTTATCATTGTACACTGGAAGGTTTCATATTCTATTACTTTGAGTAGGTTTTCGTTTATTTTAGTGATGTCGACAATTCGTATAAGAATATCGGTGGTGGTTTGCGGGTTATTTGCTCTTTATTACTATTTTGATTAGACTCGTTGTTTGTTAGGGAGGCAAATTTATTTTTTGTGGTTGTTTGAAATGTTCTTGGGGCATTTTATTTTTTTTATGATCTTTTCTGTTTTTTGATTACTTGCCACCCATGAGTAGCGACTTGGGATTCGTAGTCGCTGAAATCTTTCCATTGTGTCGGGGTTTTCGGTTTCAGTTGATTGCATGACGGTTTGGGGTAGCGGAGGAAATGAGTTATTATAGTATTGATTATTACTAGGCATTTGGGTATTATCAGGGAGTTGATTTTTAAATTGTTGAAACATACGTGGTTCAGTAGAGGTTGGAAACTACCATAGGTTGAATTGGTTGTTGGTACTTTTGTGATTGCTGACTTTGATCGTATTGATGTGGGATTAGCACATTTGTATTATATTGGTAATTCATTTTGAATTCAGCTGATTTGGTTAAAGTTATTTTAATATTTATAGACCGATATCTCTTACCGCAGTTATCGCTTCGTTCATACCGGCCCCGCGGGCGCACCTATCACACTTTACTTTCGCCGGCACTAATAACGATGTTTACGTGACGAAAGCCAAATGATTGCTACTCACAATATATGGGGATACATTTTGGTATTTACTAGAAGTTGGTATTCGCCAAAACAGGTTTTACCTTAGAATCCCGATTGAGCCAAATTTTGACCATAAAGTTAATTAAACTGCGGGTAAACTCCCCTGAGGTGTCTACAAAACTACAAAAATTCGTGAGGTAGTTGCAATTTTAGAATTTTGGTTAAACTTATTTCTGGTGCACCTTATATCTATTCTCTGTCGAACTAGTAATGTCGTTTAGCTAAGAACACTTCAGGCTATCAAATGGCAAAAAAATGCATCTTGCTATCTGTTGTAGTTTCCGAGATCTAAAATAATTTATCCAAACTTCAGCCGCCTTTTTGACTATGAAGAAGTGGACATAGCGGTCGAACCCATAAGGTTCTTTAGTTTACCTTTTTCCAAACTATCGATCTATGGTGGACTCGGGTTCCATTCCCGGAGCTCTCTGATGCCTGGAGGGTGGCCTACTCAGTCACTAAAAATAATTGCCTACCTACGTTCACTTCAAACAAGGAGTGATAATGGCAGTCGTCTAAGGTGCAGTGATTGAACTAATGGTCCTAGGTCTTCTCAAAGTTATCCCCTCGGCGATCATGAAAGCTAACAGAGAAAACTTTATCCAGGGTGCTTCTCGGCACATCTGTTACAGCCGTTTGAATTGCTGAAATACCTACATGACGTTTTATTTTCACACGGAAAAAACAAAAAAAATTTATCCGGCGACAAGTGGGGAAATATAGGGGATGTGAGAGAGTAAAGATATGATGTTTGGCTAGATATTCCTGAACTGATAACCACTGCCGAAATATCCGAACTCCACTGCTCAATTGCTTGACGCAAACGCTTCAGCACTTTGACGTAAAAGATTTTGTTTATCACGTGTTATTCAAGTAGACATTCATGGTGTATTGGTTGTGTTTTCAAAGTTGTCGCTTCACTTTTGTAAACCTTGCCATTCGGTACTTCCGCATCAACTTTCAACTCCAGCATTAATTTTTAACACATATGGGATCAACTCTAGCTCTTTCCAACAGTTCAGCAGTAATTATTCGTCTGGTTTCTTTCTGTTCCTCTGTTAGTGAAAAACTATTTTTGAATTTTTGTTTCCCTAAATCGTTGCTTAAAATTTGCTAAATTTGTTTTCTGAGTAACTGCGCCACTTTAGCTTATTTTTCTCGTATTACTTTGTTAATGAGAAGGTTAAAAAAGTAAACCCGCATAAGATTGCCAAAATTAAGACTGTAACTTTATATTCCATTCCTAAAATGCAGTTAGTATTCTAGATTTTATCGTTTATACATATGTCACTACAAACATTTGGTTTTTATTTTTGTCTAAATATTACACTGTTTAACCACTTTTTAGCACAATTCAAATATATAGAATAAAGTAGACGTAAAGAAGAAGAATAGTAAAGTAAATTTGGCAGGACGACAAAATTAAAGAATTATGACTTATGCAACTTTAGCATTCCATTTAAAGCAAACCAATACATAAATGGAAAAACAGAAAAAAACTCTTCTAAGAAATATTGTCTTATTACTAAAAACCTTTTTATCTTGAAATTAATTTATTGTAATATATCTCATAATTTTTATTTAACTAAAATAGGTTATAACCTTTATAAAGTTGTAATTTTATTTAAATTTGAATTATAATTTTTAGATAACATTACTACTAGCAGAAAATTTCTTGGCTCTTAAACTGGGAGAGGCGTGGGTTGAACTAAACAAAGAATTGGAGAATTCTGGCATACGGCCGCTAGCAATAGATGGCGATGTGATTAGTTACCTGATTCGTAGGTACCACAAGTGGAGCTTACACATCAAAGAATTGCAAGAGAATCTACTAAACCGTGAAAATGAAAATGTACCATCTATTTCTTAAAATAAACACACATGATTACAAAAAATTTGTAGGATTCTATACAGGAAAGGCTGCTGTACAATACCTTGAAAGAAAGCAAGCTTGCCGATTCACTGAGAGCTCTAAAGGAGTTGGACTACATTGCTAGGACGACCCAGCGGATGTTCAGATTGATTAGCAAAATGAAACAAACCACGGAGCTGGAGAACTCTCGTGCGTTTACCAAGGGAGCTATTCACCACAGTACTTTCTCTTACAAAGCTCAAGTTAATGTAAGTATCTGCAATATTTTTTTTTAATATGAGGTGCGTGCACGTTTTAAGGCCTCCAAATATTTTTTCAGCGGTGAAAGTAAGTAGAAAGACGCGGTTAAATTTTAAAAGGCACGGGAAATATATCTGAATTTGTAATGTAGATGGCAGCAGCATACAATGTGCACAAGGTGAAGTACCACCATTGCAGTGAATATTGTTTTGTATATTTAAAATGGTGACGTTTAATGTTCAAGAACAGCGTGTAATCATCCGTTGCCTCCATCCAAATTAATCGCCCAATGAGTGAGAAATGCGGTGAAGGCGTAAGAATGTTAAAATTATGCGTTCGTGGATGCGAAAGTTTAAAGAAGTTCGAAAGTTGTGTTAACAATGAACCGAAACAGTCTCGGCCACGAATTAGCCCGACCGAATCCATGATTGCACGAGTGGAGCAGGTTGTTATAGAAGACCGCCGATTAGGTGTGCGCGATATCGCCTTTAAACTTGGCATTTCCGTGGGATTTGTGGAGTCCATTTTGCATGATGACCTGAAAAAGCGGAAAGTTTCTTCAAGGTGGATCCCACAAATGCTGACCGACGGGAGTCAATGTCTCAGGACATGTTGACACATGATGCTGCCGTGAATTTCCGACCATGAACGGAACTGCTATTATATCAGCCATTTTTAGTAAACAAAACACACCCCTAAAGAAGCGTTCTCAGCAGCCGTGGAATCTTGGCGACGACGTCCTAAAAAATGTGTACGTCTAAACGGAGATTACTTTGAGATTAACGGAAGTTTCAACTTTCTTGGGTAAATACTTTTTTCAGAAAAATTTGGAGAGTTAGCACTTGAACGCATCTCGTAAAATAGGCAAGCTCAGAACAACAGATTTAATTCCATACAAATATTATTACTTCAGTTGATGTAAACGTCGATGCAATTATAAGAATGTCAATAGTGGCCTAAACATTTTTTGGGTTTTTGGTAGTTTCAAACAAACTATTTGAAATACAAGTGTACTTACAACACTTCTGATAGTTTTCTGGTCCTCGGTTTAATTTAGATGATAGAATCATGGCCTCCAGATTTAATCTATAGAAGACAGTCCTTATGTTTTCTATAAATTGTTAACGTTCCCATCTATATCTCTTCTAAAATTGGCGATTTTAAAGAAAATTCACATAGTTATATACAGTTTTCTTGACACCTACTATTTAGAACTTTTGATATCATCGTATCTTCCTAAAAAATCAAATTATTTAATACTGTTCTTGTTGATCTTCATTTAGTTTCCATATATACTAATAATAATTTCAAAACTAAGCTTCGCTTATCTAATTAGTAATAACAGTGAAGGAGAGGGGGGATAAATATTGGCCATTTTGGCTATATTGGCAATTAATAACATTTAATCAGATTATGCATTATAAGGAAGTTATTTTAATGGTGCAAATTAATAAAGTGCTCTTATCAATATATTTTTTGCTGAAATCTGAGAAAACACATTCCACTGTTTAAAAATACCGCATTTGCATATTTTCAACAGTTTTTTTATTAGTTTTATTAACAAAAATGTGCTAGATTTGTTATTACGTTTCTGGATGGCTGTTCCAATTTTTTTAATTTGGTATAGTAGTGTGAAGAAATCTTTGATCGTTTCAAAACTTAAGGAATATGAACGTATTAAACCACTTGTTCTCCGAATACTAGGAGTATTATGTAATTACATCAGATTACATAGATCAAATGGTAGAATAGAAAAAAAATCAGATAATACAATTCTTAAATCTAAGCTAATATTAATATTTAATTAGCCAACTTTTGTTCTTGATAATCAATTCACTTCGTTTTGAACATAAAATTCAGCAGTTTCTGAAACTCCTCATTTAAAATATACCAGGCTTGAATTAGATGTTCGTTTAATTCCATTTTTTCGTGTAGCTTTATTTTCAATATTTCCTATAGTTTGCCATACATTTTTTTATGGGATTAAGATCCGGGAATTAGATTGACCAATTAATTTTCTTCATTGTGTTGGTGATCATAGGATATATTAGTTTTAATCTATGTAATAATACATTATCGTCCTAGAAAAAATTTCTCATTTTCAAAAATGTCATTAAGTATTCTACAATACCTTGTGGCATTTGTTATCCCAGATGCGACATATAATCGACTAACTCCCTTCCCATACATGACAGAAGTTGGACATTTAATTATGGAGAGTACACATTTTGGTGAATGTTCTTCGCTAGGAAACTCTCTAACTTACATACTATTTGTTCCTAAATAGCACTTTCTGTCGCTGCTCTATGGTTCAGTTTATATATTTCTCTGCCCAGTACAGACGAAATCCTTTTTGCGTCTAAGAAACAAGTGGATTCTTTCAGGCTCTACATCCTCTTAATTCACAAACTAAAATAATTAGAGATAATTAAGCAACATGTGCTAAAAGTGTGGATTGTAACGAATTTCCGAACGAGGCTATAAAGGCATCGTCGCCTTGCGAAATTCACAGCTAACACCGCCGATGTTGCTGCCGCGCTGTCGTGGTCGAGCGACGAATGTAATCCGCCATGTGCGAAGCGTTGCTGTTGATATTCCCGCATTGCTCCTAAGTGTGCGAGGACTAGAATAGCGCGGAATATTCTAGACGGTAGCCAAAAGGTCCGCGCGCTACGGGGAGGTTTTAGAACAGATGCTAGATATATAAATAACACGCAGCAACAGGAAATCAAGTTACTGAAAGCAAAGTGCGAAATAAATTATTAGAGTGTGATTTTGTATTAATAATACCCCTGTGTTAGTAAACAATTCAATTGTAAGTAAATTAAATAATTAGTTTAAATAATTTTAAGCTTAAAATATTGTGTGATGATGTTAGAGAACTTTTTTATACTATTGTATAATTTAAACTAAGGCTCTACAGAGTAATGCTCCCAGTTTGATTAACAAAATCAATACGTTTCTTGCACGAAGAACCTAAGGATTTTTCTGAAAATGTTTCCACAATAACTAAGATATATTTTCTGATTTCGACATTTTTTTCTGCGATTTTAGCCGATGAACTGGCTAGCTTACACTAATTTTTAATTTTCCAAAAAATATTATGCCCGTTTTCTTATCATTGTCACAAGAAAAATTAAATAAGTCTATTATGTTGTTCAAATCTTGATGCCTGAAATGTTTTTCATTTAGTTTTTGACAACTTAATTCATGAATTACAACTATATTCCTTAATTTATTCTCTAAAGATAAATATTAAATGTGATTAATAAATTTAGCTCCTTAGTAGAATTTACATAGTCATTACGGAAATGTTGTTCAATAAAATATTAATGCGTGAGAAACAGAAAAGAATTAAATTAGGGATTTGCTTTATTGTAGACGAGGCTTTTTTGAAATGAATGGAGTTAGATTTTCGATATGTTTAACTAATGGAATTCGAGCTATAACTATATTAAACTTTCTACTAAACTAGAGCTTTCTTGTCAAAACTAAATCTGAGATTCGTCCGACTCTTAAACGTAATATTGAAATTCACAGACCAGGGATGGAAAAATCTCTAAACTCGTGTTAATGAGTCTTTGTACAATTAAATGTATTATAAGCACAGTTCTTTTTCTCCCCTTATTCCTTGTGCCCTTATAGTAGAGCATCGGATATATTATTTATTTTTGTTTCCTTAGACTCTTATCTGTCTACTCCACTCTCTTCGTAGCCAATTTCCTCATTTATCCTATCACTTTTTCTCTTTTTTTTGCTTTTTTATCCATTTTTGTCTTAGTCTCCCTCATTTTCGTTTCTTTGTTCTACTAGATTTAATTACTCTTTTAACAAGTCTGTTTTCCTTCATTCTATTTACAATTTTTCAACGTTTTAATTACTGATTCTTGTTCTATTCTATTTCTAAATTCCTACTTATTCTTCCACATATTTTTCTTAAGCATTTGATTTCTACAGCATTTATTTTACTTTCAGGTATATTTTTGAATATCTTATTTATTTCCATATATAAGTAATGCTAGAGTATTATGTACATGTTTTTTAATATCTAGTTTTATTTTCTTTTTTCCCATTTACTTGTATATATAATGTATGTTTCTAGCTTTCCGTGTTTTATTTACAATTTATCTATCTATTTTTCCATCACTTCTTAGTATAGTTCCAAAATATTATAAGAACTATATTTCGTCCATTACTTCTCAATTATGTTTTTATATTGGCATGTTTCTAAATTTTTAAGATAGAAAGTGACGTAGGTAAAAACCTTTGATTAAAATAATCCTGTAATTGTACGAACTAAATTGCTTTTGTCTAAGCAATGATTTTATAATCCGTGATTGGGGCTCTAAAAAGAAGTATTTTCATTAATTACTTTAATTTCAGGTACAAATTAACACAATAGGTTTGTTAAAGATGGGGAATAGTTTACGTTTTCCTTTTGCTTTTTACAAAATGCTATTTCTGTGTGTGTATCTTGTTAAAAGATTAGTAAAATCTAGTTTCGGTACTACTTTACCATCGTTTCCATTTTCTTTAGATACGTTCTTGTTGCGTATACTACTGCCTTATGTCCATTATTTAGGTTTAATATACTCACTGACTTTAGTAGTAAAAAGAAAAAATGCATTTTAGTAGAGAGTTGACGAAGTGTGTTATGTACCTTTGTAGGTTAAATGCTGTTGTCTTTTTTTAATCGCAACACAAAGTGATACATAATAAAATAATAGGAATAATCTCATATGTATTTTCCTTGCAAATACAAAATTACAGGATTTTGTTTTCCGATTCAATTTTTAAGATAATGACGTTACAGATTAACCGTGAGCTTTTTTTAAGGGAGGCACTTATTATACTGCAGCCTCAAGGGCTTATTGTGCCTACTAACATATACTTAAATACTATGATACATGCATTTTCAGCGAGACTCTAACTTGCTCGCGCGTTGGGTTTTCGGGCAGAAAAGTATTGATTTATTGACCACAGAAGTGACTACTTCTAGGTTAGACAACCAAATTGGATAAAAATTTTAGATGAATGATTTAATAATTGGAAATACCTTCTATAAGCAAGAACTAGAGCAAAAATATACGTTCAGAGCTGAGGGAAAAGAAGCAAAAAGCATAATTGATAATATGGTATATACCAGAGAAATGACACATTAGATAGGCAATGTTTACACCGTAAATGAGGCAGAATTAAATACTCAACACAAACTAGTAAAAGCAACACTGGAAATTAAAGTGCCAAAAATAGAAGACGCAGAGGAATATACCAAAATAAATATTTATAAATTGAAAAACCTGATATAAGGAAAAAATACCAAGAATAAACGGACAAAACATTTGATGAATCAAATAGTACAGCAGTAATTTTCAAGAAAACACTTTTAGGGACAGCAAAGGATATATGTGGTATTAATAAGGGAAAGCTCAAACAAAAACGGACACGTTAATGAAACAAAAAAGTAAGGGATTTAGTAAAAAAGAAGAAAACAGTCTGGCGCACATACTTACGAACGAGAAAAGAGGAAGACAAAAAGAAATATAATGAGAGTAGAAAACATGTGAAAAAGGCAATAAGAAAAGCTAAAAAGGAAAGCTGGGAGGACTTTGGAAAAGATCTTAGTAGAAAATGTAGTTTAAATAAAAAAGTTGGTGAAACAAAGTGAGAAGAAGGAGTAGGAAGATAATAAAGGGCATAAGAGATAACAATAAGTTAAAAACGGAGAAAGAATATGTTGTTAAAGTATAGAGGAGACGAGAATCATGAAAATTTAGAGGAGGAGACTCCAGAGGGATATGAGAAGGAAGGAAAACATAAAATACTGATGGAAGAGCTGAAAGACACTCTAGCAAAATTGAAAATAGGCAAAGCAAGCGGTTTTGATAGGATAGACTCAGAACTGATTAAATGGATGGGAAATAGTGGAAAGTAATGGCTATTGAGAATTTTAAGAATGGCATGGAGAACATAGAGAATACCAAAAGACTGGGAGAGCAATATTATCCTGCCTATTCACAAGAAAGGGGATGATACTTATGCGATAATTATAGAACAATCTGTCTCGCAAGAACAACATTTAAAATTTACACAAGAAAATTAGAAACAAAACTAAGAGCACTGATAGAACCGAAATCAGAAGAAGAACAGGCCGCATATAGAAAAGACAAGCAAACAGTGGACAATATCTTTGTTCTGAAAAAAGTTATCAAGGGAATGATTGAATTAAACAGAGAACTTTGGTTATGCTTTATAGATATAAAAGCAGCATTTGATTCTATAGATAGGATTATAATATGGGAAGGCCTAAGAAAACTACAGATATCAAAAATTTTATTAAGAAAAATCGAGAGTGTATACACATACGGATATGCGGGGCTACTGCAAGGGGGAATTCGAACTTCAAAGAGGGATGAAACAAAGTAATAATCTCAGCCCATTACTTTTCAATGTAATAATGGACGGAATAATTAAAAACACGAATAGAAAATACAGAACGAGAATGTATTGCTAGCATATAAGAACCTACTACCCATACACATATATAATCTTGTATATGCCGATGACACAATTCTAATGGTAGAAACACCGAGTAAACTTAACAGAAAAATAAAAATATGAAATAAAAAGGCAGAAGAGACGGTATGAGGGTGAATCTTGAGAAAACAAAAATCTTGGTCATCAATAAGAAACAAAAGGAATAAGAGAGAAATGTGATTGTATATAAAGAAATGCATCTGGAACAAGTAACGACTTTTGACAAATGATGGAAAGATAGAAGAGGAAATTGTCAAGAGAACAAAAAAAAAGGAAATAAAATATACTATGCGCTGATGAAAACAATATTCGAAGGAAAGAAATCAGTAGGAAAACAAACATACACGTCTATGAAGCAATTGTAACATATTCTAGCGAAGCATGGACGAAAATCAAAAACCACAAAAGTATAATCACAGCAATGGAAATAAAGAAATAGCAGTGACAAAATTAGAAGATAAAAAGTACGGAAATAAGGAAAACTTTACAAATTAAAACACTAGTGAACTTAATAGACAAGAAACAATTGAATTGGTTTGACCATGTCTGGAGAATGAAACACGAGAGACTCCTCAGAAGAGTAATATAAGTAAGGAATATAGTAAGAGAAAAAGGCATGGATTCAGCAAATAGTGGAAATCTGAAAAAACAACGGGAAGACTTTGACAGAAATGAAGCAAATGACCCAGGACCGTAAAGCATGGAAGAAGTGGACGAGTAGTTAAACAACAGTTCATTCCGACGCTCTGTAAAAGGCATAAGGATTATGAAGAAGAAGATAAAAAATTTTATCTGAACACTTATCCTCTGTTTTTTGCAACAAATGAAAATCTGCGTGATATTAAAGAATCAGAACCAAGAATTGCGCGTCTCTCTTTTTTATACAGTTATTCAGATTGCCTTAAAATTAAACACCTGCAAGAAAATCCTCTTCTTTGATCGTTTGCTTACAATGTATTTATGTCCGGGAAATGAATGAGACTGATTCTCGTTTAATTGAATAAATGTTTATATACACCTAATTATATATATAAAAAAAAACGAGTGCTTTATTACCCGCTCTGCAACGAAAATTTTCTATCGCTTGCGGTTCCGGAAATATAATACCTCGGCCGCGCCTGCCGCCAAGCCAGAATTTGTCATTCGGAGGCGTTCGGGTCGGCACGGAAAGGTACGAACAATTGTGTGACAGCAATTGTTGAACTTTGACCAGTGTGACAGCAGCACTCAAATTTTTTTTTATATATATAACGAGGTCTGACAGCGACCCCCCGGAGAGCTTGTCCAACTCCGACATGCTTGAGCCCCTTCGCATAGTAGTTTTTAAAAATAAATAAAAACACGATTAAAAGCTCTGTTTGACATAATTGACGTACGCCGTTGCCATGACAACGCATTTACGTATACCCAGTTAGAGTTGAACTTTGACTTTGACCTTTGACCTGTGTGACAGCACTCATAATTTTTTATGTATAACTGCTTTATTACCCGCTCTCAAACGAAAATTTTCCATCGCTTGCGGTTCCGGAAATATATTACCTCGGTCGCGCCTGCCGCCGCGGCCAAAATTTGTCCTTCGGAGGCGCTCGGGTCGGCACGGAAAGGCACGAACGATTTGACCTTTGACCTGTGTGACAGCAGCAGCAGCACTCATAATTTTTTTTATATATATAACGAGGTCTGGCAGCGGCCCCCCGGAGAGCTTGTCCAACTCCGACATGCTTGAGCCCCTTCGCATAGTAGTTTTTAAAAATAAATAAAACACGATTAAAAAGCTCTGTTTGACATAATTGGCGTACGCCGTTGCCATGACAACGCATTTACGTATACCCAGTTAGAGTTGAACTTTGACCTTTGACCTTTGACCTGTGTGACAGCACTCATAATTTTTTTTATATATAAAGTGTTATAATTACCTCTCAAACAAAATTTTCCAGCTTGCGGTTCCGGAAATATATTACCTCGGTCGCGCCCGCCGGACCGAAATTTGTCCTTCGAGGCGCTCGGGTCGGCACGGAAAGGCACGAACGATTTGACCTTTGACCTGTGTGAAGCAGCAGCAGCAGCACTCATAATTTTTTATATATATAATTATGAGTGCTGGTGTCATACAGGTCAAAGTTCAACTATTAATCAACAGGTTCGTGCCTTTCCGTCTGACCCGAACGTCTCCAAATGACAAATTCTGGCTAGCTGCGGCTAGGTATTATATTTCCGGAACCGCAAGCGATAGAAAATTTTCGTTTGAGAGCGGGTAATAAAGCACTCGTATTCTTCAAAATAATATTCTTGGGCGTCAATGTTGCCGGCAGTTCTGCCACACGTAGTAGCACGCCTGGAAAATTTGAACTGGAACTTCTTTTAAAGTACTCGTTATAGCAGCCTGTAGACTTTTCACAGTCCCTAAATGGTGTGTTGTTTCAAAGTAAATTTAAGCAGGGGAAAACAAAAAGAAGACCAACGAGGTGAGGTCTAAGCTATAACGAGATTATTGTCATGTTTTTTGTGAAAGAGGACTCTTTTTTAACATTTAAGCGTTGACCGTCTGTCCGCGTGACACAAACTCCTTATAAACAGCATATTTAAAATCAAATAAGACAAGAAGCCTTACTTTTATTTTTGATTTGCTCATTTGAGCCTTCTTTAGTCTAAGAGACTATGTAGTATGCCACTCAGAGTCACCGAATTGTAATTAAAAACCCACGATATATCACCAGTTATCAACTTTTCCAAAATATTAGGCACACTCTTGTTTGTCGGCCAAAACCTTGGGAATGAATTTTACATAACCTTTCCACATCCGCAATTTCGTTGTGATCATTATATGCACAATGTATTTTAAAAGTCTTACTTTATTTGCTACCAATATAATACTCAGACTTTCATTATCCGAAGTATAAGACGTTGATTGGCGCCCTGAGCGTTACTTATCCTCGACGGTCTCCTCTTCCTTTCTGAATGCTTCGTGTCACCTAAACATTTGTGCTTAGAAGCGTATCGCTGAACAACACTGCGTTGCATTTTGATCTGTGTCGCGACGCTCAAACAGCTGCCCACTTCATAAGCGATCAGCTCTCTGTAAGGATTCAACAAAAATTGGCTGGAGCGTATCATTTGCTTGAAATCTCCCACCAATCGTTGGGCTCAAAGCCTCGCCTCCGACCCTTCTGCGTGCACCAAGAATTATGCACGATAATAGATGCTGGCACTCTTTTTTTAAGCTTGAGAACGCTTTTTTATCTAGTGTATTAGCTAATATCTGGTCTTTCATTATCTCTGATGGTACAAATAGTATAATATTAAGCGTACACCCATAGCAGCCATTACATATCCACTGTAAGTTGTCTATATTCTAACAAGGACAGTCACACACATCTCGGGTTACATCTCTTTTAAGTTACACTACCTTCAATTTTCTTAATTCCCATTAGGCAGCATTAGACAGTAAAAATATTAGTAGATATTGTTGGCGTGCAAAGTGGTTTCCATTCTATTGCTCAAGACATACCAAAAATCACTTAAAATTCACGGCAGTATTTTGAAAATTTAGAGTAACAAATGCTGTAACAAGGGCTTCAAGTAATAAAAGTCTCGCGGTGAATAAGTACTACTTGTAAAAGTTATTGACAATTCCAATCTCTACACTTTTTCACCTTATGTCAGTTTTCTCTTGATTGTTAAATATTAAGCACAAATTGCATCAATTAAAATAAATTATAACCTAATAAAGAGAGCTTAAAACAAATTTTATTAAATTATCTCGAATTTTGAATGAAACGATATTAAAATTTACTCTTCATTATAATTGAAATTGTAGGTGGTTGAATCAATTATAAACCGGAATGATCTTTTTTAATTTGTTGGGACATATCAAAAAACAGACATACAAAGTTATTTTTCTACGTAATCTCTTAGACTCAGAAACACATTTTTCCCAGATATTTTCTTGATCTCACTATTGTAAAGCGAAAATGGTTGTGACACCAAACATAAATACTCTCCAAGTGCTTCTTCTAGTGATCTAAACAAATCATAATTTTCAGACTGATAAGTGCAAACTGTAGGAAGGGTGTTCCAGTGTAGTTCAAAACAAATACTTCAATTTTTTATCAGGCATGGGACCGGACGCTTTCATGAAGCAGGTTTAACGTCTGAGGCTGCTTGAGCATTGCCGTAAATTACTTGGACCTCAAAAATAATTTCAACAATCGTTAATCGGGGGTCATTCTCGAAAAGTGACGAAAATGCGAATATACTTAGCCATGCTATTCAAGGTCCATGGTCATGCTGGGCATCGATAAACCTTCATTTACTACTGTTTCTCATCCTCCAAAATATTGCTTATAATTCGCGTACATTTGAGTGTTTTTCCAAACTGTACCTTAAGTTTTATTACAATTCGGACGGTTTTAAGCCCTCTGACATGCGAAGGTTATTAATAAACCGTTGCGTCACAAGCGAATGTATCTTTTGTTCTGACATCATAATACTGACTAAAGAAGCGGCAGTATGAAGTCTCCTCTGTACAGGGAAATCCCCTTCTGATCTCCATACCTACAACGCTCAAAAGCCGCACCCCTCTCCGCTCACTTCATGGCGCATATTAAAGATATTCCAATTTATATTTGATTGTCCTTATATTTATACGTATTTTATTAAGTGATCTACAATTATTTTTTAATATACCCGTGTAAAAAGTTATAAAATAGTATTTGGTGTAAAAAATGACATTAATTTTCTCCCTTTATGCGGGATTTTTCAGAAACGCTTGAGCCGTTTTAACAAAATCTGGCAATATTTTACAATCCTGTCATAAATTAAGATTGCTTACTTGTTTTTTAATTGCAGCCTATTTTCAATCATATGTTGAGTATTCAGAGCAACATTATAATTGATCCAAACGAAGCAGACTTCGACATCGAGCCCGTTTCTTCCGCCTCATCAGATGAGAACGGTGAAACTTACGTCAAGGAAACGAATGAAAATTAGAGACAACTATACGATGGGAAACCAATTAGTAGTTCATGATTTATTTATAATACTTTACATACACAATGATCATAAAATTTTATACCCATTATTTTTCTGCATTATGCCACTACGGTTACTTGATTTTCTATTACACCAAAAATACACTTCAATGCAAAATTATTATTTTTTATAAAATATTAAAATTTTTAGCTCAGTGAGTAAAGAATTGGATATACGAATAAAGCAGATAAATTTAAAACTGAACAATTGTATTCCTTTTAATATATAAAAAACTATTTATTTGATAATATACCCATCAAACGATATTGTTTTTCATTAATTCCCGCTTAACATTCGCAGCGTACAAACGTGTGCGAAATTAAAGCGAGCAGTAGTAGAAAAGTGCAAAGTAAAACGATAACACTAAACTGGGTCGCACTGTCACGTAGCTATCGTGAAAAATAAATATTCAAGTTATAGAAAACCAGTCCTAGAAACAATGTTTCCACAATCGCAACCTGCATATATTTATGTCTGATCACTGTTACAATACTAATACACAACTAAAAACATAACAACAGTTAACAAATTCATTAATATATTCAAGTCCAGAAAACGGATGTAATACAATACAACTTTAACAACCAAGTTATGCAATATATCTCCACATAAACGTACATATTGATTAACAAAGATTTCAATACGTAGTTAACCACTATTCATTAACAAGAACCACCGAGAAATAATCTGAAATAAGAACTATATATACAGAGTTTGTCCGGAAGGTAATGCAATTCGTCAGAACGCGCCGCTCTTCTTGGTCGCAGCACATTCGGAGGTCTTAGCTGCACAACACTTCCATGCTCGATCTGCTATGAGCTCTAAGATCGCTGTTTTCGTGAACCTGCTGTTAGTGACTGCGTTACGACCCGCAATGAAAAAAATATTGAAGAATGTAACGTTAAGTTCTGTGCCAAACTGAACAAAAGCCTCGCCGAAACCCACCAAATGTTTCAGTCAGTCTACAGAGACTATGCTTTCTTGTATTCTCAAGTTCCGGGTTGTTAAAATTGTTTAAGAATGGCTGGATCGAGGTGGAGGATGACCCCCCGTTCTTCACAGACGTCAACCAACAAAAGAGACAAACATGTGTGTCGTGTTCGTGATCTTTTAAATACCAATCATGGAATTAGTGTTTGAGTGATAGCAGAGACTCTCAGTATTCCGAAAATAAAAATTGACTGATGACCACAAGAACACTCGAGTGACTATCGCGAGTGAACTTAACGTGTGCAAAGGAAACCTGATTTTTTGGACGATGTCATTACCGGGGACGAAATAAGTCCGCTCTGAAAGGAATCCGTTTTGGAGCCATTGAAGCGATCTAAACTGCCTTGACAAAAGCTCTAAACGAGGTCCCCGTCGACGCCTTTCAGGATGCGCAACATGCATGGAAAAGTCGCTGTCAAAAATGTGCGGATGTCCAAGGGAAATACTTTGAAGAACTTTAAATGTTTGTAACGATATCTTGAACAATTTTTTGGAAACTTAATTGCATTACTTTTCGGAGAAACCCTGTACATGGCAAATAATCAAGAAACAAAAATAAATAAATCAAGCATTTAAAATAACCGCACTATCAAATCCGTTTAAATTAAACAACTAAAACAAATTTACACAATTACATGCAAACAAATGAAACGGAAAACGCTTCAACTAATAATAAATATAAACAACCAAGAATTCTTAAACCGTCACCAATAAAAATCAGTGCGATCACGTCAGATACATATCGCAAACTAATCAAACAACTCCAGCAAGATAAAATAGTACATTACACGAACCAGATTAGAAAAGAAAAACGCAGTACCAATGTTATAATCTAACAAGAGTTAGAGAAAGAATCCCGTAGAGTTAGCAATATACTAAATACCAGGCATCGTAAAAGAAAATAACCACTCTCATTATATTTTGTTGTCGAATTTAAAGAAAATAATAAGAATATTTACGACATTAAATACTTATGTACAAGGTGGTTCAAATATGACCGGGACTGATTTGTGTATAAACAAGCTGCACAACAGCTGGAAGACCTTGAGAGAGTGGAGCCACAACCTACATCGTCTCTCCTGCTCGAGTTAAAACCTGTTCAGTTCTGTTTTAAAGTTGCTAGAGTGATAGACGAACAGAAGGTATCGCGGAGCGTGGGACAATGCAATGTGATCAAATGCTCTCGTTGAAAAAAACGTCCCGTTTACTTAAATTCACCACAGACTCCAACAACAGTATGGGAACGAATGTCTCTTATGGACCTGTGTGTTTGAATAGTGTAAGTGCTTTGGGAAGGCAGAGAGCGCGTGAAAATAAACCGCGTGAATCGTCGGCCGCGAACATCCTTCACCGTGCCAAACATTGATCGTGCAGATGCGCTTATTTGTTAGAATAAACGCAGCACTATCAAGGAACTTGGAGCAATATGGTCCATCAATGTTGGTAGTGTAGAAAACATCGTAAAAAGCTACCTGCACTATCGCAAGGTTAATACACGGTGGGTGCCATGCACTTTGACGGGCGTGAATAAAATGGTGCGCATGCAAGCTGGCAGTCGTCTCTTACAGCGGTTTGAAAATGCAGATGATGCATTTTTGAAGTCTCTAGTGACCACCGATAAAACGTGAGTGCACTAACTGCATTCCCGAATCTCAGCAGTCATCACACGAGTAGCTGCATACCTGTTCTCCCAAACCCAAAAGAGCGCGGAGGAACCGTTCGGCAAGAAAAGTGATGGCAAGGTTCTTCTGGGACTGGCAAGGAATTATCCATGTAGGCTTTCTACGGATGCCAAAACAGTCAATTCAGCCAGACCTCCTGGCAATAGACGTGAAGGAAGATATCCGATCCAAGTGGAAGATAGGTGGAAAGCGGGAACATTTTTCAAGACAATGTATGTCCCATACCGCCAAAACAACAATGTAAACTCCCCTGAAATTGAAATGGAACCGCTCAGATCAGACTTGCAAGACATGCGGTTTGTAGACAACGACCATCATCCAAACTGTTCGGGAGTGGATATACCGCCAACCAAAAGCCTTTTTTCAAAGGGGCATCAGGATACTTCTAGAAAGTTGGAAAAAATGTGTTGACTCCGAAATGAGGTACGTTGCAGACTGACATGTGCAAGTGTTTGGTAATTTGTTTTTTTTTTGTAAAAATAATCAATTCTGGTCATATTTGAACCACCTTGTACTCCTGCAAAATGCGTACTGTGCGGAGGAAACTGTATTGCCAACTAGGGTGTGATATGTACATAAACATACAAAAGGCAAGAGGTAAATAAATAAATCACCCACGAAAAAACTTTAATCAACCACACCATGAATATCAGTGAGAGAAAAGAATTAATCCCCATCAATCAGAAGTTTACATTCCACTAAACCTTTCTTATTTCCAAATTTTTAATAAAAACTACTAATTATCAAATTTAACAACAACTGTCAACCTTACTGAAGGGTTTAAAGCAATGTTCAACCAACTTATCAATCAAAATAGCATAGTATTAAACATGCTACGTACTGTCGTAAGCCAATTGGCCAATGGTACATAACACATTATGAATTTTATTTTAAAACACCAACGGGTTGTCAAACCTTAACGTTGAACTGCATCTATCTAAAATAGATATTGCAGTAATATCGGAAACATATTTTAGCATTAGAATCATGCTCAAAATACCGTATTCCTCATCTAGACAACATAGCAAACGAAAGTGCAGTCACTATAACTAGAAATCACAAACTACTACAATACCAAACAAACAAAAAATAACTCGCTAATGTTCAAATTGATACTAACCTATGGCTTGTCACAACATCCACAATTTATTGTCCTCTAAAACAAACACACTATATCTGTTAATAGGTACGTAACATTTTTCCAGTCTGAACGACCTAGATTTCTTATGGAAGGAGGGAGAGTGCTAGAACGCCAAGCATAAGGATTGAAGAGCAAAGCTTACGCCATCTAAAGGGAGAAGAGTCTTACAAACGATAATTAGTCAAAACTGTAGATATCTTACGGCCGCTTGATCCAGATAAAAGACTTCCTTGTACTCAACGGTATTACAATAAACTACATGCAGATCTAACCTAATTTTTAGCTATCACTGGATCATAGTCCAATTATTGCTACATTAAGCAACTACATGATAAATCAACTATTCCTACACTTATAAAAAAAATAAACTGGAATAACTTTAGTAAATATCTTTAAATAAGAATCAAACAAAACTATGAATTAAATGATGTAGTACAACACTCTAATACAGGAAGCGGTTAACACACGATCCCCTTTACCAACAAGAGAGATAAATAAAATAGATGACATTCCCCTTCACATACGTAAGTTGGTAACTGAAAAACACAGAGCATGAAATAGTTGGCTGAGATCATGAAATAATGTCGACAAAAGGATATAAAATAGATTATAACTAAAACTATATAAATCCCTAACAGGCATAATAAATATGACTTTTGAAGACTATATCAGTTCTTAATCTAAAGACCACAAAATATAAAAAGCCACAAAATATTTTAAAAGGTTGCAAATATATATATTATCTCTAAGAAAATGGATGGAAGATGGAGAAAACCCGACAAAGAAAGAAACTACGTTCTCTGAACAAGTCAAGTCTATACATTATTCGAATGACAACGGTTAAACCAAAATCTTTCTAGAAATACCCCGCCAAATGCCGCTATCATTCAATCTTTTCTTCCCAGAGAAGTTGCAGAAGAAATCCAAAACATAAACTAACACAAAGCACCTGGTACAATCTTATTACAGGATAATATTTAGACAATTACCATAAAAGGCAATAATACTACTAACAACCCTTTACAGTAACATGATTAGATTAACATAATATCCACTTATGTGAAAATTTACCCCAAAACCAAGAAACCAACTAATAAAGTGTTCTTATTGCTCCATTAAACCACTACCTCTTTTAACAAATTTTTTTGAAAGACTGTTAGTGAACAAAATTCACAATGAATTAGAATTGTTACCTATTATTTATAATTATCAATTCGAATTTAGAAAACGATATTGTAAACAAGATCGGAACAAACTTGAAAGAAAAGGCGATATTGACGGTAGTATTTTTTGATGAGACGCAGGCATTTAACAAGATGTGACGTACTGGACCGCTGTATAAAATTTATAACACCATGTCCAGTTTGTACTGCTAAAATCCTACATCACTAAATGGAACTTCTAAATAAAATATAATACTGCATAGTCCAACTATTGTTCAGTAAAATCAGGTGTACCACGAGAAAGTGTGTTGGGCTCTTTATTGTATCTAATTTATACTGCAGATCTACCCACAACAAAGACCACTACAACTGCAACATTTGCGTATAACACTGTTCTGCTAGCAACAAATAAGGACTGCGCTGTAGAATTGAAACAAATAGAACATCATTTGGACCTCCCCAAAATTGGTTCACCAAATAAGGAATAAAATGAACCAGACAAAATTAATCAAGTCACATTCACTACGACACATGTAATTTGTCCACAATGTGCAGTGTACAAATACCAGTAGAAACAAAATATTTGAGCCTACATCTCAACCAAAAATTAACGTAGCAAAAACATATTAAAGCAAAACACCGACAATTTAACTTAAACCTACAACAAATTCTTGATTCTTGGGATGTAATTCAAAACTATTTCTAGAAAATAAGCTTCTCCTGTAAAAATTCACCCATACGAACATATATTTAACTGTGGGGTTGTAACGGAGGCAATCGAAGATCTTGCATATAATAGCTAATGTACCCTGGTATGTATCCAATTTAATAAGTTGCGGAAATGGTCAACCGGACATCTGTGACAAAAAGATTTAAGCGACGTTGGTGATTTTCATCATCACCCCTATGGCACCTGTAGGACTATCGCTAATGGACGACTTCTCCACTCACTTTAAATTCATTTATTACATTTTCTTATTACTTCAAATTAGAGTAGATTGTAGATAAGTAGTGTGGTCAAATTAAAAAATAACTCAATTTATTTTTAACAATTAGTTATATAAAGCTACAAATTGTTTAAATAATACTGCCATTAAAACTATTTTTAATAAAATGGGCTTCAAAGCTTGTAATTTATACACATAGTTGAATTTGTATGTATTAACATATATTACAATTTCGTAGTGGGGATTTACACTCGTGTATTAATATTAAAATATTCAAAGTCGATATTTCGTATAAATTCATGTCAAAACAAAACACCAACACACTTTTGGCAGTAAATACCATATACTAGAACACCACGAAATGCTACTGAATTGTCGACAGGAAGGAATGCGGTGCTGTAACCTAATTAATGTTATGAGCAACAAAAATACATTTCGTTTCTAATGGCCAATGATCGCTTTATTTGTTGTTTTGTTTGAATAGCTTTTCCAAAAAGTTCTCAAACTGTTCGGATCATTTTCCATGCATTAAAGGTTCATAAACGTGAAGATACCTCATATCATCATTCCGTTCTGAGCGTTGTATTTATTTTTGTAGCAAAAGTATTTTAAAATTTTATAGTTTGCGCATAACAATTAAACCTAATTAACAAACTAAAATTAGTAGCACCTTTCACATTTAGTTGTAATTAGGAACTAATATGTTTTCAATACCAAAGCTTTTTCAGTAGATTTGCATAATGTTCGATTTTTGAAATCTTAAATTTTCAAATTGCAAAAGATTTTTATTCTCTACCAAGATCTTTAAAAAAGTCAAATTTTACGTAGGCTACATGATATCTATTATATAAAAACTAACAAAACAAATGTTTAATTTTGGAAACTTTTTTATTGTTTCTCAAAATATTCTCTCTGACGAACAATACATTCCAGCATGCGCTGGAGCCCATTTTCATAGCATTTTTTCCATTGATAATCAGGTATCTTTGAAATATGGATTTTGAATGCATCAACCGCTTCTTCCGGTGTCGAAAATCGTTGTCCATGCAGTTTGTTCTTCACGTCTGAGAGCAAAAAGAAATCGTTAGGGGCCAAATCAGGACTATATGGCGGATGACCTATCAATCCGACATTTTGAGTGCTCAAAAAGCGAGTTGCTTACGTCGATGTGTGCGAGCTCGCATTGCCATAGTGGAGAATAATTTTTCTTATTTTTCCGAAGATTTCTAGCAAACAAATGTCGTGTACCATTCAGAATTGACCGTTTTACAATGTTCTAAAGCCACAGACGACCATTTGCTCATCTCAGAAGAGCCAAATAGTCGATTGCTGTTTACTTTGGGGCTAATACGCATAAATCTAAGATTCGTCACCTGTTACGATGTTGTAAACAGTTTTTAAAGCACTGAGATCATATTTTTTGACCGAGAGAAAATTTTCAACTTAATGACAAGAAAACAAGTAGCGTCCGTATGATAACACGTTCTGAGTACGTACGCCGTCAAAATGTCAAACTGTATGATACAAACGTCAGATCGCACATAGCATACGCAGAGTTGCCAATTCGTAACAGATATCGTGCAGCCCACGTACAGAGTTGATATACTTGTAATTCTATTTCTAATCCACTAGACATGAGATATAACATTTAAAAAAAAAATTCATAGCTGAATTCTTATACATGCATATATAAGTGAATTATATGTGTATATATGCTTCAGACTGGGATGAAACTGATTAAGTTCTAAAATAAGTCATGTAGCCACCCACACTTAAGTTTTGTTTTATAGTTACTGGTTCATCAGATCTATTAGATTATTTTCGTGACTCATAAAAGTAGAATGATAACCGACTGTTAATCTTCCGATGTCTATAGTTGGAACATAAAATATATAAAATGTGACTTTATTATAAAGAACAATTCTGCATGCTAAACCTTATTCAAAACCTCCTAGAAAGACTAAAGGACATTTTTTCTGATTATTTCATTATTTTTGCTGTAATTTTGTGATTTTATTGTATTATCGAATGGTGTTTACGGAAACCGAATTGGTATGTCAAAATCGTAAAATTTAAATTGACAATAATTTCTACCCTATTTAATACAAATCTTTCGAATATTTTTATATAATACTAGTTCTGTTCGCTACCATCTATAGCAGTATATTACAACTGCGCTGTTACATAGATTTCGAGCAAAAAATGCTGACTTGGAAAAATTACCTTCAAAACCTTTTCGACAACAGACCTTCGGAACGTGAAACACGCAATAATGATGAAGGTTCAAACCTTCAGATAAATGAAGTTAGGAAAGCTATACAATCATCAAAAACAGGGAAAGCGATGAGCCCTGACGAAATACCAACAGAAATATTAAAACTATTAGATGACGTTGGATTGGAAATCTTAACAGAATTAATAATATACACTCAACAGGAATAATTCAAAAGTGGTTAATTTCTACTTTCGTTACCTCGCCAAAAACGAAAAGTGACAAAACTGCAACGAATTTGGAACAATAAGTCTGATGACCCACGCTTTTAAAATAGTATTACACATTGTACATCAGAGGATATATAGTAAATATGAAGAAAACATTACTGATACACAGTTTAGATTCAGAAACAGTTTGGGTGCAAAAGAGGCGTTGCTCGGCATTAATATTCTTCTACAACGGTTCAGAGATGTAAAGAACGTTTATTTGTGCTTTCTGAATTATAAGGCGTTCGATACTGTAAAATATGAAAAGTTGTTATCGATACGAGTGCTTTATTACCCGCTCTCAAACGAAAATTTTCTATCGCTTGCGGTTCCAGAAATATAATACCTCGGCCGCGCCTGCCGCCAAGCCAGAATTTGTCCTTCGGAGGCGCTCGAGTCGGCACGGAAAGGCACGAACGACCTGTGTGACAGCAGCAGCGGCACTCATAATTTTTTTTATATATATAATTAAATGATCTAAATTTATACAACAAAGATATTAGACTAATTAAAAATTCATATTGGAATCAGAAGGCTAAAATTAAAATAGAAGAGCGGTTATCAAAAGAATTCGGCAGAACGAAAGGGGTCTGTCACGGTTGTACTACCACCGTTACTGTTTAATATCTATTATGAAATAATATTTAAAGAGGCACTCCAACATTGCGATAAGACAGTAGTGATCGGAGGACGAAGAATTAATAACTTACAATACGTGGACGACACAGTACTACTAACAGAAGAAAGAGATGATCTGCAGGAACTACTAAATTTAGTTGTTTGAAGAGTTTGGTTTGACTATAAACATCAAGATAACCAAAACTATAGGTATCATAAAATAACAAGTGAATAATCCTCACATAACAATAAATAATTAATATTACAAAATACGAGAGCGATTAAATATTTAGGGTGCATATTAAATAATCAGGATATGTGCATAACATAAATGAAAAGCAGAATTGCACAATCAAGGCAGATATTTATAAAAATGCAACAAAAATCTAAGCCTAGATTTAAGAATTGGATTAGTGCGGTGCTACATATTTTCTATCCTCTTGTATGGTGCGGAGTGCTGGACAGTTAACAAAGCTGAAATGAAAAACTAAATGCCTTCGAAATGTGGATTTGTCATAGAATCCTAGAAACACCATGGACAGACAGGGTGCAAAATGAAGAAGCCCTGCAAAGATTAAATAAGGATATGGAAATAGAACTTACTATCAAAAGAAGGAAGTTAGAATACTTCGGACACTTGATGCGACATGAGCGTTACAAAATTTTGCAAGAAATTATGCAAGGAAAAATAGAAGGCAAAAGAAGCGCGAGAAGAAGAAGCACTTCATGGCTGAAGAATTTAAGAGACTGGTGCGAAAAGGTAGTGTTTTCTTATCTCGAGCCGCAGTAAACAAAGTACAGACAGCGCTATTGATCGCCAATCACCGATAGGAGAGGCGCTACAAGAAGAAGAGTGCTATTACATTCATAGACAAGCTAGCGCACGCACACGCACACACATAAACATATTTGTAATTACAAATGTAGTTGGCGATTACAATAAATTATGTACATTACACTTTATTCATATTGTTTGTTGTACTGATATGAACATATTGTATTATATTGTATTGTATTTTTTGAACTGTCTTCAATAAATGAATGTGACCGAAGACTTTTTTGTTGTCTAGGTAATGGTAGTAAAATGTATATCTTACAGGACTACTGAAACATGCAACATACACGAGTTATAATGATTTGAATATTGAAAATTATCTAAATTAAAAATGTATTTACTTAAAAAGTAGGACAGTCAAGAACGAGTTTTATACGGGAAAACAAACTTCCGGCATAGCAATTGGTGTAAGTGTCATAGAGTATTCAATTGGTCCAGCATACTGAGCTATTTTTAATTTTTGAAAACTACTTTAAAGAGTTTTAAATTCTTCTTTATGTTAAATTACTCGGCGGGTGTTTTGGCGTTAAGACGCCACGCTTGCCGAGTGCGTTGGTGAGTTTTTAACCAGCCGCTCCTCTGGAATCAGACGCTGTGTGCGGCCGCCCAATATGGGTACAGACGTCGCTATTAAAGTTTACTCCGCCTCTCCATCGTTGTGACTTTATTTGCCCTCCTCCGTCTTTAGAGCCGTTAGCATTCTTCCTCTTTGCAGGGTATTATCAGCCGAGCCAGCTGAACCCTGGCTTTTTAGCGAGGTTGTTACTCCTCGTCCTCCTTTATCCTAGCTTGGGATAGGCAGTGATAGTATAATGATCGCTAGCACGGCGCATTGCAAACTTGAAATGGCAATGAGCAAGTCATCTTATGCAGCAAGAAGACGATAGGTGGAGCAAAAAGGTAACAGAGTGGAAGCCAAATACAGGAAGAAGAAAACGGGAAGACCGAGAATCAGATGGAGAGACAACATCAATAATATAATAAGGTCGCAGGAACACAATGGATGGAGCGACGGCATATCGAATGGCATGGCGATACCTTGGGGAGGCGTATGTCCAGAAATGGAATATTTAAACGCTGCCGATGATGATGATGATAACGATGATGGTCGTAACAGAAAACTATAATGTTTGATTTATTACCTAGGCCTAATCACTGGTCTACAATGTGGCCCATCCATATCCCATATATACCAACTTTTGTTGAGAAATTAAATAGTAAATATTCAGTTTCTCATAAAGCGCACGTAAAAAAATCTGAAAAAAATTGGTATATAGCCCATACCCCAAGCAAACTGTGACATATTAAATATTCAGCTTAGGTTACTTACAAAGAAACCTCAAGACATTACAATAAACGGTTAGCAGGTGGTAACAATCAATAGCTCAAGTGGTTCCGGTCATAACCCTAAATGCATTCACACCCGAAGTGAGCGATAGTAAAATTACATAGGGCAGCTTGGCCATGGAGGGTCAAAGTTTTGAATATAAGCACGATTTTCACGTTAACCTATTGATATTTTCGAATGATAATTAGGAAACATAATAAGGGGGGCTAGGCCTATATACTGCAGAACTCAAATATGTTGCTAACGCCTCCTGTCGGTCACATATGGAAATTGACCTAAAACTTTGAAGGCCCCTGGCGCTACTATGGCTCACTTCTGCTGGATTATGACCGGAGCCACTCGGTACCGCCTGCTGGCCGATCCGTTCACTACAATGCCTTGCGGTTTTCTGGCTAGTATAGTCGAAGAAAAATCGGAAATTTTAATTTTACAAACATTCAAAAATCCACAACTTTTTAATACATACAAGGACCACAAAACAAAACTTTACTTTTCGTATTCGACCCATTAGCTAACCACAAGAAAAATTGATCGAAATTTTCCTAAATTTGGTGAATCCCTTCTGGAATCGCCCATATATAAATGGATAGATGGATGGATGCTCGTTTTTCTCTTATTTGATAAGTGCGATAGACTATTTTTGTTATTTATGTTAAAATGTTCACATGTTCAGCGGTGTTGGTATTTATTTTCATTTTATCTGCCAGACTTTTTGAGCTAAATTGTTCATTTTTTTATCACTTCCCTGAAACTTTCAATTATTGTTATAATCAATAACGCCATGTACCTCGATAGATATTTAGATCACTTTAACTGTTCATTTATCTGAACCGGATGTGAGTGATTTTCATCTTTATTAGTTACTGTATGATAAGACTTGTACTTTGAATAACGATCTCATACAAACGATGTACTGTTTTTGTTTTACTACCTGCTATTCGTAAAGTCTTGATATATAAATTGCAAACATAAACTAATTTTACACTAGTGGCATTTGCTGTTCAGAAGAGTACATCATATTATTAGAACTAACTTAGTTGCGATTAAATGGAATAAATGTGCTTTTGTTACACGGTCTCTTAATAAAATAAGCCAACGGCCTTGCATTTATCGCACGCGATAAGCGCCCACACATTTAACGTCTTTACGCATTAAAAGTGTAATGGTGATAATTTTTGGATTTTTTTATCATTAAAATGTGTTAGCAATCAGAACATACATACTAAGTTCTATTAGCTAATTTGTTAATTATACATACAAATAACATGTAAAGTGTAACATCAAATGATGTTACCTCAAATTACTCAAAAAGAGGTGAATATTTAGATATAACTTACAAAATATGAAATATTTATATCACTGCATCACGAGGCCATTTTCGTTTTAGCCTTCTTTGATAGGTTTCGTCAAGTATTGGTTGGACTGTCGCATTGGGATGAACTGCTAGTTTTCGCAGGTGCGTAGTTGTTAGTCGTAAAATTACATATTTGACATAGGGAACTCTGAGGTCCGTATAGAGGGTGCGATTGTTTATGTACTGTAGAGCACCAGTTAACATGCCTGTAGTTTTGGACTGATGACGTTGTAATATGTCCACATTTGACTAGAGCATCCCTATAGCTCTATCCCGTACGTCGAAATGGGTCTAAGAACAGTTTATAAAGAAGGAGCTTGTTTTCGAACGATAAGCGTTATGATCTGTCGAGCAACCAATACATTTTTTTTTGTATTCAAGTCTAATTTTTTCCGCTTCTTTAATGTGTAAAGTTTTCAGATAAGTTTTTTGTCCAGATGCATTCCCAGGTATCTTGCTTCCGTAGATTGTGGTATTGCAATGTTATTCACTACCACCGGTGCACACCCTGGATGTCGTAAGGTAAATGTTGTATGAACAGACTTATTTTCATTAATCTTAATTTGCCATTTGTTAATCCAATTACAGATAATATTTAAATGTTCCCCTAAGTAACGGGTTACGGTTGTAGGACTTTAAACACAAGTAGGAATGGCAAATGTTTCTGTTAGTGTTAAGGGTGACAGTGGCAAATCTGGGATATAAAGGAGTGGACCAAGTACATTACCTTTTGGAACACCGAACTTACCTTCCCGGTAGGATGAGGTTGCATTGGCTGATTTAACTTGGAAGGTTCAATGATCAGATAGGACTTGGTTAATAAATAGTACTGGTATGGAAATAAAGCTTTAACTTTATGTAATAGTCCTAAATGCCACATTTTATTAAAGCCTTGACGAGTGTCTTTCAAAGCCTTGTTAATGGTGTCAGTGATACGATGTATTCTTGAATTGTGGAGTGGCTCTGCTGCTTCCAAGAGTTTAGATAATAGAGGAAGGAAACTAATAGATCGATATGATGCTGATTCGTTGGGTCTTTGCTTAGTTTCAATATCATTATGACCTGAGCAAATTTAAACTGTACCGGTCAATAACTGAGTTCAATGATAGAATTGAATAAGGTGATTAATAAGGTAAAAGCCTTTGTGGTAGTTCTTTCAGTATCGTTTCTGTAATTAGACCATAGCCAGGAGCCTTGTTCATTTTGAGGAGTTTTATTTTATTCTTTATCTTACCAGCGGGAAAAAACTTTTATTGGAAGTGACAGTTGTATGGGTGCATTGGGGAACTCCTCAATGTGTTCATCTGGCTCTTCCTTATAAGGTTGGAGTACTTCAGCACTGTGCTATGCAAATTTTTCGCGCTTTTATGATCTGTTTTAGGCCACCCACCTGTTCTAGTAAGCAGAGGTGAGATGTGGTGGAATCTTTTATTTAGAACTTCTTTTAGTTTGCTTTTAAGCTGTCTTGCGATACAATTATATTCCCTCCTATCGTCGATGTGGCGCGACGTTACTATTTCGCTTGTGCTCTGCGTTTCTCAGAAACTAGCTTTTTTATTAATAATGGAACATTAATCGTATGGTTTGTCATACGTTTCACCATGGATGTAGCATAACATTCTGCTTCTTGGATAGACATAGTGAAATAATTTATGAAATCTTTAAGTTCTTTGGATGTTTTCAGTCTTATTTTCGTTTCCCTACCTTGTTCTAGAATTTGAATCATTCCCAGTTATTATTTTTATTTGACATGAAGTATTGGTCAAACTTCTTTCATAATGAGGGTTGCACTCACCGTAAGTATTACAGCTGAGTGGTCGGATGACAGATCGTAGTTTGATTCATATAATTATTCGAAACTCCATTTGAAATAAAAAAAAGGCCAATAGGCTAGGGACCTTATTTAAATTCGTAGGCCAATATGTGGGAGATCCTGTAGAAAAAGAAGTATAGTTTTGTTCTTCTTAGTGTTGTAAGCCGTGATCCCCAGTACGTATACTGAGCATTGTAATCACCCCTCACAAAAAAAAACGAGGACCTAGAGAAGCAAATAAATCTATCATCTATGCCTTCGTGAGCTGGTCATGATGTGGCCAATAGATATAATTAATGGTTTAGTTACTTATAATGTTGTGACCTGAAAATAGTCATATACATAATTAAGTAATTGATGGCGTTTCTTATAATTAGTGCTGTGTCACCATCAGCGGTTCTATCGGGAACCGTATGGTATTATGGAACTACGTATGGTAGATGTGATAATGTGAAATTTGAGGTATGTCCTTGTAGTAAAGTGGGCTTCGAATACTAAAAGTATATCAATTTTGTTTACATGACGAAATGCTATAACTTCATCTTTGTGTTCCATAACGCTATCCTTAGAACGGCTCTTGTGATGTAATTTTGTTGATAACGGTTGTGAGCAGATTGAGTTTGGTACTGCTTTGTAGTAAAATTAAAAATTTTTAAACTTGTTAAGGAACTGGGTGTCATTTAATTAGTTAATGGTACAGTTTGATTGGTATTTTTTTACAATGACAGCAAAGTTAGATTTTGGTATAGAAGCATGGTGTTTTGTCTACTAGCTGGTCTGGTTCTTTTCTGTAGATCTTGATAAACGGTAATTCGTTGGGTGGGTCCCATGACATAAAACACCTGTTGCAGGGGTATCTCTTCCTTTTATGCAGGTAGAGGAATTGTGATTTCCAGCGCATCTCACGCAAGCAAAAGAGCTAAAACAGTACGCTTTCGCGTGATTATAAGACTGACATCTTGTACATTGTACAAGGTCTTCTTTTTTCGCAGAGGTTCAATTTTAATGCTCATATTTAGCAGATATTTTGAATTATGTTTTTCTTATTCTCAGCGGTTGCTTAGATTCTCTACTTTGTATATTAGGTATATTACGAGTTGGATGTCCTAATTGGCCAAGAGCATTTTTTATTTCTTCCACGGGAATTGTGGGATGAAGGTGTCTTATTACAACGCGGTACGCTCGATTCTATTTTTGTTGCATATGTAATGATTACTTTTTTTATAATGAAGAAACTTTGAAGGGTCTAAGTTTGCGATAGTTTTCTGTAGGTTTTACGTTGATTTTAACTTCATCGTTATTTATTGACTTTAAGGCGTAATCCTCTTTGTCACTTTAAATAAAGATAGGTGGGGGTTTGAGGTTTTATCGGTTGTCGTTTCCGTACCGAACATTAGTACGTCTTGGGGTGATAAAACGAAAAATCGATTTGTTTGACTGACGGGATATACTGCTGCTTGTGACTTGTGCTTTATTTTTTGTTCTGATACTGAGGTATGTGCATTTGATATCCGCTTTCTTTTGTATCTATTTGCAAAGTGGCGCAAAAGTTGTCACCCGATGTTCTTTGGCTGTAATTTTTTATGAATGTAAAACTTTGATTCTGCTTTTGAATTGTGTTTATTTGATGTCTTGATTTTTTCCATTAAGCCGAGAAAATGATATCGGCCGGGTGGCCGCCACCAGAATTGATGATCATATGGGCCCGATTTATGGCATTTTCCATCACTCTTGCCGGAACTTCCGGCGATAGGTCCTCGCATTCTCGACGGATATTCTCTTTGAGGGCTTCAAGAGTCTGAGGCTTGTTGACATAGACTCGTGACTTCAAGAAACCCTACAAAAAGAAGTCTGGAACGGTTAAATCGGGCGATCTTGCCGGCTCAAATCAAACGAGATTAGGCGACGGAAATGCAGCCTCAGAATTTCGGTTTGGCTCCAGTTGCGCCGTTGTTGGAACCACATGTTCTCCAGTCTCAATTCATCCAATTGAGGAAGGAGAAAGTCGTTGAGCACAGTCGTTTGGCCCGCAGCGTTTTCGAAAAAATAAGGCCCGATGACGCCTCCAACGTAAACAGCATACCATGCAGTAACTTGAGAGGGTGTAATGGTTCTTTGTGGATTATACGCGAGTTTTTGGTGCCCCAGAAGCGATAATTCTGCTTATTCACATATCCGCAGAGATGGAAATGGGCCTCGTCGCTCATGATAATTTTCGATAAAAAGTTGTTTTCCTTGTGGGAACATCTTCAAGACATTCACCAAAATTATCTGTAAAGACCGCCGATTGATGCCCAATTGCGTGGCACATCGTTGGTCGATGCTCCGGGGTGCTCTGCGACATCTTCAGCCACAGCCGCGATATTCTTAGCAGAACGGCTGCTCCGGAATCGGCCAGACCTGGCAGCATCTCGTGTTGTCCCATACTCTTCTAGGCGAGCGGCTAAACACCGTAGTGTTTGCCCAATTGGTGTCGGACGACCGGGGAAACTGCGCCTAAATTCACGCTGCACCAACACCATCGACTAATTATTTCGCAAAAAATCAAAACAATTATTCCGCGTTCTTGAGGAGTATAGCGATTCGTGTTTTGTTGACGTGTATTTTGTATCTGTTTACTTCACAAAGGTCAAAGCAGAACTGACATTTGCCGCCATTTACAAAAATTATAACATCTTCCAATAGGGTGATGACTTTTGCGTCACCTTTTTGCCAAGGTGTTAACGACTGATATGTGAAAGGATGGTTAAGTGGTACTGGGCTGTTGAATGCTTCGTTCTGATACTGCGAGTTACTGCCAGCAGCATTACTGATAGGAGGTACAAAATTACTGGAGCTCGGATATCATTTGATATAATTTGTTATTTTATCTACGCGACGGGCGGAGCTGATAATTGTATGTAGTAAGCGACGTTGTGGTCATAATTCGGCAGCAAGTTATACGAAAACTAGGGCACCGTGCCGCCTTGATAGCCAGGGCCGCATGGTGCGATTATTAAGATGTGTAGTATTTATTAACATTGTTAGTTAAAGCGTATTTTTAAAAATGAGGTTTAGCAGACTAAGTATTGTGAAATATATAATTTAAATGTACTTATCAAGAGTACCAGGATCGCACACTATCACATACAGAACTTGCATGCGTTCGGGTCAGATGCCCGCATGCGACAATAAACTCTTAATGAATTAGAATCTCTAAAGCTAAAATATTTAGTAAAGAAATTTAAACTACCTAGCCGCTTTTGTATATAATGAAATATTTTCGTCATTATAATAGTATTTAAAAGGCCATTTCAATACTCAGAATCCGCTATTGATGGAATAGATTACGAAATCTCTAGTTCAAATACTGTAAGTACTAAAAATAAAAATAATTATTGATCTAAATTGGATAAAGTATAGCTGTACGGGCAAATGATAAAAATATAAAATTTTAAGAAACTCTTAACTATTGGTTGAAATCAAATATTAGTAGATCTTAAAAAATATCTATATTACACACTATAATTAACAATAAGTGTACAATACTTAATATAATTATTTATAAAACCATCGGGGGTGTAACTCAGTGGTAGAGTGTCTGCTTCGCATGCTGAAAGTCCTGGGTTCAAATCCCAGCTCCTCCAATTCTAGTTTTTGTTATAATGTTACAGTTACTAAAATATTACAAAAGCACCGCTAACAAAATTATATTACGAAAAACCCATTTGGTTAAAATTTTGTTACAATAATAAGTAGAACTGATTTTATAAAATCGTTTTTTGGGGTTATAAATCTAGTGTTATCTACAATTTTTAATCACTTATAATAAATGTAACATAGAACTTAAACTATTACAAAAAATAAACATTTATTTGCTTGCATTCCAAAATTCACATCAATTTTTATGTGGTGCACTCTAGATTTATAACATTGGCGATGCATTCACACTATGTACGATATTTTTTTATATGTTGCAGGTGGGTTTCTCGATTATCTTAAAATTCAAACTATGCAAACCACAAAATTAGACCTGGAATACCATTTCAAACGTGACTTAAGTTTTGGAGTTTTTAGAAATCACACGGAAATAAGTTTGGACTTCTAATTCTCGGTCAGTCGCCAATTCTTGCCTTCAAATCTTTTGCACCATGCCGCACTTATTGGATCGTTCATGAAAGCCTTCTGAACCTCGTGATGTAGTCACCAAAAATTGCAATGCTTAGGAAAAATAAAGACAAGATTCTTATAATTTAAAAGAAACATTAAAAGTTATAAACCAATGTGATAAATTTTGGTCAAGTTAAACAGCCCCGATCAAGTGCGCCCAACTCGTGCTTAAATAACGGGTTATACTCGTGGTTCTATGGAGTAGAATAGGGTTTGAATTACGGCTTGCAGTAGCTCATACCAGGCTTATTCTGCTCTAATCCACATATCGTATTTGTTTATTGAAATATCAAGACACCGCAATAAACACCACCATAACATATTCCTAAAGATGTTCAATAGGGGATTAATCCAAAAATTGTATGGCACATAAGGGAATCGGTATATTCTACTTCTAAAAAACAACATAGGGAGAGATGTGTGAACAAGTAATATTTTACTAAAATATTTTTCCAGAAACTGTAAAAAAGCATACGCTTTTACCATAATTGCTTCAGCAGTATTGTAGATATGAGTAGTAGTTCAACGAATGTGCAGTACACATGACAGCCATTTATAACTGATAAATCCCCAAACCATAAATTTATGAGCAAGTATGGTATATATAAAGTATCCTAAGTCGACAACACACACGAATGTGGCCAATTAAAAACAGGATCTTCAGAAAACTTCACTAAATGACATTCCTGCGACCAAACAAAATAGGGGAGGGTGGGCTACAGATCCACCTTACCCTGACCAAGAACAAAAGAATGCACAAGTGTTGTTGTATTGTTACCTGTCGCTGCTTTTAAACGAGAAGTCATGCTGCAACAGATCGATTCTGAGGAAACGATAAGTCAAAACCGACCAACACTTGGGAATCGTACAGTTCTTTATTGGTGAGTCCATTGTTGCCACACTTTAATTAATAATTCACGCGTTTTCCCCAAATCGACGTGTAATGTTAAAAAACATCATAACCTCCCTCCTCCCCATGTAGGCCTTTAACTTACATACATTATTGAATATAGTAGAAGGTTGATAAATAGGCAAATAAAAAGGCCTACAATATTTTTTTCAATGATCACTAGTCACAACAAAACATTTATTCTTTTGAAGACAGACTTGCTAATTTTAGTGTAACAATAAAATCGTCCATTTTTAGGAAACATTTTTATTTCATCAAAATTAGGTAAGATTAGTTTTTATCTTTTCTTGTAATACGTTCTACTTTTATGTTGTAGATAAGATAATAATTATTACAAATATCACACTATTAAAGCTTGTTAAATATTTACGTGGAATAATCAAATATAAACCAAAATTTCTTTTTTACGTGTCGTAAAGTGAACAGTGAAAAGCGCGGCTTCTGAGCGTTGTAGGTAGGGATGTATCGTATTACCACGTCACTTTAGTATCACATTATCAGAGCAAAAAGTACACTCTTCCGTTGTGAAACGGATTATTATAAAATTTTCAAGAGGGAGGACGTAAATTCATTCGAATTTATGAGAAGACTTAAAACACAATTTGGACGCAACTCTCTTAAGACTAAATTATATGCATGGTACAAATAACATTTGGAAAAACGAGAAACAGTTGAAAGCGAAGGTTACCGAACGTATTCTGAGGTCCAACGTGACTAAGAAAAATATTTGCAATGTAGGTATGTCACCTATTCAAGGTTGACGGCCGATTGACGGTTGCTAAAATTGCTTCTGGAGTCGGAATAAGCTACAGCAGCGCTTAGACAATTATTACACCTCAATCTAACTGCTCAAACTCAGCAAAATATTTTGTTCTGGAACAGTTTGGACGTATCGCTTTGCGATTGTCATTTGTTTGGACCATTAAAAGAAGCACTTAAAGGACAGAGATTTGACGCTACCATCTTTATCATACCATCCAGCGATATCAGACAACTACCTATCTGATGAGAAAAATATGTTTCTGTCAGAAAGTCTACAGGTTTTAACTATTCTGTGACATAAAACCAAGTCGCTAGACATTTTCTAGTTTTAAAATATGAGTTGCGTAAAAATGTAAGTTTACATTTTTAGACAACATTTAAAGACAATATCTTTATATTCGATAATCTTTCATCGTGCTTTAAGCAAATTAAAGATTTTATCCACTCGGAATTTTCCAGTTTTCTGGGTGAAATACTGCTTACAATACTTTTTGAAAACTTCCAAATAAGTGAGACCTGAGTAAGGAAAAATCTGATATCGAATAATATGAATACAGAGAACACGGTTTTCGCAACATCTAATTGTCCTATAATATGCAATCTTTTCCATCAATGTCTTGATTTGGTCATCATAAATTATTAGCTAGACATTTATTATAAAAAGAAAATTTCACATTTTCTGCATATACAGTATGCATTTTTTGGTTTGCGTCGCAGATTTCTTGTATTGTTACTGGTAATTCTTGGAGGGCTTCCCAGACATCTTCTCTGGATAACTGGTAAAAAGCTGCCTTCAGATCTAAGAAAGCTAGGAAGAGTTCTTATACATATTCAGTGTCTTCTCAATTATAGTTCGGAATGTATGTATGTGGTCTTGTGTTTATTTGTCTGGCCGGAAAACTGTTTCTTCCTCGTGTAATTCCTCCTCCACTTCATTTCTTATCCATTTTTCTATTATTCTAGTGTAAATTTATAGTATTGTTGGGAAAAGGCCGTAATTAATATCACTCCATAATTTTCGAAGTCAGTGAAATCTCCTTTTTTATATACAGGTACTATAATGTAATTTTCCCAATCTTCTGGTATTTTTGTGTTCCCTGCTTGTTTGAAAATTTTTGTTAGCCAAATATTAACGATTGGTCTTTCTTTTTTAAGTATTTCGGGCGTTATGTTGTCCTCTCCTGGTAGCTTACCGGTTTTTACTTTTTTTAGTGCGTCTGTTACTTCCTCTTCTGTTATTGGTTCTTGTCTTTGTTTTTCCCATATGTTTTCCTATTTTTTCTTATGTTTTCCTCTTCTGTTTTTTCAAATATGTTTGCTTAGTGTTCCCTCCAGGCTTCTAATATTCCTTGCATTGTTGTTTCATTCGTTTTCTTTTATTTTTGATATTTCCGACTTTCTCAGATGGAGTATTTTTTAGTCTTTATATTGTAATCCAGAAATATTTTTGGTTGTCCTTACAATTTTCTTGTATCTTTCTACCGAATTCTTCCCAAGTGTTCTTCCTCGCTTTGTTTATTATGTCTTTTGTTTCGTTGCGTTTTCTGACGTAGTTTTCTTACTGTTTCGTTCATATTTGGATTTTGCCTCACTATTTTTATATCGCATGTTTGTTCTGCTACTTCCAGTAACGTTTCCTTGAATCGTTTCTATGTCTTTTCCAGTGTTCATGGATTTTGTTCTTGTATTTCTTCTTCTTGTAGTCTTTCTAATTTTCTTGTGAGTGTATCTTCGTATTTTTGTCTTACTTCTGGGTTATTTAGTGTTTCTAATTTTATTCCGGTGTGGTTTTTACTCTTTTCTTTCTCTAGCTTTTGAATATTCGTGTCAGTTATTAGTAGTTTGTTTGGTGCTGAGTTCTGTTCCTTTAATTACTTTCACGTCTTGTATTGCGTAGGTTAGGCTTTTGGAAAATATTATGTAGTCTATCATGCTTTTGTGCCCTAGTTCCTCCGCTTCGTACGTTATTTTGAGGATGCTCTTGTGTGGGAACCAGGTGTTTCCTACGAGTATCTGACTTACTATGCAAATATTTAGCATCCCTTCCCCATTGTCATTTATCTCTCCCTGTATTCGATGTGATCCCATGGTTTCATGTCCTTGTTCTTTGTCTTATCTTATGGATACTTCTTTGTAGAACATATCTTTATCTTGCTTGTTTGCATTCTCTGTGGGTACGTATATTTGTATCAGCTCTACTTTCTCTTCCAACTGTAGTTCTAGTGTTATAATTCTGAAACTTATGGGCTCCCATCTAATCACACTTGTTTCTAAGGTTTCATTTAGGATTATTCCTACTCCCGCTGCTCTGGTGCCCACCGGTATTCCTGAAAAACTTAGCGTGTGTTCTTTGTCTAAATGTTTTAATCCGTTTCTTTTTTCTTGACTTCTGATATCTTCATTAAATGTACTTTGTATTTCTCCATTTCCTCCACAATTTCAACTTCTTTACCTGTTAGAAATGTGATATTCCATGTTCCAAATCTTACCCTATTTCTCGCCAGTCGTTCCCTAGTAACCCGTCCTGTTCTGAGGCTTGTTTGATTACTCTGAGTCTATGTACTCTGTGTGTAATTAGCCTAACGACAGAGGGACGACACTTACAGGGTGCTAGCAACCGGGCCAGCTAAACCCTGATTATTTTTAGGAGATGTTACTCCTCCATCACTCCCCAATTTATCCTGGCTTGTGACAGGCAGAGCCTGAACCCAATTTTGGATCCAGGTTGGTTGGGTTTATAACCAGATAAAAGTTCGAAAATACAAAGTATGTACTAAATAGTAGGTGCCAGTGCACCTCCCATTTAAATTGATCAAGTTTCTCACGATCAAAGACCGCTGCATGAAGGTCAGTATTATCATAAAGTAGTCTAACATTTAAGCATTTCCCCGAGTACTTTGAACACTAATGGTTGGGCGACCAAAAAACGAAGCTTTTTGAACAAAGTATGTATGTTGAAACTAACATAGAAGAAATATATAAAAGTCTACTTGATTCTTAGATTGCAAAATTTGAGTTATATACAAAGACATCGCATTTAGATTACACTGCTGCACCCTTAACTTTTCCCTTCTCACGATTTTCCTCAGACATTCTGTACTGATCAAAATTAGAAAATTCTTGAACTATTAAAAACAAATATTTTGCAGCTACAAAAATTTTGTGGTACAAAAAAATATGCTTTTCTCTGTTTGAGAAATACCAAGCCAACAGATGGGTTTTAAAACATGCTCATATTGATCTCCACTGATAAAAACTCAATCATATAAAGCCTTGATAAGTTAAAATTCCGCGAATTATAAAAGTAAAGCTTCAATTACTAAAACAATTCGGACAATATTGAAAAAAGCAACCCAAAAGCACTGGAAAAAGAACTGTAAGATATCACATTAATTTTAAAAAAGCTAGTAAAACGCCATAGTTAAGAAAAGCCATTAAAAAAAAGAAAGGCGTACTTCCAACAGAACATTAAAAATGTAAGAATTGTATGAAGAATATAAGAAAATAAACAACAAAATTATTAGTTACACGTGTTAAAAAACATAGGAAATAATATTTAAAAAGACTAGAAAGTATGGCCAACAAAAACCAAAATGGCAAATTATGAGACCACAATATTTAACAAGCAATAATAAAGTAGAAAAGGCAGCAAAAAGCTTGAAATCCGAAAATTATAAGGACAGGGCAATATACCTAACGTTAAACATTTAGAAACATTTATAAACATTAATAGAGGAGTTAACAAAACTAATCAACTATATCATAACTCAAAATACAATTTCAAACATCTAAATAATACAATGATTTTAGTGTTTAAAAAAGAGATTGAAAAGATTTTTTTTTATGTTGAAAAAATATTTAAAAAGCATCATAAATTTTTATTTATAAAAATTATTGTCTTCAATTTTATGAGAAACAAAGTGTTTGTAAATATTAGTTGGAGCCAAACTAACGTTATTTTTTATCCGTTCTAGTGATTACAAAATTTATTTTACAATCGCTACAATAGGTCATCTTTGATATTTTCGTTACGACTTCACAAAATTCAAATTTAATGTACATATTTGGTATCCTTTATTCTAATAAGACTTTGTGGACCCTTTGGCCTCTCGGATTTTTTTTTTTATTATACCACAGATAAAATCCATTATATAAAGTACAATTACCTGTTATGCCTATATCTATTCTTTTCTTTTAATATTCTCTAATACTTGGCTTGGTTCTTAAGATTTTTGCAAAATTCAGTGAACTACGGTGCATCTTTTGCTAGATTTGAATTTGGTAATTAAAGAAAACAACAGTGATAGCAATTGCCTGTTACTAGAACAGTCAAACATTTCGTTTTTCCAGAATTGTTTCTATACGAGGCCACAAATCTGTAGATCCCTATAAAAGGTTTTTGGGAACATTGAATATTCTGGTTTATCAAAACTAATAAGTAATCCTGAAAGTGCGTTTTTCACTCATTTTCTCATTACTAATGAATTGTTAAACCTTATTTATTGTATATAATAAATTACATATGTTCAAATGGAGGTAGCAATTAGCACAATTTTTAAAATACATTTATAATTGGCTTTTAAAAAAAATAGTTTCATGGATCCTTCCATATTGAGGGAATGGGCCATATAAATCCCCTTGTCTCAAATATGCTATTTACAAATCTGGTAATCCTACCTATTAGCTAATACTAGATCAAGTCCTACTGAATCAAATGAGCAGGTATATATATATTTTCAGGTCAGAAAAGAAAAAACATTGTCAATCAGTGTACTACAAAGATAGTCAATTATAAGCAACAAGTTGATATAAACAATTCATTTAAATCTCTATGAAAAATATTATGTTTGTAATATTTAACATATTGCAGTTTGTTAATTTATTTCATTGTTATTACCAATTTACCACATTCTTAGTGCCTACTGATCACAAATACTATACCAAAATAAAGTGACCCACCTATGTATCACATTCAACTTACAATCAAGTGTCAATAAATGCAGTCTAGCAAGTACAATAGTTTTGAATTTAACAAACTTCCTTGTGGTTGTTTGAAGATATCCTAATTTTACCTATTTTAATAAAAATCGATCAATACTGTCCAAAATAAAACAAAAAATTGTGGATAGGATAAACAAATACACATAATCTATTACATGGAGCTCCCCCCCCCCCCACCCAAAAAAGACCGTCAGATATCAAAGTACAGTAACAAAAGATCAATTAAAGATATTCTGAAGAACTTACAATACCGTTTTGAATCTAGTTTTGAAAATAATAGTTTACAAATAATATATTGTCAAAAGGCAAAAGTCTAAAGGCAATTTTAAATCTTACAATCCCCCCGAGAGGTTAAATCAAGAAGAACAGCAATGTTACAAGAAACAACATTCCTTAAAGCATTAAAACTTCTGGTTCAATGAGTATCGCCCAGGAATTTTATGTCCAAAAAATTTGTACAGATTATGATGAGGCAATTGAGCAGGCTGCTCAATATCATTATACCTAGAGATGAATCTCTTAAAACTTTTAGTAATCTCAAAGTTGTGTGAGCTTCCAAAATGCATCAATTATATCAAGGTTAAAAAACACACATTAACAATATGGCTATGAATGATTAAAACAATAAAATTAAAATACTTTATTCCACTTTACGATAAGTACAATACAGATCCAATACTCCATTCCAGAAAACATGACTAGAAGTTGATAAATAAATAATACCACAATTTGAGTTCCATACAAATCAATATCACAATTTTATGTTACACCGCCCATTTTTGATTCAGAGGCCACCATTCCTCTCTTTGTGAGTAGAAAATTTACCTTAACATCTTTAGAGAGGCCAATTGACAAAATTGGTGCAATAAACAGACTTGTAAGACATGTAAGCATTTTGATAGTCTGGACTGATGAACTAAAGACTATCAAACTAGAACCAACTCACTAATTAATCATAGAAACCAAGTATATATGCTGAAATATTCATTTATAGGCAGTGATGGTTGAACTAAAATTTTAGAAACATTTTGGATATTTCCTACAAGAACTTACTATATGTAAAAAATTATCAAATTCTTTGCAGTCATAAGATCAGAGGCAACCTAATATTTACTATGCGTCCACCATCACACGCGTTTTACACAAATTTTTAAAGACGAGAAATTCTGTTCTACTCAGTCTCAAAAGCAGTGCCATTGCAATACAATCTAATTATATAAATGCAAGGTGAAAATGCAATACTGCTTAAATATACAGGGACAATGCAATTATTTACTTTCCTCCTACTTGCCTATTATCAAAGCGGATGTTCTAACCATATCGTACCCCGATTATATCTAAAGCATCTTAAAATTGAATAGATTTAAAAATAGGTAGTGAAAATTCCAATACGTCAACAGTCAATAACTATGTTGAACAGAACTCAAGCTTGCGCTGGTTGTACTTGATACGACAGTCTTTGGATTCATACTGTAGGGGTGCTTGAGCATCTTTGGGAACCACGGGGAAGCAGCACCACAGAACGAACGCCACAAATGCCACAACTGTTCCAATGAGCAGTATGAAGTCCTCCACGGTCTGTCAAAAATATATAGAGAATTATGTTTACAAACGTATTCATTTCACCCGTTCGACTTACCGGCTGATCTCCCAAAATAACTTGCTTCACCAGGTTAGAAAAATCATCAAACGGTTGTATCATATTTAAGATTTTGTTACATCTTGGTGTCTCCTAATATGTATGTACATCATTTCGTAAACTTAGAGTTTTGATTTGCTTCAAGGCTTGGCAAACGGCATCATTCTTCAGCCACAGGTTAGGTACAACTTATTGCGTTAATCGAGTCACGCGAGGTTTCGCTGTGCGTTATTGGCTTTATGATAACCACCAGCAACGTACACGAATTTGCTCACATTTTTAATACGTGCATAGATTTCACAATATTAAAACACCCCACACTGTCAACAGCATTTCTGCAAATAATCGTTGAAATTTTAGAATTTTGCTAAACTGTTGTGAAAGAGCCTTTATACTTAAATTGAATTGGCTGCGTTGCCAAATTTCTATCGGATTTTCATTGGGCCTGCACAGTCGATACAATAAAATTCATTTAACATGAAGTTTTAATTTTAAATTAGAATTACTACCTTTACTATTTGAAAAGAAGTAAAGGATCGATAAATTACAATTTTGCAAATTTTGAAAGAACTTGATTACTTAAAAGAGTTTTAAAATTTCTAATCATTTCCGTCTTGAATATTGGATAGATGGACGGACGGAAGAACAGACTTTTAAAATATAATTATAATTAGACCCCCGATTTATTATTAAATAAACACAAGGTATTAATTTACACTATCCTGTACTCTTAATAATATATTGAGCATATGCTAGTGGTACACTGTAAGTCTTCCTTTTTCTGCTATCACAGCCTACACCCTTTGAAGAAGATTTTCCACCAATTTGTAATAGATTTTTAAAATAATTTGGTTTTGTTTTTCTTTCAACATTTGATAGAAACTATGTAGTCATTTATCATATGTATATCAGATCTTTATAACTGATATGGCAATTTAATATTATATGTCAGCTCAAGAAGCTTTTGAAGCCTATGGTTTTTGTATAACTTCTTTCCATTTTCTTCTTATGGCCACCTGATTTTTCCAGTCTGTCACTCTTAAGGTTCTTAGATCTTCTACACACTGCAGTCAAAATTTTCTTTTCATTATCTTTCTTCTGTGTTTTCTAACAGGATCTTTTTTGGAAGTCTTTTATTTCCCATTTTTATCACATGTCCTAACCATTTTATTCTGTTTTGCTTCATTACACTTATTATTCCCGGTTTACTATGTATGTTACTTATCTTTTTATTAGTTCTTCTTCTCCAATCTTTAATCCTCCGTATATCCTTCTTCGCACTTTTCTAATTTTGAAATATCCTCTTTTTGAAGAATCTGCTTTACTTCCATATGTGATTGTAAGTCTAATTATTGTATTATACAATCTTATCCTTCCTGGATACGTTTTTTTCTCTTGTTATTGTTCTTCTTATATGTTTACCCATTCCATTTTATTGGTTTATTTCTGTTCGTAGGTATATTATTTCTTCTATTTTTTCAAAGCTATATTTCTTGTCATCTATTGAAGTTTCCAGTTTTGTTTCTGTTTGTTGTTTTTGTTTTTCTTCAAGTTATGTATTTTTTTACTTCTTGGGTCAGTGCCCCTATTTTATCCCCAAGTCCTACTTTTGTTCTGGCTTTTATTACTAGGTCATCCGCATATACTAAACACTGGTGTGGTTTTCTATAGATATTTCCTCTTTGAGCCTATTTTTCCTTATTACTGATTCTAGCAAAATATTAAATAGTGTAGTTGACATCGGGTCGCCTTGTTTTAGTCCAAAGTCTGTCGTAAATCTCTCTGTTATTATTCCGTTAAATTTGATACACATAAATGTCTTTTGCAGTGACATTTATACTAACTTCATTGTGCATCCTATATTGAGTAGACAATTTTTTATTTCTTTCCTTTTAGCTCGTTTGTATGCTTATTTAAAATTTATACTGAAGACATAAAGTTTGATATTCTTTCTTTCATACTTTCCTTGAATTGTTCTTATTTTGAATATCTGGTCAATTGTTGATCGTCCTAGTCGGTATCCCTCTTGGTATTTGAAGGATTCCTTTTCAGAAAAATGTTTTAGCCTTTTATTTATTATTTTTGGCTGGTATTTTATATGTAATACTTAGAAGAGCTATAGGCTTTAATTCTCACATTTTTGAGTATTACCTTTCTTATGTACAGGTACTATAAACCCCTCTGTCTATTCTGCTCTGACTTTTTATGTGTTCTCCACACTTCCTCTATCAATTTAAATGTCGTCTCTTGTCATTTATTTCATCCATATGTTAGTGGTTCTGGCTGTAATTTATCTTTTCCGGAACTTATTCTATTTTTATCCTGTTAATAGTTTCTTGTATTTCTTCCATTGTTGGTGCGTCTATTTCTTCTTGTTTTTGTTGGTGTTCTATTAATTCAGCTAGTTCTTGTTCTTGCTCTGTTATAATTTTTTGTGGTATTCTACCCATCCTCTTCCTTGTTCTATTTTTTTCCTTTTATTTGGCCTTGACTGTTTTGTATGAAGAGGATTTTCTGCTTATATCCTCTGCTTTATTTTCCTATAAAACTTTCTTGGATTATATTTATTAAAAGATTCTTTTATAATTTGTATTTGTTTTTCTAATTGCTTTATCTTCTTTATGCGTATTTTTTTCGCTACTCTTCTTGCTTTTTGATATCCTCTTTTGCTTTCTCCTCAGTTTTTCATTAGTAGTTCTATTTTTGCCCTCCTCATTTTATTTACCGTTTTCTTGCATAGTACCAGTCTTTCTTTTTCGTTTTCTTTTATGTACTTAGTACCATTTTTGCTTTATTTTATTCCAATCCCCTTCTATTTCTGCTTCCTTGCTTCTCCTTCTAACTCCGTTTCTACATTCTGTACAAACGGTTCTCGAGTTTCTGTTTGTTTTAATTTTTCGACTTCCAATTTCATATTTTCTCTCCTTGTTCTTTCTTGTATCACTAAGAAATGATCACTGTCTATATCAGCTCCTCTGTATGAATGTACATCTGTTATTATCTTTACTTGCACCTTCTCTATTAATATGTGGTCTATCTAGGTTTGTCCATGCTCCTTTATAAATTCCTTTGCAATACAGAAATGTAACTGATAGCACAGTTTCTTTCTATTCCAAGGTTAATTAATAATTTTCCGTTTTTGTTGCTATATCTGTGTTTGCTATTTTCTCCTATTATTGGTTTATTCTTTTTTTCTCTTCCTACATTGGCTTTGAAATCTCCGAGTGCTAATTTTATGTCGTATGTTGGTATCTCTTCCTGCGTTTTCTCTAGGTTTTTATAATACAGTAGTTTTGTTTCTTCTTCCTCCTCTTCTGATGGGACGTGTATGTTAATTATGCTTATTTTTATATATTGTCCTCGTAGCTATAGCTATAGTTTAGTCTTTCATTTATTCTTCTGCAAGGCTCTAACGCCCCGCGTAGGAACATGGCCTGTGAACTGAGAGGTTAAGGCTCTCATACGTTCGCTCTCTCTGCCCGGTCGTCGCGCACCATCTCTGATGAGGGGGATGTAGCAAGCACCGCGCCTTAGACGACCGTCATTATTACCTCTTGTTCGAAGTGAACGTAGGTACTAATTATTTTTAGCGATTGAGTAGGCCTCTGGGAAATAAATCCGTCTGTTCGCACCGCAGTCCGCGCCTCAACCACGCTGTCGATTTATTGTGGCTCTTAAACTTTTGTGCATCATAAAGCTAATCTCTAGTGTGTGTTGTTCTTCCCTTAAGTTTATGAATATGTATTTATTAGTTTTCGTTATTTATTCTCCTCTTAACGTTTGTCTCTTGCATTCCTAAAATTGTTATATATTCTTTTATTCCTGTAGTTAACTGTTTTGTGGTTCTATCCATGTTTATTTATCTTATTCCACGTTGTAATTGCTATAGTTTCTGTTAGTTTTTGCTTTTTCGTTTTTGTTCTCGCATCAGTCATAAGATTTGTTGCTTTTCCGTCCCCGGTAAGTCGTTCTTATTGTTTTTTTTGCTACTCAGTGTTTTGGATTAATTTCTGTACTCGTATCACAATTTTTTTGTAATTTCTGGTTTTCTCATCCCACTGTTATACTTATCTGTCTATAATTGCTTTTTATATTAAATCTTCATATTCCTGCCTTTTCCTTCTTTTTCTTTGACGTAACTAGTTTTGTTTTACTTTTCTTTTTTCTTTTGTTACATCACTATTTATGTATATATTTTTTTCTTTTAACTTGCTTTTGTTTTTCATTATTTTATTTTATCTTTCCAGTTTTCTAATTTGATCATGACGACGCTCTAATCTTTGCCTTTACTTATTTTATACGCAATAGTTGGTTTCACCTGTCCCTCTATCCTCTTTCAGGAATTTTTCCACTTCTTCTTTTATCTGGTCTGATCTTTAACTTTCCTATCTCACCTTATGCCTACAGGTATTACAAGGTCAAATAATGTTACTATATAATTACCAGAAACTAGAAAGGTCATCAACTGAAGAAGAAAAAAGAAAAAGGGCAGAGGAAAAGGGGGTATTTCAAAGGAGTAAAAAAACGGCCAGGTCGCTAAGAAAATCGAGCGAAAATATACGTCAAGAATGATCAGAGGAAGAAAGCGAAGAGGAAGTTAAAAAAACAGAGGACGTTAAAGGTAAGGGGGAATATACCTTTGTACATTTTTTTACATTTTTTATTGCCTTAAAAATCCTTTACAATCAAAAATTAGATCCAAAAAGTTTTATGAGGGAAATTTTTAAGTGGTCCAAAAATTTGATTTTTCGAGGAAGGTGTTAGTGCTAATTTGCAGTATTTTGAAAAAAGTTTTCGAATGATTGCTTTTTAAATTTTAAAGTCATTGTATTAAATCTACTAAATGCAGTCACTAAATGGTGCCAGTCATTGAATTTTCAAGCTAGAATAAGGGAGAGATTTTATAGTACTTGAAACTTTAAACGCATTTTTCTCAAAACGGTTTTTTGACACGGGCATATTCATAGCGCCTTCAGTTTTGAAACGATCGACTTGAAATTGTAGCTGTGGCTTCCTAATTAATTTCTAGAAAAGTAAATAAGATTTTTTCGATAAGTAAAAATTTAAAGATTTTATGATCGAAAATCGACCGATTTTTTTTGATAAAATTTTTTTAAAAATCAATGTTTTTAAAAATCATACGTACTTTTCTAGTTTTTATATCTACTTTCCAAACCTTTTTTATTTTTTATCCTTAAGTTGAAAATTGCGGCTCGTACGAGTACGCCCGTGGAGGACTATGAAAAAAAGAGTTTTCTTTCATCAACCACTGCGCCGCCATATTATTTCGAAATGATTAGAAAAAAATTGTTTCTTTTACCTCAAGGCTTGCCTTAACACGTATAAAAAACCGAATTTAAAAATATCGCTTTGCCATTCTTAAATAAATTGTCAAAAATGACCTTTGATTTTGCCTTCACATATTCCCCCATAAAGCAAATAAAGAACCTGAACAAAAACGACCCGAAGATGGAACTATCATACAAATTATGTTGTAAATTAAAAAAACACGTAAGGATCAGGTGCAGACACGAGAAATGAGAAAAGAGGTAAAGGATTTAAGAAATGAGCAGCAAAAGTACTTTATCCAAATAAAGAACTACAGGAATGAAATAAAAGTATCAAAGAAGAGGTAGAAAAGTATGTATGTATGTGTATGTATATACCTGCCTGTCTTCGTGAATGAATGGTCGCCATTTTCCATCCAATCTTTGTATAGTGTTTTCGTGTGATCTTTGAATGGCTTATTTACATTCACATCCAGGGGTTGTAGTATAAAAGCGATTCCTCCAGGAATTATTTCTGGATGCATATTTAATTCCTTCATTCTGTTTTTCACTGATTCCTCAATATGGCCACGAAAGCTGTCGAAAACTAGTAAACATCGTTTCCTTAACAATCCACTAGGGCGACATTTTCATACTACCTCTAACAAATTGTGCATAAGTTTAGAGTCCATCCAACGTTTGTCTTGCGTATGGACCTGTCGGTAAAGGTCCCTTGGGAAAAGTTTTTCTTTTAAAAATCACATATGGTGGCAATTTACAACCGTCTGCAGTGATAGCCAGCATAACTGTGCACCTAATTTTTTCTGCGCCGGTTGATTTTACAAATACACGTCGTTCACCTACTTTATTCACAGTTGTGTTTCGCGGCATTTCAAAGTACAGTGGCATTTCATCAGCATTACCAATTTGTGAAAACATGCACTGACGTGTTCCCCTATGACGCAATACGAAACGCTGAAAGTGCAACACTTTATCAGTGTAGTTTGCTGGAAACCGTTGTCACAATGATGCTGTTCTCCTCAAACCTTTCCATCTCATCAGTCTCACCACCCAACCTCGACTGGCCTTGAAGTCACTCGCATTGTTGTTTTGTCTTGCGATTTCTTGCGCTTTCATTTGAATCATTTCGCATGTAACCACACTACCTTCTTTTCTTTTCTTTTTCACCCAATCCATAACCGCATCGTCCACCATAGAGAGGCGTCCTTTTTTCGGACCTCGATAGGAGCGAGTTCCTTTGTTCGCGACTCGAATTTTTTCTGTCTGGTTTCTTTAATATCTAATCATGAGTCGCAGCCCTCACTCAATTTTTCTCGGCAAATGCAAGAACATCCAACTTAAAAGCTGCAGTGTAACTTTTCCGAGAAATTATTTTCTCATGCAGTATTGATTCACAAAAGGCACTAAACACTATGCCACCCGGCACTCAAGCAAAAGACTAACAACCGATTTTAGGAAATCGAACTGTAATGCTGAATGGCATGAGCAGATACCGCCGAAATTTCCTGTTTTACAAAACATAGCGCAAAATTCATCAATTTTTAACGATATATGCAACCCTTCTGTTGGTTTATGATTAAGCAAGTAGCCAAGCTTTATTCATGAAAAAAAAAGTAAGTTGTGAACTTTTGTTGCCTGTTGTAAAACGTGTTTTTTATAGTAAATGTCATTTTACTAATCTGTTAAAAATGACAGGTAGTATCTACTTGGTTTGATTTATGTATAGTCTCGATCATATTTTATATATTACCAATATCAAAGTTATAGTGGTTAATTTGAACTGGCTCACAATTCTACTAACACTGTGAACTATAGGGCACAATCATTTTTGTATTATATTATAAAATAACGGGGCGTTTTGAATAGAGCAATTAGTAGGTAAGCATAATTTTCCATTCTTTTAATTTTTGCTATAGTATATATTTTATGGTGATATTATTGAACTACATTTTATATTTTCGTGTCTCAAGAAATACATGGACTTTCAATGTTTCTGTCATATTGTAAATGATATCTCAAAAAACAATAAAACTAAACAAGTAAATTAATAAACATACACTCAGCCGTTGATTTCACAAAAAAGACTACTTAAAGCTAATGGTCTAAGGAGCCTTATGATGCCAAAAACGGAAAATTACGTTAAGACTGGTATACATGACCTTTGTTATTTGAATCCATATTTTGTACAATTTATAGTTACAGACTATAAGGACATCTTGTGCAAATACTTAACCTAATACTTAAGTAACCATTATATGTTATGTATACTTCTAAGGGAATTCTCTAGAAATCCATGGAAATATAACAAAATGCCAATTACTTTTTAGGTAGAACGATTTGTAACGTCTGCTAGGTTCAACCTTTCCAATCTTCTTGGTTCATATTCATCAAACAGGGTGGTTGTAAGTTGGTTAGAATGTGTTGAGATTTTGTCTTTGGACTTAGAACTGAATTTTGCGATTTTTTGTTGTACTGTTGGTACACCTAGATCGTTATGTAGTATTGTGGTGGATATATACAGTGACATACATCACAGACGAAAAAGTAGCAATTTCAACAACTTTTGAGCCAAAATGGAGGTGTTTCGGCGCAAAACCCCAAATGAGCGAAGTGAGTGACTCACTGTTATTTTGAGTTTCCGCTCCTAAGCATCTAGTCAATAGATTTTCTTTTGACAAATATTCATAGATTGGTTTGATAACATTCTGCACTTGCTCTATCAAAGATTCCTTATCGTGACAAAAATAATCGAGACATTTCTCAGCTTCTGCCTTGGGCCACTTACACCAACTTTTTTTATCTGTTAGGCATTTTTTGTACTGCCGATTTTTATCTCTAGAACACTTGTGGTAGAATGTTACCAAAATTTTTTTCTTTGTTTGTTCAGTTGAATCTGGATGCCAACGAATTGCCAGTTTGCTGGATTCTCTTCCGCCAATCCCTTTATTAGCTATTTTCGCATTTTGGAGTCGTTTCCATCCTTCTTTCCACGTGCCCAACACATTCTTTTTTGTTAACTGGATGTTTTTGCCCATATGCCTCAAATTTCAAAATTCCATTAAAAGTCTTACTATCACCGTCACCTATGTACGAGGGTAAGGTGAAAAGTTCTCGACCTGACAATGAAAGACTGCGACTTTCAGTTAAAAAATGATTTTATTTTTCTACATAATCTCCCTTGACTTCAACACACTTGATCCAGCGCCTCTCCAACATCAGTATTCCTTCTCGGAAGTGAGAATCTGGAAGATTGTGAAAATATTCATCAACTTCTTCATTGGATGCGAAACGCTTCCCAGAAACAAATTTTTTTAAGTTTGGGACCAGATGGAAATTTGAGGGTGCCAAATCAGGAAAATAGGAGGGATGGCCGAGCAAATCATACCCCAAATCCCGCAGTTTTAAACACAGGTGCGTTGTCCTGGTGAAAGATGATTTTTTTCATCTTCAAGCCAGGCCTCTTCTCGCGAATTTTGGCATCCAGCTGGTCAAGAAGGTTGGAGTAATATTCGCCTGTAATTGTTCTGTCTTTTGCAAGATAATCAATTAACAGGATCCCTTTCGCATGCCAAAACACGCTGGCCACCTTTCCGGTAGATGTGATCAACTTCGCTTTCTTTGGCGCCGAACCACCGGCTTCCACCCACTGCTTGGACTGCTGTTTCGTTTCTGGCGTGTGGTGGTGGACCCATGTCTCATCCATGGTGACAAATCGCCGCATAAAATCGGTCGGATCCCTGTTGAATCGGTCTAAAGATTGCTGCGAAAATCGTTTGCGCATTTGCTTTTGATCGGCATTCAGCAAATGCGGCACCCATCTTGCGCAGAGCTTTCGCATCCCTGATTCTTCGTGCAAGATGTTTCGCGCTCTTTCTTCCGATATCCCCACAGCCTCAGCTATCTCACTCACCTTCACTCGCCTATCGTCCAACACGATATCATGCACTTTTCGATGGTTTCCGGTGTGGTTGCGGTTTTTGGCCGTCCTTCACGTGGGTCATCTTCGAGGGATGTGCGACCACGTTTAAATTCAGCTGCCCACTTTTTAACAGTTGACATGGAAGGAGCAGAGTCCCCGTAAACTTTTATCAACTTCGGATGAATTTCCTTAGTGAATATTCTCTAAGCACACGTAGTACGTAGATTTACCAATACCTTGACATAAATCCATTAAGCCACAGAAAAGGTTCATTCCTTCATTACCGCTTCACGGAAATCAAGCGCCGATTGATCTCATAAGCATTTTTAATCATAAGGCACGAACTAATAACCTACAGCTCATCATACTGGTACTACAGATAAATTTTGAAACCCGAGCCTAGTAAACTGGACTCATTGAAAGAGATCTCATTTTTACATATCTTGCAATACAAGTAAAGAGATAGCAGTAAATACAGACAACAATTTCAGGATGGTGTAGGCATAACTAGAAGAGACTGTCACGTCGATATCTTTCTTCGTTAAAAGCTTCTTCACTGATGTCTGCCTATTGTCATTAAACCTTCGTTTTGTGGTACGATCAGCACGTGCATTACCAAACTTACTTCCTTTTTTGTCACCCATTTCTGATGCACAAATTACTTACAGTTCTGTATAAATGCGCAGAGTGAACTTAAATACACGCCGCTCGAACGCCAAGCCAAAACTAAACTAACCGTTCTATAGCGTCTCATTTAACATAGGAAGAGATCTCCATTGAGTTTAGTATCCCCATTAGTCAGAAAGGTCTTAAGTACTAGCCGAATTCATTGAATTCATCATAACAAAGGCTCCGGTACTCCACCCCGCTGGCCGAACACCTACTCCGTTCTACGTCTGTAAGTACCCAACGATATCGAATATTGAAAAATCCTTTATTTTACGTATTCTAGGAATATTATAGAAGCAGTTTATCAAGTAAAATATTTCTCAATTTTTGGACACACACGGTACAACTGCCTTAAATTGAAAGTAGAGGCAACAATAGAATATAACGTTAATATTGCTACATTGTCAGCATATGTGCCACATTGTTTGAGTGGTTTTTAATGAATTTGTGATGTAGGTATATTGGATACAACACAGAAATAAGGATACTTGCTGTGTCACTTATGATAGAACTGGGAACAGTTCAGTATATACTTCTTGACATTTAACTCAAAATCTTCTATAAATGAGATAGGATTTTGATAATAAATACGCCAAATGTGAAAATGTACATTCCAGTTTATAAAACAAGCCAATATACCAAACTATTAAGCTCGACTTACATCTATAAAAACATTTGAAAAACGTCGTTTAGTTTCAGTCTCGCTTGATTTGATTACTAATTGATGTATATGCTCCATAGTGCCATATCCTTTCTTAAATCCAAATAGTTGATGTTCTTCTTTTTAAATTCTTTTTTTTTATATTTTTAAAATGACTGGCAATACTTTGATGGACCTGTAATGCATTATTTTGATACTATCGGGTTTCAAAATCATTACAAGTTCTAGAACTTTCTATTCGTAGGGATACTATTCAAGACGTAATATTGCGTTAAAATATATGTTAATGTTTTGTGATCTTTGTCAATAATAAAATCATATCCCGGTGACTCCGTTTGGCTAATGGCATGTCAAAATTGTTTCAATATTCTTTTTATTGATTTTCTTGAATGACATAACTATCTAATATCGAATATCTAGTAGTTTATTGAGTTCTTCGTCTGGTATTGGCGGATGAGAAGAATGAGATTGAAATACCGTTATTACTTAAATTTTCAGTAAAAATTGTAGGTTTTTGCCGATCTGTCAGTGGTATTTGCTGTTGTGAATGTTTTATTTTATGAGCAGTCTTCTGTGTCTTTAGTCAGGATTTGTCTATTAAAATATTCTTGTATTGATTGAAGTTATGGAGTAATTTTTTAGATTCTTTTGCAACTGTGCGCACATCTGTATTATCAGATGTATTTCTTATTAATTTCCATCTTTTCCTTTCTCTTCCCGTTAGTAAGTTTTTCTTTTAAAATTGTAGGTCATTTTTATGTGTTTCCCTCGTGTTCAGCGTTGCTTGCCATAATGCAATTTGTATAGTCAAGTCTTCCGTCACTTCTACAGCAAGTACAGTTTTTGGTGATGTTTTCAAAGTCAATATTTGATCCAGGTTTTCTCTAAAGATTCCACTCTATCTTGGTATAGAATAATGGTCTTTTAATTTTTCGAGTATGAGAGTTAATATGGAAACTATTATAGAGGCATTTTCAGAGATAAGTTCAAAACAAGATTCAACTACGAATTTTTTGAGTCAAACCTCTCTGTAGGAGCTTTTTTCTTCTATATTCTATAATCGGTTTCCATGTAAAAAAATTACACCATAAATAAAAGGTTTTCCAATAGGGGCGCTAAAACTCTGAGTGTATAGCGGCCATTTGGTGAAGCTACTGTCAAATTTGGAGATCATAGTAACTGATGTTGGGCAAATCATCATGGAAAATTACAGTGTTGAGCAACGCGTGCAAATCATTAAAATTCACTATCAAAATGAGTGCTTAGTTTGAGCTACGTGCCGTGCGCAAAATCGTCCTTTTTAGTCGAATATTCATCGTTTTATGGGTAAATTTAAAACAACTGGTTCAGTAAACAATCAAACAATACCCGTACATCCTCGAAACGTGAGGTCTGCAGAAAACGTTGCTGCAGTGAACGAGAGTGTGCAGGATAACCCGAGGCAGTCAATTCCTTGTCGCGCCCAAGAACTTGGCTTTTGGCAAATCTCAACTTGGCGAATTTTGCGTCGGGAATTGGGTCACAATTCAATTAACTCAGGAACTGAAGGTAAACGACCATAGGCAGTGTCGAGGATTTGCTGACTGGGCTTTGGAGCAGTTGGAAATGGACCCTAATTTCGGACGGGAAATCATCCTCAGCGACGAAGCCCATTTTTGAATGAATGGCTACGTCAACAAGCAAAATTGTCGCATTTGGGGAGATAACAACCCACATGAGACCCATCAGTTGTAAATGCGTCCAGAAAAATCCACTGTTTGGTGTGGATTTTGGTCAGACAGGGTTATTAGCCCGTACTTCTTCCAAAATGAAGCTGGCACCGTCATAACCGTCACCGGCTAAAGCACAAGTCGATGATATCCAATTTTTTTGACCTAAATTAAAAGATATGGATCTCAACGACATGTGGTTCCAACAACGTGGCGATACGTACCGCACAGCACATGCAACAATGTTTCAGCGACGTCAAAATGGTTATCAAGATCGCGTGATTTAACGCCATTAGACTTTTTCTTGTAGGGCTGCGTTAAATCATGGGTCTATGCAAATAAGCTGCAGACTATTGATGCCTTAAAAGTTAACATAACCAATGCCATCAATGATATCGAGCCCAATTTATGCGGCCGTGTCATCGAAATTTGGACCTCTTGTATACGTGCTGCCCAGTGAAGCCATGGCGGCATTTTGACCGATATCATATTCCATGCATAATGTGATCGAATGAAAAAAATTAATAATGTCAAATACAACTTGTTTTATTTAAATTTAAAGTTTGAACGCCCCTAATGGAAAACCCTATACAATCTATGATGATATTCATTAAAATGTCCTTGATTTCTTATTGATTTTGTGGGCTCACTGTCTCCTGCATTTCCTCAAGAGGCTGGTCCGCTTTATTAAAAGAATCCATTTGATAATTATAGAAGACAGACCCAGTTGTTTTAGGCAATAATCTTATTCAATGTCTTTTTCTCTGTCTGTTCTTATGTTGGCGTTGAAGTCTCTTAGTACGATATTTATTTTCCCCTTTTTGGACTCTTAGCATCGTGTTTAATTTGTGTCAGATTACTTAAGGTTCCTTCTTCTAAGTTAATTGTAGTTAGTGCATATATATACGCAAGGCCGGGCTCATTTTATCGGTCTCCGATAACCTCGGTTTCGCCGTACGGATTAATAATCTTTAAAGTTACGATTTGTTGTGAAACTTACATTTTATTTATAAACTATCTCAACATAACAAGTTCACAATGCAAAACAGCGCTGGATCCCAGCAGGTAAATGCAAATAGCTACTTCCTTCAACCAATCCCAAATTATTCTGCACCCATCAATGTGCCCCAAACAATAACACACAGATGTTTCTACAATCGCAACCCCAAGTATAATAGCATAATCAATCACATCTGCAACCAAATCCACAATCCGTATTTAGCACTCAGTGGCAGCAACCACAACAAGCTTACCCGATGTATCTTACTAATTACCAACAGACAAGTACGCAAATCCAACCTACAGCTTTGCCTTACTCTGCTCAGATGGACTGGAATAGAGCGGAATCAATACAAGACGAAGCTCCACTGATATCAAACACTCAAAAATACGATAACGACAACATTTCAACAACAAGTGAAGAAACAACGACCCCTTTAAAGCCAAATGATTTTCAAGAAATAACTCGAAAACACGAAAGAAAGAGAACTAATACTCAACCAGCAGTTCCAATTGACAAAAATCCAGTTGCCACTAGCAATAGATTTCAAATACTAGCAAGTAAGGAAAACCCCCCGACATCAAGCACCTCAACAGAAACCAATGCCAAACTCCCGAAACCTCCTCCAATCCACATACATTATGTAACAAACATAATTCCTTTACTACGACTTATTGAAACACATATAAAGAAGGATGAGTACCAATATCAAGTAACAGGAGGAGGCACTGTAACGCTCCTGATTAAGACAGTCGAAAACTATAAAAAACTAATCAAGATTCTTGACGAAAATAACGTAGTCAGACACACATTCATCTTACCAAAGGATAAACCATTCAGAGTAGTGATAAGAAACCTACATCACACCACAGATAAAATTGACATAAAGGAAGCGCTAGAGGCATTAGGTCATCAAGTAATGAATATCACAGGAGTCCAGCATCGCACTAAGAAGACGCCACTAAATTTATTCTTTATCGATTTCAAACAACATGATAAAAATAAAGAAATTTACGAAATTACCTCTCTATTAAACGTTATCATTAAAGTCGAACCTCTCAATCAAAAACATCCTTAACAAATAAGAAAACAGACTGGCACTATTTCAGAGAAGTACTACAGGAAAATTTAACAACTAATATCCCACTGAAAACAGAAGAAGATATAGAAGAAGCGGTAGAAACACTTACCCAAACAATCCATCTGGCCGCCTCAAGAGCCACTCCACAACTACTACTTCAAGTCACACACCAAAATTGCTCGATCGATATCAAAAAAAAAAGATTGCTGAAAAAAGGCGACTACGACGGATCTGGCAACATAGCAGATTCCCAGAGGACAAACGTAGACTTAATACAGCAGCTCGAAACCTTAAAGAACTTATTAAGCAAGCAAAAAACGAATTCCTCAATGAGTACTTAGAAGGACTAACTGCAACAGAAAACACCGACTACTCCCTTTGGAACGCCACAGGCAGACTTAATAGACCTAAAAATCATATTCCCCCAATTCGTAACCCGGACGGAACATGGGCCAGCACTGACAAAAATAAAGCAGACACTTTTGCAGCCCACCTTCAAGAAGTGTTTCAACCTTTACTTTCCAACGACCCCCACACAGACGCAGAAGTGGACAACTTACTACAGGCCCCAAATCAACTTACGTTTCCCATCAAACCTTTCACTAGGGCTGCAGTTCAAACAATGATTGATAGAAAGACTAATTGCAAAAAGTCTCCTGGACACGACTTAATCACTGGTCACATAATGAAGGAACTGCCTCCTAAAGCTATCTGCATACTCACGCTTATCTTCAACAGTATTCTGCGTACAGGATACTTTCCGTTACAATGGAAAATTGCTCAAATTATACTTATCCCCAAACCTGGAAAGCCCATCAACGAGCCCAATTCATACAGACCTATTAGTCTGTTACCGCTATTCTCAAAGATTTTTGAAAAATTATTTCTGAACAAGCTCACCCCCATCCTGGACGACGAAAACCTAATACCTGATCACCAGTTTGGTTTTAGGAGTCACCACTCCACAATACAACAGGTACACAGGGTAGTTGAACACATTAACCAAACATTCGAAAACAAGAACTATTGTGCGGCCGTCTTTCTTGACATCAGCCAGGCCTTCGATAAGGTCTGGCATGAAGGCCTACTCTTTAAGCTAAAGCTGATGTTACCCTACACTTACTACCAAATTATAAAATCATACCTCGAAGATAGAAATTTCCAAGTGAAATTCGGAGAAGCAGTATCAATTCTCCATCCCATCACATCAGGCGTCCTAGGTCCGGTCTTATACGTTCTATACACTGCAGACTTCCCTACGAATGCTAACAATTTGATCGCAACCTACGCTGATGATACAGCGCTTCTCTCCTCTCACACCGACCCTATTACAGCCGCTAGTAATCTACAGCAAAACTTAGACGCAGTAACCGACTGGTTCCAGAAATGGCGATTCAAAATCAACTCTCAAAAGTCACTACAAATCACGTTCACTAAACGTAGAGGAATAATCCCTGATGTGATAATGGACGGCCGAGTTCTACCCCGTACCGACAGTGTGAAATATCTTGGGATGCATTTAGACAAAGGCCTGACCTGGAAAACTCATATATGGACTAAGAGAAAACACCTGAATCTTAAACTCAAAAGTTACTACTGGCTCTTAGGTCGCAACTCCAAACTCTCTCTGAGTAACAAATTATTAATCTACAAAAGTATACTGAAACCAATTTGGAGCTACTGTATCCAGTTGTGGGGTACCGCCTCACATCCCAATATCGAAATTCTGGAACGCTTTCAGTCGAAGACCTTACGCACCATCACTAACGCCCCCTACTACATGCCCAATACGGAAATACGGAAAGACCTAAAAATGAAGTCAGTGAAAGAAGAAATTACCAAGTTTAGTGAAAAATACCTCTTGCGACTAGAATCTCATCCTAACCCACTAGTGACAGAACTAATTGATGAAAGTGAACAAGTGCGCAGACTCAAACGTTTCAAGCCGTCAGATCTTCCTAATCGTTTTTAGACAGATATAATATTCCTACTACTTACTTATTATTAGTTATTAATTGTTGAAAGTAATTTCATTTGAAGAACGTCAAAGGGCGTTACCTCCCATGTAATTTACACTGCTATGTATTTCCATTATAGTAATATGATTTGCTTATTGCTAATGTAGCAGATTGCAAATAAATACCAACTGTTAAAAAAAAGTGCATATATCTGGATACCATTTTTATATTACTGAATGGTAACTGTGCTGTTTTAATATATATTTATTATACAAAAAATCACATATTGATAGATAAAGTCAAAAAGTATTATATATATATATATTTTTTTTTTTTGACTTTATCTATCAATATGTGATTTTTTGTATAATTTTTTAAGTTGTAAATTCAACTATCTAAATTCATAGATGTAATTAACTTGAAAGATCTAAAGTAAACGTGGCAACGTGGCCAAAGCTGATCACGAGGCGTATGTGAACGACCCTTTATAACCAGATTTGCGAAATATGACATTCGGCCAAGGTAGAAACCCGTATTCGGAGTCGAGTTTGACGGCTGCTGTATAGCAGTACAGCGAAAATGGCGCGGAAGTGTTTGTTGTGTATTAGTGTCTGTGCGATTTTAGTGTTGTCGTCATGCCTGGGGATACTTACTACACAAGGTAGCCGTTTTAAACTTACCGAGTCGACGCGAACTCGCTATTTCGGGGATTTGAAATTCCCGTACTTTTGGTTCTTTTTTGTTTTTTTACAATTCAACTTCAATTATTTTGTCGATATCGCGTACGTTGCCAGGTAACGAGGGCTACGAGCGGAAAGCTATCGATGGCAATTATTTAATGAGGGAATATTTCGAGGTATTGTTAACATATGCGTGCCGCACCAGAGAATATTCTTGAGATTTCTGCGAATGTTGCCAGGGAGGTTTTTGTGGCACGGAGCCGCCGATTTTGAGGCTGTTCGCTCCCGGGCACCTGTACCTTGGCCGGACGGCAAAAATGCGGCTACGTGCCTAAATCGCTGCGTTAATTGGATTGCACATAATCTCGTTTCGGTGGTCATTGTTGGTCGGGCGCTGCCAATACGGGATATCGGGAACGTTGAACCCGGGCTCTATTTTGGAGATTCTTAAATTAATGAGGGGCCGAATCGCATCGCGAGTCAAGCAGGAAACATCTCGTTTTAATTTGCCGGACATCGGCTGACCCTGGGCTCTACGCAGTTCTTGAACTTTAAATAGTCCAATAGGGCTGAGAGACGAGTGCAGACAGGTACAGTTGCTGCCTCCCGACCTGCATAAGTCAAAACCGTCGCCTGCTCGGAAGTTGCTTTAAAACTCTTCGACAACATGATATAAAATATGAAATTCCCAAAATACAAGGAAAATTCCTGCCGAGTATGATTAATATGTTATAGGTCATTACGTTAATGCTAGTATAATTAGTGTTTATTCAAAAATTGGAAAAGATAGAAATCTGTGGTTTATAGCACGCTTCTTGCCCGTGGTTAGATACCCTTTAAACTATTTTGGGATGCTCTTTGGCTGATAGTTCTGAGTTTTTAATTCGATATTCTTTCATTCCAAACGGATGCCCACCAAATCGAGGAAAGGGTTTAGTTATTAAAATATAATTCTCCCCTTTTGTTGCTTTTGTTGTCACTCGTAGTGAAGCATCAACGGGACTATAAAAATCTGTGGATAATAGGTGCATTTTTTTGGAGTTTATTTTTGAGAGTCGTTGTTCACTTACATTCAGCAAGTGTCTAAAATGATCGCGGAACGTCATTTATTTATTTGAGCATTTTTTTGTTTTCTTCAAATTAAAATCTCCTTCAGTATATTTAAAAACGTTGCCTTTTCATCCACCAAATGTTTATACATTGATTCATTCATCCAGTTAATGTGCTGACCTTGAAACAACATTGATCGTGCTCGGTGTTTAACACGCTTAAAGGACATATTGTACCTAACTACCATGTTTTAACACCCTCAAATTTAATCGAGTCACACCAAGTCATTGCAAAGAGAGTATGTAAGATTGGGATTATCTGAGTTGTAGCATTCTCTAAACTTTCTAAAGTGTAGGATCGCGTAGATCGTTATCCCCATAGAAAATTTCGCCTGAACGTGGGGCTAAACAATTGTATGCAATCTAAAGAACTTTTGGTTGCTAATATGTAAAGATTATTTCGGTGTGATGTCTTGAACTTGTATTTTAGTTGGTAGTATTTTTCGCTGTGGTGGGACGGGTAAGTTGCGCCATGAATGAAAGAAGTTAGAGAGGAATGCAGTAACACTGGAAGCTCCAACAAAGTGAGGGAAACACTGTCAAAATCGCTCTTGGAGGTCCGAGACTATACTTAGTCTACTCATAAATACTGTTCTGTTGTACCATTTAGGTCTTTATAAATTGAAGTAATGAAGCACAATCTTGTTATTTTAATTATTTTTATTTGCTCTTTAATTGCACACACGTTTTTGTTCAAGACATAGATCAGAAAAGTGACGACTGCTTCAGTTGGTGGTCATGTCATCCAAATCTGATCATAATTTATAATCCAACGGATTAAGGTCAGGTCTTGCTGAAGACCAATTTTCGGCGCGTATAAAATCGGGAACATTTTCTTCCAAACATTTTTGAATAATTTTGGTCTTGTAATATGGCACAGTCTTGTTGAAAAGTTCAGGACTGATTTTCGAACATTGTCGCGTTCTAAAACTTTCTCAAGATTCTTTAGCTGAAGTTTTCACTTCTTTTTCGCAAGCCCTTGAAAAAATTGTTTATTTTGATAGATGCATGCATATCCTTACCAAGTCTGTTATGCTATACACCAAGTAAAATATTTACCAAGTGAAAGTAGATAAGTTAGTATGGTCAAGTAAGTTTTGCGAAAAAGAAAAACTACCTGCAACTAAACATTTAAACATCTGTTACTAGTTTAGTGTTCTTACACCATGCCGCCTTCTGGATGCAAAGATCTAGATAATTTCAGCCGCAGTCTTATCATAGATTAGGCTGATCGTGGTGTATCGCAACGAGAAATAAAGGTACCTTTTTAAATAGTGATTTGGATTACTACTCAATTTAAACAAAGCATAGGTTATTTGCATTTCTTAGACGACTAGTGATAAAAGAAGCTGTTAAAGATCTTCAAAAAACAGTGACCGAACTGGTGCATCTATTAGAAAAAAGCAGGAGCACCATTCAACTAATGGCATCGTGTGGGTCTGTGCAAACGCGTCGCCAAGAAGAAACCTTTTCTGGCATTCTTTCAGAAAAAGCGTTGGCAGTATTCTCGGCTGGACAATTTTGGCGATTTGTAATTTTTTTTTGACGAAGGTTGAAACTACCAATTTAGGGACATTAGTCGAACCTAGGTACAGAGACCTTTATCCAATAATTCGAATGATATATTTCTTTATTAGTATAATTGTGTGGGGTATCATATTACGTTTAATTTTGCGTAATGGCACCGTAAATACCACCAAATATATCAAAATTTTGAGTGATAGACCTCTACCTGTTCTCAATAATAGCATTTTCGTTAATATGTTGTTTTCATGGAATGTGATATCGCCGTCATGGAAAGCATTATAACTATCATGTAGGAAGAACGACAAATTTGTCTTTTGCCATGATCGTAATAATTTCTAAATTTGGTCTAAAACCTGTAGATCATTATCCACCAAAACATACGCAAAGGACCATGAAAGCCTAGCAACAAAGCCGAGTTTAATAGCAGTGGTAATGGAAGAATGCTAGAAAATACTTTAGAAAACGATAGACGATTTGATCGATACACCATACCCCAAAGTTGAAAAACTTTGTATGACAATAAAGGAAGTTTAACTCAAATGTTAATTTTAGGTTTTAATTAAATATTTGAGTTAGTTGTAAGTTTGGGGAAGCAGAGGAATTATGCTATTAAAAAATATTCATCACCTCTTATAGCGAGGTTTGGGTGTTAAAATGTGATCCAAGGTGTTGGTACATCAAACATCGAATACGTGATAAGAAAATTCCAGCAGTTGTGACACTGATACTGAGAAGTTTGGTATATCCGTGAAACAGTCAACTTATATTTTTTTCGTTGTTTCTAAAATACTTATTTATGGAAGTCGGGTGACAAAATTAGTGCTCTTCGCAATAGGGCGGTTTTTGAAAGAGGCTTACAACAAATACTAGAAGGTTTAGAAAACACAATGTGACCAAAGCTCTGGTTAATATTATAATAATAATCTTTTTAATTTTTTAAACATATTTACAAACTTTTCAATTTATTCAAAAATTTGTACCTTTGCAAATCATCATGTTTGATTTGAGCCTTATGAATATGTAGAAATCACTTGGGGTCAAATTGAGACTGTACAGCGGATGTGGCAGAAGATTTCATTTTAATTTTCATGAGGGTTTCCATTGTTTTGGTCGTATGAGGGCGTGCATTGTCTTGAAGGAAGACTACCCGCTTTCCACACGCCTTCCGCTGGGATCCTTCACGTCTGTTGCCATGTCTGAGTAATAAGCTGCATTGACTGTTCCGGCATCCGTCAGGAAGTCTACATGGCAGTCCCAGAAGAATGTTGCTGTCACTTTTGCTGCCGAACGGCTCCTAGGCGCTTTCTTGGGTTTAGGATAACTGGCCACTACAGACTTAAAAATCACCTTCGTTTTCAAACTGCTGTAGGAAACGACTGACAGCTTGCATGCGCACCATTTTGTTCACGTTTGTCAAAGTGCGTGGTACCCACCATGCATTCATCTTGCGCTAATGCAGTTGGTTTTCACGTCTTCTACACTGACAACACTGATGGACAGCATTGCTCCAAGTTACTTGATAGTGCTGCGCCTGGCTCGGTGACGAATGTTCGCGGCCGACGATAATGCGGTTCATTCTCCACGTGCTCTCTGAAGCACTTACACCACTCAAACACACGGGTTTGTCCCCATACTGTTCTTGAAGTCTGTGGTGAATGGGTTGTTCCACGTTCCATGGTGCCTTCTGTTCGATTATCACTAGTAACTCCCAAACACGACTGAACAGGTTCTAACTTGAGCAGGAGGGAAGTGAAGGTTGTGGCTCCGCTCTCTCAAGGTCGTCCAGATGCTGCGCAGTGCGGCTTGTTTAAACGCAAGTCAGTCCCTATCATGTTTGAACCACCTTGTATATTCATACATACAAATAATCAGTTAAGCGAGTCATGTCAAGTAGAAAAAAGCAGTATCTTGTGAAAAAAAGAAACTTTGGGTGATTTGAAGTAATCTATGGGACAATAGAGAGAATTTCCACAGTCTATGCCGTACAAATGTCACTGAAGTAGATTTTTAGATCTACGTTGGCACTCCAATAATTTTACTTTCTCCAGATTTGATGATAACGCTTAAGAACAGAGAAAAACATCCTGTCGACAATTAGAAATTTTTTTTAATAAGTTAAAATATCGTTTGAGAACCTGACCAGTGGTGGACGACGCCTTTTTCGAATATAAACTTTTAATAAGTCTACTAAATATGACATCAAAATATACGCAATAGTTGATGTCAAGACGTTATAAATACTAAAATTGGAAGACTACGTAGGGAGATAACCTTCGGGACCATACCACTTCAGTCACGAAACAATTGACATTATGGTTCGCTTAATATAATATGTTACAAAGACAAATAGGAACCTTACACTCGGATAACTGGTTTACCTATGATGCACTTGCTAAAGGAACACAAATTGACTTTTCGTATACGCTCCGCAAAGATTCAAACGAACACGTTAAGATGTATACAGTTCACAATTTGGATTCCAGAAAAAAAATTTTTTGGTGTCATATATGCAAAGAAAATAATGTTGGTTATGTTAACATTGCATTACGATAAAAGCATCGACGTATATATATATATATATATATATATAGACGATAAAAAAAACTTTGATGATCACGTTTTATAATGAAACAAAGGCCAGCGTCAATATTACTGATGAAATAAGTGCTACATATATTCTCGGAAGTAGTACGAGCGTTGGCTTATAACCATTTTCTATGGCTTGTTCAATATGGCAGTTACAAACGGTACCACCATTTACAGAGAAAATCACAAAAGCATCGTAATTTCATTCATAATTTAGGATTAGTCCTGATTGCTGATGGCCTTGGCGAGAGATAAAAAAAATTCTTAAGGCGACTTAAAAAACCATCGCTGAATATTTGACCAACTCTCAAAAAAGACTGAGATAAGTGAGTTGGGATGGTTGTCCTACATTCAAAGATGCGAAGGTTAAAGATTGCTGTTCTACATATCCGAAGTCTACATGCATGTAATATGCTTCTTTCCAGCACCGAATTAGGGAAAAAGGATTAATGATGTTACGTTAATGCTTTTATTATATTTGGATTTATTTTATTAAAAGATACGGTCGTTTTGTTTGTGAAATAAAAGAATGATTGTTTTTTTTTAATATTTTGATATAGAGATAATCAGTTTTAGTAACTTTTCAATCTTTTAAGAATATGTAACTTAGAATATAAGTAAAAAATAAATAATTTTTATTATTTTAGTATGTTTTGGAGATCCACAGGAATATATAATATAAAGATGAATTATTATATAAAATTATATAACCATAATACTTATGGATACATGATACCCACCACATAATAAGGGTAACAATTTGCAACCTCATTCACGCAACAATCATAAACAAGTACGGGCTTGGAACTCCAGTCCCACAGATGTTCGGGGCTTCTATACATAAACAAAAATTTGAGACAACATCCGGTCAAACCGGTCTCGAGATTTTCCGATCAGGCTGATTTTTGGCGTCTAGACCTGACTTATGATCCTCAGTTGAATACTGAAAAGTTATTTTTCTATCTATCACAGATCAAAAATTATAAGGCTTAATAGATGTCAAAAATGACAGAAATAGAAACTTGTTTCTAGCTTGGAAGCTGCTTGATTAAAAGTTGAAAAATAAAAGAACGGACAGACCGACGACATTACTCTCTACATAAGGCTTCTCATTTTTATGTGCAGAGGCCTAAAAACTAGGCAATATTTGAGCAACTGCCTCAACATACTTGGTCGATAACTTTTTGTGTGCTTTTTTTACATAACTTCTGCCAGGGAAGGTAAAAGTTTGTAATAAAAAAGTTTCCAATCCGTTTTTCTTTCTTTATTATCATTTTTTGATATAACTTCTGCTTTTCAATTTTAGCTAATTTATGATTTTCTATCATAAAAAACTTCTGTGTTTAAATTTTCTACAGCGATATCGTGTTTTTATTGAAAATATAGTCTCTTTTCCTTTTTTCTTTTTGGGTTTATCGTTAACTTTTTCGACCTTGCACCAAAACTCTTAGGGATTCCAGTTTTTTTCCACAATATCGTTCAGCAATTCATATACATATTTATTGTTTTCGTCTATTAGTCTTTTCTTCTTTTCCTTATTTTCAGTATACTTTTTGTAACCTAAATAACTTATTTATTTTTTTACTATTTGTTTTGATTTCACCCTTTGCCTAAAATAGTTTTTTCTTTTTTCAGTCTAAATGGGTTGTTTTTGTCCCAACTTTTTCTTGATTTTTGGTTCTTAACTACAATATTTGTCCAATTGTTTGTTCTTTATATTTAATTTGGTTATATTATCTTCATTGGTAGTTTTTGCATGTTTTTTGATTATCTCAATATCTTTTTTCTGTTTTTCTGCAGAAATTGTATTTATAGATCAGCCATGTTGTATCTTAACTGCCGATTTTTTCTCCCTATATACAATTTTTAAAATTATATTTTTGTATTCCTCTGTATCCGAAACGTTTATCGATATTATTCCATAAGTTGCCCTCCACGTATCAAACGCGAAAATTTTTAATATTAAGATTAAAACATTAAAGATCATTTATTAAAACCCAATTTAAAACAACCAAAAAGTAAAAATGAAACACCATTTGAGCTAAGTTCATAATAGGTTAAGTGGTCATCGGTCAAAGAGTTGCAGTGCGAGACTAGTAAAAATTGATCTTTAATATTTTCAATTGTACAGTTTGTCATCAGTTGTATATATTTAGGGAATTTTAAAGAAATATTTGTAATCGGCTCTTAAATTTTGTTACAAATTAAAACTTACAAAAAGTTACAAATATAAATACTTAGAAGACTGGTACGAAATGAAAAAAAATTAAGATTAATGTGAGGAAGTTCTATTTTCACCCAGACAGCTGCACATTAGGTGAAGATGAATAACTGCCGAGGTGTAAAAAATATAATGAAATCAAGATAGAATAGGGAAGCAGTAAATCTCTCAAACAGATTGAAATTTCATATGGATATGCCAAACAAATAATGCAGTACCACAATAGATGGAAGTTTATAGACAGCAAAACCACTACGTTGTAATTGACACTAGCACTAACATGATGCAAGAACATTTCTTAAACTGTTCGAAGTAGAAATTGCTTCATAAAAGCAAATTAAAACAACTTACGTGGATGTCGGTTGAACAACTATGGCTACACATATATTTCCATTAAATTATAAATAACATATTCGGAAAGAAACTAAAGTAACAGTGGTTTTCAGAAGCTTTAGGTAAACGAAGCAAAGCCACGTACTGAACTAGAAAACCTTGTGTATTAAAAAAAGTTACAATTAAAAAGTTTGTAAGTCGCCTGTTATCAGCACTAATTGGCTGTTTATGTTTATTTTGTAAAAGTAATATAATAGAGAGTTTATTATACACTAGATGGCCAAAGTATCCGGACACCCCTCTGAGAAGCGTATCTGACTGCTACACGAATTGAAACGTTAGAGAAGGATAAAAGTGCATAGCATACAGTATCGGACAAAAGTAATTGATTTTTTTGGAAAACGCACTAGACTTCTAATCAAGAACCGCCCACAACTTGTACCAAGTTGCAAATAGCAAGACCCCTCTAGGCAACAATTCCACACAAGAACAGCGTTACTAGGCGCCAACTTCCATAGCAAGTGCCAGGTGAACGATTTTTACCCCGACAAAAGTAATTTAATTTTACTGTCAACTCAAGAAAAAATAACCAATAAACTGGGACATTCATATTTGGTAGCATAGTCGTTGTTTTTGATCGTCTCCACACAACATTTGGCTCAATCTTCTGCCACTCTTGTTGAAGTTGCTGGAATCGCTCGTCGCTTCCAAACGACGTCTTAGCTCATCCCAAAGATGAGCCAGGATTTCCGTCACATGGGCCGACTTGGGCTTGGGGTCGTTGTGTTGAAATACCCAGCCGCGAGGCATGTTTCTACGTGCGTATGGGAGCATATGGTCTTACAGCAACTTGCCATAAACGAGGCGCTCCATGGTGCCGTGAATTCGAACAAGTGGACCAACTCCTTTTGCATGGAAACAACCCCACACCATTACAGACCCACCTCCATGTTTCACAGTCGGCTTCTGGTACTTCGGATTGTTTCTTTCGCCCATGTCGAACCCACTCCACGCCGTCGAATCCAAACAAGTAGAACTTGCTATCATCACTCCAGAGGATCTTGGGAGCGGTTTTTGATTAAAAAGTTAGAGCGATTTCAAAAAAATTCAATTACTTTTGCCCGATGCTGTATATCGGTCAGACTGACCAGAGTTAATTGATTTTGAACCTGGCTTGACTATTGAGTATCATCGTTGGAACAAGTCAGTTCGTAAAATATCAGTCTTGCCACAGAACAATTGTAAATGATGTCACTATAAAATTATGGAAACGTCTGGGACGTGAAACAAAGTAGTAGGCCGTATAAACTTGATGATCGTGGAATTCTGAAGAGGGTAATAATGAAAAATTGGGTGCCTTTGGTGGCAACGATCACTCGTAATTTTTAAAGTGCTCCTGGCTAACACCAGAACTGTGAATCAGTGCAAAACGTCGCTTACAATGATATAAGGCTCACCGCTATTTGACTGAGGAATAACAGAAACAAGTTCTGTAGAGTGATGAATCGTACTGCACAATTCACTAATCCGATGGACGCGTCTAGGCTTGGCGGATACCAGGAAAACGCGTCTTAAGCGAGTGTATTGTGCCAATAGTCAAGTTTGGGGCTCTTTTTCGTGGTTGGGCCTGGGTCTCTTTAATTGCTGTAGCCGGAAGGACGAATTCTGAGATGTATTTTGATATTGTTTACAACTGTGTGCTTCAAAATTTTCTGATGACAGTTTGGGGACGAAGGTTTCCTATATTAACAGGATCGCTGTCTTGTCCACACAACTAAGGTTATACTGCCGTGCTTTGAAGAAATTGGTGTTGAAAACTGGACTACTAGTCGTCATATAACTCCGATTTCAATCCCATCGAATACCTCTGGGAAGAATTGTAATTGCCCAACAGAGCAAGTCGCTCATGTTCAGTGGCTGCGTCCACTACTCTCGTTGAATAATGGAAGGCAATTTCTACGGACATATATCAAAAGCTGATGGAATTCAGACTGTGATTGTTGGTTAAGGTGGAGCGACATCTTATTAATATAATTTAGTCAGACACTTGACAATGCAAAAAGCAACTATAAATATAGTCACAACGATTTCATTTCAATGAGAAAAGATAGCAAAAGATTTTTGAATATCTCAATATGTGACATCTTTTCCTAAATAAAATAAAACTTTCGGACACATCTCCAACCACTGTTAGGTTGTTAAAGTCTCACGAATTGATTTTCATGATTACCGAAAGCTTCAGTCTAAACTATGAAAGAGAGTATTATTGAAATGCTTAACCACTGTTTCCACAGACACAGTCTCACGTTTTACCTTTCTGTGAAATAAATCTTACAATCAGTGATTCCGATATAACCCATGTTTGAAACGGGACGATTCCTTTTTTTTTATTCCCAGTATCTTCTCTTGTACCTGTATTATACAGACGATCATTATGAAGGTTAATGTATCTTTTTCTGTTACATTAACTTTTTATTGTAACGCTACAACGTTTTGATTAAGTTCCATTTATGTACTTTATGTGCTTATTAACTGTTTCTGTTTTTAGCAGTAGGTAATGGCTTACCTGAATTGATCTTTCATTATCAACGTATTATTGTACACTTTAAGGTCCTGCAAATGTTTTAAATTTTACTTCTCAACTTTTCAACTTGTTCTACCTATTAGACATATTGATTGCCCTTCTTGACAAGGAAATTATTAATTAATATACAAAAAAAGTATTTTTATCATTGCAAGCCAAGTTTAGCACTTTCAGTTGTTCTCAGCATCATTAAGCAATGTGTTTTTTGAGCACGTATTGCAGTCGGTTGCACTTTTCACAGTTAATTCTGCTATTTGTAAATTAAGATCGGGCAATAATTATATTGCCATTTTGATTTGGTGCACCTACGGAAATGATTTATGGGCGAGTGATTAAAATGCGATTAAAACATGTATACCTATCAAACAAGTATTAATGACAAAATATATATAAGCTCTTGTACGAAAACAGTTTTTTAAGCTTTGATTGTTTTATTTTTCATTATTTGGCGCATTAAGTTATCAGACATTAAATAATTAATTTCCCATTTTGATTCATTATTTTATCAGCTCCTTATTTGTATATTTTTACTGACAAACAAATGAGCTTTTTGTTATTTGATGGTGTACAAAGAAAAAGCATGCAAATAAAGCATTGTCTTTAATAATGGCTCATCAGAATTATCTAGGACACAATAATGTCAATTTAGTGACCTTTTTCGAAACGTACGTGGATGGTTTGAGAGGAGAATACTAGCTACACTGATAGAGGGCAACAAGTACAACTGTACATGTGGTTATAGTTCCTTTTTGTAGATCAAAATTCTGCTGATACTAATTCGTTGTTTAACATTTGTTTAAACGTAGACGTTTTGAATGATAGTGAAAGGATAACATTGGAATTTGTGTTGTGGTTCATTTCTCAATGGAATGGATTTTTCGTACATTGGGTGCTTCATATTATTCCTATGAAACTGTTCGATCTTGGATAAACGAATTTCTGTACGGTAGAATAAACATCGAAGATATCCTGGAGCTCATGACTGTAACGCCAGAAATCAAAGTTCTAGACAGTGGTTATGATTTGGTTTTATCCCACAAACGAGTGAAAGCGCGTTAGTTACAGTCTGGCAAATTCAAAAGAGCTAATTTACTTTATCATAAAGTACGTATAAAAAAGCGCAAGATGAGTACCGCGTTTACTCACTTAAAATAAAGAGCAAGTCGTACTAGAATATCAACCGTCTGTTTGAAGGCTTAAGAAGAATCTAACGGATTCACTACCACTATTGGAAACGAGATAGCAATCCAAAAGGTGAAAAGTGTACCATCTGTTAGAAAGGAATTATTTTGACCGACTATCTTGAAGAAATGAAAATCTTCCTTAAGTAGAACTTCGAAAAAAAATTGGAGTAGTGATCAGGGGAGAACTCCTAGAATGGTAAAAGTGTTCTTCTATTGTTAAAAAGTGCGGGCGCATTCAAATCGCAGAGTTAAGTAAAAATTAGTCGAAGTGACATTTGAAAATATTTCGCATCCACCTTATTCCCCAATTGTAGCTTCTTGATCATTATATGTTCTCTAAGCTGAAAACTTTTCTGCTTGAACAAAAATTGGATACAGAACGTACATAAATATTTTGAGAGCCTTGAAGAAACCCACAACCAGCGTTGCATTTAGTTAGATTAATCCAAAAGTACATCCCATTTGAATGCTGCACTGTAGTTAAATTTGTACGAAAGAAGGGTTAAAGTGACGAAATAACAATGGCGTTTATTTGGAGGGGTAATTGTATATTATGCTTTGATAACTAAAACATTTGTGCGGAAAGCACAGAATTTTCTAGGCCAAGCTGCTGTAGTGATCAATGAATACAATTTTGTTTCTGTTATCTATGTATAAAAATTCAAACTCTTTTAGTGTCCTCGAGGAGTTTTAGATGAATCGGTGGGCCTCCTCCCTCACATTACGATTTTAAAGAGCTTTGTATATATGTTATAATAAAGATAAAGGAATTATGTATAAGGTGGCGCAAAAGTTGTCATCCGATATTCTTTGGCTGTAATTTTTTTTATGCATGTAAAACTTTGGTTCTGCTTTTGGATTGTGTTTATTTGATGTCTTGATTTTTTTCCATTAAGTCGAGAAAATGATATCGGCCGGGTGGCCACTACCAGAATTGATGATCATACGGGTCCGATTTATGGCATTTTCCATCACTCTTGCCAGAACTTCCGGCGATAGGTTCTCGCATTCTCGACGAATATTCTCTTTGAGGGCTTCAAGAGTCTGAGGCTTGTTGACATAGACTCGTGACTTGAAGAACCCGCACAAAAAGAAGTCTGGAACGGTTAAATCGGATCTTGCCGGCCAGTGCAAATCACCAAAACAAGAGATTAGGCGGCCCGGAAATGCAGCTTTAAAATTTCGTTTGTGGCTCGTGCAGTATACGCCATTGCACCATCCTGTTGGAACGACATGTTCTCCAGTCCCAATTCATCCAATTGAGGAAGGAGACAGTTGCTCTGTAGCGCTCGCCGTCCACAGTAGTCGTTTGGCCCGCGGCGTCTTCGAAAAAATAAGGCCCGATGACGCCTCCGACGTAAACAGCACACCATGCAGTAACTTTGAGCGGGCGTAATGGCTCTTTGTGGGTTATACACGAATTTTCGGTGCCCCAGAAGCGATAATTCTGCTTATTCACAAATCCACAGAGATGGAAGTGGGCCTCGTCACTCAGGATGATTTTCGATGAAAAGTTGTCTTCCTCGTGGTCGAGATTCAGGATGGCTTGAGCGTAGGTTACACGCGCTTAGGGGTCAACGGCTAACAGCTGATGCACTGTCTGCACTTTGTAAGGGAACATCTACAAGACATTCACCAATATTCTCTGTAAAGACTGCCGATTGATGCCCAATTGCGTGGCACTTCGTCTGGTAGATACTCCGCTACAGCCGCAATATTCTCAGCAGAACGGCTGCTCCGGGGCCGGCCAGATCTGGCAGCATCTCGTGTTATCCCATATTCTTCTAAGCGAGCGACTAAACGCCGTAGTGTTTGCCCAGTTGGTGTCGGACGACCGGGAAATCTGTGCCTAAATTCACGCTGCGCCAACACCACCGACGAATTATTCCGCAAAAAAATCAAAACCATTATTCCGCGTTCTTGAGGAGTACAGCGATTCGTGTCTTGTTGACGTGTATTTTGTATCCGTTTACTTCACATATGTCAAAGCAGAACTGAAATTTGCCACAATTTGCAAAAATTATATCATCTTCCGATAGGGTGATGACTTACGCGACCTAGTAGGTCAGGAGGAGTAATGAAAATGAAAGTCCGAAGCTCTAAATGAAAATAAGAAAAGTGGAAAGAAGAAGGAATTAGACATGCTAAGAAAACTTGAAAATTGGATTAAAAAAATCGCTTATCTTAAAGGCTGGGATGTTCGCAGCCCAGATTATGTTATCATATAGATAGAATATGTAAGTCCAGTGAAAGAGAAACTATGGGAGAGGCAGGAAGGTCTTACAACTGATGCAGTTTAGTTTTGTGTTCTACCCCAAAATACTGAAATTAAAAGAGAGAAATTGTTTCAATTTGCAAAGAATCTAAATTAAACTCAAATAACCTTTTGCATCGCTTGGTTACATCATCTCTTCAGATGCGGGAAAATTAGTTGAATGAAGGTATCTGACTCTAGTCTCTGCACAATTTGAGATTACCTATCTGTTTTGCTTCATACGTATTTCTTTCAAGAAGCAAGACGATAGCGTTGTGGGAAAGCTGGAAAGTGATAGTCGGCCTTTATATACATGACTTCTTTCCTGGGTATTTCAATAAACAACCAAAACAAAAAAGTTATTTAATACTGTGAGCTTATTTACGGCATATCAGTTACAACATTGACTTACTGTAATCAGACGATAGCAAGAACAAATTGATGTTTCCAATTGCGCCGCGCAAACAGTTCGTTCTTCAGATATAGCTCAGATGAGCTGTTGTTGTTTAAATAAAATAAGCTGATACGTTTTATCGTTCTCAAATTAAATGTTGAAAGAAACTATGCTTACCATTGGTGGGTCTGAAGATATCTGTTTATTGTGACAAGTAGAAAATATTCTTTTCAATCAGTTTCTGACAAATAAAGCAACTTATTTTATATACAGACGCAAATAGAAGTTTAATCACTTTTATGCTTTTGTTTACGAGATTACAGGAACAGAAAGATAATTTTACAAATTCATGTACTGCATTGACATGAAGTCCATTATTTTTTTATTTAGTTTTATCTTGTGTTACCTTTCACTTAATTCAATTAACTAAATTATAAGTAACTGTTCAGTGAGCAAACGTTAGAATAAGGTAAAATTTATAGAAAAGTAGTTTTACAATAGATGGTTTGTTTTTATATGAAGTTATTAATGGGTTGCCTCTAAGTAAATAAAATAGCTATTTATTAACTCTTCTTCTCTGTGACCCTTAAAGATAGCGGTATTCCTTGATCTGAATTGAAGTACGCGTAAAAATCTATTTCCGTTGGCGATACATAATTCATTCAACTTTCTTGTTCTGTGTTCTACGAATCTGTCCGTTATAGTGATTAGTAAAATATTATTGAGGATACGTTTTCTTTGGTTTTTTCTTTATTTTTCACAATACATACGGCTGTAGGTTTAAATCTATTTTTGTCTATGTGTGTTGCAGAATTTGAAAAATGGTGATACTGTAGAACAAGAAGGCCGAAAATGCTAATATAATTACGTGTACCTTATTGAATTATATGCAATTATAGTTCATCGCATGCATTGGGACATATTGTATTACAGTCTGTATGACAAAAAGTGACTGTTATTGGGCACACCGTCATCTATGTTAATTCATTTGAATCTTAATGTTACGCTCTATTTTGCGCAGTATATAATTTGCCGACACACCATGTTATTGATGTCACTGAATTCGTTATTTTTAGAATGGGTGCAAAATTCCTGACGCGATACGAGGCAGCGCTTTTAGTGAATCATACGAAAGGATCGAAACTGACGTATAAAGCGATTGCAAAATGGAAGTGGGTAAAGCGATATTTGAAGATTGGGAATGTAGACGATTTGCCGAAAAGGGAATAGTCTGCATCAGAATAACGATGAAACATAAAAAGATCTTGTGCCTCTTTGAAGACGAGCCAAGCATTTCGCTGCGCTGTACCCAAATGAAACTTCGCAAGAAAAAATTCAGGTTTCTCTAAATGCGATTTGACGTCTCTTGCGCGAAAACCCCGTTTTTTTCGATCAACTTTGAAGAAACTTTTATTATCGGAAAAGCAGGCGGAAAAACTGGCTAGGGCTAAGGAAAATTTGGATCGAGATTCAAGGAAAAAATGCGGTTTTGGTTGACTCATTCTGTTTACGGACAATTTAACGCCGTAAACCGTAACGTGAACCATCTACCAGATAAGCTTGTTCCAGTTTGCTGAATAGTTTTTTGGTTCGGACAGAACAAGTTGGGTACTATAAGCAGACAATAATCTTAGACATCTCAGAAAACTGTGCATTGCTTGGAAACAACAAAACAATATCGCTACGATAGAAAGGCCAGCAATGTCCACAGATGTTAATTTAATTAAAAATGTGTGGTCGTACATGAAAATGAAGCTTAAAGAAACGCCAATGTAGACTGTGAATCAGTTGTCATTTCAAATTAAAAAGATAGGGCGATCTTTGGTAATTGTATTAGGTAATTGCACAACAGTTTATAATGTATACTTTAATAAAAGGAAAAAAAACAGTGCTCATTTTATTATTGAACATACTGTAAATTGAACTGGATAAGTACAGGGTCCGTGAAAAAACTCGTTATTAAAATATTTAATAACTTTAATACTATTATATTGCTTTTATTGGAACATTCTACATTGCACAGTATAATCGCACAATATTATTACAGTATTACAATTCCACAGAGGCCCCAACGTTATCCATCAGTTTTTATAAATGTCTGGAAATATCTTAGGTTGAATTCAGTAGGTCGTTTCATAGTATGTCTACCAGAACATACCAAATAAGTTTTTCCGTTGTATCTAAAGTTTTTGGTTTTATTCGATAAACTTCTTATTTTGCCTTCTCCTCCCAGGAAAAGTCATATGAGGTAGGATAGTCAACGTCTCGCTAAATGAATGTCAAGCCACTCTCGAACAGTGAGTGCAAAACGAGGAGGGTGACCGTTTGTGAACATTTCCTGCTGAACTTGCACATTCCCCTCCTCTATAGATGAAAGACGACTACTTCTACGAGGATCTCCCACAGCTCCTGCAATCGTGAGTTTGGAATGGCCGTTCTTGATGGTTTTAACATCAACTGAAGTACGAGGTCTACGAACATTGCGCCACCATCTTTGCACCTTTGCAATCTGAGCATGATCACGCAGAGTCAGGGGTTGAGCTATTGTTCAATATAATGCAATATAATACTTTAAAGATCTACTATACAATTCTACCTCTTTAGGGATGGATTATAATAATTATTTTTTAAAAAGTTATTTTGAATAGAGAGTTATTTTTCACTCATTTTATATAGTAAAAGAATAAAAAGTTACTAAAATGACTAGATATAAATTAACATTCAGCTCCTAATAAATATTTAAATAATAATAATAATTTATCTATTCATGAATGCATCGCTGAGAAGTTTGGAAGAAAAATATTTCATAAATTTGAAAGGGCAAATAAAAAAGTAAGCGTATGCTTCAAAGAAAATTTGAAGTTCTTGGAAAGAACTTTAACCAAAAATGACCAAGGCGCGAGATGTAAACGGGAAAAACATTCTAGAACTATGAGAGAGAAATTGTGATAAAGATAATCAGGCAAGGAAATTCTAGAAGTTTAGAAGAAAATGAAGAATAATAAACAGATGCTAAAAGTTTATCAGAATCACAAGAATTGAAGATACATGTAGATGACTAGTTGTCCAAAAATCTACAATAAAATAACAAAGAACAGCGATAATTAACAATTGGTGGAATTATAGAGTATGATGGAAAATGATCCGAAACTAAGTGTGGTATTGAAAGGGAAGAGAGCGTTATGGGAAGGAATAAAGCGCCAAGTCCATTAGTTATTGGTCAAAATTGTCTATAAGATTGAAAATTGTTTTTTTAAGAACTTTGAAGAACGTCAATGGCACTGTACTGATGTGTCACTTATTGGTGTCAAAGAACAGAATTAAAACAAAAGAGTAGTAATCGACTTTATTATTTTATTCCTAGAGCCTAATTACAGCTGGATTTTATTAAGTGATCTAAAGCGTACGTACCAAATCAAGAAGTGTCTTAAAAGTATTTTTCAGTCGCTGTGGAGATCCATTCAGGTTAAGGGCTCAATTTTAAATTGGCATTTTTCGAGGATAAACGTCGATTACTAGGGATTAACAAGACCAGAACAACTAAAGATAATGCATATTGGTGGGTTTCCACTGGCCATCGGAAGATCCTCGACTTTGGATGACGACTGAGGTATAACAAGACCGGCCCAAGAGTCATTCGTATCCATTTTTGCAGAAGAGTTTAGTTATTTGTCCGAGTTGCAGTAACGGCGTCCTACAATTATTGTAATGGTAAAGATTAGAAACTATTAAGATGAATCGCTCACGTCGAATCCTTTGTTCTTTGGCTTATCGCTTTGTTGACCTTGAAGCATTTGTCCCTTTAAATCGAGTGGAAATGATGCGCCCGTGGTGAGATTGTTAGTAGTGAACACAGTGGACTTTAAACTAACGGTGTTAGGACCACTATAGAGAAATAAACCAATCTCGTGGGTATGCGGGCACAAGCTGCAATCTCATTGGAATTCTCATTGTTTATTAACGAAAAACCACGAACATCTCTATCTGTTTCCGATCTTGTCTCTTTAAATGAGAGTGGTCTTTCATCTTGTCTCTTTTGAGCTTCTTTTTTCAGTGATCCATCTTAAAGTTTATAATTTTTTGTTAGAGTTTAAATGCGTCTATGAGATATGGTTAATAGAGTGAACCAGATCTGCTTTTGCGAAATAAATAACATACTGATAGTACTAGGGTTTTAATTAGATAGTCATGAGTCATGAGTGAGAAAATAAATAGCACAGTCTATCGTTAATTAGTTATTTGAGTTCTTCATAAATAATAATCGCGAAACCCAGTTTTTTAAAATATAAAATGTCTGTACTACAATATAATTAATTCCTTGTTCTCAATAGTCATAAATGCTATAAAAATATCCTATTCGATTATCTAAAGTAACTCGATCCCATTCTGGCCGCTTACTAAACGACTGCTGCATTTTTCCAGAATAATTTTTTTTAAATTATTATAAAAATTTCGACTCAGTCGAAATCCGTGTATTATAAATCTTTTTAAAGAACTGACAGACGTCTTCGTCTTTTTCTCATTTAGTTTTTTATGTTTTATTTTATGATTACTGTACGATTTCTGAATTTAATTTTACTAATTGTCAATGCTTTTATAGTGTTCGTCTTTATTACATCCTATAAAAATTTTCAACATAGTAACCTCCCGAATTTTTCTATTTCTTAAAACATATTCTATCGTGTTGTCACTGGTAGAATTCAAAACATCTGATTGTTTACATACCCGACATTAACCTGTACGATTCGTATTGGCTGCTTTTATTGTAAAAAAATGAACAATAATCAAAATTCACGGATGAAAATGTTTTTGTTATGTTTCATTCACGTTATTTTCGAGACTTGACGCTTTCCACATTTGTTTTTCTCTCATAGTTCTATAAATTTTCATCATGTTTCTAAATACAAAGTCATCACAACACGTAAAGACACAAGTACAAAAACTCATATTGAAATGTTGGGATTTGTTTTTATGCAGGGTGCAATTGACTAATTTTTTATAAATTTTTTCTTCAAAAATTTTTATTCCTAATATTTATTTAAAGTCTGAAATTTTGTTAAATGTAATATATGATAATTTTTGAATTACATTGTCTATTCATCTTTTTATAGACGATGGAGGGGTGGGGTGTATTGTTTTTTCAATTTCTCAGTTGTGTTAAATCTGGTTGTTGAGGGGGGGGGGGTCTCAAACCACATCAGCAAAATGGGAGATTAAACGTTCTGGAAAAATTCTTAGCATGCTCACCGTCTCTCTCGTCGTGTGGCATGTCACACGATTTTGCTGAAACCGCATATTTAAGTTCTTCAATGTGAGCGACCAAAAGGTACTCTGTTATGTTATGGTAACATTTCTAAGTAACGGGAAGAGAGGTTCATGTTCAAAAAATAAGGTCTGTTTAAACCTTAAAAAATCGCACCAAACTCTGGCCCGACGTGGATAACACGAGTGCTTTCCTTTCTCCAGATGCGACGGTTTTGCTTATTAACATGGCCAAATAAGTTAAAAAAGCGTTATCGCTCACCTTCAACACTAACTTCCAGTATTGCATTGTACTCGTGATGGTCTCTAGGCAAAAGTTCTTGAGTTATCTGGATCTTGTGCGTCCTTAGTTGCAAAGTTTTATTTATACGGTCAGCAACGATGTTCCACGAATTCTCGGTTGTTGAGTGGCGCCTGGAATCTTCCTGCACATTTTCTTGAATCTACCAAATATTCTCCGGCATATAAAAAGTAATAGCACGGCTAGACAACGGAATTTCTTTAATACCACGTTTTCTCAAGATTTCCCTCAGCTAACGAATTTTGTTGTAATTGGACTTGCCTTACTTATCGTAAAGTAGCTATAATTAGTGAATTACTTTGGTGAAGCGTTTTGCCAATACACACACTTGGATCATTTAACTCTACATGGCTGATTTGCTGCATGTTTTCTACCTAACGCCCAAATCATAACTTCCGACAATACATACATTCAAAATGATGGGAAATTTAAATCAGTCAGCTGTATATTATGCATCCTGCAAAGTTGTTGTGGAAATTATTAATTCTTTAAAAATACTTTGGCACTTCTAGTATTTAAAATTATGTTTTCAAGTTACTGAACTGGAAATCTATTTGATTTTGTATTTTTTTATTTGTGTTAGTTTTTATATTCTCACATTACGGGAATTGCACCAACAATATTTTCTATATTCAAGTAATCTTGAAAGATAATGGTTGTATTTTAACTGGCAGTTTAAAGAGTGAGTGTATCAGAGAATAAACAATAATAAACGATTAAATGGCGAAAAACCTGCTTTGAAAACTAGTGCCTACTTTAGAGATGGTCGATAGGAAATGTTGGCTTGCAAACTGAGAGGTTAAGGTTCTCGTATGTTCGCTTTCTCTGCGGGATCGGCGCACGCCATCTCTGATGCGGGGCGATGTGGCAAGCACCGCGGCTTAGATGACCGCCATTATTACCCCTTGTTCGAACAATTATAGGAAAGGTATACTACATTTCAAAATAAGGAATAAATGATGAGTTTTATGCTAAGACAAAGACACTTCTAATAAGGCAATTTTATCAACAAGCTTATAGATAAAAATGGACTATTTTATAAAAAAATGTATGATTATACATTAAGTTCGCACAGACATTTAAAAACTAATTGTTATAGATAGATTAAATTCTTAAAGCGGCATTTTACATTTAATGTAGAAGTGATAGCCAACAACTCATGCAATCTACAATACACACTATAATGTAATAATATCATGCGGCGACTGCTGGCAAGCCGGATAATTGACATTTGGATGAACGATGTTCCACTGTACCAGGAATGATAGGCAACTGTAGATACTAAAACGGCTCATGGAAACAAAACTAGGAAAACATGAACAGCAAAAATAAAATTAGGAATATAATAGGGTTTAATCCTTAATAGACGTTTACGTAATCAACGTTAATTCTCCTCCCCTCTCCCCAAATAATAATAGAAGTTTTCAGGAAGCAGTTATAATAATATGAAACTTAAAAATAATCGACTACATAAAAAATCAAATTAAGTTCGTTATGGAATCATTAAAAACGGCGTTGTATCTCTAAAGGAAGAGATTAAAACCAAAACAGAGATCCCTATCTCTACATTCAAATAGAAAGTAAACAAAGAAATGTGGCGTGGTCTCGACTCTTGATTTACACGAGGAGGTACGTGCATTGCCGGACGCAAAAAGCGCCTCTGCGACGCCCATTTGGTTTGCTTCCGCCGAGCAGAGTTTCGATTGTTCCACGTTCCCGCTCCAGGGAAAAAGCCGATCCAGTTAAAAATTTATACGTTCCACCTTGCAAAAATTTGAGGAAGGGCGGGTGAAAAATTGTTAGCCTAAGACGCCAAAAATACCTTTTAGTAGGCCAAATCTAGTTTTTAATATTTTCTAAAATTAATTTGTGGCGCTAAAAATGTAACGCTAACGAAAAATTGAAATAAAAAATTAACTTTTATGGAAGCAATTGGGCGTATTAAAAGGATATGATAAAAATATATAATACGAGAAAAAAAATAATTGCAACTGAGAATAGAGTGAAGAAAGAGATAAAAAGGCCATTTCAAATAAAAATATATTTTAAAGACGATTTCGAAAATTCATTTTTGTTATTTTTGAGCTAATGTTGAGAAAAGAATTACCTCAAATTTGCTTGTTTTCCGAGTTTAAACTGTCTGATTAAAAGTTTTTGGGGTCGCTGATACCGAATATGATGTTTAACAAGTCCCCCCAATGCACTTAGAGGGGAGCATAATTCTGGGGATGGGGGAAATTTGAGAAAAACCTCAAATTTGTTTGTTTTTTGAGTTTAAACTGTCTATATAAGGGTTTTTGGGTTTGCTGATCACGAATATGATGCTTAGAAAATGCCCCGCTGCACTTGGGGGCGCAATTCTAGAGATGGGGGTAATTTTAGAAAATCACTTCAAATTTGTTTATGTTTTCCAGTTTAAACTGTCTATATAAGAGTTTTTGGGGTTGCTGATTACGAATATGATGTTTAAAAAGTGCCCCAATGCACTTAGAGGGAAGCATAATCCAGGGGATGGGGAAAAATTTCGCGTCTCAACATTTTTGGATTATTTATTTTAGTTTCAAAATCGACCAATGCAAAAATCTGTCTTTTTAAAGGCAACGTTACATATTTTTTCTTGTATTGTTTTGGTATGTTAATAATGTGCGTTTTGCTAAAGTTAACTTCTAATCTCAAAATCAGATCATTTTATTGTGCGTATTTAGCTGAACAGATTCGGCTGACGTTAACTGCAGTTGCCAATAAAAAACACCATAAAAAATCATATTCATATTTGATTAGTTTTATTTATAATTTCGAACCCAAATTTTACATCACTAGTTTACACGTTACGACACCGCTCGTTGTAACTAATTTCATGGTCGCGCAGATTAGCTCAGCCGTAGCTCCGCCCTCACGTCCTTTACAAATTACGACCACTCTAACACAATATCCACGAATTACATATGAAGTAAAAGATATACAGTTGTCAATGGACTTTTTCATTACTGCTTAAAAGCACAATATAAGAAAATGTAATCACCAATCACCACACTATTATCGATGACGTTCTCAGTGGCGCTTCTCATATTATTTAAATACCTCTGCTGCTTTAACTCCATTATGAGGAATTGACTTTTGCGTCATTTGTAAGCTTTCAGAGACGCAGACAATTTCTGTGTGCTTGATCAACGGGATGTCATTAATTGTTTTTCCATAAAATTTCCGCATTTACTAATGGTGCAATTTATTCAATCCCTGCTAAGGTTGGATGTTTGTAATTTCTATGGCAGCGAATTGTTAGCGTGATACACGAACCTCCAATGTCTTCAGATTTTTATCCATTGTCTCAAATTTCGTTTGAAATGCGTATTACGTGTAACGTTTTACCATTTTGTATTTTTATGACCATCGACAATTATATTTATGGCAAAGTCGCGTACATAAATCTAATCTCAAGGCGTGTACATTAATTACCAATTTGATACTGTTCCAAATTTAGCGAAACTTTTGATCTTTACCTGTTAAGAGGCACTATATTTGAAATTCGTAGGTGGTCATGCGAAGAGGCCAACACTCATCACTTAAATTAATGGTTTTTCTGTTGATAGCGGCTTGTCTTTTTAGTTATATTTTAATATTTTCTTTTGGTTCCAACAAATGATTTTTTGCACTTAATGTTGCAAGACACTCGCTTTTTACTACCCGTGATGTTGCAAAAAGTGATTTTTTCCAGAAAACAAAACAGATTTGGTATTTGGGCGTCTTCTTGAGGAATCATCCATCTGCTTCTATTTCAAATCTAGAAGTGTAATAATATCGAGCTGGTTTGAGGGGTTTTATACCGTTTTCATTCAGCACTTTGTCCGTTTCAAACATGAGGTGAGAGCGCAGTCAATCGCTGATACCGAAATTGCTTTTGACAATTCGGTACCACCTTTTACAAGTAGTACGAATTGTCGCACTTTCACTACAAACAGCACAAACGGTTTTTCAAATTGAAACCCTATATGTGTGGAATATTGCAAACTCAAACAACGCTACTAATATATTTTTTGTCAGGAAGCTACGCAACAGAGAAGCTTTCTGTTTGCATTAATATAATAGGTGTAAACACATTGTCATTTTCACTATCTACACTTTCTACTTTTAAATTCAATACCAGCTTAAATAACGCTTTGTTTCAGCCAGAACTGGTTATCGATTTAAAACGTCACATTAAGGAATGATGTAATTAAATACTTGTGACAAACGTTAACACGAGAGTACGTATTGTATTAATTAGATGATCAAATTTACCATACAGTTAACTCTAACGTCGCTGTTTTTACTCGAGTAAATTTACATTTAATTTTGTGGCGCAGCATGTACTAATTGAGCGTGTTGTTTTGGAGTTTGTTTGGCGATTAGTCGGTGGCCGTGATTTTTTAGCTAGTACATTACATCAAATTTGTGTTCGTTTCATAATGAAATAATTTGGCTACATAATACGTTTATCTCATTAACGTCACGTTTGTTTTGTTTTTATCTACACGCTCAGGCGTGTGGCTTAGGGGCTTGTTCACATGTTTCACGAAAAATAAAGTGCAGATAACGTAGCATATCAAAAATGCGGAAGGAACAATTAATTTATCATTTTATATTTTATTTAACCAAACTACTTAGCCACAAGTATGTGATTCAATTCGAGGCTTATCAGAGTGATAGCTATAATATGTACAATCATTCAGATGGTTCAATTAATTTTCTAAACATCTTGTAAACTGAGAACATTTTTTAATAATGACCTCTAAGATAAATATAAGCAAATAACAAAATCATCATATAGATCAGAATGTACAGAAATTTTAAAATTTATTTCTAAATGTGTGTAATAAACACAACATTTTAATTAGGGAGTGATTAATATGCCGTGAATTAATTTACTTTTTAAAATGCACCCAGTATTTTCTGGCTTCGTTTACATTAACGAACATTGTAATGCTGAATTAATGCCAATGAGTCATTAAAAGTACATTCGCACGTGTGCATTATTTGCGTCGTATTTTTTGTGGGACATGTGAACGCTACCTTATTTGTAAATTGTTATGCGTAAAGCCTGGTAATATGGTTAGTGTAGTTCACTTGTAGTATCACTTCCTTTGCTACGATACATAATTCTAAAATAACAGCTTTTGAAACGGACTTTAAGTTTTGATTAAAGAAAAATTCACATGGGCTTGGATCGGGCAGCTGTGAAATCACTGAAGTCCTTTTGGACACATTTTCACAAGCCCAACTTGTCAATTGTACTAAAATGATATAACCTCCTTTATGTCTAACAAAACGAACGCTTCTTCACATTCTCATGTTTATCCAAACATGTTCTCTACACACAGCGTTTTATTGCACAACGCTGTTGGTTTTAATATTTTTACAAACTTTTTGTTCCCTATTTTACGTGATTGTGGTTTTTACTTTTTTGTTGGTTATTTCGCTGTTGTTCGGACAAGTCTTACCAGATCTGCGTTAAGTCATCAATGCACTTTTGGTAACAGGATTACTATATATCAAACAATTAACTTATTATTAGTTCGACTTACTTCAAGCGAGGATGAAATTTCTATGCTTTAAGAAGTTAAAGTGATGTACTTTATTTTTCAGTCCAGTTGTGGGGGAAAACTTGGTAAAATTTGTGTCCTGTTTGATATACAATCTTTGGCACAGGGCTAGCTGGATGATTTTGAATTTTTGTGAGGTAAATAGCAGTTTAAGAATCGAAACAATATGTATAGAGATTTTATTATGCATTTATTTATCAATTAGTCGATACAGTCACTTTATTGTTCAAAGCAATAAACTTGTATTTGTGAAATGGCACTCATTAAAATGCTATTAAGTTATACGTTCTATGCTTGTCTTTATTGTCCAATCCTTTGATAGCAGCTAAAGTTAAGGATGTGAGCGCAAAAACTAACGGGAAATCGAAAAAGCGAGGCAGCGCTGGCTTCCAAAACACACACGAGGTGTTTGGCAACTGTACCGTAAATATTTAGCGCCGTTTTTATTAGTTGCGCGCTTGTTACATTTTTTATGCATCATCTTTTGGAAATTTTAATTTTGCTAGAGTGAAATTCAGTTTTCTAATTTCACGACTGCAGCAGATTAAATTTGCTAGAAAACTTTTATTGTCGATTATTGCAGTTTTTTGCTTTTCTTATTATGCTTATTACATCATAAAGTACTCGTTTTGATTTGCTGATTTGTTAGTAAATACGCATGCGTAAGTTTTCCTTCCTGTTTACAGATCAAGCGTGTATAAGTAAGTACATACCACCCCCAGTTCCTTGTGCCGAAATGATGTTTAATTATAGAATAAACATTGTGAAATTGTTTGATGTCCAGTTTAATACGCAAGCGACTTAATGCCTATATAATTTTTACAGTGTCGTTAACATTTTCAAGGACATTTGTAATTGTTTAAATATAACTATTGTTAATTGTTATATATCGGCGAGCAAAGCGAATGAACTGTTGTTTGCGATGAAGGTCAATAAGCAAGCTAAAAATAACTGCCAGGAAATCTTTTAGGTTTACAATTGAACAGATGTAGTGATTAATATTGAGAAAGCTAGAAAAAATCAAGTCATTACAAGAAGGAATAAAACATAAAGGTACCAACTCAGGTGTTTTACATCAAGCGAGTTGTATTTTTCTTTTTCACCATTTTAGTTAGAGAAAAAGTTTTGAAATGCATCCTTTGTTAATTTCATTATCTAAAGGGTGAGACTACGGTTTCATGGAGTGTTTTCCCGTATTTCCTTCCCTTCGCCCCGCCGAGGGACTTCTATCCAAGGTTTCTGCCGTTTGGACGAATAATTGTTTTTCAATGCCAATTTAAGAATCATTTGTTCAATAGCTGTTTACACAAAACGAACACAAAATATATTTTCTTGTGCTCTAATACAATTTACACCAATGTTTTTCAATTCAAATTGTGAAATGGTGTACATGGAAGCTGCCTTGTATGTTTGTATAGCTAAAAGCAGATTTAGTATCGCTACCGCAAATTACTTATTCAATTTATTTAAAATTGGAATACGTTTTTGTGCTGTTACAAAATAAATTTGTATGCTGGTGTATCCAATTGTAGAAGGGAGATTTTTAAGCCCAAACCACATCTCTATAGACACTGTTAAGGCCATATTTGGAAATAATAAAATAGCTAGGTGACTTCTTACTTTTTAAATTTTTGCCACCAAATGGTGATAATATTGAAACTTTTGTTGAAAACTGGAATATCAGTTTCGCTAAGAAAATTCGCTTAGGTATTCACTTTTGTTCTTTGTAGTATTATTTTTTTTAATTTCTCATAAACTGAACATAAACAGAAAATACTTGATAAAGAGTCGGGCATAAATTTTGAATTCAATATTGATAAATATAAACTGTACAGGGCCGGCATTTGAACATTTTTTTAGTTAGAGAGATGTCACCCCAAAGTAATGCGTTTCAAGGTCGCGTACGCGTTAGCCCTTTATTGTATGTATATAAATTATTACAAACATTTACAATTGCCCTTTTTGTTGGCGGTTTCTATATAATTTGCTAGCATATTTGCTTGGGAATCCATTTATCCAAAGGCAGGTAGTTATGCGGTAGGAAGTTTCTAAGGAAGATTACCTTATGTAGACCTACAACTATTTCTTAAATTTGCACTTATCTAGAGCTGAACGTCAATTCTTACGCCCATATTCTAATAGCAAATTTACGGTAAACACAAATCACGAGTTAGAATGGCCTAGGGTGCAAAAGTACACCAGTCAATAACATGCCTCATCAGATGTAATAATAGTTTGTGTTGTCATTTTTAAAATAGCTTAAGAACTTAAGAGGAATCATTCGGTAAACGGGATTGTTTTGTCCGCACGATATGAAATTGTTAATATCCAGAAATCTTTTTTCTTATGTTCTTCGATTTGTAGGTATCTTGCAGTTTTTAAAATTGTTGCATGCAATTCCCAACAACTAAATCGCTGAAGAATGTTACACTTTGAGTATGGTGAGCTTTCAGTTATACAATCGTGTGTGATCTGCAGGACCGTCGAGGTAAATCCGGAAAATGATAAAACAATTAAAATAAATAAACTTGCTCTCGCCCAGCGGTTTCCTCTTCTACTCAGTGTGACAAAAGTCTCCAACTAGTTGATATAGCTGTCGGCGGGTCACCTTTAGGTCTTCCTCAAAGAAATGAGATGCCCTTTGCTGTACAAAAACCCCAGCACCGTCACAGAAGCTGGAAATCTTGACGATAGGCACTTCAGAGACATCTTCGCTGATCTAACGGTTATTTTGGCGATGCATCTTCCTATCCTGGATGAAGTACTTTTCATCCGAAAGAATCTCACGAAACCAGCGCTGTCGTGCTTGATATTGCTCAGCAATGTTTGGGCCTTTGTCTTCCTGCCACCTTGTTTTTCTCAGTGAACAGTTGGCGGTTTCTCAGAACGAAAGACTTGTAGGGCAGGTCCTGGTGCACTGCTAGACTAATCGTCGACCTCACTACACCTATTTTTTTGTCAGATCAGACATGTTCCACCCAGGATCTCGATCGATCTTCTCTTTCAATTTGCAGACGAATTCATCACTTATCTTGCGATCAGACAATCTTAGGTTGTTGATTATGTGAAGCTAACTTGTAGTGTTACCTAATAGAGATTGCGCGTGCGCACAAGAACCTCCCGGTTTTCCCACAATAAAACAAAAAAGTTCCGGATATATGTTTTACATGTTTTCAAAGTAAATTATTCAGATGAACACAATATCTTTATTATCAGAGCATTCTCATTGAAGAGTGTAATGAGAAATTTTTTGATATTGCACTTAGTATTATGCTGTAAAAATAACCTCACTTATTGTCTCTACGGTTGCTCTTCAGTTGCATTACGTAGTCAATTTATAAAAGGTCCTCATTATTTTCACAGCGAGCCTTATCTAATTGATTCGACCTTGATTATCTAACTAAAAGTTATGATACATACTAATTATGAAGGATGAGATTAAAATTCTTGACCCTTGTCTCTTGATACGACTCTAGCTGATGTTTTTGTTCCCTTTTAGAAAAATGAACTTTAGTGGTGTGCTTTCTCGTTAACTTGTATTCTAATATTGAAGTTCAGCTGTTAGATTATTTGAAATTTACGGTCCCTATTGTTGCATATTGCTAAAAGCTTTAACTTTTATCGTGAATGGAGATGTTGAGATCCACGACCCATGGTTTTTAGAAATTTATTATTACCGCACATTAATGTGTAATTGTTGAAATGAGAGGATAGTTTAATTTAGACTCTCGCAATCTTCTCTATGCTTCTTGTACTTGGACTACTATTGTAGGGTAAACACATCGTCGGTGAACCTACCAATAACTCTGGAATTGTTTATGGATTGGAATTTCTTAATACGCAAGACTAGATGTTTTAGTTAATATCAGTTCATACTTACTGTTTCGTAATAATATAGACCTTATAGTGCACATACGTTTACATCTGAGCCAGTCATTATGATTGTGTTAATAAAACTGTCGCACAAAGTAATAAATGAAGTTCTTGAAAATCTTGAAATCTAAATAAAATTGTTACTTCTATAGCGCAGCTACATCGATTGACTTGTTTTCTAGATATACAGTTAGTGCCAAAAGTACTATTATTTATGAAAAACTTCTTGTTCATTGAATTTTCTTATCCGTACAGGTAATTAGAAATTTTCAGAATGCTGATAACTGTACGTGCGTTTGCTATTTTGAGCAGCGCTAACGATTCAGGGATTTTTGCACATTTGGGATAGTCCACAACTGTATATTGTTTTAATGAGCTGATTTATGCAAATTGGACGGTGAAGTACTAATCGTGACGTTAAGGAATATTTACGATCTACTGCATTATTTATGAAGGATATAGTCAAGCTTGTGTATCTGTAATTGTTTATAGCATTTGTAAGAGGAAGCTGTTAAATGCAATGCAAATTATAAATTAGATCAAACGATCACATTCACGTCTGCATGTAATTATTTCTAAAGTGTTAGCGACTGAGTGAAGGTAATTACCATTTTGAGAAATGATATTTATATTGTTTATTATATTTATCCAGGATATGATAAGTGCGTTATTATGAATGTTGTGAAATATTGTAAATCCCTGTTGACCTTGTTCTGGCATTTAATTGCATAAAAACACGAAATCAAATGAAGTTATCGATTTTTATCTAAAAAAAAACTGTTTTGTTAATTCTGCATTTTGGTGAATAAATGCTAAACGTTTTTTAACACAGCAAAGTTATAGTACAGAAGTACATTATTTAAATGTATTTAGTTGAATATCTAAGCAAATTGCGACATATCCTTCAAAGAAAGATCGCGTGATCCGTTTCAGAGGTTAACCGTAATGTTACACAATTACAGGAATCGAGCCCATTGTAGACCCTAATATCGCCTACAGTTGACGTTTTTTTCACACAAAGTGGCATTGAATTACAATATCGCTGGGCATTAACTGGCTTGTTATTGTGCCCTACTTTTTGGTAACTATTTCGTTTTTGTGCGGCGTGACGCAGTTAAAGGAACGCGGGTATTGATTGACGAAGCCTTCATAATGTGTCCTATAATTAGATAATGTTAGCTTTTTAGGATAATCGATCGTCCTTTCGGTCGTGACGCTATGAGGAATTGAAATAAATTTACAGGTCCTGGTGGTTTTATGACTAAAAATCGTGCATCTCGAATGCAAACTCCCAATCTTGGTTTAAATTATCAGCAAGATCATTTATTTTCTGGTAAACCATAAAGTATAGACGGTAAAAAATGTTACTGTTTTTAAGATGGATTAATTATTCTCATTTAGGGCTGCCGCTGTGGTCAGCTGGTCAAGAACGAATGCTCCTTTAATCGGGTATGGTGCGGGCGAGTTCGAATCTGGCTGAAAACTGATAATTGTCTGGCATTTGAGACTTAGTTGTGTATTAGTAGGCACAGTAAACCGGTTGATAAGCGAGTGACAAAAGGGAAGTACTTTTATATCATCGTATAATTTGCAGATCAAACGAAACTGACTTTTTAAAGCTAACTTAATGTAATCGTTCATGGTTTGGATATTTTTTGACCATTTTATACAGGTACGTATTAAAAACAAAAGATAGTCGTTCTCACCCTCTAGAAAAACGACCGTGGAAAATAAAAGCTCTCAAACTTATCTTTAAAAGCGATGTCGCATATTATTATTTGTAAAAGACCTAGAAACACGACTTAAAGACTCACCACCGTCTCATAAATAATAAAAAAAGTAAAAATACAATAAAAATCAAACAATGACATAATGTAAAGCAATGAATCTTTGTTAACGACCAGGAATAAGCTTTTGAGAGTTACAAAGTTGAAGTAGTGTAATCCATGAGCAATAATATTGAAGTGGATGACTTCAGAATATAAAATAAAAGTACAGATATAATTGAATTTGGTTTTATATTTAGGTTTACATTTATTAGCATAGTCTGAAGAGAATTCCTCATAGAATTTGATTGACAGTTTGAATTGATCTGATATGATTATTTCTCATATCCTTGAACATGTACATATATTAAAAAAATAACTTAAAGAAACCGGGAAGAGGAAAAATGTTGAGTGAATGTAGAAATAATAAATAAATAAAATATGCCTTTTAAGAAACATTGCTCCATTTTGTAAAATGTAAAATGTAATAGAAACAGAGAACTTAATCGAAATAACAACTTGTTTCACTAGAGTGGGATTTACTTGAATTCTATTGCGCATTTGTAGTAATTAGAACAATTTATTTATTACTAATATCCGGTACTTTTTTGTTTCTTGTAAAATAAAATTGTAAATAAATGTCATTATTCAAATACGTGCCTTGTTTTTTTTTTCTAATATGACTTCTGTTCCTAAAAACCCTATGCAATTTTCACGAAGATGCACTGTAAAATTTCAATCTTCTATATACATGGCATATTCAAAAATATCAAGCCATATACATGGGTAGTTTTGAGCCTAACATAGCAACAAGTATTTTTTCTATTAAATTCAATTTTATTTTTCAAAATAGTCTTCTTTTAAGTTGATACGCTTTTGCCAGCGATGCCCCAACCTCTTTAACTCTTCCAAATAGTAGTCGGTGTCTTGCTCTACGAAATAGGCGTCTAAGGTTGCGATGACCTCCTCGTGAATATGCTGGGTGGTCAATCAATTCAAACTAAAATTCGTTAATTTTGACCATGGCGACCGCTGAAGTGTGAGTCGGCGCGTTGTCTTGATGGAAGAGCACTTTGTTTGTTCGAATTGGTGCTGTTTTTCAGCAATTGCAGCCTTCAACTGGCCCAATAACGAAGTGTAGTACGGCCCCGTTATTTTCCCTTTTTCTAAGTAGTAAATGAACAGAATTCCGCGACCATCCCAAAAAAACAGTCGCCATCACCTTCCCGGACGATGACACCGTCTTTGCTTTTTGAGCAGGTTCACTCTTCGCAGTCCACTGTTTTGATTGATTCTTCGTCTCGGGAGTGTAATGGTGGACCCAAGTTCCACCGACAATGATAAATCGACTGGTTTCGCTGCAACCGCTTAAGGGGACATTCCAATTTGACGGGTTGAAAAATTCTAATTTTTTTTTGAACATTTTTCGATAGTTTTTACGCATAGAATTGATATCCTACAGTCGATTTAGGTAATTCCTGCCTTGTTGGCCAGTTATAACGCTCCAAAAGAGAGGCTCAAACTGCGCGCGCTCGAGTTTCGGAACAGTTATTTGGATGAAACATTCAAGCAGCTGATCCGTGTTTATACCTGCGTCTATTCTTACAGGTATACAGTAGAGACGTCCTTTTTCATGATTTTAAGTAAAGGTTTCGTGAAACGACCAGTATTATTTGAGATTTCGTCGTGGAAAGAGCGTTATTTTTCAGAACTTGATGAGTAAAAAGGGATAAGAAGCAGCGTAGATCATCTTCAAGACGTCCTAGTTATCCTGCTAAAAAGAGAAAATTCCATGGAAATCAACATTCAGAAGAAACTAGAATTGATTTTGCTAGTACATCAGCAAATAAAGTCAAGATGACTCCATCACTCCAAGCTATCGTGAAATGTCGAGAATGTGATTCAAACATTACTTTTTCGAAATATGGTCAACAAGGACTTGGTTTTAAAATCAAATTAGGTTGCCAGTGCGCAGATAGATTCATAGACTCGTGCCATATGATTTTTCATCTTGAAAAATTTTAAACGCGTTTTTCTCAAAACGACATTCTTGCACCTGGCGCAGGTGATTTCTCAAAAACCACCGGGCGTATCGACTTCAAATTTTAGTATTATCATGGCTATGTCCCGAACCTCTAACTTGTTGATATTTTGATTTTAACTTATAATTTCACATGATTTATGATGCAAAAATGCGTGTTTTTGTTTACACTTTTGCAAGAAACGCCGCCATTTTGTTAATTTTCGATAAAATAAAAAAGTGGAGGTTCGGTACATAGGGGCGATGACATAGATTAAGAAAATGTCGTAGATTTTTTGTTTCAGATCACCAGGTGGGCCAGAATCACCTGCACCAGCAGAAGACTTTTTTTAACAATAGCTATGTTTTATTATAAATAAACAAAGAAATATTTTTCATGGCCAAAAAAAAACTCATACCTTTAAGGGAAAAAAACTTTTGTCCAATTATTTTCAATAGTTCCCGAGAAAAAAATTGTCGCCTTAAACAGGGCATTGAAATGTTCACTCGAATAAATTTTTGGTTCAAAGAGAGCAAGCATGGAACTTTAGCTCAGACATGCTGTCTCATGCCTAATTCTTCAGTCAATATATGACAAACGTTTTTTTCGATATGCCCACAGCCTTTGCTATCTACCTAATCGTGATCCGACGGTCTACAAGTACCATTTGGTGAACTTTTTTGATGTTATCGGTGGAGATCGCAGTTGTTGGCCGTCCCGAACTTTCATCATTAACCAAGCTGGTACAACCAAGTTTAAATTCAGCTTCCCATCTTTTCACGGTGGCAAATTATGGGGCTGTAAACGACGTCCAACTTGGCTTTGATTTACGTAGGTGTATTGACTATGAAAGAGAAATACTTAATTATGGGACATTATTCAATTTTCCATTTTTACAAAAACACTGACATCGACTGATACAAATAACTGTCAAACAACAACTGAGCGTCTAAAATGGCTGAAATGTTTAGAGCTACCTTTTTAAGCATGTAGCAGTAGAATGGTTTTACGAGTAGGGTCATCTTCATATTAAAGCTAAAAACTTTTCAGACTGCCCAAGTAATATAAAAAATCTGGTGTGAACATCACACGACTTTCCTTATCCTATTATTATTATACATTATACCGGGTCCCGGAACTTGTTATTTTAAAAAAGGACGAGGCGCGAGTCCAACACTCGAAAGCTGATTAAAATAAACAGTACAAGACAATAATTGACGCGTACTTAAAGTTTTGCTGTGTCACTGAAGGTAACCGTGCGAGCTCGGTCGCACGGCCTTCCCCATTATCGCCTGCGTGCTCCCTCCTAGCGGCCAAGCGCTCCCCTCCCCCCCATCCTCCCGCAGTCGGCCAGGAAGCTCTCCGAGCGCGTTGTGATTGGTCCGTTTAATTAATTTTTAATCGACTATAACTTATTTATTTGACCTCGGACCAAAAAATTTCATTATAATTTTTTGTTCGTTTCGGTCTGATCTACCCGGTAATATAAATTTCCCGAAACATTTTATGTAACCCGGTATATTAAAAATCCTGAGCTTCAATTTTTTTTCAAGTTCTTATTTTACCAACTTTTATTTTAAATTCATGTTTATCTCATGATAACAAATCATTTCTATTCTCATAAATTTTTTGTATCTTCAACTGTTTAGATTCGCGACCGCTTTGCAACCGATTTTGCGACCTTGCGACCAAACGACTCGGCCGATTTTTACCAAAAGCTTCGCACTGCGCCCCCTACCTAAAAGTAACTTGCATACCAAATTTCAAGTCTTTAGCTCTTACGGTTCTCGAGATACCTTGTTTACTGACAGACCGACAGACACACACACACACACACACGAACCAATGGCTCAAACCAACTTTTTTGGTATCCTGAGACTATATTTCGTCCAGAAATGTGAAAAACTGGGTAGGTCAAATTTCCGCCGATTACATTACTTTCCTTATTATATGATAAGGAAAGTAAAAATTACAATGGACTATCCTCAAAAAATAAAATTTTTCTGGAAATAACAGCTTTAGAAAATATGTTTAAATTGGCATAAACCAAACAGAGAAAGTCAGTATTACTTATTCAATTCAAGTTTATAATTGCAATTTTGCTAGTGACGGAATATAATGAGAGCGTGTATTATTGGTTGCAGTTGTTCTCTATCTTTTATTGGTGCTACTTTCATTTTCCACTATGGGGATTATTAGCTCTTAATCTTATTACGTCACTTTAGGCGGGAAATTGTTTTTATTAAAAATAATTCTGTCAGAAAAATGTAAAAATAAGTTCCCCTATTTTTAAAACCCCTCTAATGCAATAATTTTCTGAGGAAATAGTACTTTGAACAGTGACATAAAATGCATGTGTTTAGTAAAGATGGTACAAAATGCAAGAAACATACTTAGCTTCGTTCACTTCAAAGTACACTGAGGATCTCACACACTTCTCCTAGCGTAGTTTCCACCGTTCAAAACATTCACAGGTGAGTTAAGTTTTAAGAACAGCTAGATGTTGCGCGAATGAATTACCTTTACGAGCGACAAATCTGGATTGTAGTATGGCTCATCTTTTAGTTCTCAGACCACCAGTCTTCGATTCTTATTGATTATAGTCCGTATACATTCGACATTTTGCTGGTGTTCTGCTCGTTGTTGTTTTTCTAAAACATCAATTACGTCTTCTACTCATCCCTTTGTTTTCTAGAGACTTCTGAATTATCCAAAAAAACTTGATACAGATTCGCTGTCAACTTCCACCTGACTCGGCCACTGAAGTTGTCTTCATTTACGGAGGCGGATTACAGTTCAACTGCTCTTTGTTGACGACCTTTTCATAAAAATCGACAAAAAGTTAAGTTGATAAGTCAAACGGTGTGCTTCGAAACTACAGCTATTAAAACTTTTTATTTCAAAGGGGGATTTTTAAAGAAAATAAGCCCAAATTAAATTCTCTTTTTGGAGATAAATCATTTTCGTTTTTCATGGTGAATTTTTGGGTCTTGTAAATCATGTTCATGTGCTATATCATAGTTCGTTGGTAAAATACACGACATGGTTTTATATGCTATTATATGTGTGTTGCATTGAGAAATGGGCAACACAAACTTAATATTACATAGTACATTTGAAATACAATGAAATTAGCGGATTGGACATAGAAAATGGATTTTGAGGAAGGCAGAGATAACAACATGCTCGTTCATTCGAGGGTTGCTGCTCAGTAAAAAATAACCGAGTTGGAGTTCTACATTCTTTTGTATTAATATTATTTCTATGCTTTGGCTGGCTATTTAGTCATCGATTTGTTTTTGAAACTCAAGAAATTTGCTCTTAAAAGAACCCGAGGTTGTAAACACTAATTCGAAGGTCATCAGAGAAAATTCATAATTTGATACATTTATGTTTTTATTATCCTTTGATGTCATGTTTCTATTTTATTTTAAGTGTTATTTTTAATTTTTATTTTTCAGTATAGCTACCTTTTTGGTTCTATTTATCATTTGCTTTATGTATTTCCATTGTGTGACGAATCCGCCTCAACTAGTTATTATTCACGCATTCTTGCATCACCATGAAATGAATATTTTGGCCATTTATTAAACGCTTTAGAATGGATTCGGAATATCCACTGTTTCGCGTCTATAAGAAAATATGTAAATAGATATTGGCTCAGGAGACGAATCGTCGTTTTTGAACATATCCAGAAGTAAATATGCAGAGGTTTGACCTGGCTTTCACCTATTTTTACAGCCAACAGTTGACACGCAAGCGTATTATTTTAAACCATGTGTATATATATAAAACAAAAATATTGATAAAACCTTTAATTTTATTTGTAAGGGTGCTATAACAAGAATTGCCTAATTATATTAACTAAAATGGGTGTACTACAATTTGAATGTTTTTGTTCAAGTATAAAACGACCACTATGAGATTTTAAGCCGTTAAAAATAATATATTAAATTCAGAATGATTTGCTGACGGTTTCTTAGATTGTTGTGAATTTATTACTTAATGCAGAGTGGGTAATGTATGGCTGACTAATTTGAATTTCCCACTATTATGAATGTACGCATTGTCGGAAGTTGTAATACGTCAAATTAATCATAGATCGTTCCACGATCCAACAGCGTATGTGTGTGTATAACCAAAGTAAATCATCAATTATTGCTACTTTACGAAAATGAAGGCAAGATTTATGTCCAGTGTTAATACAGTTCGTCAGCTGGTGAAAAAGTTTGAAGAAACTGGTGGTGTTAAAAATATTCCGAGGTTTGGTCTTACTCATACTGTTCGTACATCGGAAAACTATGAAAGGGTTCGACAAAGTATGTAAAAAGTCCTAGTATCTCTACCAAGCGTCGCTTTCGAGAAACGGACTTTCGTCGAACATCTTTGGGGCCCATTAAACAGAGACACCCTTAAAGCCAGTTGACTGAAGAACTTTAACGTAGAGACCAAGTACAAGAACGCAAGAGCGTGTTATCCACCGTTATAGCCAAGTCGGGTCTATGTATTTGGATCTTATTTTTTTTTAAGATGGAACAAGAAATTTTCTTGCACTTACTGGGAAGCATTACCGTAATATGACAGAGAACTTTTTGGTTCTTTAATTAAAGAACTTGGGTAACTTGTGGTCTTATCAATATGGGACGATATTTCACATGGCGAGAAAACATGTTAAGAATGCGGTTTTCAAGATCTTTAGTCTATCCTGTCTTTATTATAACAATTGAGGAACTCAAAGCATAATTTCAAGTTTTAAATAAAAAAATACTTGTTTCATTTTAGACAAAAATATTTAAAAATATATCAATTAGTCATACATCGCCATTAGCAGCTGACGATAGGAGACTATAATGCTCATGAGTGAACGAGGGTAACCTCTAGCTGGGTCAATTGAGAATTACAGCCACATGTAGTGTGTGGTCGTCGCATTTTCAGTGGCTTAGTAGGGTAGCAAGTCTGCTTCAAATTTTGTACGAAGTCGGAACATTCGCCCGTAGGTGATTTAGGAGGCTTTTGGGAACGATGCAGTGGGTGAAGGATGAATAAGGATATAGTACAAATCATTCAGAGGTGGCCAGGAATCTGCTGAAAGTGATCTACGTTCTGGAAAACCAGCAACGAGTAGAATACCTGAAAATATTGAACGTATACATATAGCAACTGATAAATGGTAACTTTAACCCGACAATGCAGAATTATTAGTTAAGATATCAAATCGCGCACAGTAGAGATTTGTTGATTTCTAGAGAAAAAATAGAGTCACCCTTTAAACATTTTGCGTAATCTGCAGATCTGATTGAAGGAAAGGATGAATATAGAGCACTACTTGATTTTGTATAAACCTTCGAGTGCCTCTTATATAGAGGTTGTAACAAAAATTCTAACAAATTTAATTTAATTTAACTTCTGTTATGTCCTCTATAGATAATCTTTTCGAAAGAAAAACCATCAAAATTTGATCCAGTGTAGGCAGTAGAAAAAAGAAGTCTCGAAATAAATTTTATGCGCGTTTAATGCGAGAGCAGCAACTAGCAAAGTGCATGCAATTTGGCCCATCAAGACATTTTTCTCGAGCTAAAATGCATTGCTCTTGAAATTGCATTCACCCCGAGTCTATGCGTCATGATGCAGGATGGAATCTGACATCTAAATTGCTTTAACAACGCACTATTTCAGTTAATTTGCCAATTATCGTCTGCGTCTTATTTTTGCACTGCTGCAATTTCTGCCGCTCGTTATTAGCAGTTTTGGTGCATATACCGTTTGAACAGTGAAAATTCAACAGCAAATAAGCGAGTGTTTTGATACTGCGGTCGCATCGTTGCGCAAATGTTTTGGTCTATTTTTGCCGATGTTGTGTTAACAGCTAGTCAGGTAACTCTAAATATAGAAACGTGGGCGCCATTAGCTTTATTGAATATTTATACCGGCTTTATGTGGCAAAAGAATCCACGGCGGAATTTTTAACGGCTGGGAAAAAGGTCGAACACAATGTGAACCCGGTTTTTGTAGTTTTAGCCGAAATTTGAGACCTTAAAGAAAAGCTGCAGCCGTAAGAATGCAGGGGTGCAAATTGGTTTATGCTGCGCTGATATTTGCACTCGGCAGCACTCATAATTTCGCGTTGTGACCTCCGTTTTATTGAAGTTAAACGGCTATGCGAAATTGGGTTAATTTTCAATGAACATTTTCATTTTATGTTCTTATTTGAGGGCTTTAATGCTCCCCAGTAATTGTTTTATTGCAACTGCTTTTATGCACAACTCGCAGATGTCTCGCCGATTACATCTAGATACGCACAATCTCGGTACATAAATGCCAACTTTATTGGCCGCTGATAAGTAAATCTTATTTTATATTCTATCCTTGAATTTAGTTTTAAATAGTTATTGCACTTCTATTAGTTTGGATACATTGAACCAATATTGTTGCTCCTTTGCTTTAATATATGTAAAACATTTTCTATTGGACCAATTTATTCATCGCGCGGTACCGCGCAATAAGTTATTTCTATAATTATCTTAACTCGTAATATTTGTTTCATAACACAACAAAGAATATTTATTGAGTTATTGCTATATGAAATAAATTATTTGAGTTAATTAATTTTCTGATATGCTTTTGAAACATTTTTTTAGTTTCTTTTGTCGAGTATCGGAACTAGATTTTCCTGAAGTATTAGAACTATTGATTGCCGCAGTTTCACTCTCATCCCATTCAATTCTTCTTTTTTTGTATTTTTCTGAGTTAGTGATCCGCCTAGGATGTATAAGGGAGGGGCAGAGAGAATAGAATTTCTCGGGGTCGTAGTTTTTAGGGGCTCGAGCATGTTTTAATATATTGTTCTTCGCAGTAATAAATTTGCTATTTTTTTCTAAATAGTGCCCTAATGTCCGTAATTCGATTCTTTACAAATTCAAATATTTGATTGGTACCATATCAATGCATGGTTACATCATTATTCACGAAAAAATAAAACAGTTTGGTATAACACTTAAAGTGTAATGCAAAAATATGGAACCATTATACAAAAATTATAATTAGCAATAATTTATAAACTCAATAAAAATGGCAGGAGTTACAAGAATCATTGTACGTAGCCGCCTCAGCCTCTTTTAAAGCACCTTAGAATCCCACAAACTTCTTCGGATGTACGGATCAGGAGACTTCCATTGAGACGATCGCGCTTTCGTTTTTCGATCGTAGCCGTAGATCCACGTATTATCTGCTCTTATAACTTTCTCGAAGAAATCTGGCTCAGCGGTAGCAATTTGAAGCAAATCTATGCTTTGTTAATTCATAATAGCCGATGCTAAGATCTTCCGTCACCAAGCTTTATTGATTGTAGCCTGAGCTTATTTAACAATTTCAGATGTTCTACGCGTTGCTGGTCTGCCAAATACTTCCAACTTATTTTTAGTCATTTCTAAATTGTTTATATCGTGCCTTTATTTCTGCTACACTTACGGAATTGTTTCCATAAGCCTCTAGAACCATCCGACTAGTTTTCGCAGATGAATGTTCCAACTTTCCTAACAAAATTTGATGAAATATTGCTGTGCGATAATCACACTACACGTACTCAGTCTCCAACGTCTAACTCCCGACTGACTCAGCTAATGAATTATAGTCCACTTTTAATTGGCTGCCTAATTACATCGCATACTGTTTTCAGCATATTAACATTGATTGGATATTTTCGCGACAACTGTTGTTACTATTCAAAACATTCTTCAAAAGCTCGTGGGAATCACAAATAACTGCTTCATCGTATTAGTCTAAACTTCTTGGGTGGTCTGAAATTTCTTTTCTTTAAAATATGTTTTAAGTTTGACCAGAATTGGCAGAACAATTCTAAACCACAGTATGAGATACCTTTTAGGTCTCGTAGTGTTACTTGCAGTTCGTACAATTTTAAGATTTACCCATTTTATGCTCATTGCTGGTCTTCTGAAATACGAATTACTTTCACCAGATTACCAACTACTTCTCAATCATTTGTACCATATCTTTATTTGTGATGTACTCATTACATTCTCGGAAGCCTTCTGAATCTTTTAAATAGTTTCTGCGAACTAATGCCCCAGCCTCTCACGAACCTCCCTGCTCTACTCTGTTAGTCTTTGCAAATGCCATAATAATACCCTAGATGTGCCGACTTAGCCAGTGAAGCCGTTCTTGTTCGCACATGCGCATTACAATCCACTTACGTTGGTTGCCAGGTTACGTCACGGTCGCACAAACCGTTTCTATTATATTAATTTTGATAGTAACAATTTAAATTGGTTTATTATATGAATTCTAAAACTTTTAACAAGCAATTTTCATTTCTAGTGTAGTATTATGTAAAATTGTTTGTTAATAATTTGTAAAGATATAATAAACAATGTTTTAGGGGCCTAGTGAAAAACTTTCCTCGGTCAGGCCACTCGGACGCCATTATTTATAATATTAACCTTAGTTTCTTTTGTGCTAATCTTAGACAAATCTTAAGCTTTTAACCCCAAAGACTACAAAAAGCGAACGAAAAATAGGTATCTACAAAAGCTTGTATCGATAATTAAGAAAATTATCTTAGAAATAAGTATTTGACATGGAGAAGACGTTATACACCATGTTGTTTTAGTTTGATACAAAGTGGACAATACTTTTATGGAAAAATCAAAAGTTTAAATATGTAGCTACAAAGTTCGCGCAAAAGACCAGTTGTGTCAAAACGACGGCATGTTCTAACTGTTAAAGTGGAAAAGTCCACAAAGAAGCTTATAGTGTGACGTCAGAAATATTATCTGCAACGTCTCGATTGACGTTCATGTCATCTACCATCGCGGTGACGTCACCCCCATCACCATCCCTACCATACTCGCACGAGTATAAAAGCTAAAACGCACGGGACAGTCACTAAATTTTTAGAAGATTTTCTTCTAAAGATGTCTGCCATAAGTTGTGGACGAAACGTCAAGAGTTTCTGAACTCCGACCACGGCCTTATAACCCGAAAACCAACCATGAAAGCCTTCGCATCTATTTGACACGCCTCTACGAGGAGGAGGTTTATAAGTCTGTAAGACAACTCGAGAACTTACGCAAGAAGAAATTCCAGCTACTATCCAGCCTTGCTTTCTTACTGCGTTGTCGAGATGAAAAGATAGTTCCGAAGTATTTAAAGGTCAAACACCACCTCCTCAAGCCCAACGAATTTATCGAAAACGGAAGCTACCTTAGTCAGAGAACAAGTGTACGCTACTAGAAAAACCCTCGCTCTGTGTTCACTAGAACTGATGCAAGTCCATGTCAGCTTGGCCAGCAGATTCCATAAAGATGACTGGGATGCTGTAGACCGCATCACTTTCCATTCTACGGAGAAACACGGAGCAGCCGCCACAGTTAGGCAATCTTCTAAGTTTCAGCGCTTACAGAATAAAAGCGCTCCCACACAACTGGATTATAAGTAAACTGTAATAAACCTTTTCAAACACGAGCTTAGCCAGGAAGCTATCAGTGCTCTTAGCAAAGGTGAAAAGTTTGCCGTAACACCCAAATCTATTCCGGTAGAGGACATTATAGCTAACGTAGAAGCAGCCATACGGAATCTTCCAACAGACTAACAAACTTACTCAGGGCTGAATTAAAGGCTCTACGTGAACTCAAGAATGATGATACCATAATTGTTTTACCAGCAGATAAAGGTAACGCTACTGTTGTACTAGCACAGGAGGACTACACGAAGAAGATGACCGAACTGCTCGATGTGAACACTTACACGGTGCTCATACTATGAGACACGAGCAAACTGATAAAAAATTCTTCTCTGGATGATACAACCAAAAAAAAGGCTAATAACATCAGAGGCGCTGCCCCCAAGTATATACGGGCTCCCCAAAATACACAAAGACGATGTATCACTGCGACCCATTGTCCTACCTACAAGTTGGCCAAATACTTATCCAGTCTGTTACAACCGTACATTGGACATACCAGCAGTTACATCAAGGACTCCGCACATTTTGTCAACCAGCTTCAAGATATCCAACTACAGGGGGAAGATGTAATGGTTAGCTTCGATGTAACTTCCCTATTTACCAAAGTACCGATTCAAGATGCCCTCGATCACCTAAAGAAAATTTTTCCTAACGATATCTTACAGCTATTTCAGCAGCGCCTTACGTCCAGTTACTTTGTTTGGCAGGGCGTATATTATGAACAAAAAGACGGAGTAGCAATGGGTATCCCACTTAGCCCTGTAATTGCCAATTACTACGTGGAGAAATTTGAAGAGATCGCCATCAATACAGCACCTTTAAAACCCACGATATGGCTAAGATACGTCGATGACACCTTTGTAATATGCACTTGAATTCTATACACCCTAGCATATAGTTTACCATGGAACTGGAATCGGAAGATACGATTGCTTTCTTAGACGTACAGATGTTAAGATCGGAGAATGGATATTTACAACACACAGTGTACAGAAAACCCACGCATACGGCCAGATGCCTTCAAAAGCAGTCGAATCACCACCCAAGTCAAAAAAGAACGGTTGTGAAAACATTGTTAGATCGAGCTACGACGTATATGCCAACCACAGTTTTTGGATAAAGAACTCAAACATTTGGAACAAGCCTTACAAGGGAATGGCTATTTGAGGACGGAGATAAATAGAGCAATCAAACCTAACAATTGTCCAAGAAAAACACAACAAAAATCGGCTATGGTAGGCAAAACTTTTTTACCTTACATCAACAGGGTTACGGACCGGATAGAAAAAATTCTTAATAAACACAAAGTGGAAACCATCTACACTACCACCACCAAGATACGGGATTTGCTTAGACCAGCCAAAGATACAAGAAATCCACAGGATACACCAGGAGTATACTGCATACCTTGCTCATATAAGCAAGTCTACATTGGGACTATGGGCCGAACGATTACTACCAGGATCAAGAAACACAAACGTCATTTACGCCTTAATCAACCCGATAAATCAACAGTTGCAGAACATGCTTTGGAAAATCCCAACCACGAGATAGAATTCGGGCAAACACAAGTTTTATCCAACTGTAGGAATTACTATCCGAGATTATACAGAGAGGCGGTGGAAATTTATAAATATAAAAATAATTTTAACAGGGACGACGGATTCAAACTACCTAGGTCTTGGTTTATCGCTCTCAAGGGGCAAAAAACAGACCGCGATACGGCGAAAGAGCGAGTGACGTCAGAAATATTACCTGCAACGTCCCGATTGACGTCAGCAGCTAGCCTGGTCATGTCATCTACCATCCCGGTGACGTCAACCCCCTCCCCCCCAACACCATCCCTACCATATTCGCACGAGTATAAAAGCTAAAACGCACGGGACAGTTCATCTACTGGTGCGACAGGTGGAGAATTAGGATCAATCCAGAGAAGAGTGAGGCGATCCTGTTCTCCACCAAAAACAAACAAACGATGGCGCGGTGACATCAAGAACATCAGGATCTTCGGACAGGATATACCCTGGAGAGAAGAGAAGAGTTCACGTGGACAATATGGTTACGCGGGCTAAGACAGCCCACCTAGCCTTGGGCAGCTTGCTGCACCCCAACAGCAAACTGTCAACAAACAACAAGCTACTACTATACAAGACAGTCATCAGGCCGACGATGCTGTACGGTTGTGCTGTTTGGGGTTATGCAGCAAAGACCCACGTGAATAAACTCCAGGTGGTCCAGAACCGGGCCCTCAGGAACATCTTTGGCGCTCCGTGGTATATAAGAAATACCATTCTTCACAGCGATGCCGACGTGCCAACCATCCAGGAGTATATCTCCCAGTGCGCCCTGCAACTACACGCCACCGTCCAAGACCACGGCAATCCAGCAGTCCGTGGTCTCTACAACTATGACGTTTACAGGGGCGCCCGCCACAAGCGCCCGAAGATCCTGATTCCCCCGTAAGGCGGAGCGGGGGCGGTCTGCCTTACAGCAGGCCAACCAACAACCACCAGATGATTACCGCAGCGTTGGGGGTTAGGGGCTGGGATCCCAGGGACCCCCAATAACGAGAAGAAGATGAATGAATGAATGAACAGTTCATCTTATCAATTTTATTGGTACTCATCCAATATTGAATAAGTGGTATTTGGAAAGTAAAACTTATCTCCAAACAAATGTTTCTAGGTAACATATTCTGGAATACTTCGACTTACTCATTATCCCAAATATAGTCGACCAATTCTTTGGGCAGACATGCATTTTTATATCATGACAGAGACTGGATGTTTAATTGTAGGGAATGCGCATTTTGGTAAACATCCTTCTCCATGTAACTTTCTAAAACACTATTCGTCACTAAATAGTACTTTTGCCACTTCCCACTGCCGGTGAAAGCATTTAAAAAAGTGGCCTCTACACACACTATAAAACGTTGATAGCTTCGCACCATAATTTAATCAATTCAGTGGAATCAAGACTTCTATCGATCAGAATTTTTAGGGTAGCATAATTCCGAATCAGGGATTTTTGTGGTTCTTTTCCTCCACACGGTTTATCAGCAAATGGTTTAAAACGTAAGGTATTACTAATGTAATAACTACCCAATAATTAAAGTTGATTAGGGAAAATACGTGAAAAATTTGTATTATAACTAGAAACGTTGCCCGAGGATAATGGAGGACTTCTTCAAACCATTGTAAGATTTATTCAAATCGTTAATACGTACATGTTTGTTGTACATCTTTTGAAACTAACAAGCATATTATTAGCAGTATTCGGACATATTTAAGATAACATTTATGTGCAAAATAATTAATTTATTTTGTTTCTAGGACACCACTGAAATATGATCTTGAGCAAGGTTAAGAATAAATGACTCATAAGTTCAGCTTTATATAATTTATGTAGCTTGATGCGAAGTTTTTACATTTTATTTATCTAGATCATAAAGATTTAAAAAATATTTAGCAATATAATATTTGTCTATCAGATTTTTATATTTTGTAGTAACATAGATGACTGGGTAATGTAACCGCATCTCCGCTTCGCAAGATTTGTTTTGGCATCTGTTCTAATTATGGCTTTATTTTTTTGTCTTGGTTGTTGATATTTTATAAAAACAAGTTTCTTTGATGTTTTCCTGTAGCCGGATGATAAAGTTATTATTGTTTAAATAACAGCCAAACAACTTGCAAAAATAATTATAAATTGTTTACACTTTAACATTTCTATTTTTAAATGAAAATAACTGATAATGAGACAATTTAAAACTTAAAAATGAAATGCTATATTGTCGATTAAATGCAATTGCGTTTGCAATTTCTAACATATGTTGATCACTACAATTGCTAATTGTATAGGAATAATATGCGATATATAGACCTGGTTTTACCATAAATACTGTTACAAATGCTTTATTAAAATACCACAAGATATTGTCAATAATATGTGTTAGGAGAATAAACAATGTAGAATCACATTCCCTTAAAAAGCGCTCCTACCTTAATGCCATTAGGATGTTTTGAAAGCTGTGCGCTGAAGCACAAGCAACAATTTATAGTCCCAGAAGTCGGGATTTATTATTATTACAAGATATACACTCTGTTAAGAGTTCAAACCACTCATTTTGAGTGTTTTCTTGTGAAGGGTTAGTCCACTGGTTCTCTGTCTATTCGTGCATCTATAGGTTGGTGTGAGGTTTCGCTTTTTCCACAATCTTCCTCAACTTTTTCTTATCTTGCATTCTTCTTTCTGCTCAGCTATTCCCAAAAATTTAACAAACTTTTACGTAAGTGTTATTTATACTCGGAACCTGATTAATGCTTAGGCTAACCGCCAAATTTTTAGTTGGGTAAACCAAAAAGTGAACTCGATCAGAGAAATTTTGATCTATAATAAATTTTTAAAAACTTATATCGCAACAGAAATAACATGTAACAAAGAAATTATTCAGGAACATTTCTGGTGGTACCCTTGAGTTCAGTTCCAGAACCGAGCATTTGAATGTAAGGTGGAACAGATAGGCTTTCACGGCAATCGAATAGCAGAAGTTATACAGCAAACAACAGTGATACAAATTAGTGTTGTTATAGTAATCGTTGACTGATGCTTACAAAACGAACATTACAAGAAAGAGGAAGCCCAAAATTCTTTTTAGTGAAAACAAACCTAGAAATTACAAGTTTTCTAGAAGAGATTCTTTGGTGATAGAAACATTATACTGCATTTGATTCTCTGAAACTGAGCTTATTACGGGAAAGAAATAATTTATACAGAAATACATGAGGATTTCGGATTTCTACGGGAAATCACTGAAAAGGAAATGACAGAATGCAGAAAAGAGCAAATCAGCTATTGGAAAAGTATACTTCTGAAAGTATTCCCTGGGGAATGTGTACATTTGACAGCAATTTTTAAAATTAATAAAAATATTGACAAAGAAGTTAAAAATACCAAGCCAAAAATACAATTAGAACCACAGACTGTTAGGGTTATTAAATTCATGGGGCGTAGAATCTACCTTTCCACAATACTGGCATCGTTCTAAGTATGGCAGTTACTAAATGCACGATCCTTTTTAATCCTTAAGAGAGTAAAAAACTGTAAGATCAATGTCAAAACAATAAAAAATGCCGGGCCTTGTACTTTTGTTTATTGGGGTTGGTTTTTATAGTCTTTCTTTTAATGACATAATCCGGTGGTTTACTAATTCTAAAGCCAGAAAAAGAAATATTTTATAAATAAAAGTTTTTAGACCAAATAGACATTTGTTTTTATTTTTTCTCATCGATCTGTGGAAACGAAAAGGGAACAAATCAATATTTTGTATAAGATTAACTGTGTAATTTTTTTGATAACATCCTAAACATGCAGAAATTTGGGCGAAGCGTGTGAAAAATTGTCATCTTAGGGCGCCAAAAAGCTTAATCAGGGCTGTTTTCGTATATGGGTTTTATATATGTGTGCGATCCCTTAGTGACTCATGTGATGCGCCATTATTTTTGTTAAAGGGTGCAATTAATATCTGTAATCCCATTGAATTTATGAATCGTACGATAACACGATTGTGATTTATTAAAGGATTTCGAAAAGTCACTAGCTGAATTTTCTACCGCATAAAGTTCATTAACTATTCCTTAATCTGCAGCGGAAGCTAAATGCAAACATCCTCTCGCTTCTAACACGTAACTAACAATGACCCACCTGTTTCTCCTCTGTTGGAATGTTGACCTGATCACCGGATGCAAAATCGCTTTAAAGGTGCAATAAGACCATGCATAAAACAAGCGATAGGATATTAAAATAGCTTCTTTTGATAAACTTAATCGAGCTACTTCTAATTAAACTATGACTATCTTGTATTGGTTGAATTGTGTTTTTAGTGTATATATATATTTTATACGTCTAGTATTTTCCGTTTCATTTTGATTTTTCCTAAGAATCGCCACTTCGTATTCTTGCAAGTTAAAATCATTAGATATCAGTTTATTATTATAATGATTTTTATGGCACTACGTATGAATTGTGCGAAAAGAACCACAGATTCCACACGCGTATTGTTAATCTAGGCCAAGTTCAAGTGTTGACCATGCAGAGTTAAAGAAATTTAATGTACGTTTTAAAAGTAGAGTGATCAGAGGTTAAAGGACGCGTACCATGATTTATTTAATAAGAAGCATTCTTTCGCCTGACACATTTTCCCTTCAATGTGTGCCTCGTGACCTACTTTCATATTTATAGAATGCTGGCGTAATTACACTTTAGGATGTGCGCACGTATTTGTTTCAAATAACTAATAAAGCAGATTTCCTTACACTGTAATCATTATTTACAACCTTAAAAATTGTATGACCTTATCATGGAATTAACAGGACGTCAACATTGAAAAATGCTTCTATAGCAGGGTGATCTTTAATTAATTTCCGATTTCTAATTGGGAGGCATAACTTATTTGAATTTATCAGATTGATTATAATATCAAACTTAAATTAAGAACATACATTTATAAAAAATCTAGCGTTAAGTTTAATTTAATAAGGCCACGTGTACGAATTCACTTAATAGGATAATGTTTTAACAAATCGTCGAACTGTTGTAACAGTTTATAAACGGGTACAACTAATATGATCATAAATTCAATATTTTCATTACGTGGTTCTTGAATGCATTATTATTAAGGGGCCGATTTATCATCAATAAGGCTGTAGCCTGCTAAAGCTTGATTATAACCTGCTAAAAAAACTACACAGGGTGATCCAAATTGAACTTTAACCAATACATGCACAAAAATGCACGGTTTGGTGTATATTATGGGCTGGAACAGTCATTGACCCATACTTTTTTTAAAGTCGAACTTGTCAACGGTTTTTTTCAAGGAAACCAACGATTATAATTTGAATGACTGGTGTTTTCAACAAGATGGAACTACATGTCATAAAGCACGTAACACTCTCACTTTACTTCAAACTAAATTTTCTGGCCGTGTTATCTTGCAGAGAGGTAACATCGATTAGTCATTGGGGTTTTGCGATGTAACCACGTTAGACTTTTTTCTGTGGGGCTATTTGAAGGAGTTTACGTCAACAACTTCAGGACTCCAACAAACGTGAAATTGCTGAAATAGAGCCGCATTTATGAAAATTTTGCTAGAAGAACAGTCGTATGTTAGCGGAGTCGTGGAAGGCATTTGGCTGAATGTTATATTTTATACGTAACAGCCAACTTAAAAACTTATTAAATTTGGATTATTCCTGTATTTTCTGTTTTATTTAGGAAAACCTTCCTGAAGTCCAATTTTGATCATACGTGTTTCCCATATTTTCCATTATGTATTATGCCATATTACAAATATCTACAAATTCAGTTAGGTTACTCTTAAGTCTAAAAAAATCTCTGTAATTTTCTGATTAATTTTGTACTCATTGTTTTATTTGTAACAGTATTATGTATGAAATATAACATTTACATAACCATCACGATTGTGTTTAGTGGAATGACTGTATCAAATTAGGAATAGAGCTTTCTTGAATTTTATAATTTAAATTGCCGTATACCGAAATATAAACGCAATTTTTTAAGAACTTTTGACTTCCTTTACATTTTGGAAGCTTTCTATGTTATAAATCGATTTATATTTTAAATATTCCATTATTGGAATACCAATTTTGACTATACGAAATATCCTAATACCAATTGCCAATTTAGTCGTCAAGTATTTGAATTATTTAAAGTACGTAGATTCGAATATGAATTAAAATTCTATAGAAAACCCATCAATATCTAATTGTAAGGCTTTGGGTTTTTTGGCAGTTTGTGATTTGTTGGAATAAAGGAGAGGTAACAAAAGAGTCTAATGGAGTTAAGTCGTAAAATATTTGAAACCATTCGACAACAGCAAATAACATTTTCATTTAATTTGCATCTCGATAAAGTGATAGTTTCAGCAGCGATTAGCAAGCAGTATCATCTTGTTGAAAATACATCTTGGAGTAGTGGTTCTCAAATGTTTTAAAAATGGGATGTTCTTTTGACCAGAACTTTGTGGCGACCCCCTCCCCCTCACCCATTTTTTGCCGTACTCATTTAAAATGAAACAGCGACTGCTAAATAATTGTTGCCAAATAGTTCAATTTGTTTATTTGGTACTGGCGCCATTTATCACCAATTAGCGCAACTTTCCACTGTCCTAGATAGTACTTGAGCCTTTTTAAATTTTAATTTTGGCTTTCTATAAGCAAGGAAACGCGATGAGCTTTCATTTCCAACTTGTGCACTGTGCTGTTGGCTACCAAGTGCAATAACAAATATTTAATGATAGGCCACCATTTACACTTTTAATTTGTTAAATATTGATAGATTTTAAAAAGGATTATTAGAACCATTGACCTATAGAAGTGACAATAATAAGTGGAAAAATAAATGTGCATTGTTTACACAACTCACACAACAGACAGAAAGAAACGTATGATTTTTTTCAACTATTTATTGAAAGAGCCGTAGTGGTCTAGTGGAGAGGTCGCTAGACTACGAAACTTAGAGATGCCGGTTCGAATCCCGCTCTCGCTAATTCGATCGCTGGCGGTTTTACGGCCCAGTTCGACTCAGGCTGCAATAAATGAATACCTGGAGGTTAAATTCTAGGGTAATAATAGGCGGTCCGTACGTAGCGCTAGTCACGTTACTACCCTGTGTATCGTAGACTCTAGATTGTAGCAGACCTGTCTTGTTACGATCCCGAAGAGCCTTCGTAGCCTATTACGGGGAAAAATTGAGCATCAATACACCACTGTCAGCGATTCTGCCACGTGTTGTAGCTCACTTGGAAGTTTGAAATTGGCTCTTCACTTTGCAAACGATCAGAACTCTGTAAATACTTAAAGATAAATGAGCTGAGTTGGACCTGATACCCCCCACCAGTCGTCTTCTTCTTCTTCATTAGCTTGTTGTTATCAAATGTTGGACATAGACCTCCTCTTTATTTTTCCACTTGTTTGTTTTGAGCTACCCTTATCTATGCTAAACCTGCAGTCACCCTGAAGTCGTCCTTCCATCTAGTTTGTGGGCGGCCCATGCTTCTACTGCCAGTCCATGACCTCTATTGTTGTGTTTGTTTATTCCATCGTCCGTTATTCAGCCCATCTCCATTTTAGAGATGCTATTTGTCTTTTAACATATATTAATTTGGATTTTTCTCTAATTCTTTCATTCCTTATTCTGTCTTTTAATTTTACCTTCAACACTTGTCTTTCCATGGCTCGTTGGGCTTTGGCAAGTTTAAGGCCCATATCTGTGCAGCGTAAGTAAGAACTAGTAGTACTCATTCAGGTCGTATACAGATTTTCTCAATTTTAAATGTATATTTTTGGTTTTTCAGGACCGCCAGGCCCAAAATTCGGCCCCGACTCTTCTGTTTAGACAAATAAAATGAGTCACATTACCCTCAGTGCGTATCTTGTATTTTCATAATTAGAATTAAGATCCTAATCGGATTTAAATCTACTAGACAGTAGATCTACTAGATTGTTTTGATATTTGGGTTTATTAATACACCTGTTTTGTATACTAAATTTGGAAAGCAGCCACTGGGCTGTCCCAATGTTATCAGATTTGTTTATTGTTTTTAAAAATGTAGCAAATTGCAAATATACTAACAGAAAAAAAGTATGCCATTTAACAAGATTAGCTGGACAGATAAAGATAGCCTTGAAGTGGTGAATGGGTGCAAATATAGAAACACGGACAAACGATTTTTAAAATAAAGAAACCGCACAATAGTAACTACAAATCAATAGCAAATATTCACCATCAATTTATAATTTTTTTCATAATTTCTATACTCATTTTTATGCAATATTATGTAAAATAAAAGCATTTTCTTAAAATAGTGGTTGGAGTAAAAATTAGTTTATTAAAAAAAATTTTCAAAAATAATTTATTTTCTGAATCAAAAGTCGTGATATTTTTATAAGTTTAACAATACCTTAATGCTTATAGAGCGATCTCTTGCGCTTCTTGAGTGTAACATACCTCCAAATTGAATATTTTTCATTATTTTATGCACTTGATTCGAAAATTCAGTAAGTTATCGCAGAGCTTACCGTACACTTTTTAAACTATGGGTAATCATAAATTCTTCTTAGCTATTCCATCCATCGTTGGATGTAAGCCTCTCAAAACCTTTTCCATTCCAATCTGTAAATGTTATTCTTAGAGGCAGATTTAGAAAATTCACTTCAATTAGCGGCTTATAAACTACAACAAATAATGGAATCATATTACTTAAAAATATCCACCAATAAAACAAAAGTAATGGCTTTTTGCGGCATGAAAAAAATAATCGAACAGATGAACTGTTTCAAATTTCTAGGATGTTCAATATCTTCCATGGGAAAGGTCGACATCCAAAAAAAAGATTAAAAATGAAACTACTACAATGACACAATAAAGAGCACTCAAGAACAAAGTACAGAAGGAAATAATTATGAAGAATGCTGGACCATTACCAAAAACAACGAACGCAGAATAACTACATCAGAAATGCGATTTCTGCGACCAACCGCCGGATACTATCTCAGAGATAGAGAAGGAAACGAAGAAATTAGAGAAGAACTAAAAATATTCAACATTATAAACAAAATAAAAAACTAGAGACAGCAATGGAAAGAACATTTAGAACGAATGGAAAACTATAGATATAGAGCAAAAGGAAGACGAAGCTTGGGAAGACCGAAAAAGAGATGGAAGAAGCAACTATAAAAATACAGAATCGTAGTGTTGCAACGGATTATATCCAAAGCATGATGGAGAAGGTGAAGAAGAATTGTATACAGCCTCCATGTCAACTCGCTATCTAGATCTGGTTCTAGGTAATAAACTTCTGCAGCTTGTGCTATTTTAACGTTATTAAGATGGATATGTGGACATCTTTGACTTTGTAGAGCGAAAATTACTTGCTTTCGTTTATTTTTAATTCTTCGCTTACTAAACCATTCTTGAAGCAGATTTACGTGATTTTGTAGTTGTGGATGAGTAGCTGAGTCTATTAGTGGCTAAAATTGTATCGTCTGCGAATGTTTCAATTACAGTATTTTATCTTATGTGTAGGTCGGCTGTGTATGTAGATTAAATAACCCGATCTAACATATAACCTTGTCAAACACGTGATACAATAGAATATATTGCCGATGTTTCTTTGGTGCGTTTGACTTGGTATGGTCGAGATAATAAAAAGGATTCCAATTGGTGAGGAATTATTTAATATCATTGAAATTAAGACCTCTTTAGTGAAAAATTTAACCGCGGCTTGGTACTCGATTTGCTACGCGACTGAGATAAATAGGCTGCTGAAATTTCTACGAATATTCAGCCAAAGATGGCTTCATTATTTGGGTTAATTGAATTTCACATATAATTTATCGTACGGGAGTAAATTTATTTCTTATACTATATCCTCCGAAATAATAAATACAGACTACCACAGCTAATAATTAAAGGAAAACTTGACGGAAGAAGAGGAGTGGGAAGAAAAAGATTATCTTGTCTTTAAAACATAGAAATATGGACTGGAATGAACACCCAACAACTTTTCTGAGCTGCGAGTGACAAAAAACAATTTAGCCAGGTGGTCGCCAACTAAATAGAGACGACATTGCAGAAGAAGAAGATACCATACATTCGACCATTGATCACTTATTTTGAATTACTCGATAAACTACGAATAATACATTTTGTTGGCCATAAGTCGAACAAAAGGCATGAAACCTTCGTCAGTAAGTCTATGCTGATTTGCTAATTACTACTGAATGCAAGTGTCACATGACAATGTAATAACAAACATTGTGACTGTTTTCAATAAATTATATGCATATTTTGATGGGAGTTGATATATACAAGAAGGTAACCAATAAAGTTCTTGCCGTTTTTGCTTTGCCATTTAATGAAGGGAGAATAAATATGCAATTAGTGTGTCACGTGGTTTAAAAACCGGTCGGTCGAGAGTACGAATATCAGTCGTTATAAAAGCAGATCCCCCGCGCACGTTCATTATTCGTAACTCGTACAGTAACAAAGACAAATGGAAGCGTCCAAGGATCTCGTTCGGTGTTTGCTTTACAACTTCAAGGTGGGCTTATCAGCAGCTGCATCAAATTGTCGAATAAGTCAAGCGTTTGGGAATAGTGTTGTGAATGAACGAACTGCAAGGTATTGATTTCAAAAATTCAGGTCGGAAGATTTGTCTCTCTGTGATGAATCTCGCAGTGGATGACCACAGGCCTTGGATGACGAAGCCGTGCAGGCGGCCATTGAGGAGAACAGTAGTCTAAAGTGTGCTGAACTTGCAAGGCAGTTTAACATTTCTGATGAAACAGTTAGACCTCATCTGCACCGCTTAGGTAAGACGTACAGGCTGAGCAAGTGGGATCCGCACACGCTGTTGGAAGTCTACAAGAGACAACGAGTGGCAGCCTGTATGTCGTTGCTTTCTCGCCACCATACCGCATCCATATTCAATCGAGTGCTTACTAGTGACGAAAAGGGTTCCTGTATGACACTCCCAAGCGTTTCAAACATTGGTTGTCATCCCAGGATATTATCCCTCACAGCACAAGACCACCTATGCACCCACGCAAAATTATGCTTTGTAACTGGTGGACAAGTCGTCAAGTGATTCACTACGAGCTGCCACCAACGGGCCAGACCTGTACTCGCAGCAATTGGAACGTGTGCAACAGGCATTGCAACAGAAGGAACCAGCACTGGTGAATCGCAAAGGTGTACTCTTCCTTCTTGACAACGCCAGACCGCATGTCGCGCGGGTGGACAGGGATACCATACAGTGACTTGGTTGGGAGAGTTTGTGCCATCCTCCTTACTCATCTGACCTTGCGCAATCTGATTACCACCTGTTCCACTCTCTGGACAATCATCTTCGTGGAAAATCCTTCACCAATGAAGCTCACGGACTTCTTTGCGTCCAAAACCCCCGAGTTTTACCGCAAGGGGATTGCACAGCTGGATACACGTTGGCAGAAGGTGCTGGATGGCGATGGCGATTACTTCGAGGACTAACAATAGGCTACACTTTCTGTAAATAATTTTCTTTTTGGCCATTAAAAACGGCAAGAACTTGATTGGTTACATTGTATTACAAACATAACAGAAATGTACGTAGCAGTTTGTTCAAGTAATGTTTGTTGCAAAAACTCAATACATTTTCTATCTTCAAAATACATTTATCTTTTTATTTGAAACTAGCACTTTGGCAGTTTAATTGTGAGTATTATTTTTAAATTATTAGCATACTTCTTGTGTGTAATATCATTTGATCAATTCAAAATAAACTTTCTGTTTGTTATTTTTAAAAATTGAAACATATATTTGTTTTTGCTATTAAAAACAAGGTTTTATGAAGACTTTAAACTAATGTTTGTGGATAAACCGAAAATTATTGTATATCTAAGCTGTTTTTCAAATGTGCGATAAACAACTTTTTCTCTTATTTGTATAAATTTCTTTATAAAGTAACAAGTTTACAAGTCTGTCTAGAAAGTTCAGAGAAGCCGAATATCTGTCAGTTTATTTTTGAGCTTTAGTTATCCCTTCTTTTATGCTTCATTTTTGTATCTGTAATGTTTTATTTGTGATTGGTTAAACCTTTCAATTTTACAACCGCAAGGGATTCGTCAAACTTGCTTACATCCTGTTGCTATTAAACCTTTTTCATTTTAAATTTGATAGTTTCTATAGGCCAATGTGGTAATTTTCTATTTTATTGAAAAACTAAAGTGACTGTTTCAATAAAACTAATAATAATAATGGTAATGTTGAAACTCATAAACGCCCACTAGGAGCAAACTTAGACCAACCAATCAACTGATAAAGGTCTCAGCGTCTCATATATCGTTCATGAGATATGTCACTAATACCCTAGGTGTTTCATGTCACGACATTCATTCTACTGATATGGGATGTTCAGGTGCTAAGTTTCGACCGCCATTATTACTTGTTGGAATCACTATGATATAGGTACTCTAATTATAATAATGGTTAGATGAGTAGGTCTCCGTCAGGCATCGGAAACTTCGAATGGAACGGTGTTTGTCCGCCTCGTCAGTCACGCATCAACCCTGATGCGCCAGCATCGCGGCTGGTTTAACAACATTACATCTTGTTGGAAATGAATGCAAGATTTATTTTTTCTTCAAAAGTAAGTCTCCGTCAGGCATCGGAAACTTTCGGGAATGGAACCCGTGTTTGTCCGCCTCGCAGTCCGCGCCTCAACCGCTTAGACCATCCTGGCGGTGGTTTCAATAAAACACTTACTAATTATTTATTCAACCAAATTTATTTTATCTTCTTCAAAAGTAATCCCCTCCCGTCGTGATACACACACGTCAACGTTTAATCCAATCCCGAAAACATTTCGTATTCACTTTTTGGAATTTACATCAGCACTTACTTCGATTTTTGTTGATTCGATTCACCCGAGTCAAATAGGGTTTCTTGATGTGTTTTTTTTTAATTGGATCAACAGGAAAAAGTCGCATGATCGTTGAATTTTGTGGCAAATATTTCAAGCTCAAAACAACACTTTAAAATTGCATCTACTAAACCTATTGATATGCCAATATCTTTAGCAAGCTCTCTTGTAGTAAAATAAAGGTTCTCCATTATTTTGTTTTTGTGCATTTTATTCGGTTATTGTTGTTGATGGACGACCAGAACAAGGTTCCTCTTCTATGGATTCACGACCTTCTCTAAACAATTTAGGTATAGCACTGAATTACAGTTTTTCTCAATACAGATTGATCACCGAAGAAGTTGAATACAAAAACGTCCAGTTCTTGCAGTTTAGAATTTTTATGTTAAAATTTAACTTGACTACGCTAATTAAACCACTACCAAGGTATCAAGTTTATTGAATTATTTCGACCTTTTTTGTTAGTTTCAGTTTAGATGTTTACAACAGAATTTTAGGATATGATGTAATACTTCAAATAAAACGTTTTAGTGTAAATGGAGTTGCGTGTTTCCATTACCAATTTAGCAGCAGGATGTCGGGTTTTTACAACCGATCGATTTGCTTTTAAACTGTCATGTTGCTTTAGATGTTCTGAAATACAAGCACGACAAAATCGTGGTTTATAGATTTTGCCTACTGTTTGATTTATTTTAATTGAACTAAATGCTTTTAGAATCAAATTGAAAAAGCAGAATCTTACAAACAAAATCAACAGAAACACCTAATGAGTTCACCCACCTTCGTCCGCCGCCAGAGAGCGGAAAATTTGTTTCCGTCTCAAGCTCTTATTACAACTTCGTGCTGTACTCGCAATTTGTAAGGCTTCCAGACGGCGGACGAAACTTTAATCTGTTAAAAATCATGAAAAAGCTTTTCTGTTAACATTTACATGCCAGATTATAGGGAAAAATCAAAATATCTGTTTACGTTCTACGTAATTTTTCAATTTATTCATTGAAGTACTGATAATTGCACCCTAATTAAGTTTTCCATCTTGCCTGCCTTCAACTTGCCAGCCGTTGAAAACATGTTTTACGATAATTGCGAAATTGCTTAAAAATGCGCACCGTGTGGTTATTGCTGAAAACGCATTCTGTCGCGCGCATTAAATGCATGCCACCGTAGAGAATGGTTAATTGGATAACTAGCATGGATATGTTTCCGTAACTACGTGTTCATTTTATGAATTCCGCCTCATACGCAGTTATTTCGTAAATTCCCACATTTTATTCTCGATTGTTTTCAAAACTAGTAGCAAAATTTATTTATGGCTGGAATTCAATCTTTTTATAACATCTTTTCAATTCCGTGGTTGATAAAATAGTAAAATATTTATAAAATTAAATATTAATAGCAACGGTTAGGAAAGATGAAGACTTTCCAAGAAAGGTCCCGCTACGTTTCTCATTCGATGATGAATGTAATGGTTTCGATTTTGCTTATATTAGCTTTCAAAAGCCTAAAGTAATTACAGTCACATTAAATAGCAAGAAAAAGTAAATAAATGCCTTATTTGTCAAAATTGGTTAAATGTATATTTATGAGGTTTATTAGTTTTTCTCAAGCCATGTGTTTAAAAAAAATTTTAGTGTTCCACATACTAGTCTTGATTGAGGGATTTGTTACAACCTCTTATGCGTATTTTGGTAAGTTTGAGCCTTAGACCAGAAGCTGTTAAATATTACGTAGATATAAAGTAAGACATTGCATTTTCTGCTTAATTTTCCATTCACATATAGTATCGGTCAAAATTTTGATATGAATATCCGACCATAATTCGCTTCAAAGACGAGCTGATACAGATTCGTTGACAACCTTATAGGATTTTAAGGCGCTTTATCTTTTTCCCCGAAGAGAGAAAAATGAGGAAAATATGTTAGAGAGGCTCTCTAGGGCCAATAACACGGACAGTCAGGCACACAGAGAAAAACAATTTTTTGAAAAGGATTTTTTTTTAGAAAAATCGGATTTTTTCACAATTCATTTGATATATCTGATATATGTACATGGTCATTTCCCAATAGTGGCTGGTTATTTGGCCCATTGGCTTTTTAGGTTTAACTTTAAGGACACTCTTCGATATGGTTCTTTAGAGCCCATCGGAAGACTATTTCTAAGATATCCAGTTTTCAAGGATAGTGGACCATTTCAGAAGCTTAAAAAGTCAAAAAACCAGTCCGATATATGTTTTTGTGGAAATCTGGCTGCTGTTGAGCGTACTTGCTGCGGCGTGCGTAAGCTACGTTATGGTATGTGGCTCTTTCATCAGTGGTAAAGTAGGGTATTAGCGTAGGATTTGGGGCATAATGAACGCTTCTGGCTATGTGGAGATCTTGGAGGGCACTATGGAGCCTTTGGCAACTGTGAATTGTCCTGCTGGGTGGATCTTGCACACATATCAGATATATCAAATGGATCGAAAGAGAAAAAACGTATTTTTTTAGAACACTGACTCTTTTTCAAAGCATTGTTTCTTGAAAATGCCTCTTTTCGGTGTCATGATTGTTGGCGTTGTTGACCCTAGAGAATCTCTTCAACATATATTTTTTCGACGTTTTGGGAAAAAAGATAAAGTGCTCTAAAATTGGGCTTTCCCTTGGATATGAAAAATTCTCGTTACGCACCTTAAAATTAGGTACTTTGGGGACCTTATCCAAAAATCTGGGAGGTAGCTCGCTCGTCTTTCAGGCGTGTTAGGGTCAAGAATATAAATTTTCAGAAACTCTTGACCGAAACTGTACTTTCAAATTTCCAAATGCTATAATTGCTTCGGTTTAAGGTGGAACTATCGATTAACAGAAGGTAATTTTCAGATATTTGCATTTTTGTCATTAGGAGCGTTATGTTAACAAACGAAATTAATGGTTCTAGGCCATTGAGAAATCTGAATACAGCATTGTTTGTCCACTTCATTTAAAAAGAACAGTATTTTAAATAAGGCATCAAATAGGAAATAGACTGAAGACCCCCCTCCCCATGTCTTCGAAATACTATCATCCTTTATTATTTATTTAGTGCTATATGCCTAGAGAGAAATTTGTAAAAGATGTTTTATTGCGTATTTGATTAAAATTTAAGCAGTAGCTATTGTCTTACTGTGTGTTTATGATTGGAACCGCACATGCGATTACAGCTTAAATTTCACTACAATGTGCGTTCATTAACAATGATGCAATCATAAAGAATGTTTTGCTATAAATAACTGTTGACAGCATACGAGTTCTATTACAAACAAATAAAATAGCAAACATAGTAGTAGCCGATAAAAAAACCTGTCGAGTTATATTGCTCGTCAACAAGACAACTGCGAATAAAAAACCTAGAAATTGTAGAAGTAACATCAAACAATGTAATTCTAAATTTTATTAGTTTCAATTGCTTTTATGGAATTATGAAATTGTATGCACCTGAAAACTGTTTTAAAGAAAACATTTTTAACGTTAAAACCTAGATGTACGTGGTTTGTGATGAATCAATTAATAGAGTCAATGAAGGAAGCCGGTTATAATTAGAACGTTTGATTCTTGTTTGCCAGCCGAGCCAGTTCGAATCTCACTATCTATTATGAGTCTGTGGTATTCTAGATTTAAATATTATTGAAGTTTAGTGCATTGTGTTGGTTCTCTTGTTGTTAGACCGTGGTCGGAGTTTGGAAAATCGATGATCTAAATCAAATATTAAGTTAGTGTCTCATGCGTGTGTGGTAGGGGTCGTTGTTGATCTCACTGGGTTAGTTGCTGACGTAAATTGGGTTGTTGCAGGTAACATCGTAGCATTTGCTGACGTCACTGGCGTTTTCACTGCATGGCTCTGTTTTTTGTCACTTAAGAGCGGTAAACCAGGATTGGGTAAATTGAATCCGACATTCCTGTTAAAATGAGTTTTATATTTATAAATTTTCACCGACTGTATTATCTCGGGAAATAGTTTCTGCAATTGGACTAATTGAAGCGTAGATGACGTTTGTGTTCCTTTATTTTGGTAGTACTCGTATCGCCCGTAGTCCTAATGTAGACCTGGTCACACGATAAGGTATGGATTTCTTTTGTTAATATAAAGGTAACGAAGCTTTGCCCACCGCTGCCGATTTTGGTTGTATTTTACGTGTGCATCTCTTAGGTTTTACTGTTCTTTTTATCTTTGTCCTATAAGCCAGCGTGGTCTCGTGGTTGAGGGGCGGGCTGCGATGCTGACGAACCCGGGTTCAATTCCCGGTGCTCTCTGATGCCTGGCGGGTGGCCTACTCAGTCACTAAAAATAATTGAGTACCTGCGTTCACTCGAATAAAGGGTAATAATGGCGGTCGTCTTAGGCGCGGTGCTTGCCACACCGCCCCGCACCAGAGATGGTGCGCAACGACCGGGCAGAGAGAGCGAACGTATGAGAGCCTTAACGCCTCAGTTCGCAGGCCGTGCTCTCACACGGGGCGTAGAGCCCATTATTATTATCTTTCTCCTAGACTAGTCATTTTCCTTGAAAAACTTGTTCTAGATGTTTTAGTTTCTTACCCAAAAACTAAGGATAAGATATTCGCCGTGCTTGATCTACCAATGTTTTCACAGCCGTTCTTTTTTTATTCAAGTAACCCGGTGCTGTCAACGACTCCCCCCATCACTATTCCTACCACACGCGCATGAATAAAAACCTTTATATGGTCAACGGTTGGTGATTAGACAACAATGAAAACACACAAGTGATTCTGGGTAGAGTATAAGTGATCTAGTCACGATGAGGTCCATAATAAAGCCGATATTGTACATGGACCTACAATTTTTTTCCGAAAGAAAAGTTATCCAAGAGAATAGGTTGGAAAAGAACAACATCAAACACGAATTAGTTTCTTGTATAGAAGAGTGAATACCGAAATGTTACAATGGAGACTTCCACGATGCTTTTAACTTACCTATTGTCATGTATTCCAAATTTCTCAGATCCGTGATGGTGTCCCGACTCATAGGTAACGAACAGATTGTTTTAGCGTCCCACTTTTTTGAGGAGGATCTGAAGGTGATCGTCGACAGCAACTTATCAACATGCCAGATGCAATTGTGAAGCCTTGACAAAAGAGGTGACTACTTAGTGGAAGTCGATATTCCAGTAGAATTCCGCTGTGGCTCACAAGGCACACATTTGTATTTTTATAACAACCGTATTATCGCTAAAATCTCCTCAACTATGTATGTTGGGGTAAAGATTGTTGAGAAACATCACAAAAATAATGATTTTCTAAAAGCCCCCATCTTGAAGATTTAGTTCCAAGCTACAAACGGCCGTAGCGTTAGCTAGAAGCTATGTGGACTAATTTCATTTTACATGTTTTTTTGGTTACATTGTGCCAACTCAAAATATTAATCATCGAACCATATGAAATAGATTTAAATAGCTAATTAAGATACATTTTTAATTAATGACAATTTTCTGAGCACTACGGAGAAAGATGATAGTCAAAAATATTGAAAAACGAAAATAACTTTAATGGCCTTACGGTCGTACATTGAACCATTTGATAATAATAAAATTTTGCATCTCCATCAAACAAATAAACTATAAGGTCAGCGATAACCGTTTAATTCGTTCTTATTGATCTTTATATATAAAATTATTTTTTGTTATTGAACGCCGCGGAAAAATTCCTTATAAATTCTGGTTTGTGAAGGTTATTTTTTAGATTTGTTTACAATGGATCAACCAGATTGTTTGCATAGTAATACTGTAAATGATGTACAGACACGCGTGACTTCACACGACTGTCTGCCTTCATATTTGTACAGCAGTCGGACCGTTACGTCTCTCACTCGATGGCACTATCTGCGGAGAGATCGCAAGCATTAAACATTTTTATGAATGGTCTTATGCGTTCGGACACTACCGTAGAATCTCAAGCGACTCATTAATGTCAGCATTCAGTGGAATCGCCGCCGAGGCTCAGATTGTAATTCATAGAGCGCGAGCACGCTGCGCGCTGCTCAATAATTCACGGCCGGATGTGAATTTTTATTCAGCTGTCGATAGGTATTCTTCCTGCTTCGCTGTCCTTATCATATGTAAATATTTTAATAGTTCCATCTACTTCTGTTCGCTACTTGCTTTATATTTATTTTAGAAATTTCCGTTACTGTTTGTCCTTTGTATGAATGTTGAAGCGAAGTTTTTTATTTTTCTGATTTTATGCATTATTTTGAATGTACACTAATTAAAAATAGGTTAATGTTTAAAAGTTAAAGAATATAGAATTGAAGAAACAATTTATGACGTTGAAGACAAAGACAAAATGAAAAAAATGAATTTTTGTTTTTAATTTATTTGGTTTCAATTTTTCTTTAATATTCATATTCTACGTTTATATTGAAAATCAAAATTTAAATCACAATGAATTATTTAATTTATTTGGTTTCAATTTTTGGGTAGAATTGTCCTAGTTTTTATGCTTTGATAAAAGATAATTTGAACTTGGATTGTTTCTTCCTGGAACCAAGACAGATGTAACTAAATATATACCTTAAATTGCTGAAATCGCCCGTGCTTCTTGTTTAGAGGTCGCACAGTTCAAATCGAAATGTTGTCTTTAAACATTTGCGCTACAGGTGTGATGGCCATGACTGAGCAAATTCAAGAGCCTACTCTACGGCAGGGCTAATTGTTAGATAATGTTATTTGAGGTGAAATATACAGTACATCGGAGAAAAAGCTTACCTCCAACTCATCAGTAATCAGAATGGATTACCGATTATCTTATCCTCTTCCAACTTTTTCCTAATACTTAAAGACGCCCGGTAGAAGGATGGTAAAGTGTTCTTTATTATTTGCTTCTTGAAGGATTTCTAGCAGCACTAGTTTTTAGAATGCACCCTTCATCCATTGGTTAAAAATACGAAGTGTGATTGATGGGTAGAAAGACTTACTTATTCATGGAACAAAACAATTTAGTTTGTACATTTTTTCCACCTAGAAAATTTCTAGTTTTACCACAAATTTTGAGCGTGGTAGTTTTATAAAAGTCACCCATCCGAACAAAATTCTCCTTTTTCTTCGATTTTTACCCGAAAGGGTTTGCTGTTATCTGTTTCCATATCTGTCTATCCTTTTAATTTGCTTCCTGCAAAACTTTTTTCTCCATAACCGTCTCAAGAAAGGGTAGGTCTGTCTCTTTTTCTCTTCCCCACGTGCACACCATCCCATCCATCTCAAACACTCACCGGGAAATCTTGTGGGACTAATTGTAATTCAGTGTGTTCTATCTTGCTTACAAGATGTAAGATTCCAATAATGTAAACAAAGATTTACTCATTAACAGGAAAAATAAAAATGCCTACTACGAGTCTGTTTGGGATGACAATTGCGGAACAATTTTTAATTGGTCAAATATTTTGTTTTATTTTTTTTCTTTTCTGGCCAAACTGGTATAACGGGGAAAACTAAAGCATTCAACAATGCAATGTGGAACCGGTTGAATGGTAAGAAGTAATGCAAAAGTTCCTTTTGATATGGATTTAGCATAATTCAGAGGTGTACAAAGACTCTTCGTGTGGTCATGCTACCATTTACGGAATTGACCGCATCGGAAAGATTTTAGTATAACATAAAAGAGTAACCGCTTATTACTTTTCCATCATTTGTTTGTTAATGACCACAAAAGATACATTAATCGTACGGTCAATGACGTCAATTATCTTAAACCCTATAGAGAAGGGCGTATTCTCGGCGAATAATTTATTTTTTAATTATTTTTTTATTATTAATTGCAGTTTTACAATCTACTCTACTGTAAATATATGGATATAAACGTATATACAGAGTAATAAGTAAAAATTTTGAACGCTACTGACATGAGGTGAGTACCATCCATTGATAGTTCTCCAAGTTTTCTTAGGTAATGAGGTCTTTTTGTCTTAAGCCTTCTTTCTGGGTGACGTTGGTAAACTAGATCTATGAGCTGATTTGTGTGATCGATACTACGGAGTTTAAATTTATTGGCGTGGGTGCTGATTACATTTTTGACGAATGGTATGCTGAAATCCTCATGGAGTCTGGTTTGACACATAACAAGGAGCATTCGCTATCATGCGGAGTGTCTTCGACTTGTAGGATTTTAATATTGGACGGTTTACTACATCCCCAGAGCTCAATGCCGTACGTACAAATGGGCTTTATGATGGTTTTGTGTATGATTAGTTTATTTTGAAGGAGTAATTGAGATTTTATGCCGAATAACCAATGCATTTGTTTTACGTTAAGGTTTAGTAGGGTTTTTGGCCTTTATATGTTCTCTCCATGTGAGTTTCTAATCTAAGTAAGGTCCCAAGTATTTAACGGCCTGTTTTTCAGGAATAGGTGTGCCATTGAGGTAGACCTGAGGGCATGTATTTCGCTTCAACGTGAAGATGATCTGTGCCGATTTCTATGTGTTAACTGTGATTTTCCAATGTCGTAGCCAATTGTCTAAATAGTTCCGTATTGGAGCTATTCAGAAGCTGTATTTATTTTTCATTGTTTTTTTTATTATTGCTGTATCATCAGCAATAAAATGTGGTATCTAACGTATTAGGTATATCTGCAGTGAAAATTAATTACAGGGGCGGTCCGAGGACACTACCTCCATTGATTTTCATGGGATGGTAGCTGGATAATACATTGTTAACCTTCACTTGGTAGAATCGCTCGCTGTGAAAGGACTTTAGAAGATATATTTGACTAGGCAGTGTTTTGAGCTTAAATAATAATCCTGTCATTAATTTTTATCAAATGCTTGCTGTATGTCCAGGAATACTAGGCTACATATCTTAGGTCTCTTTGATTTTGTTTACATCCGGTGGCACTTTTGTTTGAATGTTTTCTCGAAGCCAAATTGATGTTCAGTATAAGTCGTTTGTATATTTGGTAATAAACTTATGGGAGATTAAATGAGTTCTGTGGTAGGTTTGCCGGGTTTTGCAATCATAATTTGGGCATATTTCTATTGTATTGAATAGTGACACAGCCATAACAAGCTATTAAAGATTGTGGTTAGGAGAACGATTGCTTTTATGGGCAGGTGTTCAAATATTTCGCTAACCACCAGATTATATCTAGGCGCTTTAAGCGAGTTTGTCGTGTTAATTATTCGACGGATTTCACCTAGTGAAAATGGAGTTGGTATGGAGCGATAAGGAAGTTTTCTATTTCTTCGTGTTCAATGTTGTTATTAGGAAGTGGAGTGAACACATTTGCCAGGTGTTCAGCAAAGATATCCGCTTTTTCTTCGTCTGATTCTGCGCAGTTGTCCTTCCATAATGAATGATCTTGTGGTGCTATTTTGGTGATCTAGTGTTTGAATGTGTTGTTTCCAACCTGTTAGAGGGCTGAATAAAGTTGGTGAATTAGTCTGTTGGTTGCGTTTTGTCATAGGGATTTCTTGTTCTGTGCCATTTACCACGCGCTCTTCTTTTTTCGATTACAAGTTCTTTTATATGTAAGGGTATGTTATAGTTGTGCGGTTGAATTTTTTTTTTAGGTGTAGTTACCCATGCTGCATGCTGTATTGTGTCTGGTAGATGGTTAACAACTGCTTTGATCTCGGATGGTTCTTTTATTCTAAACCTTAGGTTGATATTTTCATTAATTGACTCTTGAAAAAGGTCCCAGTTAGTTGCCTTCGAACATAATTTTGGTATTGGTTCATTATATATTATATTCATACTTAGTGTTATTATTAAGCCGCTGTGTTCACCGCTTAGGTCAAGGTTTGATTCTATTGTGAGTATAGACATGTCAGATATTGGTTATGGCAAAGTCGAGTAAATCTGGTAGTTTATTTTGTCTGTAGCTCAATTTGTTGGTTCCCCTGTATAAAATTTTAAGTTGTTTTGTTGTACTGAATAGAGTAGAATACGTCTTTGTGGTGGGATGAGTCGGAATCGCCATACATATTGGATTAATTTGCTTATAAGCGTGATTAACATGGTTAAAAGCATGCTACTTTGATTAAGCATCTGCGTAAACATGTTTTTACATTTACTGATGAAGGTCCAAAATTTATCAGAAATATTTTCGTTATCTTGATTTCCGTGGCTATGGTTGTAGATTGTGTTTGTTCTGCTGCCTTCTGCTGTGATTTGAGCATAACTAGGTGTTGTATTGAGTTGAGAATTTTGTATGACAGATTGTTTTTAAGTTAGATGCATGTTTCGTATAATTGGTTAGTAAGGTTTGCTCTTCTACTGGGATTATCTTTGAATCTTATTTTTGTTAGGTCCCGATAGACTGTACATCCTTTGTAATTAGCGGTGTGGTTTCCATTATATAATCTTTTGACTTGGTACACGTTTTTGAGTTATGTGGTTTACCGCATTTGACACAATAGTATGATTTTGAGTGTCCGTACTCCTGGCATCTTGTGCATTGCATGATAGTTTTCTTTGGTCTAGGTGGTTCAATTTGGGTTTTAGTTTGTAGCAAGAACTGCAGGTTGCATAACTCTTTGTTATTTTGTGGTTCTAAGTTCACAAAGAATAAGGGAAGAGGAAATTTACTTGATCTGTCGGACATTTATATTTCTGACCTCATGTTCCATTTTCTTCAACTCTTGTGTTATTTCATCTGTTGGTATGGAGTGATGGAGGTTGCGTATGACCACTCTGTATGCTCTCTCTTGCTTTGGTTGGTGGATTTTCTATAGGTCTCTATAGTTTGGGATCTTAATTTAACTATGTTATCTATAAATGATTTGGTGTAGTATGTTTCGCCATTAGCGGCTTTAGTCTGTCATATTTTGTAATTTGTTACCCCATAAATATAAACAGGGGGTCCTTTAGAGGCTTGTGCTTGTTCATTTGTAACTTCGTTATTTGATTCTGCATGGGTTTGCGCAGGATCTGTTAGTGAAAGCGCTTGATATCTAATTAAAACTTTGGTTTGCGAGGTTTGTATTTGTGTTGTAGGATGATTTGATATCTTTCTTTTTTTGCTGCTTGCCATTCATGTTTCTTTACTGCTGAGTGTGTTTTATTAGTAGTTGATTCGTCTTCACTGAGTGATGCGTAAGTATTTGTTTCCATATTAGTATTACGTTTGTTGTTAATAATTGAGTGTGAGGAAGTTTGTGGGTATATTTGTTGAGCATTTTGAATAATGATTATTGAAGGTTGGAATTTGTTCCGCTTAACCTTCTTATATTTGTGGGAACTGCATAAAGCAAGATAATTTATTTGATTTAGATACGAAGTTTGCATTATGTTTGTTGGCTGCGTATGTAATAAATCGAATTGTTGTTATTTGACCCGGGCTGATTAAAGGTAATTCATTTTTAACAGAATTAAAAGCATCGTATAAGCGACAGATGATATGAACAACTAAAATACGTTTTTCTCTACAATCGAGCTACATCTTTTTTTCTTTTCCCTTGAAGATCACTACGTCAATTTCGTTTCACATATCTACAATATTGGATAACTATTTCCTAACATAATTCTACTTCTCTAATTTTATTTATGCTCTTCATAAATGGCCATATCTCTTTTTTTATGTATTTCTACGTATTCCATCTCACTGTAATGGAATATTATCTTTTTGATGTCTTGACTGATATTCTTATGTTTTATTACTTTATTTTTGTTGTTTTCTTTCCTTTTCGTTGATATCTCCTTCGTATGTATTTGTTTAAATATAGAAGTGAGCCCAAATCTTTGAATTTTGTACTAGTTCTAATCTCTTTATCTTCTATTTAAATATTCTGTGTCTCTGCCGACACACATATATTGGATTTTTTGATAATTGAGTTTCAAACGCCACATCTTAAATTCTTTATTCAATTTTTTTAATCCATATTTTCATCTTGCGCGGACACTATCTGTTTATTCTCAAATAGTAGAGAGGGCAAGGTTAAGTTGTCTATTTTAATTCCCATTCCTGAGAATTTTCTGTATATGTCCTGTGGTTGTTCGACATATATATTAAACAATAAACCTGCAAAGCTTGCAACGCATAACAAAGTGGCGAAGCAGTCTCCCAAATTTGAGAACCCTCTAGTTTGTAGAAATTTGAAATAGTAAAGGTCACTAACGCTGACCTTTGACCAATCAGTTTCAAAATCACTAGCGCACAAGCCTTTTTGGTCACCTGTCGATTGGTGAAAACAGAATTTGGAAGTTCCCAGCCGTTCTAGAGTTTTTGCTCGGACGGACGGACAGACGGATAGACGGACAACATGAAATTAGTAAGTGACTTCTCTTCGCTTCGCCACTTACTAATGATCATAAATAGCAGTCCTATTTCAATCCTTTTCTTCTTATAATCAGAATTATTTTGTGTGCCCATTTTAATGTGCTTCCGTCTTGTAATAGATATTTTAAACTATTTACATTTACTTTTTGCGTATATTCGCTGCCTTTATAGCTTTCTATAATTCATGTCTAGATTCACTACCATATGCCTTTTTAGATTTTATAAAGATCAAATATGTGTCTGATTGTTGTATAAACACGATCTTTCTTTTCTAAAACCACTTTGTTCTATTTTACTTCTTTAGATTCTGTAATAGTCTCGTCATAGACGAAATAACGTTTATTTTCCTACAGTTAAAGCAGAATTTTTTGTCTTTTTATAGATTAAGGTGTTACAAGGTTTATTCCATTTCTGCGGTATATTTTTTCTTTCTCTATTTCATTAAATATCTTCTGGGTATATTTTGTAACTTATCCTAACCGTATTTAAATAGTTTCGTTCTTAAACTTCCTGATTTTAGCGCTTTGTTGTTTTGGGGTTTTGGGGGTGCTTTTAGACTATCTTCTGTTTCTTTTGCGATGAATGTTTACATTTTCTATTACGTCTTTCTTTTTTATGTTTAATTATTTATGACTTGTATAGTTTCTCGGCTATTTGTATTGTTTCTAGCTTGCTTGTACTTCAGGCTGATGTTAATCTATTGCATTTAGTAAGTTTTGTCAATATCTATACATAGTTTCTTCCAAAACTTTTTTTCGTATTTACACTTTTACTAAGTTTTGTAGTTGTACATATTGTTCTTTAAGTTTTCGGTACCTTCTGATATTCATTTCATGTACGCCTTCTTTTTCTTAAACATATTTTCTAAATTTATCGAGAACCTCTATATATTTAGCTTTTCTAGTTTCGATACCAAGAGCCTCGCTCTCTGTGTCGAATAGTTTTCTTTAAATCTTCATACATTTTATTCTGGTACCCCTACTTTATGTCTAATTTGTTTTGGACCTATTTTGGTATGACTTCATTATACTATTATTATTTCAGTGGGTATGTTTTGGTAGAATCTTCTTTTATGGTTTTCAATCCTCTATGTCCTATTCTTTTAATATTTCTTTTTGTGTATCTAAGATGTCCTGGTATTATATATTGATTGTTTGTAAATTTTAGTTGTCGATGGACCCTTATGTCTCGTATTTGTACTTTCCATGTTTTTTCATTATTATCAAGTCTATGATGGATTTCAGACTCTTACAAGGGGACCATCAAACATGGTACAAACGGATTTTGATGAGTCTCAGGTATGTTGAAGAGGGATTTGTCCTGAGTATCAGGCTAGCGGGTTTTATGCGATAAACCTTGGTTTTCGAGAAAATCGATGGTAAAGTTTCACACGGGGCTTATATACGTAACGATGCGCACTCGGTAAGTCAGCGAGCGCAGCAGAGTGGCTAAGGTATACGAACACTACGCGGGTGACCCGTGTTCAAGTCTCGCCACTGTCTCTTTTTTAATTTTTTTTTCTCTAATCTATTCAACCCACGAAATATCAACAACAAACACTGTCTTCGACAATTGCGGAAAAATTTCAATACAATGTTCGATATTAATTTTATTTATTATACATTACACATACATATATATACTGTGTTTCGATTACTCGCTATCGCTGCCAATGCTAAGTGAACAATCTTGCGGATGGTAATTATCATAAAAACACGTGAAGCACAACACGGTGCAGCACCATGCACACTTTATGAAACCTACTGCATTGCAAAACGCTCCGGAACTGTTGAAGACGAACCGAGAAATCTCTTCCAAAGAGGATTCCATAAAAACCCACTCTTTGCTTTTGCACCTGTTTTTCGGCCGACGATACCATACGCGTGGTTCGCGTCAAAATTAATTGATGAAAGGTCCATCTTTTTGAATATGAACGAGCAGCTCTGCTTCTTGATTACACTTTTGAAGCAACCATGCATCTGCAAAGCAGTAGGTTTCATAAAGTGTGCACCGTGTTGTGCTTTACGTGTTTTTATGATAATTACCGTCCGCATTATTGTTCACCTAGCATTGACAGTGATAGCGAGTAATTGGAACACAGTATATATAATGTATGTGTAATGTATAATAAATAAAATTAATATCGAACATTGTATTGAAATTTTTTCCCGCAACTGTCGAAGGCATGTTTGTTGTTGATATTTCGTGAGATTGAATAGATTAGGGGAGAAAAAAGATGAGGAAAAAGAGACAGCGGCGTGGTAGCCGTATACCTTAGCCACTGCGCTGCGGTTACTGGCTTACCGAGTGAGCATCGTTATGGGTATATAAGCCCCGCGTGCAACTTTACCATCGATTTTCTCGAAAACCAAGGCTTATCGCATGAAACCCGCTTAACCTGATACTCAGGGACAAATCCCTCTTCAACATACCTGAGACTCATTAAAATCCGTTTGTAACCATGTTCTCTGCAAAAATCGATAAAGCGATTCTCATTATCGTTGGTTTTTTTTAAACGTCTACATCAGTATATTTTCTCCCTACTCTGCTATTTAGGTCGGCTATTATGATTACTTCTTTATAGTTTGATATATCTTCTACAAAGAAAATATCTTGTTTCCAGCATTATATATATACTATGGCATATGTTTCTGTAATACTTATTGGTTGTCTATAAATATCTATGTTAACTCTAATAATTCATTTGGTGTGTTATACGAATGTGGTGATATACTTCTGCCATGTCTTTCTTTTTGGTATGAGTACACCACTTTTGGCATGTTAGTGCTTAGGTACTTACCCCAAATATGGTAATAGATGTCAACTTTTTAATCGACTATATTTTTCTTTTTGGTCTCGCTGGAGATTACTATGTCTAACTTCTTTCTGTTTGGTGCGTATACCTGGTAGATTCCAAATTCTATGGTTCTTTTTCGCCGCCATAGCCTCTAGTTATTGATTTTGGGTTGTCTGATATCATATCGGTAAACCTTTGCCTAATTCCCCTCCAGAATCCTTGGAGCTGACTGCCTCGACAACGCCAGTTTCCGAACTGCCCTGTTCTGGGGTAGTGCCGTTTTACAATTTACGAGCATATTGAAAGCCATTAGTTACGGGTTTTTTAATGTGTTGAGTAGCTTTCTCCGGGCTTGGGACCGGCAAGGACACCTAATAAATTAGATCTCCTAATCAAAGGTAGTCCATTAACTTGAAGAAAGAATTTCTCTTTCGTTTTAAAACAGCTACGCTTTCTGGCCTACCTGCAGTTTACTGAAGTTCAATCTACTTCAGTAGAGCTTTATTACGTCCTTGTATAATATTATAACGGATCGACCTACAGCCGAGAAAAACGAGCACAACTCGCACCTGACTTAACTCGAACTTTTTCAATCTCTTTTGTTACCTGCACTTTTAACTTAGCTACCGATTACTATCACTAGTGATGTTCAATAGCTGCTGAAAAGTAGTATTTATGATTTACATTATTGGATTTCATTCCAACAACAACGCAAACTTAGATTGATGTCGTCCATCAATTGTTATCTTAACAGTTCATCATTTTGACAATAATAAAAGAACGCGATATTAGATTTTAAATTTTAATAGCCGAAGCCTGGAAACTAGTCCATTATGACAGGGTAATTTAAACAATGATTAATGCACATCCTGGCAGGAACAATGAAAGTGGTTAAATATATCCGAAAGTAAATTATAAATATGGTAAACTATAACCGGATTTGACTGTAGTTTTGGTTAATTCTATCAAGATGCATAGATTAGAAAACTTATTTTCTAATTTTTAGAAATTTTTCAATTTATTAAAGGCTGTTTGTCGATTAAGTACTTCATGTTATACTAAATACGTATATTAAAAAAGTAAAGGTGTGTGTTAAAAATGTTAGCATATTCGACTTTGTTTCTACTTTTGGTAGTGGTGCTTGAACTCACAAAATATGCTTTCAACTGATTTATAATTTTGAAATGATGATTATCGAGGTGAATTTCAACATAGTATACATTTTTGCAGAATCAATTCTTCCATCAAAATGGGATTACTTAATAATGGAAATTCAGCCGACAATCGTTCGTACTATTAAAGCAAACAAGAGCACTCATTTTTATCTGGTTTCCGCCCCTTTTGATTGAAAAATTTTCTATTTAAAAATGCATTATAAGTACTTAAAAATATTTACTTCCCATAAAAATTGCTTTTATAGCCCTTTTTAAACATGTATTGAATTTCCATTGACTGGATTCAAAATTTGACTTATCAGAATCTTAGTTCAGTGGCCAAGGGTACGTTGAATATGATATTGGCATATTAAAAACTTCCGCGTATGCAATAGCAAATCTTCTAGGAAAGGATTCGATTTATTATGGTGTCAACCTTTATATTGCAGCGCGATTGTCTAAAATGCAGTTCTTTAATGCTCGAAGCAGCGATTTTGGGGAACGCTAGTCAATTTAAGAACATGTAGTGGAGATTCACAATTGTACTTAATGTGAAGTTAATGTACTAAACGTATCAAGAACGAATCTGTAAATTGGTTTTTATGGCGCTACTTTCAAGATTAAATAAACAGTTCGGTTTCATAAAACAAAACAAGATTAAGCCGTCGATCGGATTGTTTAGTGAAATGAAGTTCTGGAAATCGAAAATAAATCATACACCGAATTGCGCGATTACACAACAGTAATTGAACTTGTAATTTTCATTCGCTGACTTTATGCTCTCATAAACCCTTACGTTAATTGGAAGTGAAAGAGCCGATTGTAAAAACAAGCACTAAAATTTTCTCTTTTCGCTCCGGCTGCGCAATCGCAACAATTAGCCGTGAATAATGCGGACAATTTGTGCCATTAACATTGCCGCGGAAGGTCAAGAAATTGCACCGAAAGTTTCAGTGAGTTGCCGCAACTGTCGCTGCAAACAATGAATTTTCAGTTTTACTAGTTACGCTCGCTGCCTATTCCGAGACTCGTCTGGACGCGCTCTCTTAACGGGCTTAATTGCGAAATGGTCGTCTTGTTCGAGACGGTATTGTCTCTGCTAGTTTATCAGAAACAATCGGCAGTTTACTAACTGCGCTCTTCAGGGCCCCGGTTATTTTGGGTTTTTACTGTTACGAAATTCGCTTGAGCGAACCACAAGCGCAGCCGCATATTTCCGCTTTTCCAGGAAACGCGTCGATTATTGCAGTTTCAGTAACATTTCAATTATTGCGTTATAAAAATTGCGTAAAAGCAATCTTTATGTGAACAATAAGTCAGAAAACAAAAATTTCTTATCGATGTTGTAGTTCAGAGAAGAAAACGATAAGAAATAGAAAACAAATAGAAAACTTTACTGTTAAATGTTTCGTTTTTGTTCCCATAACTTTGCAAGTTTAATGCTTAACTTTTGGCCTATTCCACGTGCGGTTTCCAGGTGAGGTTTCATCTAAGTTATTGTGCCTTTTCTCTCCATGGTATCTCCCGGTCGAAGATTCCGAGTCTTACCTGGTCTGGTCGCCGACGAAATCGTGTGTTCGTGAAGAATAGGACGGCGGAGCTCTTTTCGGCGCTGCACCAGTTTTCGAGCAAGTCCAGCCCCTCCTAAACTCGCTGGATTACTACCATCATGGGCTATTGGTTGATAGCACGAGTGTCGTCCGCGTTGTGGGAATGTTCCGCGTGTAAAGATTGTATAACGACGGTCCTGGGTGACACTGCTCTGATGACTTCACGCCGCCAGCTTTGATCTGAGGTCTTCGATCAGAGAGGAAGGAGCAGATTAGCTAGAGCAGCGGTAATTGACGGTGAAGCCATCTTGTAGATGATGACGTTGTGCTAAACCTTGTCGAAGATCTTGGCCACATCTGGGAATTGAGTTTCTTGAAGAAGCTTTCCAAGATCTTTTCCACCATCCCGAGGGGTTAATGAGCGGTGGAGTGGTCTGTAGACGGCGGTGGATCACACGTCCCACCAGCTTTTCCAGGGCCGACAGGAAGCTGGTCGGGCAATAATTCTAGAGAAACGTGTCGGTCTTCCCAGACTTGAGAAGTATCATGACATCTGCGACTTTCCAGGGGCAGTATTGGCAATGATGGTGATGTAGATGGCTGCCTTCTTCGGGAGAATCTGCAGCGCTTGAATAAAAATGTCGCTGGGTGTCTTTCGCGACTACAGAGCCCGGATCATCTGGAAGACTTTTTCATAGAACACAAAATCCAGGTGGTCGTGGGGTTCTTGCCCCCACAGGCGTTATACGGCACCGTCGACGGTGTGAATGGTACTGCGAGTTACCGAAGCAACATATTCAGCAATGCCCCAATGGGAAATGGAGATGGACTGTGTTGTTTCGACTCGACAATCTACGATTATATGTCAGTCAATAGACCGTTGTCACATTACAGAATTTGGATATATCGTGCTGTTTTACCCTTTATATTTGCCGGGTTTTGCACTGAACAGTTACACTCTGTTTTACACGATGAAAAAGGAAATGCACAGTAAGACGAGTTTCAGTCGATCCTCCGCAAGTAATGCTATGGTACACTCGATAACAGTTTGCAACAGTTTTATGGAAGCTGCTGGAGCGATGGAAAATCCGACAAAGGAAATTGCACTTATTTCTTATTAAAAGATTAGTGAGCAGAAAACAATTGTAATGCTAGTAATTTTTGAATGTCCCAAGTATGTGGAGATATGCTATAAAATGTAGATCTTAATATCTGTTACTACTATTATACGAGGAAATTATGCAATTTTATGAAGATATATCAACGGCGAAACAACAGGAAAAATCTCACTACTTGGTCATTACCGGAGATTTCAATGCAAAAATAGGAAAGAAAACACAAAATGATATGGAATTTATAGGTAATTATGGTCTAGGTATTAGAAATAACAGAGGGGATACACTTTCCAACTTTCTTCAAAACAGCTATACTGCCTCAACAAATTCTTTAAGAAACCACCACAGAGAAAATGGACATGGCGAATCTCCGATAACAAGATAAAAAATGAGATAGATTTCATCCTCTGCCGAGATCGAAAAATATGTAGAGACGTATCAGTTCTGAACTGATTCGATACTAGGAGCGACCACAGGATGGTCCGAGCACTGATAAGCATCAAAATTAAACAAGAAAGACATAAATTAGTTAGACAGCAACGTTTTCCCACTAACACAGAAATAACGAAAAAGCAAGATGAATATAAACAAGAACTCTCAACGAGACTTGATATAACTATACTATCAGACATGGACATTAACCAAATAAATGACAGAATTAGAACTACTATCCAAATAACGACAAAGAAATTGTGATCAAGAAAAAAGGGTCAAACAGATCAAAACTCAAAAATACCACTATAAAACTCATAGAAAAAGGAAAAATTGGAAAAGGAACAGACGAATATAAATCAATAAACAAAGAAGTAAAGAAAGCAATAAGAAAAGACATAAGAGAACATAGAACTAGAACAATTTTGATGACTATTGAAGACAACGCCAACATGAGAATACTAAGATCAAAAATATCCAACGGACGGCAGAAGATGACAAAAATAAAGAAGAAAGAGGGAATAGAAGTGACAAAACCGGAAGACATCATCAAAGCAATTGAACACTTCTATACCGAATTATATGCAGCACATACACCGCATAGGGAATCACAAACACAAAGAAATATACTCAATGCAGGCTCTGAAGATATTCCAGAGATATCCATTGATGAAATTAGACTAGCTCTAAAACAAATGAAAACCAATAGATGCCCCGGAGAAGATCGCGTAACAATAGAGATGATAAAACTTGGAGGAACAAATCTCGAACATGCAATACATATTTTACTAAACAAGTGCCTACGAGAAGGAAGAATACCTAACAGATGGCACAATGCAGAAACAATACTCTTGTTCAAAAAAGGTGCGATTACTAACATAGAGAACTACCGCCCAATCAGTTTACTGTCACAACTATGTAAACTGTCGACGAGAATTATTACCAACCGCCTGACAAACAAATTCGATTACTACCAACCAGTGGAGCAGGCGGGCTTCCGCAAAGCATATAGCACTATTGACCATCTATAGACTCTACGCACTATCATAGAGAAGACGACCGAGTATAATGTGCCCATAAATCTAGCCTTCATAGATTTCTACAAGGCATTCGATTCTATAAGTACGGCTCATATATTAGAATCAATGAATAACGCAAGAATCGACAGTAGATATACTACTATAATAAAAGACATCTACGAAAAGGCAACAATGCACGTGAAAATAAATCAAGACCTTAAAACGGACAAAATAAACATCACCAAAACTTTTCACGCTAGTTTTAGAAGATATTTTTAAGAAACTTCAATGTCAAGAGCAGGGTTTAAAAATTGACGGTTGCTTCCTCAGTCACCTACGCTTTGCTGATGATGTGGTGATTATGTCTGAAGACCCAGAGGAACTAAAAACCATGATGCAAGAACTCAAACAAGCAGCAGAAAAGTCAGGCCTGAAAATAAATCCTGCTAAGACTAAAATCATCAGTAGACGGCCAAACGCTGGAGAACATGACAGAATATATATACTTAGGACACATCATCAAATTAGGAAAAGAAAACCAAGGTACTGAAATTACAAGACGAATATTTCTGACATGGGCCGCCTTTGGCAAATTGTCATATATCCTAAGGAATCCAGATGTACCGATCAACCTCAAACGTAAAGTTCACGATACTTGTATCCTACCGGTAACTACATACGGTATGGAAACGATGGCTCTTACAAAACGGAATGCAAATAGATTGAGAGTCCTGCAGACAGCGTGCTATGCTGGGGATATCATTAAGAGATAAAATCCGAAATGAAGAAATCCGACGAAGAACCAAAATAACTGACGTCATAGAACGCATAGCAAGCCTCAAATGGAGATGGGCTGGACATACCGCGAGACAGGTGGATGAGAGATGGACAACTAAATCACTATTATGGCGCCCCCGTGAAACTAAGCGAAAAAAAGGTCGACCTCAGAAACGATGGGTGGATGACATTCGGAAGATAGCTGGTAGGAACTGGACAAAACAAACCAGTGACCGACACAGATGGAGAGAAATGGGTGAGGCCTACAGTCAGGAATGGATGGCAGAAGGCTGAAGAAGAAGAAGACTATTATACAAGCTGTTACAACAAACAATAGTGATATTGCGCTAAGCATATGTGTACTATCGTTGTGATTAAGTTGATTGTGTTTACTTTATATCGTTTTGCAAAATAATTTCATAGTCCAAACCAATTATACAATGTTTAGATAGATATGCTACATTTATTAAACGTAAAAATAAACACAAAAATCCTACCAAAGCATTTTTCTAACTAGCCGATTTCAGCGACTTAGATAGAAAACTGAAGTAATAAATGTTAGTACAATATAATCAACTAATTAGATCTCTACATGTCTAAATGTTATAATGCAGCCGTCAATAACATTCACATTTGATTTGCTCAACATACATAGATCATTTAAAGTTTACAAGACAAAACATTCATTTGTAACAAAAATAAACTTTGCTATTTGCAACTTTTTCTTTATCGGTTTAAGAGTCTCCTGAAACGGTCTTATGGGGAGAAACTTGTTGCGTGGTATTTTATAAATAAATTCATTTTGATTATCTTTGCAAATCAATGATTAAATATCTTATTAGCACACTTTATAATAGTTGTCACATTTAGTATGATTCGTATCACACTAGTTGCAGCATTTCAAAATTAGATTTTGCGCGATCGTCAGTAAATTCGTCCAATAAAAATATTCATTTAAATAGATATTCCTACCAAGATGAAAATTTTATTTATTATATTTTATGGCAAAAGTTTTAATAAAAATATAGCTAATCATGCAAACAGCATTTTCTCTTTATACAGTAGCACTAATTATTTTTTCAAAACTTATGGGTTTACTATTTCATAGTTCTTATATCTCCACCGCAAGAGGGATAAAACGGGAATTTTGTGCAGTTAAAATTATATATTCCTCAATTTTCCATTCTGCTGCCATACTTGCTATTAAACACACGTTTACTAACTGAAAATTTTATGGTGCCTAGAATGTCTTCCATTCTCTAGTACTTCTTCCCCGCGTAAGCATTGACGAGCTGGGAAAAATTTCAAAAAGCTTCAAGGCATCTTGAAGGAAGTGTATTTAATCAACCATTTCTTTCAGGTTTTTAGAGTTCAGTTGTTAACGATTCTCATTGCGATAAAGCCAGTAGAAGTATAATTCGACTCGGACCAAACTAATAAAACATCTGAAATTTGGTGAGCAATATTTCGGCTGAGGATCAACATGTCAACTTATGATAACGTTATATGGAATCAAAAGAGAATTAGGAAGCGAGAAAAGTGGCACAACCATAAAAACCCATACAAAGAAACAATCTTTTTTATTTGCTACAGAAAGCATATCATGTTGAACACTATTGGAGGCATTCTTACTATCGCTTGTTCTATATTTTTATTTACCTAGTTTAAGATATATTCAAATTTGGTGTACTACAGCTTTACTAACCTCCACTAGTTTTTACATCAATTTTAATAGGACGTAAGCAGTTACTAACTTCTTTGTTAAACAAGTTACCTTATCCACCAATCTTTGAAAAGTATATCCAATAGTTATAATCCGAACGCCCCTATCTTTTTTTATAAAACACATTTCCACTTAGATTCCCGGAAATAAAAGATTGCACACTTTGTGTGCTGCTCAAAGTAAACTTCCATTTTCTTCCCCCATTTATCTTTGAAATAAAATCTTTTAAATGATGAGGTTTAAGACCATCTAAGCCATTAATAAATCCATTAGAGATGCAGAATTACCCAAAAAAGTTCCCAGGAAAAATAATTTTCTTATGGGTTTACGATGGTTGTGTTCTGTTACAATAATTAAATAAATTATTGAAGCATAAGCCATTCAAAAACTAACTTAATGTCATCATTTAGAATATAGTCAAGAGACATCCCAAATAAATATAGCAGATGTTTTTGAGTCTAAAAGTTTTCTTTTAATGAAATAATCAACTAACTCTTGAATTTCATCGTATGTTTGCCAATTAAGTTGTTCAGAAGTGTATTTTAAAAACTTTATCGCATAAGTGATAATTATCTGCTTAAAGGGGCCATTGAAAATCATAAAACACATCAAAGTAGGATGGGCAAAACCCTATGGACGCTGGGCTCCCCGCGTACAAAATTATTCTTTTCAGCGTAAAACATACGACTTTAAAAGTACAAACTTTGTGAAGCCCATGGTTGCAACGACAAGGTTCTTTGATATCTTTGAAACATGGGCAGGTTCTGTTAACGATGCTACAATGATGAAAGAGCTGTTTTTAAAACCTTATCAACAAGGCGGATTGTAGAACTTTCCTTCCGGTTCAATCGTAGTGGTAGATCGAGGTTTCGATACAGTAAGGGATGTCTTGATTAGGAACAACGTCGTTGCAGAGATTCTTGCACTCTTTCAACGCGGCACGTCCCAGCTCAGTGACACTACCAACATATATCTCAGATCGCTTTCTTGGTACTCTCTGAAACTCACCGAATTTGGTGTCGCGAGGTTCTAGACTCTTGTTTAAATCCTCATTTGTCATCGTGCTGCACTTCGTAGTCCTACTGTGGCCAGATTCAGTTTTAGGTTGTGATCGCGATAAATCCTATTAGACCAGATTCCTTATCATTAGACACCGAGATTATTTTTGTACGACTCTCCGTACCGGCGCTATGGCCTATATCTTTGTTCAGAGAGGTTGTACCAGGTTGGTTCCTTAAACAATATTGCTCAGGACACTTTGGGCTTTCGATTGACATAGATTTCGTCTGGGTACCCGAATTTTCGATTTGTAGCCCAATCTGTCCACCCTCCTTTGATTTTTCTTTAACCAAAAGAATCAATAATGCCCCTCCTTGAACTAGTTATTTATATGTCAAAATCGCCAGGCTCTAATAATTTCAGTTCTAACTGTGCTTTGTCTTATAAGCTTTTTTTGTTGGATGGACACGTGCATCACTTTTTGTGACCTCTGACACAATTTAGGACATACTTTTTCCTAATAAATATGTCAAAAGAAGACTTATGCGAGTTACCATTTTCACAGTTAATTGGGAACAGTCCACATAATTTAAAAAATGATCTTTTAATATTATTAATCATAAAAGATTCATCCATTATGTCACAATTGGATTAGGAAACTGTACTTTCGTAATGATCTTTTAAGATATTTTTTTAATAGTTGGTTTTAATTGTTTTTCTTAATTTTAAAAATCGTTCCATCGATAGGTTGAACGAAGTTATTAATATTCGACAGAAAGACTATTTTTAAGCCAATTTCACCAAAGAGTGACAAATTATCAAAAAAAGGAGACAATTTTTCTTCCGCTTTCTTTGGAGAAAATAGATTTCAAAAACAACCTTAAAAAATTGATAAATTCTTAAATAATCTCTTTCTGTTACCTAGGCCACAATTGTTTGCCCGCAAGGAAGAGCAAAAGTTTGCTTTTGTCAAAAAACACTGAGGTGTTAGCTTTGCGAGTTCCTGTAGTGTTTTTTTGAAGTTCCCGTAATATCCTTTTCATTACAGTTTATGGCGTATATATTATTATACATTTTGTCATCATCATTTTTTTTACTGATAGTGGGGTCAACTTCTTTCATCCTTTGGGGGGCGGAATCTTCACTTTTTTTATTTTTAATCCTTATTGGCGGGTTAATAAATTTTGAAACCAGTCAATTCTAGGATCTTTATCAACTTTCCATTCTGTTTCATTTTTTCTTTAAAGATAACTTCTGTTATAAGTTGAACATGTTTTTATAAGTAAGTTCTCTGTCATATAAAGCACATACACTCAAGATAATTTTCGTATTTCTCACTCAATTCAGGATTTTGTCAATCTATATTTCACCCACCTTTTTTACAGTGTTTGTAAGGTATTTCGAATGGCATATCACAGCATTCTACCGTTGCTTGCGAAATTAGGCATCATCGAACAGCATCTGCAGCTCCTATTATACTTTATTCTCATTTTTGTGGTAATTTAGAGGCATATCAAAGTAACTAATAAAACAGAATTCTTATTGTTCTATAAAAAATTTAAATGGGGTAAGAAACAATTTTTCTTGCTTTTATGTTTAACAGTGAAAATGAAATATTTCACTTGAAGGCCTTCTCATTGCCCTTAAACCCAAGTAGAAAAATACGTAAGTAAATAAATAAAGGGAAAAATGTTTAAAAGGGTACAACTTTTGGTTTTTAGTGCACTAATTATGGGTTTTTTAATTTTTTAACCCATAAACCAGAATATATACAAATACGTATTTTATTACAAGGATGAGAAGCCATCGAAAACAAGACTTATAGATTTAAATATCAATAGGGTCTTCCTTCTTTGTTTAAGCAACCTTTATGCCTAATTTGGTAAAAATGTGTCAACGCGCATGGAAGATGTCGTGCTTACAAGCATCCAGACAGACAGACAAACTTTAAAAGTCATAACTACCTTTAGCGTCTAGATACTAAATGACGCGTAAATTAGCTAGCTGAATAGCCAGATTGTGCACTCAAACAACGATTACTTCGGTGCAGTGGGAAAATCCAGAAATTTGGTTCACAAGTCGCGCATGAGCTTTATAACAAAAGTCAACAAGTCGTCGCGTGGGCACAAGCCCGATGCCGTCAGTATGGGTCATCTCTCATTTTGATTGTGGCTTAAAAATAGTGCAGTTAATTAAATTTAAAATTGGTTTAAATACTTCAAAAAATTGAGTTTGTACGAATGTGGAATAAAGAAACTTCTACAAAGGGCAATCTATAATTTCAGTAATTTTCTTCAAAAATTTTAACAAAATTGGTATTTTGCTAGTAAGCAGAAATAACGTTGTTTATCTCGGTTTAATCCACTCAAAAAATTACTTCTATGTGCATTAACGGCTACAAATAAATAGCACCTTATCGAAAGGTTGACGCGCAGATTTCGTGCGTCAACAACCAAAGCGTGCCAAAAATACGATATTTGAACCGCTCTGTCAATTTTTTTACAGCGCTTGTGTGGTAATCAACGATGTTATGACTACCGCAATAATACAGTACCGCTAATAACGGCGCCGTCGCTTTTCCTATGCACATTCTTCTCGATTGAACATATTCGTATGCGTTTCCCTAAGGTCACCATTTGTCAGACCTCTCATCAAGACTTGTTCATGGAATTGTACAATAAACTCCACTTACTGAAATTGTAGTTTAATGTTAACAACAGTTGACCGCGTCTGCCTTCGTTAGGCTTAAATTGAGAAGTTAAAAGACCGACAATTGCCACTGCGTTTGCCATCTTGCTCTGTTTGCGAAGATGCGAAAGCCAGTTTCTGAACTTGTTTTCTCCTTTAAAATTTGTCAACTAGCACGTTAATTGCTGCAAAAGCGAATCAGTTGGTATTTTAGAAGTTACAATGCCTTACTTTTTAAGGGTAAGCTGTGGAAAATTACGAACAACTTGTAAGTTTCTTTCAATATGTTTACAGTCAACTTAAATTTAAACTCAGACAATTAAGATAACTAATCATACGTCAACGTTTTTAATGGTGAAGGTCAACTACACTCTGTTTTGAAAATATTACAATCGGTATCAAATGGACATTTGTTATCAAAGTTGATTTAACCTAGTAAATAAATAAATCGCTCGTGTCCGAGCGGTCTAGGCGCGTGACTGCGGTGCATGGGGAACCAGGTTCGATCTTGCGCCCGGATGCCTAGTGAGAGGCTTATTCAGTCATTAAAAATAATTGAGTATCTGTTTTCATTTCGATCTAAGGCGCGGTGCTTGCCACATCTCTCCGTATCAGAGATGCGTGAAGGCGAACATATGGGAACCTTAACCGTCCAATTCACAGTCCACACACTCCCACAAGGGGTGAAGCGCCTCTTCACCACTATTGCCGAGATTTGTGCGTATCGTACAAATCAATTTTTGTAAGCTAGTAAACGGTGGAAAGCGCAATGAATGCATTTCACCTGCACAAAACAGCGCAGCACTTAGTTGTTGCGTGATTTCCAACGTACGTTTCACTTTGATTAGCTTCGCCGCAATTTTACCCATTCCAAGTCCATTGTCTGTTGTGTTCCAGCATGTTTTCAAATTTGGGTTGAACAGCATCGCGTCTTCGAGCTATTATGTTGGAACGTTGACCTTGATGTGTCAGACTGCTGGGCCAGAATAATAGTAATTATCTATTTCCTAGCTCGGGAAGAGATTATTAGCCATAACGGTTGTTATTGTTTTATTGCGGCTATTTTTACCGCTAACTGTGAAAGAAAATACGCCAGTTAAATTCTTACATCGAAATAAATCTTGATTGTTAGTTTTTTACCAAAATGTTATTATTTACAGACTATTTAAAACAGACGTTTTTGTAATAAGATTACATTATTATCCCTAAATTATTCTACACACAATAGTAGTTTATAAATATTCTTTGTATTAGATCTCCTATATTCTTATTATGAATATTTACATTAGAAGAACCGTTTTTTCTATATGTTGCACTTACATAATGGATAGTTATCAAATTTATCTGTTTATTATGACATAGTTGTATTTCAAACATATTTGTCAATGTTGATATGTATATTTTTGGTAACATAATTTGATAGCACTTGATAATTCAAACATACAAAAATCACTTTTTGTTTGTGAAAATTTCATAAAACGACAAATGTTTTTTTTTTAATTTACTTCAAGCGTTGTAGATTTACTTGCTTTTCAAAATAACACTTTTGAGTTTATTTAGTATTTGTTTGTTGTTGTTTTTTGTAAAAGGTGAATTCTAGTGCCAGTGATGTCTAATAAGTTCCACAATCGTAAGCAAATTGTTCACTCGACTTGCGATTTGGTATGGTTTGTCTATAAAATACCATTATACTATAAAGATTAGAAGAAGTTCATAGAGTTCTATATTTATAATATCTTTAAGGAATGGAAAGTTTGCTGGACCCACCCTGTGGCTAAATAGCATCTTGTCATTTGTAGCGGAAAATGAAAGCGAATATTTGAATTTCAACGTATGCACCGGTCGTAGGGGATGGAACGTACAGTCTTCTAAAGGAAGTGGTTGTTGAGAATTTCCTGAATCCGAGCCTCCAAGTCCTCCAGTGTGCGAAGCTTTATCTTATATACCCACAGGCAAAAATAGTGAGATCTGGAATTTCTGAAGGCAATTTATGAGCTCCACGTGGTTCTAACCAATGTTCTGGAAAATGTTGATCTAACTACGCACAGTAACACCAATATGATGGGATGGTGCACCATCCTGCATGAAAATAAGATCAATGTTATCCCAGCCAGATATCCTGGGCCACACGTAATCTACTTTGTAGATTTCAAGTCCTCTTATATATAGCTCCGATATTAATTTGTGTACAATTTTAAGCTCTTTAAACATAATTAGTGTTATGTATTGTCGCTAGATCTGCTCATTGAAAAGTCAAATATCGAAATCAACAGTAAAAATTATAACAGATAATTAACAATTATATATAATTAGTTTATAGATTTTTTTCCAATATCGTAGGTGTTTTTTGAAGACCATAAAATTGATATGTTGGAAAAATTTATTGTGAAACTAAAGAATGGCACAATTCTATTAATTAGACGGTGACGTGCTGCCATTGTCTTTATTTTTCCAGCTGATTAAATCTTTTGTCGGCGAGCCATTTTTGTTACACTAATATTGACGCGCTAATCTTTTTAACCGTGATGTTCTTTTTGAGTGTTTTTCGTTTATTTTCTAATTAATTCAATAGATATGTAAGGTTTTGCTTTATAAATACTTCATTACATAGAAAGATAGCAGAAATAAGAAATGAAGAAATTAACTACGAACAGATCAAAGTGGAACAAATGAATTGATAGATAAGTGGTAAAGGAAACAACCAAATAACATACATCCGACGCTTTATAGGAACATGAAGAATAAGGAAAGGAAAAGAAGTACTTCATTTGTTGGCCGAAGCATAATGGTTTCCTGCCTTCATAACTTGATTTAGTTCTTCTTCATCCTGTGTATAACAATAGCAACTTAACCCGCCAACTTATCTTCATTTATGTGCAGACCCACATTACGGAGGCTTCAAATTTTACTGAGAGTATAAGACCCTGCTGCGTATAAAAAGAGATATTTTCCTCAAGCATACGCCTGAAGATCTTATTTTTATTTTTTTAATTCGTACTGCTCCTCATTTTTGTAAAAAGAATTGCTTGATCGTAATCATTAGACTATATATATTTTTACTGTTTAAGTTTAAAGCCAAAGTTGGCGCCGTAACTCCTCGCTAACGATCAACAAGAAGTTATAATTTTTCAAGGCATCCATCATGAACCGTTTATATAGTTCCGTTTTTTTATTTCTTCTGCAATGTCGTGTAGTATACTGAAATATTTTTTTGAAAACAAATTAAAAACATGAACGAGAGATTTTTGCCTAATTTAAGCTATACAGTTCCAAATTGTTATCATCACACGTAGGTGATTTTGGTATTCGATTAGACGTTTCTGTGTTGCATTTTAGTGAATGCCTTTTTTAAATCTATAAAGCACAATATAATGTAATTTAGGTTCGACATCGTTGACTTAATATTAACTAATGTTTAAATTTTCTTTTTCCCTGTGAGTTTCAAAATTTCAGTTGGAATTTGTGTATAGAAGGCTATACACTCCTGTAAGAGTTGAAACCGCCTATGGCGGGGCTTTCTTGACTGTCTACTCTCAATTTTATACTTCTTTTCCTTCTTTATAGGTTGTTATGTCTTGATGTTTCTTTCACAATTTTTCTTCATCTCCGTCACTTGTTCTTCCCAATGTAATTTTGGTCTTCCGTTTGGCCGTATCTGCGATTTCCAATTTGTCATCCTTTTAACTACTACTTGCTCTCATTCGGTTTATGTATCGCACCATCATCTTATTCGTCTGGATTTTATTACTTTAGCTATGTTTTCATCATCTAGGATTTCTCCACTTTGCTATTTATTAGTCTTTTAAACTGCCCCTCATTTAACTTTTTTCTTCGAATATCTTCCTTTTTATTTTTCTCTCGAAAACCTTTAATTTATCTTCATATTTTTGTGTGAGACAAATGTTTTCCATCGCGTAAATCACCACTGGTCTTACTACTGTTCTATATAGTCTTAATTTCGTCTTTTGCTTAGTTTTTTGTTATTAATTATTATTTTCTGTCTAAAGTAGGCTTTGTATCTCGACTGTATCTTCTGATCTATTTTCTCCTGTCTGTATTCCTCTGATTTATTATTGTCCCTAAGTATTTAAAACTTTCTATTTCCTCTATATTATAATTTCCTATTTTTATTATTCTATTTTTCTCTTTCCTCTTTTTGTAATTTTGATATATTTAGATTTCTTCTGATTTAGTTGGAATTTAATGGTAGGTAGTAACGCTCCCGCGTGAAAGCACGGCCTGCGAACTGAGAGGTTAAGGCTCTCATACGTTCGCATCTCTGCCCGATCATCGCGCACCATCTCTGATGCGGGGCGATGTGGCAAGCACCGGACCGTAGACGACCGTCATTATTACCCCTTGTTCGAAGTGAACGCAGGTACTCAATTATTCTTAGTGACTGAGTAAGCCATCCGCCAGGCACCAGAGAGCTCTGGGAATGAAACCCGGATCCATCGGCGCCTCAACCGCTTAGACCACTCTAGCCATTAGTTGGAATTTACTTAAAAATAAAAAATAATGTTCTTCTAATTTACTATTTTGTGTTATGTAGCTAAGAACAAAAAGTGGCAGTTCTAATTGTTAAAAATTCCCCCCCCCCTTTTTAAGCCAAACATGGAAATCCATTTATTAATAAAAAGTTTTTGTTCATTGATTACCAATTACACATATCTCTAAAAAAATTTGAAATCTGTTAGGGTTTAATACTTTTCATTATTTAGAAGAGATCTATGAAAAATAGTAATTCTCATATAAGAAATTAAAGTTGAATGTTGATTAAGATGATATTATCTATTAGGCTATTTAGTGCTCAATACCAAAAATAAAATTTTTATGCATGAATTTATCCATGAACAATAACAACTAGTCTTCAAGATAGAGGCCATCCCCGATCTTTTGTCACCATTCCGCTAGTCGTCGAAACTAATCAAAGTGCCATTCTGGCTTTTTCGAATCAAAGAATTCTTCATACCTTTCTTCAACTTTATCAAAAGACCACGCAAAAAGTCCAGCTTCTCAATCTTTTCTTTCATTAGTTGAGCAACTGACGGCAGATCTCGACTAGCTTGTTGGCTTATCCTTTGATGGCTTCGTACGGATTCTGTCTTGTGAAAAAAGTCAAGTTGATGCAAGTTATCGATCACAGTTTGATGGGACGAAACTTCAAGAACCGATGCCAACTCGCGATTGCTAGATGAAAGCTCATCTTCCGACTGTCAACAAATCTTCATATTCAACTTTGATCGACTAGAACGAGATTTGTCTTCAAGTACATCTTCTTCATTGAATTGCTTAAATGATTTGGCTAGTGTTCATTCAGCAACTATTCCCTCGCATTCATCTTCGCACATTATCCCGGCAGCATCTCATGTGGCGGACCTTTTTTCCAATAATATCGTGACTCGAAGTTCACTGTTGGCAATCTTGTAATCAGTATCATCTATTCTGAAAAGCTATTGAGATATGTTGATTGCAATTGCCAACACGAAATAACAAGTGTCATTTTTTGTTATCCTGAAGTTTTTGGCCGACCATATACTATAATTATTAAATTAGAAAAAGCATGGTGTAATAAAGTGTTGCAATATTCCTTTGATTTTTATAATTTTTCAAAATAATTTTGTCACTGCACTTTTGCGTTTTTTTGAAACCAATCGTCAAATCAAACCTTTCATGTTTTCTCAAGGATTGGATCACACTCGTCATTCTACGCCATTAGAAGATTTTCATTGTTGGAAAACTTGCAGAACAGCGCCCAAACTGCTCATAAAATTGCCAGGTATCTCGCTTTTGATCTAGACGACATAGCGAGCTCTTTCACTGTCACAATTCAGGAGCAATCATCTCAACCATATCGGATTGTAACAAACACTAATTTAAAAGTAGCAAACATACATTTCTTATTAACTGAAGGACGAACCATCTGGTTATAGAAATTATCAATTCCTATTTTTGCGCACGTCTGCTGCGACTTGAGTAGAAGCTCGATCAGTTCAGCTGCCGGGGCCGTTTAAAAATAAACAAATGATTGCCGTCATCTCCCTTACAAATTGCGAGTTATTATGGCATTGCTGCAGTCGAATCGTAGGTAACGAGCAGTTTGCAGCCTTAGCGAACCCATTATTGCGATGATCCAATTATGCGATTTATACAAGGCCGCGCGCAATTTGCTGGTGTGAATTTTCATAAACGCACGATGGCGTACTTCGTTTAAACAAATTTAGCACGTTCGCCGTACGTGCAAATCACTTCTCGCGTTCGTTCAATTCCGAGGCAGCTGCGCGCAAAAAGCCTTCGGCTGGCCGCCCGTTTCGGTAAATTGTCCGGAGAAAGTAAAAAGTCAGCCGTGACGGAATTTCCCCGAAACTGTACAATGCAAATGGAACACAATTAATTGCTGCGGTTTGGGCCGGCCCGCACCGAGCTGCTGCAATTTGGGAAGTCATTTCGAGTTTAATTCGCTTCTGCTGAATCACTAAGTGTGCAACAAGAACAAGTAGAAAGTTTAAATTGCAGAGTTAGTTTTATGGTACCAACGTTAATTACTTTGAGAAACGAGTGAATTATTTGAGTGCGCGCCCATTCATCTCGTAATACAGGGTGAGCCAAAGAAGCATGAAAATTTGAAACGACATTGGGTTTTACCAAGCATCGAATGCTAATCATACTGTGATTGTTTACATCAGATAGGTATAAAAATATAATTGTGGATATTCAACTGACAGTGAAGCAATTAAATTAGCTTTACAGCTTGTTTGTCTTAAGTCGATATATTTTACAAACAAAAAAATGACTCATTCGAATAAACATTTTTGAAACTGCCTCTGTAATTTGAAATATTTATTTGGCTTTGCCTTATTATAATTTCAAATAACAGCGTAAGCTATCTAGGTGTAAAGTCTATATTTAGAAATGATAGTAATAAAGGTCGATACGAAATCGTCTGCATTATGTTTTCAGGAAATTAGCTAAAGGTACAAGAGACGCACAAAATTTATTATGCCTATTATAGTCTGTGGAGTCATTTTTCGCATAATTCGCTTTCATTTTAAGACATTTAATCCAAGTTATCGAAGAACTCCAATTATGTTATAACCGCGTTGTTTTTATCAAGTTTTATCCCTCATAAATGCGTTATCATTAAATTTGATTGTGAATAAATAAGTCATCAGTTGAGATTGAAATAGGAGAATATGGTGAATAATTATTTCTTATACAACAAAATTTTTCATAGCGGTTGAATTTTTGTTACTGTTGATCAATATTTATCAAATTCTTTTGGTGGTTAGTGGTTAGTGAGGTTCTACACCCCGCACGAAAGCATGGCCTGCGAACTGGAAGTTTAATACGGGCGATGTAATAATCACTGCGCCTGTGACAACCGCATTGTTGTCTCCTCGAATCGAACGAAGGTACTCGATTTTTTTTAGTAATTGAGTAAGCCACCCATCAAACATCTAGAGTTTAGGATTGAACCTGAATCCATCCGAATCGCACTCAAGCGCCTTAACGGCTCGGTTACGAGCTGACTATCAAATTCTTTTCGCGGCCTAAAAATTATGACCCTCACTTTTCTCGCCGAAGAGGAAATTAAAAATTTGCCAGGAGGGGGTAATTTTGGATGTCGCCATCTTCTGCTTTCCCGTTTACACTCCAGATCGAAATGTTAAACCTACGTTTTACACATGATCACAAAATGATCAAAAAAGTATCTGAGGTTCTGTTTAAATGTACTTAAAAATACGTTTTATTTAGACGGAACACTCATGTCTCCGACGAAATAATCTAATATTCCATTTTGATTATTAGATCGCTTGTCATGTTATTTGTACAATATTTCTTGTGTTCCTGCAGAATTGGGTCGACCAGTATTTTTGCATGTTGACATACATGTTAACCGGGTCTTCATGTATTTGTTTTGGTATTTATTAAAATATTTAATCATCGTCTGGAACTTACTATCGTTTGTTTTTAAAAATTTTATTATAAACACTACTTTAAATAGTGAAATCATTATACATGCGTTTTGCTCAATTTGGAATATTGTTTACGTGGTTGCTAAGAACAAGATACTCATTTAAAGCCGCTTATATCGAGGACAATAATTATTGTATGATCTTCCTCTCTTGGAACAAACATTACGCCTTTCCCTAATATTTTGATAGCATTAGTGAAAGCTAGACTAAAAATACTACGGTTGCCGCAAAACTACTAAGAGTATCGCTCGTTCTTGCGAACAACACTATCTATCGACATGCGACCAAAGCAGGTATGTCAACTCGTTTGGTAACACTGACAACCATTTGAATATTAACCCCTCGGTAGTCTCGTTACAGCGTTAGTTTCAATATAAGTTGCTGAGTGTGACCTTACTGTTTTTCGTTTCGGAAAATTGATAAAAGCGGAGTAACGTTGAGCGATCAAATTTTGTTTTCGCCTGGGTAATTCGGGTGCCGAAACAAAAGACTTGCGAGGTCGAAGATTCAACTCAGATGACGAGGTGGAAAATACACATTTTTCAAGACGAAAGCAGACAAATTTAAAAAAATAAATAGGTCGAAAGGCTGCGCCGATGCGTAGCTAGCAACGAAAAATATTTTGAAAAAGACGCAGACAGTCTAGAAAGCATGTACATTCTACTTGGAAAGTATTCCGAAGTTAATAATATTTTGGCGTGTCGTTTGTTGAGTAGAATCTGAGCTTTTAACCTCGAGGACCCTGTGGTAACTTGGGGCGATCCGAGAAACCTTTTTTAATGTTTTTGTTTATAACTTCTAAACAATGCGTTTTTAGCGGAATATACTTATTTACAAAGTTGAACAGCATTAAATTTTCTTCAAATTACATTGGTCAAAAGTATTTTTTTGATCCAACAGTTACCAAGATACAGTGGTTTGAAATTTCTCAAATGATCAAAAATAACCATATAACTTTCATTTTCAACATTTCTATGTAAATTTCAACACGTAGAAACGTAGAAACATCAAGTGAGGCACACAATATTGGAGCATCCATATTTCTCTCCTTGTGTCCTCAGTTCCATGAATCCATTCCAAACGGGTACTAATGATGAGTGCGTGTTCTTTCCACATAGCCAAGCAATATCAGAGGCAGATGGTACGATGTTCTTTACAGGGCTGATATTTATGTCTAACAATTTTACAGTTTTCAATTTTCCATTGGGTGGTCGGTGATAATGCTTAACTTCAACAGTGCCAGCTTTGCCAATTAGGTCGGATGCTGAGTTGACAATCATGCGAACTACATGTCTCACTGGTCACAGCATCTCAGCGAGTGACGGCCATTAGCCTTCCCATGGCGTGGAATGTGCCTTTTCCATCCAGCGTGTTTACATTGAAGTCAGCATTGTTGAAGATAAACTGGCTGAATGGATTAGCTGATTCATCAACTGTCTCTCTTTGCCTGCAGCACAAACGATTCTTCTAGCCTAGAAGCTTCATCATCATAGGTAGCTGAAAGTCTTAACGTCGCTAGGAGGTTTAGAAGAAGTTTGGATTCAAACTTCTTGTAAACATACGTTGCAACCCCATCATAATAGGAGACAAGAATGATTTTGGTCGCACGTCTGGCGTAATGGCATGTGCCAGAACAAGACATTTCTTCTTTGACGATTCTAGTGAACCCCGTTTATTTGTCAAAATGCAGGAGGAGAAGCAGTGTCTCGGGGACAACATGATGTAAATTACCATAAAAATTATCAATAAACAGTAGTGCCGAACATTTTAGAACGGCCTACAGTTTTCACAATTCGACCCCTTTCTTCTTGAGGACCTCTTTTTTAGTTTAAGTACCAGTTGTTAGACAAAATTTTGTGACTAGTATTCTTGAAACATACGACACTCCCTCTGTTGGGTGAACCAGAGATGATTCTGTCATCTTTATACTTCTCCTTCACACGCTTTTTCAGTTTTAACATGTAGACGAGAATTTTCAGCTACCTGATCACACAACTGCCCAAGGGAAACTGACACTCGTTATTGTTCTCCTCGAGAAATATAATAATATAATAATTTCCATAGCTTGATCTATGTTGGGAGTAGGTTGTCCTTTTGTGGACACGTGCAGGTATTTTGTAAAAATTTTGAATATTGAATTGAATTCATCACCTCGCTGTCTTGCATATGACAAAACCGTGCTTGCTACCTTCAGGAGCGTCACTTTGACCACAGGATTGCGCCTTTCCTTAGGTAACTTGGTCTATTTTTGTATGTACTCTTTAGTAACCTCTTCCTCGGTTAAGAAGCACTTGTTAGTGAAATCAAATGATGATGATAGCTTACCTGAGCGGATTAGGTTGGTGGCAGTTTTATGAGTGTCACATTCACGACGTAAAGAGGCCAAAATCGATTTTTCGTTGTTGTAATTTTTTTGACAAGCCCTGTGAACTGTAATTTTCTCTACTCTTCCAGTAACCGTTAATGTTCAGGCTTTTTGCGTTTGATACTGGAGGTAAAAAGTGTAGCAACTCCTCTCTTTTAACTACAGCCACTTCACGTTCTGCCAAACTTTCTTTGTATAAGAAACACCGGTTTAACACTATTGAAGATGCCGTTTAACACGGCACCACCACGAAAATAATTCGAATTACAGCAAGTTCAAGAAAAACGTGTTGTAGTATCACTCAAATAAGAAGTCATCAATTAACATTCACTTCGAGCAGCTACAATGAAACTAAACTGAAAAGAACCCCTACTTTAGGAACGTAAAAAAAGGATCATTAAGAGGGGATTTATGAGCGAAGGAAGGGATTACGAGGGATCGATCTTTCACTCTCCCCTAACACCTGTACGTGAATACGCGAGGTCATTCTATTATAATGACTCCTCAACAATACCCTTACCTGAAGAGGGTGGAAAGTTCTGCACCCAACATAATTTACATAAAAATGTTGAAAAATGAAAGTTATTAGGCAAAAACCTGCATTTTTCTGCTATTTTTGATAATTGGAGAAATTTGTTGTGTTTTTGAACAACTGTATCTAGGTAATTATTGAGTCAAAAAATACTTTTAACCAATGAAATTTGGAGAAAATTTAATACTCTTCAACTTTGCAATATCCCGCTAAAAACGCATGGTTTAGAAGTTATAAACGAAAAACTGATAAAATTCCGAAAATTTCGAGGTTTTCGGCTCCCCCAAGTTAGCACAGGTTCTTCGAGGTCGAAAACTCATGTTCTACTCCACAGAGTACCCACAAACAACATATCAAAAATCATGAACTTCGGAATATTTTCCAGGTACCCCCCTTCATTTATTACCTGCGCTCGGACTAAGAGATTAGTGATGACGATTTGTAAGCTTACGGTTGACAAAAATATACGTTTTGTAAAAATGGTAGGGTGTTATATTCTTTGTATTTTTTCAACATCTGTACAGAGAATACCACTGGTCGGCAACAGTTGTTCGCGGGAACGAGCGATACTCTCAGTAGTTTTGCGACAATCTATGTATAAGAAAATAAGTAAAATATCGCTAATGAAGATAAAGACATAACATCCAAAGCTATTTTGATTCCCATGGGACAAAAAAGAACAGCAACATAAGATACCATACGAAAGTACTAATACGAAAAATTATAGAAGAAAAATAGAGAAAAAGGTTAAATGATAGTGATCAATAAACAACAGATTTCTGGTTACAGAAAATAGAGGGGTGAGTTCTAAAATGCTTGCTTTAAATCCATTTAAAAAGGAAAATTTCCGAAAACTGCTTAAATAGACTCCTGGAACTATTAAAACTTATCCTGCCTGTAAAGAAGAAGACAAGTATATAGTAGAAAATAAAATCAAAACGGAGAAATCCGGATGTTATATTAACAAGTAATCCAAACATCCCAAAAATACTCGTAAGTTAGTGGATACGTTTTTCATATATTTTCTTGTCCTAGAAGTAAAATGGAACGAGCAGTCAAACAACTTAAGTCCTTTATGGCTACTCAATGCAGCACAACGAAAAGCTCCCCGACAAACAATATACATTCAAAATGAAACATTTTACTATGGACGCCGTTAAATAAGTTTAAGAAGTCTTAAAGCAGCAAAGCAAAAACCATATAGAAATTAAGTAGCGAAGCAAGTAACACTTCACTTAAGCAAAATAGTGTTTATTCCGTGACTTTATTGAACTTATATTACAACAATTGTAATAGGCCGTCCAGATGATTTAACTCTAATCTGACGCAGAAAGAATAAAACAGATGTAGAAGCTAATATTAAATGGGCAGTTAGAAAAATATAAAGATAGTTTTTTAAAAGAAGACTCCATTTGGCTGGCATCTGTTATGCTAACGCACAGAAGGGTATTTGAAAATATACCATTTAAAATTGTAATTGTAGTTGTAGTGATAACAAGCAAACTAAATCTGAAGTACTTGGAGCAATAATATGAATGAGTCCACGTATTAAGAAAACTTGACTAAGAACAACCGACAAGCATAACCGAGAACGTAAAAGAGACAGCAGCCGATAGATGTCAAATGCTCAAGCTCAGAGAAAAGAAGTTCTGTAACAAAGACTGCCGGTGCAATACCTATACAGTTAGAAAGAGGTAGAAACAAATGGGGGCAAGAACAGGCAACTAAACAATGGTCTCAAAAACGATTCTTGAAGTCATATCATGGGCGATAAAAGCATATAGAAGTGGTGTGCCATATTATCTAATTTTTATTGGCCATGATTATCTTAGAAAATAACTTATAAGCACATAGATTTAAGATCAAAAAAAAAAACTGCACACGCCAAGTTAAAAGAAATGCGCCAGAGCATAATAGTGCTACGACGCAAAATTGTAATCAAACAAAAGTTACTGAAACATCATAAAGAAAACCGTTAAATACAGTAAAAAATATATAAAAATGTCTATTTTGTCCGACAGCAACTATTGCTAAACATGAATTTCATGTTTGCATTTGCTTATTGCTGTATATTTCATTATTTTACTTTTCTTCTTTTAAAGCTGGTCATTAACAAATATCGACATCACCGCGACACTTTATTTCCTAGGGTAAAACACCCTGACAAGTGAAACAGTGAAATAAAGTATTGTAAATTTAACAGCCCATGCCGTTCGCCTCGTTTAGCCTACAACCTACAGATCAGAGATAGATATTTTACCTGGATGCCACCCCCGACCCCATTGTTAGCATTAGATAATGCTAACTTTGTTCGATACAACTGTCCTTTACGTGTCGCGATTATAAATTTAAAACCTGATAAAAGCCTAAATGCTTACTCCTTTAACACGTTCCATTGTCTCAAACGCAGTACAGATTATTATAAAGTTCATAATAGTGCCTGACAACTACTTATTTAAAATGCATGATTCACGACAACTCGTTATACTTTAATGCCAATCAAACAATAGAATTTTGTGTGACGTTCAAACTAATGTTTTCTAAATTACAGTTTCACATATCTTATTTTAAAATCCATTTAATGTGTTAGATGGTTTGGTAACAAAATTAAAATAGCAATAGGATCACCGCCGTGATGGCTTGATTGAGATGGTGTTAATTGGTCGTGTTACCACATATTTCGTCCAACATGTTACGAAAGATAAGGAATTGAAGGAATTAAGTTCTACTACATTCCTGAAGTTTAAGTATTTTAACGAGATGGTTTATCAGCGTTATGTGGATTTATACGAAACAACTATGGGAAGAGAACTAATTAAAATTTTATGGAAAGGTGGAGACAATTTTAATTAAATTGGAAAATTGGCTTTGACCCCTTACGGTTATATAATAAATATTTAGTTCCTTAATCTAAAACTTCCTGCAGTTTTGCGATATTAAAATTGATCCAATTGACAACCATCAAACGCATCGGATTACCGAAGTAATGAGATTACATTTTACCAAGAGCTTGATTCTTGTAGAAAGCAATGATAAGCATCATATAGTTTTTCAACTACTTTTGGATTTATGAATAAAGAGGGATACTTGGAGAGTTGTATTGTTGTTCTTGAAGCTACGTTAGTTGTTTTGGGTTTAACGGGGTTATTTTTGTACGTTATAGGTAGGGAAGAATCAATTTAAGTTGTGTTAAGTCGTTTTGTAGTCTTTAGATTTATTAAAATTACCTTAAGTCACCATGGGTTCAGTAAATTCAGTTTATAACCTTTTAATTATCAATATCGCTTCAAGTTCTGACGAATTAACGAATGGTGAACAGGTTTCTTTTTTTGAAACAGTTGAATGGAGTAGATAACTAGTAATTGCCTGCAGCTTCGTTCTCGTGGAACTCGGAATTTTACTTGAAATTTGCAACACTGACGCAATTTTTTTTAAATTCGTGGACCAACAGATGATTTATTATATTGTGTCGTTTTTGCTTTTAACAGTGGTGAATAACACACTTAAATTATTTACACTTATTTTACACTTATTTACTTACAGGAAATTAAATTACTTAGTAATGTTTACGTACATTACACAAAGAATTATCTTACTTACTTCATGGTCTAACAGGCTGCAAAGCTTTAGATTCTTGTTTTTTTTGTTTTCTTAACTTCCCGTTTTGTGGTTCACGATAGTCACTTGCGTCCCGACCCTGCTAACTGTTTGCTTCTTACTCCTCCTCTAGAGATATGGCTTTCCTTATAATTTTTTTCCTTTCCCTGTGGTTTCTTGTCTTTTCCTTATGTCTTGTGACGCCCAGCCTTTTCAAATCGTTCTGCACTTCCTCTACCCATTTAAGTTTTGGTCGCCCTCTGTTTCTTTACCTTATGGATTTCCAATTACTAAACTAAATTACATTTTTATGTATAACACAATTTATGTCACACTAGCATAGTTCACTTCGCTTCCGGTACTTTTCCCCGAACGTTGCGTGCTACATACCTGTTCTGGGGCCTACAGGAACCATCTGGTAAATATCTCGAAATTTCCACATTGTTCGAATCCCCACACGTACCCAAGCCGGATACCACGACGGCGGTCGTTCGCATTAAAAGCATTATATTCGCTGCTTGATTGTAACGTCTTGACAGCGACCCTGGTATAAGTGCGGATGTTCCAAGGTTATGATGTCTTTATGGATATCTAAGAACACAATGAATATAAAATAAATATCTCACTTTGTGTGGTTTCGACCTTGCAGAGATTAAATTTGGGAAAGTGAGAAAACAACTTAATATTTTCTTGTAACGAAAAGTCTATACTAATTTTTATGCATCTAGCTTTAGTGGATTTTGAGATGTAGGTATCATTTATAAAATTTACCCCTCCATTTTCACCTATTTTGGAGTAAAATTTAAAGAAACGTAAAAATACATTTTTTTTTATAATAAAGAGTCTATGTATTAAATTTGATCTCTCCATGTTTGGTAAATCCCGAAGAGAAATCCTAAGCCCTCTATTATCACTCTGTCAGGGGTGCAACTTGGAAAAAAATGCTAAAGCATGTGTTCATTTGTAATGAAAATTTGGTATGCCAATTTTGATAGCTCGATCTTTAAGGGTTTTTGAGGTAAGGCTCTCAATTGGAAACTTAAGCTCTCCATTTTTATTCTCTTCAGAGTAGAATTTAAAGAGATGTTAAATCATTTGTCTGCCTATTTGTAATGAAGAGTCATAGCAATAAGTGGACAAATTAAATATAATCCGAAATAATTTTTTCATTTTTTGAAGCATCGCAAAAACAAAATTAATTTTCTGCATTTGCAATAATTTTTAATTTTTCTCTACATTAATGTTGGCAGCAGTAACAAAATGTTTGTTTTGATTCTGAAATTGCATAACCTAACTTTAGTATTGTCGACATTTTGGCTTCGTTTTTAAAACTGATAAGGAACTATTAGTTAAGTTAGTCAATATGCATCTGTTCCTACACCATAAAAGGGATAACAGGTACAAAGGCAACATAATTATGCAAAATGCCTGGAAGGACATTACTGCCGTTACTCTATTTGGGCATGCGCAATTTTCAAATGTTTACAGGAGGCTTACGTGCATTATGGCCATTATGAATGACAGATTAATAATATTTAATTTTATAAAAAATTTCTGTTTTTCAATTTTTGACAGTGTACTTGCTATTGAGGTTGAAGTTGGTTCTATATTTAACTGATGGCAACTAAAGTTGGAACAGAAAACGATCTGGATGATGACGAGGCTGACTTGGTCTCTTATAGTATAAGCTTAGTTTTAGACATGAAGCTAGATAGTAACTCTTGTAAAATAGTGTTGATTCTAACATACCTATTGAATAATGTTTACTCACACAAAGAAAATAAAGAGCCTCTAAAATTTGAACATTTTTCTGAACATTCTAGTGCAGCTAGAAACATAACGTGAAAGGGTTTGCAAACTTTGCACATAATCTAATAGTTTGAGACCAAACAATATGTTATATTATTTAATTCATTAACGGGTAAACAGAGATAGTTTTTTTATTATTTTGTGTGCATAAGGAATTAACGGTTATGATGATTTATTTAACATATATTTGGACGTTACCAGATAGCACATTTCGGTTTATTGATTCCGTAATATCAATTCATCTATCTAATATGCATATGTATGTTGCAGCCTGAGCAATTATAAATCTTTAAAATTAAAGGTTTTTTGTGCAATTCACTTAATTTTGAATTTTGGTGGCAACCAATAATTTCATTTGATTTTATTTCAGATCGTTACCTATACCAAGCAGATGTCAGCCCTCATCGAACAGAATCACACATATCGATAGAACTGCTAGACTCCTCGCCATCACACCATTTAGAGAGAAGACAAGCCACTAACTTGCAGCACCCGCAAGAACAGAGCGACGTCGCAAATAACAAGAGCAACCAGCAATTTTATTACACCACCACGTTTCCATCTGCAACGACCACAGTAATATAGCTCTTGTTATCGCTATTTCAGCTTCAATATAATCAATGTATTGGTAGAAAATTCCAGAAATCGACAACAAGTCCCCGTTGTCGGTGCCGAACAACTCGTCAGTCACAAAGAAGGCGTTAGGCAAAAATTTGGGCGAGAATGGAGCGGGGATTCGCAAAAATTACACCGTCGCAACGCCTGTTCCGCCAGCCCAAACCGCTGTTAACGAATCATCTACAACGCGAAATGAAACCGAAGAAGATGATGACATTTCGATATCGCAGTTCACAGATACAGACAGTTTGGAGAATTTCAATAAGACCCTGGAAGAGAACAACATTACTGAGACAAAAATGGTAAACCAGGCAAGGCATTTTAAGCAACTATTTACTTTTACTGTGCCAACAGGATACTCACATTTACTACAACAGCTCCTTTATTGTTGATTCTTCAGCTGCAATGCATTATTGGGTGGATATGGAAAATAATAAGAGCGAGGTTAAGATCAACGAGTTATTATCAAAATCACACCGAAGAGCTGCAGTAAGTAGATTCCTTATATTCTATTGAAAGTAAAAGGGCAATTTAGTTAATGCAGACGTTACTTTTAGACAATCAAATTATCTTTTGATTTTCCATTCTATGGCCATATAATAAGAAATGTGACCATTGCCACAGGTGGTTTCTTGTATATGGGTGATTATGTGCATTCCTGGCTGGCTGCAACTCAATACATTGCACCTTTAATGGCAAACTTTGATACTAGTCTATCGAATGATAGCTATATCAAATACATTGATAATGGTGGGCTTATATAATAATTAAATGTGAAGTTTTAAAAGTGAAATGTTTTTAGGCACTGCATTTACGGTACAATGGGAAAGGGTATCTTTGCAAGATAAACCTGATGATGGCGAGTTTACTTTTCAAGCTACATTATTAGACAAGGTGATATCATATTTGTGTATAAAACAATTCCATTGATTGTGGAAGATATTCGAGATGATCATCATCCAGTTAAAGTTGGACTCTCTGATGCTTACATCATTGATAGGACCATTTTCTGTAAGTGAACAAAAATGTTTATTCATATAAAAGTAACATAAGTCTTATAGTTGTGCGAAGGAAAACAATTTACGAATACCATCGGGTGAATTTCAACAAAGAAGATATAAGAAACTGGACAGTTATTTACCTAAAAGCTTTGCCGACATGTTTAGACAGTAAAGATTGTACCACTTGTCTTACCACAACGGTACCCAATTTTCAGGTATGCAATAAAAATGCTATATTAAAAATAGTTAAAGGTTCTTTTTGTAGTGCACTTGGTGTCCGTCGATTAATCGTTGCTCAAATGGGTTGGACCGGCATAGGCAGCACTGGCTGATGAAAGGATGCGATAAAAAGCAACTAATCAATGAATCTAAATGTTCTCAAGCCAACAATTTTGACAACTATGATCATAGCGATGGGCACGAATTCTACTATGGTCCCCACAGAAACTTTGATGTTCCTGATTTAGATCACCCCTTCAACGACCCATCTCAGCTGAATCATACACTGGAGGAGCCTTTGATAAATGAAACTGTGAACAACCCTACCCAAAACGTACCTGCAGTCAATGGCAGAACAAGGCATGTAGACTCTATTGTGGGGGATGGCTCTAACCGTCAAAACGCATTTGGAGATACTGTGCAAGCGTCCAGGATATCTCACAGCTCTGTATTAGATCGTAATGGAGATGTGCGGATGGGTGCCTCCGGCATACTTACTATATTATTTATGGTGGCAGTGGTTGGTGGATTGAGTATATGGGTTCTATACGCCTATAGAAATCCACATACAGCAAGTGGTCAAATTCTTATTCGGGTGAGTACTAAAATCGTTTCTATTTTCAATTATAAACGGATTATGACAAGATTTTATTTGTTGCACGCAGCATTGCAGGAAACCTAATAGGAACGTAAGTAATTAGGAATCTTGATATTTTACAAAATTTTTTAATGTGATAAAATAATTGATGTTGGCCATATTATACACTTTTTATTGAAGCAAAATTAATGAAGTTATGTGAAAGTTATAACTGTTGTTTGGTTTTGTGTATGGATCTTTTACATTTTACTACTTTTTGGACATTTTATTTTCTTTTTACCTAGTGAACCTTCTCTTTATATTTTGGTTGTAATGGGAATGCCAAATTGATGACAACTTTTCTAATAATTAATTTTTTAGATAATGTACAATTATGAGGATGCTTTAAACTTTTGGGTATGGTTCTCATTGATCTATTTTTTCTTCACATATGTATAATTTTTTTTATATTTACATTGGAAGAGTGGCGTACTGAAGTGGGAAATATTTAAAAGTTGTGTTATTTTAAAAATCACTTTGACATTAATCCACCTTATAGTAAATCCAGTTTCAAAGGCGAAAATACTGAAGTATTAGTATTCATAACTTACACTTGATTATCTTATAGTAAGTCTTAAATGGGTATTACACAATTTAGCTATCAGTTTTTTGTTTGAACTTCACTAAACAATTTTTGTAATCATACTGACTCATCGAGTGGCAGTGTTAACTGTAAAATGCATCCTTACTAATCTATTTCAACATTTAAGACAAAGAGTAATAATAGGTTCTCTAAGGCGCACTGCTTGCCACATTGCTCTGCATCAGAGATGCAGAGTGCGTGACAACCAGGCAGTGGGGTGAACATATGAGAGTATCAACCTCTTAATTATTGTAAGACAATATTTTAGGAATAAAAATACTATTAAATAGTTAACAATCACTTTCATAATCAATTACTATCTAGTTTGTGAGTGATAGTTTATTACTAGATTCATCTTTTCTAATGTACTAAGAATTCTTTAGTAAGTGATATTTTATATGTATGACTTCACTAATCCATTGAGGTTCATAACTATATTTTAACCAACTTATTTTACTACACTCTGATAAGAAATTGTTAAGGATTAAATCTGAGCTTACTACTTGGAATGTTTTAATTCTTTATGTTGTTACCCTGTAACTTTAATTATTTATTATTAATACAAGCGTCCTATCTGCAGCCAATATTGATACTGGAAAGTGTTCCTCAAGGTATTCCCAAGCTATCGGAGTACTAGGCATTGTATACACATACCATACCAGTGACGACGATTTGGCACAACTTGAGTTGTATGTAGCACATCTTGACATTGACAGTCAATTCCACTAGGCTCAAGATTGATCAGCAGACTTTATTTCTGTTTTAAGAAACAAAGGCCTGTTAACATCTATACTATAGTGACAATTGTAACTCATGTTCTCTTTATTATATATATAGTAGGACTTATACTGTCTCTGTGTATATGACCAGTGTGTTTTGCAGAAACTCAAATAATTGTACATCTGTAAGCTGAACGAATTTTGACTTCTTTCTATTGGCTTCTCATTCTCAATTAATTTGTGCAGATTGTCTGATTGGAGAATCCATTATTTGATGCTCTTGACTTTTTCAATTTTATTACAAATGTGATATCTTCTGTCAGAGTACCTATTGACAATACTAGCTGTAACCCAAGTGTCTTTAACTAAGTGTGGTACAAAATATGTTGTAAGTATTTATGGTACTTAATGCCTCTGTCATAGTTTTCTACTATATATCATGAATTTATGAGAAGCCTTGTCCTGCATATCTATCATCAAATTGCTCATATAATTTGGCTGTCATTGATATGAACTGTTGTTCATTTCATTTAATGGTACTGAAAAATCATCATTGTCAGCTTATTTCAAAAAGTCTATAATTTTCATTATTTTATTTGCATTTAGAACTGAGGTTTGATTTTGAACAGTCTCCCACAAGAACTCGACAAGTTTTCTGCTGTTATCTAAGTGAGTACTACTTACTTTGACGTGCTTCAGACTATGATTGCATATATTAATAGAAACTGTAATGAGATTTTTACTCTTGCAATCTGCTTGGAAATTTCTGAGTAGACATCTATCGTAATGGCAAAATGTCAATTTTAGTGGCATTTCTATAAGGGATTCCTCAAGATCTGCATTTGATTTAGCATCAGAATGCACCATTAACGTTTTATTGAGAAATTTTAAAATAGTTTGTGTAGTGTATTGTACTATTTATTGGTTTTTTCATTTGTTTGAGTATTTTACCTGATACTTTTTTTACATACGGGACATGTAGTGAAAGTAGGCAGACCACTTAGAGCTTCTTTTTCACCAACTACTTTAATTTATGTTTTTCCTCATATCCATAGATGATGATTGTATTAGAGAAATTATTCATCTAGGTCATGCTTAAGCCCTCTTTTTATCCCTTAAAGTTTTACTAGGAGTCAATTCCAATAAGCAGCTCTTTGTTTTCATTTTCAGTGACATACCATATTTAAACCCATTCTCATTAAAAAATAACTTCTGTTACCTGCTCGACATTTCTTGGTTTAATGGTTGCATTTTTTTTATTAGTTGAATTCAGACCTGTAACTTCTTGGCCCCAGTTTAATACACATTGCCAGCCACTGCTTATTCGGGTATAAGTGTTCATCTATAATATTAATTTTTTTATATTTGATTTTTTAAAACATGAGGGACTCAGGTTCAATTCTTTCCATCCTGCACTTTTTCGTTATTTATTTTTGATGACGTCCTCAACAGAAGTGTGAATTTTTTTTTGTTTTGAGCTGATATGGTGTTACGCTATCTTGACAATCAATATATTTTCAAATGGGCATTGATACATTCTATTAAATGGAAATGTATGAACTATGGCTTGTGATTTGTGGTATTCATATATAAATATTGCACTCATTTGTACCTTATTTCTTGCTATTGCTTTGCTATATTCTTAAATGTTAGACAATGTGCTGTACAATATTCAAATATACACAAATGTGTAATTAAAACTGTGCCCGATTTTCTAATTGGCTTTTGAGTTGCACTGTACATCATCAGTTGCACACTAATGTGTTGTACAACATTGAAAGATGATTAAGATCACTTTGACTATATTTAATTTTTTTTTATTTATTTGTAATTTAATCAGCAATCAGAATACAATAATTCTATAAGCTAATCTTATGAAGTTGAGGGATGGCATAATGAGGTTTGGTCCATCGACGATACCTCAGGTTCTTACAGCAAGTCGATTGGTCGTTTTTTCTTGAGTCGTTTGTTATCTTTTCTTAGTAGTAGGGGTTCTATGAGTGGATTGTTGTGAAATTCGAGTCGAGCATGGTGGATAGAGCTTTTCTGATGAATTACTTTATTCACAAATTTGATTTTGAGTTCATTATGTTATTAAAAACGAACCACGGGGCACCTAGTATTGATCTCAACAATTTTGACTGGCATTTTTGGATTATGGAAACGTTGGTGTTGCTGGTACATCCCCAGAGTTCTATACCATAAGTCCAAATTGGTATAATTATGGTTTTATAAATCCGGATTTTGTTTTCTATAGCTAACTTCGATTTTCTACCTAATAACCAGTTTAGGTGTTTGGTGGTTAGATCTATTTGCTTCTGTTTCTTTAGTAAAAGGGGTTTCCAAGTTAGTTTGGCGTCCATAGTCATTCCTAAGTATTTTACTTCAACTTGCTTGGGTATTACAATGTTGTTAAGTTATACATCAGGAGTTGGGTTTTTTCGTAGAGTGAACGTGATATGACTCGATTTGCTTTCATTTATTTTTATTCTCCATTTGTTAACCTAGTTTTGTAGTATGTTGAGGTGGTCTTGTAGGTCTAGTACTGCTTGTTGAGGCTCAGGATTTACTGATTATATGGCGGTATCATCAGCGAATGTACCAATTGTTGTGTTCCTAGAGGTTGGCATGTCTTACGTGAAGAGAACATAGAGCACTGGACCCAGGAGACTGCCCTGTGGTACCCCTGCTTTGATTGGAGGCAATTTTGATTTTTCATTCCCTACTTTGCCTTGAAACTGTCAGTCGCTGAGATAGGATTGGAGAAGGGTAAATTAAGAAGGAAGGATTTGCTTAACTTTAGAGAGGAAACCAGTATTCCAGACTCGGTCAAAAGCCTGGGTTACGTTGAGGAATACCGCTGAACAGCATCTGCCCTCAAAGGTTTTTTGAATGAGATCAGTTAATCGATGGATCTGTTGTATTGTTGAATGTCCTGGCCGAAATCCAAATTGATGGTTTGGTATCACAACCATCACATGAACAAAGAAGCGAGAGTTACTACTGACATTGAAAAAACGTAAATTGGAATATTTCGGACATGTCATGCGAGGTGAAAGATACTGCTTGCTGCAATTGCTCATACAGGGCAAGATCTCAGGACAAAGATCGAGAGGCAGAAGAAGGATGTCGTGGATGAGGAACCTCCGAGAATGGTTTGGATGTTCATCAATAGATCTATTCAGAGCAGCTACATCAAAAATTAGAATAGCTATGATGATTGCTAACCTCCAATAGGAGATAGCACTTTAAGAAGAAGTGTCAAGTCTGCTGGCAAGTCGATTTTGATTCTATGTAATGGAAGCATCTGAAGGTCCTTTCCCTGATTTGAGTATGGTTATTATTTCTGACAATTTCAAATCCTTTGACCAATATTGCAGCTTTAGACTTCCATTGAATATGTATGTTAGTAGCACTAGTGCTTTTTTAGGAAGCTCTTTTAACATTTTTGGTGTGATTTTGTCTATTCCAGGAGCTTTTTTGAGTCCTAAAATTTTGATCTTTTTTGTATTTTCCTTGGAGTAGTAAGTGTTATTTGTTGCAGTGTTTCTGTAATTCATGCCAGGTTTTGTTCCATTTCGTGGTTACGTCGTTGGTGTGTGGAGTAAAGATATTAGAAAAATGTTGTGCAAATAATTCTGATTTTTCTGCGTCACTCTTTGCCCATGGTCCTAAATGTGGAGTTGTTTGTCTAATAGCTTGTACGGATGCTTTGGGTTTTCTTCTTTAAAAGATTCTTCTCTCGTTTGCTTGAGTTTAGTTTTCAGTTTGTTTGTTAGATGGTTAAATTTGGTTTTGTCAGCTGGGATTCGCGTACAATGCCAAATTGCTCTAGCTTTCCTTTTTTCCTTTAGAAGTTATTTAATTTCTAACGAAACATCATTGACGTATTTTTGTGGATGTTGAGGTGGGGTGGATTGTAGTGCAGCTTCTTGTAGTAGGTGTATCAGTTTGGCCATTGTTAAGTCCAGATCATCCAGTGTTTGCAATTTTACTTTTAGGTTTATTCTGTTTGTAAGTATGGTCCTGAACCCATTCCAGTAAATTTTATGATTTTAGAGTTTTATATCTTGTTGTTTTGGAAGAATTGTTGAACAAATAGATGCTATCACTGGGGAATGGTCAAACGATAGGTTATAGTTACAATTGTATAAGCTTTTGTTACAAAAAAGTCTAAAAGGTCTGGTAGTTTTGCTGGATCAGTTGGCATGCCTGTAGATAAGAATTAGTAATCCTGCATCTGTTTAGCCAGTTCTCTTCCTTTTGTTGTAGTGAGCTGCGAGCTCCATAGGGTATTCTTGTTATTATAATCTCCTCCAGCAAGAAATTTTGAACCAAGACTTTGGAAAAACATGTTGAAATCTTCTTTTTTTATTTTATGCCCAGGTGGGCAATATATCGCTGAAACTGCGAGTTTGTAGGGGAATGTTTGGACTTTAACTGAAGTGCCTTGTAGTTAATTTTTCTCATAGTTAGATAATGGATAATGGTTTATCGATTGTCTTATAAGGATAGCACTTCCTCCGTGTGCGGTTCTATCTGGATGGTTCGTGTGGTACAGTTTGTAGTTAGGAATATTAAGATAGCTTTCTGCTGTAAAATGAGTTTCGCTTATAAGTAGGATATCAGGATGTTGTTCTTTGAGAAAGAGTATTACCTCGTCTTTGTGCTGGATTAGTCCATTTGTGTTCCAGAGTGCTATTCTTAAAAAATGGCCATTACTTTAGTTTGTCGACGAGCATGGATAGCATAAATAGCACCGAGCTGTTTTGTTGCATGAGTTGGTTAAACATTTGTCTGAATTCTTCTAAGAATTTAAGAAGTGAGATATCTTGTGTTGCATTATTATCAGTTTTAACTGTGTTAGCATAGCTTGTGGTGTTATTCAAAGGGTCTGTAGGAGGTGATTGTATGTAGGGTACATTACTGTTGATATTTTGGGTGTATTGAGGTCTTTGTATGATGCTTCTATTTTTAGTGAGATTATGATAATAGCCTTTAGTAGTTGGCGGGATGTGGTCCACCACATAGTGCGCACGTAGCAGGAGCGTCTTTGCTTTTTTTAGCTGTTGTGTTGTGTTGACCCCCACATTTTACGCAGAAATAGGTTCTGTTGCTGTAGCTCTTTGAATGGCCATATAGTTGGCATCTCGTGCATTGAATTATGGTTTTGGGTTTGTTGGGGGGTTCTATTACAACTATTTTATTTTGTAGAGCTTTTATGTTGTATACGTCCCTGTTGTCGTCTGAATGTTGTAAATCAAAGAAGAACAAATTTAGAGGTTCTTTAGTTTGATACTTTTTCACATTAATTATGTTCATGATTACGTGGCCTTTGGCAGTTAATTCATCCTTTATGTCTTGTAACTTTACAGTGTGGTGAAGATGTTTTATGACAACTCTGTAGGCACGGTCATTTTTTAATTGGTAGAAGTGGTAGTTGACATTCTTATCTTTTAGGCACTTTACCATTTTTCTGTGTGTGTTTATTGATTTGCAATTTATTTTAATAATGTTGTTTGCCATTGATTTGGTGGTGTATTCCTTTAGTAACCATTTCCGTTAGCTGTTCTATCATTATTGAGTAATTTATGACATCGTATATGAAAATTGGCGGTGGTTTTATGTCGTTTTTGGTTGCATTGTCTTTATTACTGTCTTCATTTGTAAGTTCTGAAAACTTGTTATTAATTTTCATTTCAGATTCATTTTCATTGTTTTTTAGTCTATTTTTAACATGTTTCCTCCGTTTTGTTCCTCTAGCTATTTGAGTCGTTTGACTGTTAGTATATGGATAATTCTGTATAAAGTTAATTTGTGGTAAAGTCATTTGTAGCTATGGGATTTGATTATTTGGTATTGGTTGACCCTGTACATATATATACATTGACATCAAAACGTGCTAAGTTCCCTAAAGGGAACATTTTTAAAATGTTTAATACTTGTTATCAATAATTTATGTTACTTGGCTCACAAATAAGAGCAATTATTTTATTACTATGAATATTATTGAGTTGATTTATTTTTAAACACTTATCACTTCTCTTATCACATCACATTGCACTTACAGAGATAACAGAGCATTGTCAAACATGTTTACTCTTCGAAAGTCACATGTATACTACTTCCACTATATGAGCCGGAAATTATAAAAAAGTATGTTTCTGTCAATGCACTTTAGTTATCATGATACTAAATTGTATCATCACAATTAGTACTTCAAAATATTTTCAATGTATTTAAAAGTGATATAGCTTTTGTAGTTATAAAATTGTAAATTGACAACATTGTTAGATCTAATAACTTTATAAATATATTGTTTTCAACTTGATTTGTTTTAGTATCGCCCAAGTCAGTGGAGTTGGAAGCGAGGAGAAGCACGGTACACTGCAGCAACGATTCATATGTGAAGATAAAGAATTTCTAGTGCCTTTCTTTCTGCATATCACTCTTAATTGTAGAAAAACCGTTTATCTCAAATAGCGAACACCTAAATTAAGCACTAAATTATCTGCACTGTACAATTTGGATGATGATATGGTTTGTGATTTTAAATGGAAAACGTCCCAAAACACGAATGATTTCTCATAGGAGGTTGTATTTTATACAGAATAATGTTAGTTATAAAATTTAAATCACTCTAAGTTAAGTTTAACCCCATATAGAAATTAAAAGCGTTGCTGTTGAAATTTTAAAGCGTTTTTCATAATTTGTTATAAAGTAGTGTAGCATAGTAAAGACAAGCAAGCGATGCGTCTCAAATAGAATTACATGCATGTTGATTTTATTGTTGCATTGAACTATGAAATCTTATTTTTGTATTCGTACACATTAATGGTTAACTTTTAAGCTGTTTGTTCCATTTGTTAGGGTAGATGTTCAAGCACAGTGACTTTCTATTCTAAACATGCCCTAGCTGTGCTTTAGAATCCATTAATGTTTTAAATGTGCAATTAAATTTGTAGATTACTTGAATTTGCAGAAATTCAACTACTAAATGTTGTTTTAAACTACTATCGTAATTTATCACAATATTATTAATTATTATTTTAGTGTTGGGATTATTTTATTGTATAGTGACTTTACAGTTATGCAGCTTGTATACCAATCTTTGTGTACTGTGATAAAGGGGTTTTGAAGTGTTTGATTTTTATACATGCTTTGGGTATTTTGAAATTGATGTTTTGTTGCACAATCTGTGACTTGTAAAACTTTTAAGCGTTGTGAAAACTGCAGCTATATTCTGTGCGGTTTTAAACATATTACATGCATTAAGCTAAGATACATGTGTACAGGAAACTGCCTTAGCGAAGTGCCTATTCATACAACTTTTGTAATATAGTAAAGTTAAGACAAAACAGAGCAACTATTCATACAACAGCATCAAATAATGTAACGCTCATTTGATTTAACTATATTTACATATAATGTTAGTTAGCAACTCATGCAAGTACCTATGTAATTACTGTGCATGTTCTATATTAAAATGTAAATAAATATTTTTATTCTGTCGTTCAGATTTGTTGGAAGCAAATTTTATTATATGGGGTAAGAAATGACAACTGACTTATTTACTTCAAGTAAAGTGTTTAAATATTGACCCTCTTATGAAGGTGAAATTATTTTTAATGGGGGAAGTTTCTTTCGCCCCTTTAGGATCTTTTTTCAATGCCCATCTAGTTGATCTTTCTAGGTATTGTCTTTTTTTGATGGGTTCTTATCAGTTTGATCAGCTTCGGGTTGATTATATATTTGTTATACTTACTCATTTGTGCGTTTTTGCTCTTCCAATACCCCCATATTTTTCTAACCATTTTTTCATAATCCCAACAGGCGACTGAATAACTGATATAACTAGATCTTTGTATACTTCCTTCTATTTATTGTACCTGTACTTTTCCCCCATTGTTCCTGAAGTTTTAAGGGCCTTGTTCGTAAATAGCAAAAACTGTGTACTAGCTCTACCTGCACATACTTCCACATATAGAAAGTTATCCCTTTCAAAGTCACTGGTACCCTTCAGTATAGTTGGATTTTTTTTTCATTACTTTGCAATGGATGTGCTATGTAAAGTAATATGTGACCATTTTGTAGTATATTTGAAGTACTATGTTAAATAACATAGGCAATAATAAATGTCTATTCTGTGACTATTTTTGATCAGCCTTATATTCTCTTCAATTTGTTTTAATATCATTGTAATCATTTTTCCCATTATATAGCCTTTAATTTATAAGTTTACCCTAACACATGAAAACAGTTCTTATAAGTTTTTCCCATTTGGTAATCTTTCTGAAACTTTAGTTTACTTGTATTTGACTGGTTTTTCTCTATCTTCATTTATTGTTTAATTCCATTCAATATTTCCTCGAATGCTTCTTCATAAATTTCTCTTTGTTCTTCATTCCTTGTCAAATAGATAATATTTGTCTTTTTGCATCTCTTTTTGTTCTCTGTACTCTAAGTAGGTATCAATTGTTTCATTTTAATTTCAATCATAAAATGCCTTGAATTTGTTTTAAGGCTTTTATAACTCATTGTCTTTGTTGTATTGTTTGTCTGCTAATACCTAGTTGATATAATTAACCAACTTTTTGTTGAAGGTTACCCACGTGGTGCTTGTATGTTATTATAAATTAAAATAAGTCCTTATAATTCCTATATTTCTTCTTTATGCTAAAACTATCAATAGTACATCATTTACATTTGATTGCTGATACTTGGGCTGCCAATAGTTGGTCTATTTATTTCATTTTCATCTTGTGCGTTAATATAATATTTAGGTCATATTGTGAATTGTCTATCTAGTTCTGTCTTGATTGCTTCATTTAACTGCTGTTTTATTTTTATATCTGTGATCTTGTAACATCTACATTTGATTCTTAGCACTGCCAGTCTCCAAAATCTGCCTAAAACCTACTAGTTTTAAATTGCAATGTTCCAAAAAAACTGTTACCAACATTTTTGTCTCCCTCTTCCTTTTACTAAGAATTAAATTTATGTTGACAAACAAAAACTCAAAAAGTCAGAAGAGCTTTATAATGAATGATTGTAACTACAATAATTAACTGAATGTTAGATATAAATGATGTTATCTACTCGTCTGAATATCAGTCTCAATTTGATTATACTACAGCATAAATTTACAAAAATAGTGGCGTTAAAAATTTGTTTTCACAATGGTATGTGAATATGAATTATTAGTGTTGAAACTGTTCTAAGTCTCGTTAGCTTTATTGATGAACAGTATTATTGGATTACTGGATCATTAACAGTTATATACCAATATTCTACTGCAGATGTATGAAATGATGAAAATGAAGAGAATATTTCTAAAATTAATATACTGATACTATTGCAAAGTGCGTTTGTTATTGGAGTGCATTTTGTCAATTGAAGAATGCTTTTTTTCTGAATTTTATTTGTATATTCAGAAGTTTCAAAGTTCAATAGTCTCATATTAGTCAATATTGTTGAAAGATTGTCATTTATTTTAGATCTACAGCTGCATTTCTGCACTTATTGTTAGTAAGAATTGGACACATTTTTATAAACTTTCTTACTTTGCACAAATATTAGAACCGCTTCCTAAAACATTTGCTATTCCTTTTGAAGCACCATATGGAGTATAATATTTGAATTACAACAGAAGTAAGCAAGAAATGAACATGTTTTTGAAAGAATTATAATGCATCTGTTTACGAATTTTTGCTACTTAGACTTGATAAGCAATGTGCGCTTATAATTCTTCTTTTCTTGTATTGCAACATACTTGATTTTATGTAAAAATAATGTTGATTTGAAAACATGTATTGTAATTCTAGTATTTCAAAAGCTTAATAGAAATATAGAAGGCATCTATCAGGCGCAATTTCATTTGAATATCATTTAGTGTTAACTTTTTTTATGTTTTATTGGTGACTCCGTTGTATGTGACAGTTTTTAGAGCTGATAGATAGATGAACTTGTTTTTCATGAAACTCGCATATAACGCGATATTTGATCACTCTTTTCTAGTTTTAAAAAGGAAGACCACTCAAAAATCTTATACGTTCTAAGCAATGCTTCGGAGAATCAAATTAATAGTCAGGTCAGTTATGCATTTATTAAGTTTATTTTAACATTTTTGCAAATGCGTTATTCGAATTCGTTAGAAATTTATGGTCTAGTTCACTAACACGCTAATCTTGGCCCAAATATTTTACAATTCATTCACACATCAATTAGCCTACAATTCTAACACTGCCCAAGATCAAGTGCAATATTTATGCATTCGATCATTATCTACTAAATTTCATTCAAGAGGCAATAAATAAAGGAGTAGCAATTTGCTAAAGTACTTTTTTGTACTTGCTATTTTTCAAAACGTTTGATACGGTGTGATATTTTATTTAATGGAAACTTTACACGGCTAAATAAAGCGCATGACTCAACCAGTTTTCATTTATTTTGACCAGTTGGATCTTTGTATGTTTAAAGGTACTCCTGCTGGTAGTTAAAAGGGTTCTGTTATGATTATCTAAACTGCATTCACATCCAATGTATAGTTGTTAGTTTTCTATGTTAACATCTTTTTATAGGGTGAGTGATAAACTTATTGGATTTACATGCAGTGACTAGTTGTCTTTTGTTTCCTTTCTAACTCACTAATAATTGATATTAGTTATTGCTATGAAATTTTTTTAATTTGATACGTTTCCATATCCGACGTCAATCACAAATCTATCTAAACATTTGAACAGAAAGTAAACAAAAAAAATGTGGTTCTCGGCTTTTGATTTACACGAGGAGGTCCGTGCGTAGTAAACAAAGACAGTCTACATTTGAACGGAAAGTAAACAAAAACGGCTAATATGAAATTTGACGTGCCGCGCTCTGAGCGTTCCAAGGAGGTTCGTGTACGTACGTTACAAACAAAAAAGCGCGTCTGCCACGCCTATCTGCTTCCGTCGAGCAGAGCTTTGATTGTAAGTTAAATGGTTCCATGTTTCCGATACAGGGAAAAAGCCTATTCAGTTAAAAATTTATACGTTCCCACCTTACAAAAATTCGAGGGAAGGAGGGTGAAAAATTGTTACCCTAGGACGCCAAAAATACCTTTTGGCGGGCGTAGATTAATATTCTTATCATGGAAAGCTTCTGTAGATGTACTTATATACACTGGCGAGCAAAAAATTGAGGTCACATTGAAATTGGGGTGTATTTTTAGAATTTTCAGTTAAACGCTTATATTTGTAAGTTGTAAATTATTGTACAGTATTTCGTAGGCTAAATGTAATATTCAGTACCCAATTGGAAAACAATTTTTTTGGTTTTTACGGTTTATTTTGAAAAAGCAACAAAGAACCTTATTCAAACTTTAAGGGGCGTACCCCCCTCCCGCTGTAACTTGGCAATCACGCAATTGATAGCTCGTTTAAAAGAGCGTTTTAAGTACAACAAAAATGTGTTTTGATCCAGACGGGAATCCGTTGCACACAATGTAATTTTTTTGTAAAAAAAACATTTGGCATGTGGTTGTTACAAAGTTTTTGCAAAAAAATGCATTATGTGCAACGGATTCCCGTCTGGATCAAAACACATTTTGTTGTACTTAAAACGCTCTTTTAAACGAGCTATCAATTATAACCATTGGATGCTTGGTTGCCAAGCTACAGTGGGGATCCAGGCTCTTGAAAGTTTGAATATGGCCCTTTGCATTTTAAACGAAGCTCGATTTTTTATTATATGAAAGTAAACAATGAAAAACTTTTTAATTATAAAGTTCATTTCCTCCTTTTGGGTTAATGACTGCATAAAGACAGCGAGTTCTTTCAATTAAGTTTTTATTCCACTCCTACAATAGCAACTCTTTCAGCTCCTGGGCAGTTCTTGGAGCTGATATGTGTTTTCGGATACGACGTCCCAGCTCATCCCAGACATATTCAATCGGATTCATGATCTGGACTGAGGGTTGGCCACATAAACCCCCTAATCCCCATATTATTAAAACACTCTCTGACAACTCTGGCTACGTGAAGTCTAGCATGATCTTGCATGAAAATGTCATGCTCGCGCATAGCGATCATAAGAAACATAACATGTTTTTGTAGAACCGTTTTGTAGAGCCTTTTGTATGAAAACTAACTCTGCGAGTGCTTGTGAAGAGATTCCCGCCCAAACCATAACCGACCCACCATCAAATGGAAGTTGTTCGTCGATACAAATTGTAGTGTATCTTTCTCTGGGTCCTCTCCATCTCGTCAACTTCCGTCTAATTCAATGACGCAAAAACGCGACTCATCTGAAAACAATACTCTGCTCCAGTCCTCATTATTCTTTGCCAGGTGATTTCGGGCAAAATCCAATCTTGCAATTCGATGCTGGTGTCACAATGGTGGACCCGTAGCCATCTTTCTACAAGACAGTCCCGCAGCACGAAGTCTTTTTCTAACGGTCCAGTCACTAATATTTATATCTCTAACTTCTTGGAGTTGTTTTCGCAGTCAAATCGCAGAAGCTGTTCTATTCCGCAAACTCCAAAAACCGGTTATCTCTTTGGGTGGTGACTTTTTCGACCGGATCTTGGTCTTCTGGTTATCAAGCCAGTCTCCTCAAAACGCTGGTGCATCGTTTGTACAGCACAAAGGCTCTTACCAACAATTCTTGCAGTTTTACGTTGTTCTCGACCATCTTGTAACAACTCTATCTTTCTTGACACAGCAACAACAGCATTATTGTCGATTAAATAAACTCTACAAATACTTCACTGTGCGATTAAAAGGTTTTACACAAAGTTAAACACCGACACAGTCATAGAAATGGGAATTTTCAAATAGAACAAATGCACGCTATATAATAAAAGTAACTATGATGATAATAATAGTGACAGATAGCAATATGACTGAAAAACAAATGATTAAGCACCTATTAGTACAAATGTAAGCGGTTAACTTCTTTTTATTATAATCATATATCCTTATACCTAACGGTATCGGGTTTACAATTTTTTGTGGTATGTATTTACATTTTATTTTATTTCATATCTATGAACCTCTTCCATTCTTTTCTGTTTTTTGCTAATGTTGTTGCTTCTCCCCATGTTTTATCTCTTCCTTTTAGTATTGTACTTATTACTTGGTTCCACGTTTTTCTTGGTCTTCCTCTTTTCTTTTTTGTTTGTGTCCTCGCTTCATACACTAATTTTACTTGTCTTTTACTATTCATTTGTTGTATGTGGCCCCACCAACTGAGTTGTCGTTGTTCAATGAAGTGCATTATGGGTTGTACTCCTAGTTATTGTCTTATTTGTGTGTTTCTAATTCTGTCTTTTCTAGTCACACCTAGTACTCGTCTCAAGTATTTCATCTCTGCGGCTTGTATCCTGTTTTTTTGCCTTTCTGATAGTACCCAGGTTTTGCATCCGTAGGTTAGTACTGGTCTGTATAAAGTATTGAAAATTTTTTATTTTTGTTTGCTTAGAGATTTCTCTTTTGTTTATAAATTTTTGATTCATTGCGTAGTATAGCTTTATTGTTTTATTAATTCTTTCACTTAGTTCTGCTTCTTGTTTCCTTGTTTTCTCTAACGTTACTCCCAGATATTTATATTCTTCTACTTGTTCGAATTTTACATTATTTATTTCAATATTTATACTGTTCTCCAATTATCATAACTTTTGTTTTATTTATATTTATTTCCATACTTTCCTCTTCCATTATCTCTTTCCATATGTTTAAGTTTTCTTGTAGTTTATTTTCACTTCCCGCTGTTATCACACGTCACCCGCGAAAACTCCTGCTGCTATCTCTACTCTTTCTAGATTTCTATATCCAATAAATAGTTTATTTACTTTTTGTTCGCTTTTCCTGATGATCTTATCCATGTGTACATTGAATAAGGTTGGACTTAGTCCTCCTCCTTGTCTTAATCCCACCTCTGTTTTAAAGCCTTCTGATTTCATGTTGTTCCTTATTATATAGTTTGTGTTGTTTTTATGTGTCTTGAATCACTTTTATTATTTTATTGTGTATTCCCATTTTTTTAAGTCCTTCCCATACTTTTATTCTAGGTACGGTGTCAAAGGCCTTCTTTAGGTCTATGAAGACTAGGTAGAGGTTTTTATTTTGTGGTTGTCTTTTCTCTATTATTTGTTTTATTGTGAAGATGTGATCTTGTGTGTTTCTTCCCGGTATAAATCCGCTTTGTGGTTCTCCTAGTTGTGATTCTTTAACCTGTTGTTGATAATTTGTTCGTATATCTTCATTATGGTGTTCAATAATGTTATTCCTCTTTAGTTATTACATTGTTTTTGTCCCCTTCTTATGTATTGGTATTATTAGGGCTGCTCCCCACTCCTCTGGAATTTCTTCACTTCTCCGAGCTTTATTTAGTAATTCTAAAAGAAATTTCACCCCCACCTTTCCCATATTCGTTATCATTTCTGTAGTAATTTTGTCGTTTCCGGGTGTTTTGCTGTTTTTTAATTTTTTTATTACGTTTATCAGCTCTTCCATTTTTAGTTCGTTTATTCCCTCGTCTTCCCCCTGGTTTTCACTTTTGTTGTTTCGTTTGCCAGCATTTGTTAATTTTTGTTTTTTATGTATATTTCCTTCGTTGTTTTTTCTGTCCTAAAGGCTTTTACTACTTTATAGAATAATTTCTGATTCCCAGTGTTAATACTTTCCATATTATTTCCAAAATCTGTCCACGATTTTTCTTTAGCTGCTGCTACTAGTTTTTTTAGTTTTGTTCTTTGCTTTTTGTACATTTTATACAGTTGCGCGATTTTGTTTGTTAGATATTTTTTCCATTCTTTCTTCTTCTTCTTGACTTAATCTTTTATTTCACTGGTCCACCAGGCTGTTCGCTTCTTCCCATTTACGGATTTGCTAACTCCACAAACCTCTTTTTCAGCATTAATAATTATTTCTTTGAAAATGTTCCATCCTTTTTGTGTGTTATCTTGCTTTATTTTGTCCATTTTGTTCTGCAGATTGGTCTTGGTTGTTTCTTTATATCTTGTGGCTAACTCTTTATTTCTTAGTTTGTATGTTTTTATCCTTATGTGGTTTTATTTTTTTGTTTTACAGGTTTTTTTATTTCTGTGTCCTTCTTTATTTTCGCTACCAATAAATGGTGATCACGAAATATTTCGGCGCTTCTTCTAATTCTTACATCTAATATGTTTTTTCTTTTTTCTTTTTGGACTAGGATATAATCAAGCGTTTAACTGAAAATTCAAAATATATCACAATTTCAATGTGACTTCAATTTTTTTTTCGTCATTGTATATTGGTAGTATCACTAATGGTTTGGTAGGAACTTTATGTAGTAAGACTTGTACTACACACTAGCGACATTTTATTATAATACTACAACTCCCTCACAAAGAAGTTCACAGTTCCTCAGAATCCTCATTGATATCAAAAAGTGCAGTGTTAAGCTAAGTCTTAGCATAAATTACAAATCGTAAATAATGCAACTAACTATTTTGATCAGAATTAAAATGAAACATAAAAGTATTAACTTAATAATCTTCACAGAAGATACAGCTATATAACTCTTAACTTCTTTGAAATCCAAAGAATACAATCTCAATAAAACTATTACATCTAAAAAAGAAGATATTCTTTTGGCATGATGATCATTTGTCTTACAACCTTGTAATCCTAATAGGCTCAACAGCTAAATTAGTAGATGCATATAATTCGAGGTATCTCAGTGGATCAAAAACTACACCAACTTCAACTGCCCGAAGCATATTTGTAATTGTTTTGTGTTGGCTCTGATAAGTTCCAAGACGGAAAATTGACATCATTTTAATCTAGCTACTAAGCTTTAACTGCAGCAATAAAGAATGGGACAACACCACCTCATCAGAAATACTATGTTGAGAACATTACAGGAAAAGTGCAGTACTATAGAGCACTACTGGAAGAAGTGCAGTACACTTAACGGAAACTACACAAAGAACTCCAAAAGTGTCATTTACATAGGACTTATTAGGTAGACTAACTACGTTTCAAATATTGCTTGTATATAACAGACTAAGCGAATAGTGCTCAGTTATTGTAGCTATTAATTAATTTTGTGGGGGTTACTGGGGGTTACTTTTAGACAATCGCCAGCGTGGCCCAGTAGTTGAGGCGCGGGCTGCGATGCGGACGGACCCGGGTTCAATTCCCGGTGCTCTCTGATGCCTGGCGAGTGGCCTACTCAGTCACTTAAACTAATTAAGTACCTGCGTTTATTCAAACAAGGCGGTCTTATAAGCCGCAGTGCTTGCCACATCGCCCCGGATTAGAGATGGGCCTTACATTAGGATTTCATTTAAAACAAAAGTAGTATGAGTCAAAACAAACATCACTGAACATCTATTCTAAAAAATCTGGTGTGAACATCACACGACTTTCCTTATCCTATTATTTGGGTAATTCTGGCAAAAATCCTGGGCTTCAATTTTTTTCGAGTTCCTATTTTACCAACTTTTTTGTATCTTCAACCGTTGAGATTCGCGACCGCTTTGCGACCGATTTTGCGACCTTGCGACCAAACGGCTCGGCCGATTTATACCAAAAGCTACGCACTGCGTCCCCTACCTACAAGTAACTTGCATACCAAATTTCAAGTCTCCAGCTCTTACGATTCTTGAGATATCCTGTTTACTGACAGACCGACAGACACACACACACACATACACATACGCGCGCGCGAACCAATGGCCCAAACCAATTAGTAAAAACTGCGAAAATGTAACTATGTGTGTTTGTTTGTAACTAACATTGCAATTCATAAAGTTGTGAACCGATTTCAAAGATTATTCGAACCGGTTTTGTGCCAATTTTTTTAGTTTTTTGATTTAGGTCACGATTGACCTGTTATAGGTCAAAACATAAATTATCATGAAGTAAATTGACAGTTTACGCTACCTATCGATGCACTATGTGGCCAATTCTAGCCGTTAGTACACATTCGGCACAACTTTGATTTACGTGGAACCTAATATTGCTGATGTTATATCACATATGTATTACACATTAGAATTCTACATATGGTATAGTATTTCGCTTATGCACTGTATATTGCACAGTACATTTTAGTTAATAAAAGTAATTCTTGGTACATTTTTTATAATTAGTAAAATGTTTTACTTCAAATAAATGTAAAATAATGAATGACTTACCTACTTAAAAATAATTATATAAAAATTTGTTAGAGAAATTAAATTATTTTAGTAGTGTGGTGGCACTGCCAGTTCAAACGGAACTTAACCTTTTTAATTTAAAATTGTTTACCTACGTCTGTGTGGACGGTTTTTGAATCAGTGTTTGTTCATCGTGTTTTACAGTGATATATTGTATATTTATTTGTGTATTCAATATGGTATATTTTACATATTAAACTATGGACGATAGCTTTCATTTACTGAGTACGATGTCTCCTAAAGTAGGCAAAAAGGGTAAAGATCGAATTTGTTCTAGAAGTAAGTATATAATCTTAAACGGAATTCTGTGTTGATGAGTTTATTTTAGTTCCTACGAAGTTGGCCCTCAAAAAGCACGTCCGAAGGTCTGCCATGTTAGACAATTTACCGTCTACTACAGAAAGATGCAGCCTTGCGCTAGTGGAGAGCAGCACGACCGATAGCACTGAAACGAGCAGTTTTCATTCTGCCAAAGCAGACAACGAAAATGTTACAGTAATTACAATATCGGACAGTGATAGTAGTGGTTCAAAGAATCATAACAATAAAGAAACTTATCGGAGTAAGTTGCCCGAAGACATCGAATCTAAATTCAGAGACATAAATGAATGGGTGTCTAAAGTTAACTTAGAAATCGATAATTTTGCATTAAAAGAATGCACTAGCTCATTGGATGTAGCAAAAAATGTGAAAATGAATGCGGTTGGTGATGAACTGGACAATTGTGAAGAAGATGATTTAACTAAGTCATTTAACTATCTGCATATTAAAGATTCTATTACAGTGGGAAATTCCTGTAGCTATTTTAAATCACAACTAATTAAATATGGTAATAATGAAGATAGCAACAATGTTACCACACCAAATAGAAATAAAAATTTTGATGATATTTTGAATGGTAAGCCAATTTGGTTTTTTTATGTATCATGTATTTTGTGTTAACATATTTAGTGATTAAATTGCTCACAAACGGTTACACTTTTTAAATGGCAGCTGATAATTTGTCAAATTGAAAACAATACAAAGATGATTTAGAGTAACTTGCTCACATTAAAAACAATTCGAGATTATAAAATATTTTGTCTTTTAATATAGTTTCTGTAGGTTCATAGATATGTCTATTAGAGGCTCTTGAAATACTCACATACTGTATCACCTCTTCATTTAGCCCAAATACTTGTTTAGCAAGGAACATTTTGAGTTTTGGGGACATATGGTAATCTGAGGGAGCTGAATCAGATGAACATGGCCCATGCAGAAGAACTTTTAATCTTAGTTTAGTCAATTTTTGCTCAGTAACATAGATTGAATGCTGCTCTAATGTGTTGGTGTATTGGAAAATTTCTTTTTGAGTATTCCATGTGGTTTTCCGATAATTCCTGCCTTTCAAAAATGCTGTGTAGCATTCAGTAGTATTGATGTTCTCTTTCTGAAGATAGAAAAATTGCTTTTGCATCCTAAAAAACGTATCTTCACCTTTCTAGTGGGTGGTATGCTTCTCATCGCTTTTGGAACTGATTCACTTCATGTAATTTATTGATGAATCCAATTTTCGTTTGCAGTCTCGATAAAACGCGAAAATCAGTTGGTTCTTCTTATATACCTATAAAGAGTTTACTAATATTTACATATGAATTTGCTTTTATTCTGGAGTGAGCAGATGTGGCACCCATCTTGTGTAAAGATCTTTTAGGTGTAGTTCATTATGTAAAATGAAATGCACTTGATCGGTTGATATACCAGTATAAGTGCTAGTTGCATACATTCATCTTCTTTCTCATCCTGATTTCTTATGATTTATAGTGTTGGTTGGTATAGAATTTTAACCCCTCTTTTCTGTTCCTATTTCTTATGAAACTTTTGATTTTTTCTTCTTTTTTGGACTGTCTTCTATTCTCTGTTCTATACCTTTTCTTCTTCTTTTGATTTCCCGTTTGCCGAAACTTTCTTGGTTAGTGAGTTTGACAGCATTATCTGCATATATACATACAATAGCAAGTGCTTTTCTACTATTATTATGATGGTTGGCTTTTGTTTTATGCCTTCTGTTATGTCCTTGTTTTTACATATCTTTTTTCGTTTTTCCTGTTATTTTGAAATATTTTATTTATACTGGTATTATTTTGCTTTTCTGTTTTATTGTTAAAGGCCAGTTGATACTGCCACCACGTTTTTATATACTTGTATTTGTATTTTCCTTGCCCAGAATTGTTTGTGGTTTTCTTGGTTTACTTAAGATTTTCTATCTATTTACTGATTTGTTCCTAAGTACTCAAATGTTGGGACTTGCACTAGGCTATTTTTTCTGCACTTGATTGATATCTTTTCATTATTCTTGTTTTTCCATTGTTTGCTTTTAAGTCCATTTGTTATATTGGTTTGTGTCACTGATCTAGTACTTTTTGTATATTATCTCATTTACATATAGTAATCTCTGTAACTGGATAGGTCTTAAATAGTTGTAACCAATTGTTACTTATTTTTATTTTAGAGATTCAATATTCTATTCATACTTATGTTAAATAAAAAGGAACTCAGGATATCTCTGTTTATTTCTCTCTGTATTTTAAATTCTCTCATGACTTTTATAGATATTTTCAATTGCTTGCTTGAGTTTTGACAATATTTTTGATTTTTCTAGATTGTTCATTGGTTTTTCTCTTGAGATCGTATCAAATGTGGTTATCAGATTGATAAGCACTAGGTATAATTCTTTACCTTATCCTTTACTCTTTCTATTATGTTTCTAACTATGCTTATATGATTCTAAGTTTGTGTTTCTTTCTTAGAAGCGTTCTGTTCTACTTTTTCTTTTATTTCTTTTTTAGTTTCTTTTGTATTATTTTTTTCGGAATTTCTCCCAGCATACTGATTTTATCTTTTTAATATTTGCCTAGCCTTGTCGTTTATTTATAAATGGTTACTTCTTTCTATGGGTAGCGGGTAGAAACTTCTCTATAATCCCAATAGAGCATAGATCTACTTCAGGGAAGCGACCCTGCCCACGTGAGCCTTGACTTTCTCCATCACTTAACACCAGGGAAAAGTCGTGTCCCAACCTTAATCCTACCCTAATCTACATACTCTTATCCTCTATGCACCCTATCCATTCACCAACCCGCTTCGCAAGCATGGCGTTTAATTGCCAAATCCCCCTTGAATTGCAAAACTGCAAATTTAACCCTTCAACGGCGAAAATAATTATTTAAGAAAAAACTGTCTGAACTGCCATAAATCCTTAAAATAATGTATTAAAATGATAAATATACCCCCAAAACTAGGATAGTTTTTATATTTTACAAAAAAAAAACATCTTACCATATGATAACGCATGCCGAATATGTTACACAAAAATGTTTTTTATTTGTTATGAAATATAAAATTACATTCTAAACATAATCCAATTCCACATTTGCTACACGTCGTGAGGACACTCGAAATACATCCTTCCCCAGTGCAGTGCTCTCTTTTTTTACCATCTGTCAGTACAAGTAATGTAATTTTCTCAAAACTCGTTGATCACACCGATCAAAGGTGCTGCACATTTGTCAAACTGTGATTCGTAATCAGAATTGGCTGCGGGATTTTTTCCTTGATACAAGTCAAAATTGATAAGATATCCGAATGACATATTTAAACATCACATTTTATAACCAAATCTTATTGATTTTCCGCGTATGAACTGCTTGCCATAGTATCTGATCATTGACTCATCAAAATCCATACATTCTTCAGAAATCCAATTCTCTAAAAAATTTTTCTTCAGTTTATTCATTAGGGGGCGCAGTTTCCACACCTTGTTGTTTTTGTCTGGCATTGTATTATCAGCACAATGCAAATATTTTAAAATTTGCCTGAACCTATCTCGTCTTATTGCATTGGTGACCATCGTGTTTTTCATGTCACATCCGTTATCTCAATAAAAGTCCCTTCCTGGCAGTGCATATCCTGTGAGTATAAGGATAGCAATAACGCATTTAACTTCATCGGCAGAAATTTTAGGATTACCCTCGTTTAAAAAAAAATGCGTATTTTATACTTTCTTCGACTAAATGATCGATGATTTCCTCATTTATAAATTTTTCAAATATTTCTAAATTCGTCAAGTTTTCATATTTGGAATGATCAAATTTCGGGAAATTCTTAGCTGATGTCTCCTTTTATCCATGTTTTTTTTTTGTTTGTATTTGTATCTATATTTGACATTCTAACTTTAGAAACTGTGAACCGCTGAGATTATCTACCAAACCCAGGTCATCTTCACCAGTATCCTTATCCATGAAGATATTTGACTCTGGTGGCTCAATGTAAATTTGGTCCACGTTATCTTCATCATTGTATGCCATTTCCAAAGCCTCTTGCAACGTAAAGCTTCGTCTAAAAGCGTAAAAATATAATTGAAACAAAAAAATCAATTTTGCTATTTTGTATCATACAAACTGTTAAAGTTACCATATGGTAACACCAGCAAAAAAGTTTCAACCCCTAATTAGTAAATTATATGTTAACAAAAAACAATGCATGTAATCTTAGAGTAGAAGTTAGTAATGCCAGAAATTGACATAGAACCTCGAAAATGTAAACAAAATATTATAAAAATTTACTTACTTTAAACGGAGATCCATTATATTCACAAGAAAATGTAGCAATTGTTGGGAATATAACAAAAGTAACTAAATGTACCGTAAAACTTTGAATTTTTAGTACTAATTGTTAAAACACACTTTTGTTTAATCATAAACGTAACCTATGCATCAATTTTGCATAACTTCTAGCAGTTTGATGTCGCGAATGCACGCGTTACCAAATGGTAACACTAGCCGTTGAAGGGTTAAGGGAGGCTTACGTACTGGACCCCCAATGGTTGTGTCATATACTCCTTCCGTGCTTTTTCTTTTCTTTTACTATGATTTTTACTTCATCTTACTACCATCTACTGCTTTTTCTAATTTCATTTATTTTCCTTGTTCCACATACTTCTTTTGCTGTTTTTATTATTATTTCTTTAATTTCAATAAACTTTCTAGATCGTAGCCCTATTTATTTCCTTTTTAGTAGTTTGAGTGGACTACCACATTCCGAGAAATAAAACACAAAGTTTTGACTCTCACTATTTATTGTTGGTAATTACCAGACCTGCAGAATTGTTGGTCTTAGGAACTGCCGTTGGTCTGGTTGTCGGTTGTCATAATGGTCGTCGTGGGTTGGATTTTATAGGATTTGAAAAAGTGGGAGTAGCTGTTAGTTGAATGGAGTAGAAGTTGGAGGAGAAACTGGAGAAGGAATGTTAATTAGAAAAGTTGGCCGCATTAGGCATGAGTCATGGTAATAGAATGCTAATCTATTTAAAGGTTCATTATCTTTAATTACAGCATAATGCCATTTCCCATGGCTCATGGTAAAGCTAATTGGGACTGAAGGAGAAAATTTTTATATGACATTTACATAGCTATTTATAATATACAATATACATACGTTGCAGTGATTACTACACCTTGTAATATTTCTGTTTAATTTCTACATCTTTTATATATTGTTTTGTTTATTTTTCTTTAAATATATATTCATTTATTTCCAGTAGCTTGTGGTTTGTGCCTAGTTTATCCAGTTTTTCAATTGTTTTTTATTATTGCATAAATTGTCTTCATATACAAACTATGTACTAATTTTAGAAGCAGTTGAAAAACATATACAAAAGTTGCTTTATTATTCTAGAAATATTCTACTTACATTTAAGAAAAATTTTGCATAAATATAATAAACCTTGTGTTATTTATAGCTGCCATCTTAAGGTTATAAATTTTAAATTTTATTTCAGTTATTTGAAGCAAAATATGCAATGTGCTGGTTTGTTTGTTTACAATATTACTGGACTTAGGATTTAATAACTATTTTGAAGAATAAGATAAATTTAATATTACTGGCTAGAAAATGCAACTTAGGTGTGGAAATGAGGGCTAATATTTAATCTTCTAGCAGGGAAAATATTCTATACATCAAATTTTTTGCATCAATGTTATGGAGCATTATCAAAGGAACAAAAGAAACAATATTAGTTGCTAATAGGAGGTGAAGTGTGGTAATGGAAAAGTATTCCATATCAGCAAGTCATCAAGGCGCACAGCAGTGCGTCAGGCCAAGTTCTGGCCTAGTGCATGCAATGTGTATATTGCACGAACACATTCTCCCCAATTTTAACCTCCCCATAACTTTGGTTTCTTTTATGATAAAATTATGATATTACATGCGAAATTTCAAATTCTCTAATAAACTGTAACAAAGATATAGGGTGTTAAACGTTGAAAATTTTACCATTCACTGACTCACTCATCAAAATTGAGGCACTTTTCGAAGGGGTAGACTTGAAATTTATCATGGTAATAGGTATTAGTATACAAATAAAGGAAAAAATTGGAACTCCCCAACTTTTTACCTCAAAGGCAATTGCCAAGTGAAAACACGTAATTATAATAACAGACGCATTAGCGTTTAGTTTTTGCTTATCTTTAAATGAACTCTAGCAAACACCCCATTCAATGAAACTTTGTCTCAGCTTACACAGTTGATTTTTCTTACATCGATTTGAAAATATTTTGAAAACACTTTCTTAAATTTTTTAATCTGTACACATTTAGTTACACGTCACAAAACCCAAGATACTCCCATAAAAAAATTCACACTTTGAGGACAATCCTCATGCTCAATACATTTTCTCTATCACTGTAAGCCATAACTTTAAGCCTTAATCTCCTAATTACATATTGGTGCATTATTTGGATCAAAAGGAGTAAATAAATAAAAAAAATTAAAACTGAAAAAAGAGTGAGATCCCTAAAAATACGTAATTGTTAAAAATAAGGTCGTTCTTACCCAAAAACTTTCAGACTATAAAAGTTGTGAGATCTAAACTAATTAAGGCCAAGCAATTTGTTTAGAAGGCCAGACATAGAGTCCCACTGAACGCCAGAAGTTCTTTCCTTTATAAACTTAACTTGGCTCCCGGTTTCTCGTGTATCTACCCCGCCGTATTTTTTATTTAATTCAAATTTCTACATCAATTTTACATAGCTTTATCCTAGCAATGATTTTCTAGTCTGTAACTTGGCTATTTTATTTTAATTTTTTCCATATTACTGTGTAAATACTTCAGCTAAACAAAGGAACAAATACATCCTTTTCTGTTCCCAATCTTTCCATGCAACCATTTGCTTTATTTTTTGCTCATTCGTCTGCTCTGATCTCCCATTATCAGAACTTATCTATTCTTTTCCTGTGTTTAATTCATTGTTTTTATAGTGTTTTGTAAAATTTTTCAATTTTTTTGTATCTGAAATATCTTTGGGTGTGTATTTTTACATTATTGTTATCTTTAATTCAAAGTTTTATCTACAGTTATAATCCTGAGGTTATTGCTTTCCAATCTACTACATTTTTTTTTGTTTACTCCTCTCTAATGAATGTTACTCATTAAACTGCTCATTTTGTTATCTGGAACTCTGAATATCTTAGTGTGTACCTATTTGATAAGTCTTTGTTTCTGTCTTCTTATTCTTGAGTTCACTAGTCTTTCTTTCCATTTCTTGAACTAATTTCGCTGCTTTTCGATTTATCGTTATATACCATACACTTTTTCTAATTTTTTGTTTATGATTTCTAAATATTTTTCTTATATTATTTTCATTCTTTTCTACTCTAGTTTCGTATTCATTAACCTTTTTCGTGTACCAGGTCATCAACGTAACATTGCTCTCGACCGTTTTTGGACTAGTATTTTTTGTTCTATTCCATCAGCTGACCATTTATGTGTTTTTTGGTATTTGACCTTGTTACAATTGTGATTGCACTCTCTCGCCACTCAAAGAGCGGGTTTCAGTAAATCAATCAAAAACTCCACTCTTATCATTAATTGCAATTGTATTTCATGTTCAAATTATTTGCTAATTAATTTACTAATCTTACCTTATGGTTTCATACCAGTGATATGAGTCATCCAATTCAGGCAAAATTTTGCATGGATTTGCTTTGCTGTTTTGGCTTGCAAAAGAAAAATCTGATTTCATTCATTTTGCACTGTTACTCTAAATGTGTGTTTAAGCAAATGTTAAACAACAAATTAGTGTTAGAATAATTTGTAACCATAGAATATTCATTTATAACAAGGAAACTTTATGACTACTTATACAATTGTTGCTGTCTCTTTCTATGAGTATGCAAATCAAGTTACTCATCAAACTACCAATATACACATTTTTCATTAGCGTTGCATGTATTGTTCTATTTATTTTGTTTTATTACAACTCATTAAATAGAACGAAGTTGTCATTTTATTTGAATGTCATTTTCATTGGTTCTTATATTGTGGCATAACACTATTTAAACTTGTTAAAATGAATTTAATTTTAGTATATATAATCCTCTCTCATGACCCTTTCTCACACTTCAAACTAACACGGATCTTTTATAGTTGATTAATGGTCAAAAGGTTACTTCATCAAATAAGACATTTATTAACTTGGTATTATAACGAGAGTAATATCCCAATACTCAATTAGACCACTGACTTATCAGAAGTTAAAGAAGATCAATATTGCATTTTATGTCTAACAACTCAGGAAGACTAATATAACACTTGATAATTTAAATGACTTGTTTTAACCATTAACCCATATACTCAGCTTTAAGATGATTTATTTTAATTAGATAAATAAATAAAACTCCTAGGTTGCTCTAAATCGTGAGATTCAGATTTCATTGAGAGCATAAAACTTTTTGGTATTTTCTGTGCTTGATTTTTAAAATGAAAAACTACTATGGAGCTACCTTTAGCTGTGGTGAGTTAGTATAGATGATATTAACTAAGACAGCATTATTTATTTTTATTTCTTAAAATGCTATCATAGTTTTAAGTGTATTAGGAAATAAATTAGATTCTCGATGTTTTTTGAATTTAATTTTGGATCATCTAAAACATTTGAATTTAAAATTTCTCTACAAACTTTACATTAAATTTACATTAGGAAGGAATAAATTATCATAGAGTCCTGGTATCAAAGCTTTTTAATCTGAAAGGCAGCGAAACATTTTATGTATCGGATTTTTCAGTAACAAAAACCTACCTATCCTACTCCCTAGAAATTTCTGTCAATATTGCACTCAATTCTTATGATCATTTATCATCTTAAAACAGAATTGCTTAATCTAATAACAATTGCATCTTTGCATCTATTTAGCATAATTAATGTTCACTTTGGGTCATTTTGAAATTGTAATTCTTTTTCTCTCTCAGAAGTAATACTTATATAAACTGTTTGGTTTTCTTTTTGAAACTCAAAGGCCATTTTATGGTCACTCCTTTTCTTGATATTCTTAGATGACTATCAGACTTGAGGCTTTGCTTTATGAATTTTCTACCATAATATGATCTCTTGGTTTCTAGAACTAGTTGAGGGGTGGACTATTGCACTGCCCTCATCTTGTGACGTTTTTGTCTCTGAACCACAATTTCTCTTGATATCTGTAAAATGGGTAATAGAAGAATTTGTATGTATCTGGTGGAATTACAAATGTATGATTTATTTTGAGCTGGATTTTGAAGGTCAGATCATCATCGTTGAGTTTTATTGTTAACAGCTTGCCAAAATGTATGTTGTTTTGGAATAACGATAACTCAGTATGGTCAGTTGAAGACAAGAGTTGCTTGAAATAGATAACGGCAGGACACATATGGCCCAAAGCAGCTGGCAGAAAGTCAAAGAATTTGATGGACCAAAACTGTTATCTCAATAGGTTCTAATCAATGATTTGCTTTTGGTTGGATGATATTTTGTCAAGCTTCAGAAAATAGAAGTAGGGTGGTCTTAATTGTTTGATTTCAAACCACAAGAGTCATACCACAAGGCATAAAAACTTAGGTTGTAGATGAAGTATAAGAGGTTTCCTATATGTCAAGATAATTTTGGTTATAATAAAAGAACATTTTAATTTTTAAGTAGTATATAAAGCATTTTTGTTTTATAACCATAAGATTCTTGTCTACTGCAATATGTTTTTGTAATTTGTCTAAACAACAGACTTTTATCCTTAAAAGTGAAGACTATTTCCTTGCCTTCATGAAAGATTGTACATTGTACAGTGGGCTGTTGATGTATTAGATAAAATATCGAAGAATTCTTTCTATATTTGGTTGGTACTCCAAATTGAGTTCTTTTACTATTAACACATTTTGTATTATCAAATGACTAATTTTACCCTTTATTCGTTTGGGCATTGAGTGTTTATTTTAGTGTATAATGATTTTAGAACACCATATATAACGTCGTATCTTTATTGCTAGAGTTTTGATAAATGGCTATGATGTTTTGTGGATCATGAAACTGTTATCAAATTCAATTTTTTTGGACCTGGTTTTATACTGTTTATTATTTATTATTTGATTGACTTTTTTAAAGGATAACATAGGCTGGGCTATGAATAGAAGATTCGTGGACCATTAAAAATAGTATAATGCAGTAGTCGCATTTTCGTTAATACAACATTTGCTAGTCAATTTTTTACCATGACGTTTGGTTGGCCATATAAAAGAATCATTCTAGTCCTGTTAATTTCTAGTAGTTGCCATACGCCCTGAAAAAGTGACCACTTGAAATTGCATTTCAATATTTTTTTTTGTTTATTTAGAAATTTACAATCTGTTCTATGAGAACATTTAGCAAATATGATAATTAGTAGGTACAACATGAGGGGAGAAGTGATCCAGCGACCACTCTCCGTATATGATTTATGTATGACAAAGGTAATATAAGTGATACTCAAGTAATTTAGTTTCGTAGATCAGTGGAACGTTTCCTCTTCAATCTTCTAGGTATGGCTAGCTCATTTATTAGGTGGTTAACCTCCTCATTGTGATGCCCTGGGAGATTGCGGAAGTAAGTGGTGCTGAATCTTTGGATTTCTTTATCAACTGTAGGAATGGCTAAATCATCATGAATGGTTTTATTGCTTACATACCAAGGCCCATTTAGAATCATGTGTAGGATTTTGGACTGCAGTCGTTGTATAATTTTTGAATTTGAGGCCTTCATGCAACCCCACAGCTGAATCCCATATGTCCAGATGGATTTTATAATACATTTGTATAGAAGTATTTTATTTTCTATTTTCAATTGAGAATTACGACCGAGTAACCAATACATTTGTCGAATCTTGTTGTTTATGTGATTCTTTCTGGATATTAAGTGTGGCCGCCATGTGAGTTTAGAGCCTAGTATTAGTCGTAGGTATTTGATCTCGTTTTGGACAGGTAGCTGGGATTTGTCTAGTTTTGAAATTTATCTGTGTTGACTTAGCGGCATTTACTTTGATACACCAGGAACTGAGCCATTCTTCAAGTCTGTCTAGGTGAGTTTGCACACAATCAGCAGCTAGTTGAGGATAAATGTCGACTGACAGGATCGCAGTATCGTCTGCAAAAGTGGCAACGGTTGTGCTATCAGTAGTTGGTATGTCCGCCGTAAATACAAGGTACAAGAATGGTCCTAGGACACTACCCTGTGGTGCTCCTGACTCGATTGGGTGGATTGTGGAAACATCATTATTAAATTTAGTTTGAAAAAAGTGATCGCTGACATAGGACTTTAGGATAAGATAATAGTAGGTAGGAAGGATTTGTTTTAGTAGTAGTAGGAAGGAAAGTTTAAATAAAAGAACTTTAAGCAATACACGGTCAAAAGCTTGAGAAATATCTAAAAAAAAACAATGAGATAATAGCTAAACATCAATTCGGATTCAGAGAACGACACTCCACAATTCACCAGTGTCACATAATCGTTAACGAGACCATAAGAAGTCTGGAAGAAAAAAGGTTTGCGTCGCAGCATTTCAATATGAATGGATTTCTGGGGATATCCTAAAGCAACTGAAAAACTCTTTCATCAATGTTTTCCAGTGATCATAAAAGCCCTCTGATTCAGTATCGCGTACGTTTAAATTCACTTGTTAATCTATGCTGTCAACTGTCACTCTTTCATTGGAACTATTATTATTGTATTTGTTTTGTTGTTTTTATTTTTCCAAAAAGATTATTTTTTATGTGCATAACCTATTTACGCATTTCTTTATGTTTTTTTACAATTCACTCAATAAAACTCTTCTTAAACACTGCAACGTCTTAATTCTAAAATTTGTCTCAATGTTTCATTTTGTTTATAAGTGACATAAGATTTCTTACACTCTGTTTCTGCTTTAAGCTTTTTAATGTTATCGACGTTTTCCAAATTTTTCGTGGGAAAACTGTATTCTAATTGTATTGTGAATTCAAAACGCTGATTTTTTCTCGCAATGTTTTCTCTTGAAGGTTCCAGTGCAACACCTTTGATGTTGGATCAAATTCTTGCTTTTACCCTAACAAATATGATAGTTTCTGATCGCTAATCACTGTAGTTCTGTGTGATTTACAATTTTTTATTCTAATCGAGAATAATAGACGAGGCTTCTGAACAGTCTTCTTGACGAAATAATGATTGTGATCATCTTGGCTTCACTGTAATTCATCTATACGAACTCATTTCAGTTTGCATACAGCTGATGTGCAGGGACGGTGATTTCTATCACGAATGTTACTTGCGTGAAGCGTTTTAAATTTGTGCCTTTTAACAAAATCGATAAGAGTGGAATCAACTATATGCAGAAATTAAAACACTAGATGATCACTCAAGAAAGGGTCAAAGTGAGAAAATTACACTTATAAATAATAACCTGGTAAACTGTTTATTAAGTCTTATATGTATGTTAGAAAAAGGAGTTAGATTATACAGATTTGATAGTAGTAGTAATGATAGAGCAATAAAGGCAAAATCATATATTAATAGAAATGGTTTACTTCACGACAAGAAACTAAACGTCATTTGCAGAAAAGTTGCATCAGCTGATAACTATCTACCATCCTTACCACACGTAGCAATTATATTTTCAAATATTTTTTTATGTTCGTTATGCTGTTAAGTAATGTTGATTATTGAATTTTTACCATTTGTCTATTGCTGCATCATTTTAATTTGCTTCGTTATGTGGTATGAAGGGATTTTGTTTTATAAATAGAAATTTATATAAATTGTGTGGTTTTCTTAACAGTTTTGCAAGATGTGTGCTCATGCTGTTTTTGCAGACATAGTTGAAAATTCGGACGATGATAACGCATGCAGCCAGAATTCATTGTTCGATAACTTTCACAGCAACAAAAAGGCGTTTCCACGCACCGAACCGCGGAAGCGAACCCAAAAATCTGTTACCAAGAAGACTGCTTCGAAAACTGAACGGTAAGTTGCTTATATGAAATATTACAGGATTGCTCATTTATTCCGCTATTTTTGTTAGTAAGTCTAAAGAAAAGCACTCTGGTGCTTGCAAAAATTCATATCTAGACTGCGAAGTGTCGTCTGATAAGACTAAGGCATCAAAGCCATTCTGGTTTGATAGTTTGAAGAAATTATGCGATAGTGATAATAGCTCAGAAGGGAAAAAGAACATTAGTAATGATATTGTAAGGCCAGTTAACGAGGTAGCCAGAAGAAAGCTACGGTTTACTGAAGACGATGAAGATTGCTGCTCTGGCGATACAGAAAGGAATTCGAGTGAAGATAGACGTAGGAATAACTCAGACAAAGAAAATGTTAGTGATTTTTCGGATATTGAAGACTTTGAACCTCTGTTAGAGAGGATTAAAAAGAAGTTGGGAATACCTCTTGGAATAAAGTCAGATGATAGTAAACAGAATAAAGATAAAAATGTTAGAGCAGAGACTGATGTTTCGGAAAAGAAAAGGCAAAGGCCGAAAAAGAAGCAAACGTTTTCAACTATAATAGATACTGCACCTTTAAAAATGAATGTAACTAATACAGTGAACACAAGCACCACAAAAAGCTTTCTAGCTTCATTATCAAGTTAGTTTATCCCATTTTGGTGTTTTTATTAAAATAACGTTTCATATGATTACAGAATCAGTACAACAATCTGAAGCTGATGCTTTGGCCGTAATATTCAGAAATAGTTTTAAACAGTTCAGGAGTGAACTTACTAAGAAGCTTTTTAATTTGTATAATGAAAGGGTGTTTGACAATGGTATCCCAGAAGATTCTCAAATAGACTGGAGTGAAAGAATGAGAGGAACTGCTGGATTTTGCTACTGCAAGAAGAGGGTGAAGTCAGATGGCTCTGTTGAAAGGAAAGTGAACATTGTTCTGGCATCCAAAGTTTTGGATTCTGCTGATAGGCTGAGAGACACATTGATTCATGAAATGTGTCATGCTGCCACATGGATTATTGATGGCATGTCAGATGCACATGGTAGTTATTGGAGAGCGTGGTGAGTTTATTTGTTGTAAAATATGTTATATTATTGAATTTTATCCATTAGTGTTTTTTTATTAATTTTATTGATGCATGTATGTGAAAGTTGCCTATGCGCGCATATTTAAGGGGTAACTGATAATTTGTAAAAATACTGTTCACGCAAAGTGACATCTGAAAGTAGCTTATTCAAAAAATAGATGATTTGCCTTATTCAAATTTGGTTACCATCATGATTAAAATAATTTTTTTGGAATGTCCCTATTACATTTCAAAAACATCAAAAATCTTTTTTATTTATGGAGGCGGCATTTAAGTCGATAATTATTGGCTCGAGACAAACGTCAAAACTTAGTTATTTTTTATTGTGTATTAAGAGTCGGGAGGGAATAGCTTATATTAATATATTTATTATTCTTTGTACTTTTGAATTTTATGAAAGATACTTGTAGAAATTTCAGCCATTTTGAACTCTTAGTTGTTGTTTGACAGTCGTTTGTATCAGTCGATGTCAGTGCTTTGAAAAAACCAAATACCCTGTTGTAATTAAATACTTGCGTTTGAAATGCAATACGCTTACGCAAATTAAAGCCGAGTTAGACGCCGTTTACGGGAATTGTTTCCATGATTTGCCACCATGAAAAGATGGGCAGCTGAATTTAAACGTGGTCGTACTAGCTTGGCTCATGATGAGCGTTCGGGACGGTGACCTCCTCCGATAACATTGAAAAAGTTCACCAACTGGTATTGGACAACCGTCGAATCAAGATTAGAAAGATAGCAGAGGCTGTGGCCACATTGAAAGAACGCGTTTGTCATATATTGACTGAAGAATTGGGCATAAGAAAGCTGTCCGCGTGTTGGGTCTCGCGCTTGCTCACTTTGAACCAAAAATTCATTCGAATGGACATTTCCAAGGCCCTTCTTAAATTGTTTCAGCAAAACAATCGGACTTTTTACGTCGATTTATTAATGTCGATGAAACATGGGTTTATATTCCTGAGATGAAGGGACAGTCAAAACAGTGAACTACGAAGATTGAACCTGCTTCAAAAAGGCGAAGACGGTTTCATGGGCTGAGAACGTGATGGAGACTGGTTTTGGGTAACCAGGAATACTGTTCGACTACTTAGAAAAAGGAAAAATAATAACGGGGTTATACTACACATCGTTATTGGATCAGTTGAAGGCAGTAATTGCTGAAAAACCGCCCCATTTGTAACGGAAGAAAATGCTCTTCCATCAAGACAACGCACCGGCTCAGACTTCGGTGGATGTCATGGCCAAAATTCACGCTTTGGATTTTGAATTGATTGACCACTCAGTATCTTCACCAGATCTGCCTCCCAGCGACTATTTCCTGTGCCCTAAGCTTAAAGTTTGGTTTAGAGGATAGAGATTTTCATCAAACGAGGAGGTTATCGCAATCATAGACGCCTATTTTGCAGAGCAAGACGCCAACTTTTGGATAGGTTAAAGACGTTGGAGCATCGTTGGAAAAAGTGTATCGAATTAAAAGGAGACTATGTTGAAAAATAAAATTGAATTTGTTTAGCTCAAAACTTTTTAAACTGCCTACTTAGATCTTTTGTGTCAAGAAAACGTAAGGACAGTGTTTCTAGAATGATCCCATACAGGCATCTATAAACGTACAAAAAATCTATAGATGCAAAACATGGCGTGTTAAAGTTAATAAAAATAAACCCGCGACAGTTTCTTTGAGACAAGTTAATCTTACCCCACTAGATTTAAATTGTATCCTCATACCAGAGAAAAATTATGTTAAACAACAAGGAATGTACCCGAACAAAAAATGAACAAGAAAAAGCGTATTACAACTAAAAAGAGTAAAAAATTGATTTTTAGAATGTATATCATATTTATCATTAAGTAATAAGACATTACTATATAAAACAATACTGGTCCTCATATAGAGTGAAGTTCTGGGACCAGGCAAAATCCAAATACTACGTTTCTAAAACAAAATCTCTGTGGGAAATTGCTGTTGCAACAATGGTACACTACACAAGGACTTCAAGGTATTCTGAGTTAAGGATGTGGTCAAAGCCCATGTTAAAATGTGTCAAGGCTTTTTTGTTTTATTTAAGAAATTTCTCACGACTCTACCCCACCCCCTCAACCCAGTTCTTAAACGTGACCCACATTTTTGAAAAGACTGCAATGGTTAATGTTCATAAATAAGAAACTGAAGAAGATATATACAAAGTGAATATATTGTCTAGGAAGTTTGTTTACTGACAATGAGTCTAGTACACGTGTGTTATGAGATAAAGCTTTATTATGTTAATACTATATTATTTGGAATGCCACTAAGAGAATGCTACTTAAATGCAAGTTCCTTTCTAATGTTAGACAACTAATAATAATGACAGAATTTGTCGAATTATTATTAATGAATATGCATTGTTGGAAATGAGCGGATTTTTTCAGCTTAGTGAATGTTTTGATCATTACTTATACCATCACAGGTGAAGATTGCCTGTCACTGAATAATGTTTGATATTGTTTCCGTTAATATTCATATAGTTGAAATATTGATAAGCATTTTCTGATTAGGAATTTTCCATGTGAAAAACTGTACATAAGCACATATGAACGTATTCAATGTGTGTACAGAATTCTTTGATAGACTATTCACGTATTTTTAAAATTACCAGTTGTTAATTACCTGATAATGCACAAATGTACATGTGTTATATTCAAACGTCGTTATTGTCTCGCTTTATCTATGCTGTTGATTATAGTCTTGTTATTAAAACTTTTAATTTTAACTCCATTGTTAAGGTACAGTCCAGGAACTGATTTTATTCTTTAAATCCAATTCAAGATTTTGTTTATAAAAGTAATTGAAAATAAACCAGTTTATCTTACATGCAACAGTGCAGAAAGAAAGTGTACACCAATGAATTTAATCAGTCACTAGATTTTTCAAAAAGATGACTATGAAAATGAAAAATTTTTGTATGGGCAGAAAAATTGGTAGCGAAAATGCTGCATTTTATGTTGATCGCGCCGGAAGGGTTTTTCATTTAACATTAAAAAAGCGCCGACAGGAAGGGCAAAATTGGCATGTACTGTTGCTTGAAAACACGGAATCTGTGAAACAGGTCATTAAAAACAGCTCTCGTCGTTTGGTTTTAAGATATCCCCAAACTTTCGGATTGTCAGATTGAACAGTAAGATGATTATTACATTGTGGCATTTATTTTTATTCTTACAAAGTGATGATCGTGCAAGATTTAGTGTAGCGTGATAGTAAGAGTAGGAAAGCATATTCTGAAACGATGTTGGAGAAGGTGAAAAAGAATTAAGATATGACAATTTTAAGGAGTAACAAAATAAATTTTTATCTGGTCGGCTTCATTAACAAGCATTCAGTTCGTCGATATTAGTAAGATTTTTTTATAAGTAAAGGACAACTCAGCTATTTATTAAAAACCATTAGGTTTTCTTAGCAGACTCTCTATATCCTACACCTATCATTGGATGAAATGAACAGCTCTGTGATGCTTTGTAAGTGGTTTTACCTGGTCTACAATTGATATTTCAACTTATTCCAAATATATTAAGTAGGATGGAGATTAGGACTTTGGACTAACCATTTAAGTTTTTAAATTATTCAGTTGTAATCTGCTTAAAAAGCAAATGCATTGTTATATTAAAAGTGAAATAGAGATATTTTGACATTTAGTCTGATTCAGAGACTAGAACTAGTAAATCAAAAATTTATTACAAAAATAGAATCATCATTATTTCACCGATTCTAAATTTTATAGAGCCGTTTAAGTAAGTATTTGCTATATTTATGCAACTCTATTGAATTGCTATATAGTGTGGTTTGTTACTTTACAAGATGCTTTTCTTTGTTCTAGAATTTAATATTGGTGTCCTTTGTGTACTGCATTTTTATGTAAGATTGAAGGTATATGAGCCTCAGTTTACCAGGTGTACAAGTATGAAGTGCGGATTTGAGACAACAGATGGTGCGCCATTGCAGTGTGAAGTATAAAAATTTGACGTATATGCCATTTTGTTGTGCCACCAACAAGAGTCAATGCGCACAAGTGATAAGTTGAAAAAGTGTTTGCATAGTATTGTTTTGTTGTGTTCAATATGTCGAAAATTTGTGCCAAATAAAAAGCATTCGCGGACAGCATTAATATTTTGTTTTGATTTGAAGAAAACTGCTGCTGAATCATACCGATTACCTTGAGAAGCTTATGCTGAACTTGCTTCTTCGCAAGATACGTGTGAACGATGGTTTTGGTGTTTCAAAAGTGGTGATTTTGATGTTGCAGACAAGGAACACGGAAAACCGCCAGAAAAGAAGAAAATGTGAAATTGCAAGCATTGTTGGACGAAGACGATTCACAAACACAAAAGCAACTCGCAAAGCAATTGAACGTTAGTCAACAAGCTGTTTCCAATTGCCTACGAGAGATAGGAAATATTCAGAATGTCGGCAGATAGATACCACATAAGCTGAACGAGAGGCAGATGGAAAGGCGCAAAAACACATCTGAAATTTTGCTTGAACGATACAAAAGAAAGTTGTTTTAGCATCGTATCGTTACTGGGGATGAAAAGTAGATATATTTTGAGAATCACACGCGCAAAAAATCATGGGTAAACCGAGGCACACCGTTCACATCAACCGCAAGACCAAATCGCTTTGGCAGGAAAACTATGCTCTGTATTTGGTGGGACCAGAAAAGTGTGGTCTATTATGAGCTGTTAAAGCTTGGTGAAACGGTTAATACCAAACGCTACCAACAATAATTGATCGATTTGAACCGTTTGCTACTCGCAAAACGACCAGAATATCGAAAAAAGGCAACAAGATCATTTTCCTCCATGACAAGGCTCCGTCACATGCGGCAAAACCGGTTCGTGACACGTTGGAAGCACTCAAGTGGGAAGTGCTACCCCATGCGGCTTACTCACCAGACTTGACTCCTTCCAATTACCACTTGTTTGCATCAATGGGCCACGCACTTGCTGAGCAGCGCTTTGGTTCGTTCGAAGAGGTGAAAAATGGATCAATGAATGGTTCGCGGCAAAAGGGGAAGATTTTTACCGCATAAAAAATGTGTAACTAACAATGGAGCATATTTTGAATAAACCACTTTTTATCATTCTTCCGAATTTAACGTGTTTTTTTTTTGGAAAAAATTTGTATTTCATACTTGTACACCTGGTACCTATTGAAATCAAGTGAAACAACTTCCCAGTGTATGGTATGATAACTTACAAAGTCTTTACCTCCATTTGGAATGAAGTTTTATGATTTCATATCATTGCACATCAGAGGCTTCAACGATCTCAATCTACTAATATTTTCGGTTAGGTGGGCGTACCATAACTCCACCTTTTAAAGTTACAGCTATAATACTTTGTAGACACTAATAATGAGCACCTGTTCAAAACCTCTAAATATAATCTCATTAATTTGAGGTTTAAGGTAGTTTCATACGAATTGAACCCACACAAACCACTCCATTTTCCAGAGAAGATCCCTGATTGCTAATGACCAGATAATATATTTGTGTAACTGTAATATTTTCGCTTCTTTATTGTTTAAGATTGTTATTTTATAAAAATTTCATGCTAGCTGCAACCGACTTATTTTTTTTAAATAATTGTTATTTAAATTAATTATCTACTTTAATTAAGATTGTTAACAGTTTATTGTATATTTTTTTACTTGTAAGTTACGGTTTTGTTTTACTTTATTTTTACTACTTTTAAGCTTTATGTTTACTTGATTACCTTTAGGGTAGAGAGGGCCAGAAAGACGTTTCCAGAACTACCACCAATTAAAGTCTGCCACAACTACACCATCAACACAAAATACACATACAAATGCGTCGATTGCGACTACAGGTATTGTTCAATTCTTAATCATTCTCTAAACTTTGAAATTAATAGTTATTGATGTAGCTTTGGTCGCCATACAAAGTCTTTAGATATTGAAAAGAAGCGTTGCGGTTATTGCTACGGCAAGTTTGAAGTGTTCATCAACAAAATATTGAAAAACGGCGAGACTAAGAAGGTACTGGCAACACCAAAGAAGCAGCCGACTGGTTTTGCGCTATTTGTAAAAGAGAACTACGCCCTCTACAAGACGCCCCAACTAAACCATGGGCAAGTGATGAAGTTGCTTGGAGAAAAATTTAACGAACTAAAGGTTTCCGTGTGTGTAGACTGAGTGTTTGTTCACTAACAAGATGGGTACAAGAATATATTATGTCAGGAATATGGAGACTTGCAGTATTTATGTGTATTTATATTGTATCATATTGATGCCTTTTTTATTTTTACATGGACAAGTGTAAGTAATGCATGTTTAATAAATTTTATACATTATATGAAAGGTTAAGTGTATTTTCAGTTTTGTTTTTGTGCAAAAGCAGTTTTTTAGCGCATGGAAAACATTTTTGTGAGTCTTTTATATACTGGTTTATAAATTGTTTTGTATTATTTAAGTTCTTATACTGCAAATTTTATAGAGGTATCTTTGGATTCTGGGAACAGATAAAAATCACTGAATGCCAAATTACATAATAAGGTAAGAGTGGGGGTAATTCCCAATTCACTTTGCTTACAACTTTTCTAGCTTGATTATCACATGATCTTGTATTAATAATCATGTAGCTTTTTGATGAGTGCTTGTTCCACTGATCTAGGCAAAATAATAGAATAATGGCCTGTGATGGTTATTGCTTTTGATAAGTAACCCTACCTACTAAATTGGTTAAAGTACGAGATTCGTACTTCATCAGTTATTATTGTTTGTTATCAAAATAACCCATCATAAGGAGCTAACATATTTTAAAGTAGATGGCAAGTGTCAGGTCTGTTTATATTTGCTTTAGTTGCAATGGTTCTAATATCAAATGAACTAAAACCTCGCTCATTTCCAAAGATTGAGTAGAGTATCACAAACCTATCATATACTAATGCTTATATACATACACTAATTTTATTTGCCTATCGCTCATTAACATTTTTCTGTTAACAGCAATGGCTGTCTACTGCCGCTTTCAGTTCTAAGAACGTTCTGCTAGCTTTAAATCTATAAGCATAACGATAAATAGTAGTTTTAGATTTTGTTAAGTATTTTGTGTATTGGAGATATACATTTTAACATAATTTTTCATAAAAAATAATGGCTTTGAAAATTTACATTTCTTATTAGAATTAACATTTAAAAAACACCTGCATGGTTACATCATACTGATCAGCATTATTTAACATTGATAGGAAAAAATTGTCAGTACTTGTTTGTATCTAAATGAAAGCATTAGTCATTGTCCATGAATTATCCACAAATAGTAAAATTCTCAGAACATCATTCATGTTTTACATGTATAAGGTTCTTCAATCTAGTTACATAATATATATATTATTATTATTATTATAATAGTAATATTATTTCTGCTTGTTTAAAATTTTATTTACATAATATCTCTTTAAATACTGTTACACACTGAGTAGAACGGCAAAATAAAACGATTAATTGTTTTTGCATAATTTCAGAATTTATTAAATAGTTATTAGTAAGGTTAATCACAATGAATTTATTCAAAATGTCCACCCTTAGCCTCTACATAAGCTTTAATCTGCCTGCAGATTGTGATCTGTGCTACCAGAAGGCCAATGCTCCACTGTTAGATAATGAGGCACATTATTGCTCAGCCAAGTTTGAGTTGACCGTGCTTTGTGGACAAGTGTAGAGTCTAAGGCTCACTTCGAAAAACCATGTGATTCAAAGATTTTACTTAATTTACTTAGTACTAAGCCTTTTTACCATTAGATGTAAGGTTAGTGGGTTTGAGCCTTGTATTGTTGCCTATTGTTTTCTATCTTGTGTGGTTTCTTATACCCTCCCATTTTATTCCCTTTTCTCTGCCTTTTCTTTGATTTTATCTAACCATCTTGTTCTTGGACGTTCTTTCTTGTTTTTCCCCTGCACTCGCGTTTCAAACACTCTTTTTATATATCTTTTATCTGGCATTTGATACACATGTCCAAACCATCTGAGTTGTCCTTCTATAATCTTTTCATTAATTGGCTCTATTCGTAGGTTTTGTCTTAACTTTTTGTTTCTTATTTTGTCTCCTGTTCTTATTTTTTATCTTCTCAAGAATCGCATTTCTGTTGCGTTGATTCTCGATTTTTGTCTTCCTGTTAATGTCCAAGTCTCACTACTGTATGTAATTATTGGCCTAACCACTTTTTTAACGACTTTGTTTTTATCTTTTTCGGTACTTCTCTTTTACCCAAGAATGTCTTCATTGTATTAAATATACTTCCCGCTTTTCCCAATCTCTCATTTATTTCCTTGCCCATCTTCTCGTTTTCTTCTATGATTGCTCCTAAATATTTGAAGTATTCAACTTGCTCTATTTGTTTTCATCCAGCCTTATTTTGTGTTTTTTTTTGTGTTAGATATCATAGTTTTGTTTTTCCAGTATTTATTTTCATGTTTATTTTTTTTGTTCTTCGTCTATTTCTTTGAGATTATGCTGTAAATTCTTTTCCGTGTCTGATATGGCAATGTCATCTGCAAACGATAGTTGTTTGCCTCAATTTCCAGTATTCCAATGTTAATTTTCTCATATTTTCCTTGGACTTCTTTATTACCTCGTCTAGTACCAATGCACATCCTTGTTTGACTCCTTTTTAGTTTCAGATTTTTCGTTGTTTGTTCTTATTATGTTTGTATTTCCTTTATGCATGTCTTTAATTACTTCTATGGTGTTTCTATTTACTCCTCTTTTCTGCAACACTTTCCAAATATCTTCTCTTCGTATTCTATCAAACGCTTTTTCCAGGTCGATAAAGCATATGTATATGTCCAATTTGATTTAGACATTGTTCTATGATGTATGTTCCACCGTTTATTATGAGTTTGTTTTGGCCTATTATTACATTGTCCTTTTATAATGTAGCTTCTTTCATGTATGGGATCAGTATTTTTCTTTGTTCTTCTACTTATTTGCTGTGACTCTTCAGAAATTCAAATATTTGTTCCTTTCAACTTTTTTCGATTTTAATACTTCTATTTTCTTACTCCAAGTTCCAAATTCTATCAAAATTGGCCTTGGTGTAGTATTATTTTGCAATTTCTTTACTATCCTTATATTTCGCGTTTTGTTTTCTATATTTATTTCAATGTCTGTATCGTAATTTCCTAATATTATTTTTGATGTCTATTTCTGATTCAGTTTCAGTTTCATTAATTTCCTGTATGACGTTCTTATTTTTTCGTGTTTCTTTTTCAAGAATCTTTATTCTCTTTTGAGTTTTGTTTTGCTTTTTCAAATCTTCGTTTTCTCGTTTTATGTTATCATTCTCTAGTTTTATTTTCTGTAATTCAGCTTGGAATGCATCAATCTTTAATTCTATGCGTTCGTTACGCGTAACCATATTTTCAATTTTATTGTTGATATCCTGTAAAATTACTTCCATATTCTTTAATTACGATTATTTCTTTAATGACACCGTCCGATTTTTATTTATTTGTGTGTATTTGTGATACCGCGGTTTATCTTGCAACTATTTGGTATCTTTCCGCCTGTCCTACAATTTTTACCTGTTTGCAAAACTCCTATCTTATTTACGCCGTGTGTGTCGAATGTTGTGTGGTATTTCGCGTTTTATGAAAATAATTAATCACTTTCTTTTTTTTTTTCTCTAAAATTCATTTACTCTTTTAATTACACATGAACTCTCTTATCTTAGTAATATTTATTTATCTCAGCGCGTGGTACGTGATAATTCTCGGTTTACGAGGGTATTTATCGACACGTCTGTTCTCTTTGACTCGTGAAACTCAACTTCCAAAGGTTTTACTATACCTTCCAAAACATCCTATTGATATAAAACAGCCGAAGTTTTAACTCTATCATAACAGACTGCCCATAAAACCATTATATCTGCTAGATGATGGCTTCTCTGAACTCTTGACACTTCTTTAGACGACTTAGCATATATCTTGTCATTTTGTTTGTTGAAAAGCAATCTCATTGCTTTGTCTCTCCTACCTTGCATCTGTCAGGAAATGTCCCATACGCCTAGGTCTTGCTTAATAATACGAGTCATCGATGTTTTGGAAATTTGCTGCATTTTCTGGGACATAATGTGTTTACGAAGAAGATTTCGTTTAATTCGGGCTCTCGCGACTTTGACTGCCTGAACAGACCGAATTGAACGAAGTCTTCCAGATTTTGGACGATCCTCGACTTCTCAAGTTTTATTAAACAATTTTATAGCTCGATACATAAACGTGGCTAATGCTAAGAGGTTGCAGAGTCTTAAAGATTACACTTTCCAAAACCTAGCTCTATGTTCTAGTGCTACCAAGTTCAACCTCAGGGAAAAAGTCATCCACACACGCCTTAAGCGTAAATTACCACAGGACTTAATTAACTGCAAATTCATGATAAAGGTATGTTTTTCACTAATTCCTCAACTCTTCTCTGTTTTTATATAAATTAAATACTTACTGTTAGCTTATTATATTGTTAATCTATTGTATTTTAACTTAGCAGTGTATTGCATATTAAATTGCAGAGCCAGCTATAATAAATTTAAAAAAAAAATTACACTCTTTTCAGTTCCATGCTTACATAATGCTATTTCAGCAATGCGGTTTTCTTTGTCACCCCACTTCATTGGTAAATAACCAAACTTGACAAGAAACACAATGTAACTTACAACTTTAAAATTTGGCAGTTGCAATCATTTGTTAAAGTCACGGACATATCTATGCTGTGTAAAGTAATGGTAGGTTTGATTTTGTAACATCATTTATAGGAATACCAGATACATCTAATAATACATTTAATATAATTAATTCTGTATTCCCCCTTATTGTTTATTAAATTCTTATATGAATCTAATAATTTTCCGATCTTTGTCTAATTCTTTGAAGCAAACCAATTCTCAACTGATCCTTACTAAAGTATTTAAAGTAAGCAGAAAAGATGTGTGAGGAATAAAGGGAATGTGAAAAACTTTAAAACACATTTTCTAAAACATGTAAAATTCATGATATAAAGTCTGGGGTTGTTTTGCTATACTGTTGTCTTATATTCATAAGTTGAATGTTTTGAGAAACTGTTTTCACCAAGCATGTTGATAACAGACGTCAAAAGTGATGGATCGATTCCTATTAACAGGTTCAAGAAATAATTTTTCATGAAAGAAGGCATCTTGATCTTGGTTATTGATTTGGTCACCTGTTCATTTTACTGAGTTGTATTTACAAAAACGCACTATTTTTTATTGTGTCATAGACAAAGAGTGAGACGATATTTGAAGTAGGTAAGATAATGCACAACATTTATTTTTATTTTATTGATTTGATTGGTCTTTTTAGGTTTGTTCGATGTATTGAAGTTCTTATAATTGTATCCGCAGTTGTTTGGAAGTTGTCTGTTTGACAAAAGTTATAGCTACATAGGTAAGAGTATAGATGAGAAGGCATTGGGTGTACCATAATTTATGGAAATGCGGCTAGAGATTTAATATTGATAATTTTATTCTGTTTGAAGCAATTATGTTTTGCACAGATGGAGATATAATTAATTTTAGTGAAGGATTTGACTCTAGACCATTGATTCCCAAAGTGGTCCAGGTGGACCCCCAGAAGTCCACGGGAGACTCGACGGGGTCTACGTTGGTGTGACAAAAAAATGGGGGTTCACGAAAACTTATCTGGTTTTGATAGTGAAGAACTAAAATGTTGGCTTGAGTTCACCTATCAATGTAGGCAGATAATATTTTAAGAAATTTTTTTAAGGAAAAATCGATTCCATTCACAAACGTTATTTCGGTGGCAACAGATGGAGCTCCTGCCATGGCCGGGCGATTTCGTGGGTTTATAAGCCATCTTAAAAGAATTATACCAGAGGTAACTGCAATTCACTGTGTCATCCACCGACAACACCTAGTAGCGAAAAATTTGAATGCTAAATTGCACCAATCGCTTCAATTTGTGATTAATGCAGTTAACAAAATAAGAAGCAATGCATTGAATACGCGTTTATTTGCACAATTGTGCGATGAAAATGATGAAGACTTCGAACGATTGCTCTTACATACTGAAGTACGCTGGTTGTCGAAAAGTGCATGTTTAACAAGATTTTTCTCACTTTTTGAATCAGTTTTAGAGTTTCTGGAAAGTAAAGATACAGATTTAAAAGAAAACCTGATCAATTTGAAAGCAGACATCGCGTATTTGACAGATTTGTTCAAAAAATGTAATGACATTAACTTACAATTACAAGGGGACAGACTCAATTTAATAAAAACAAAGGGTGTAATTTCAGCTTTTCTTGGAAAATTGAAATTTATGAAGCAAAATATTAGTCGGCGCGAATTTTCCCAGTTTTCAAACTTGTCACAGGTAGAATGCCTTGATGAGGATATTCACACATACGTTAAACATTTAATTGCCCTGCATGATGACTTTAAAATCAGATTTGAAGATATTCTGACGATGGAAATACCACCATGGATCATAAATCCACTTGATGAAACGGAAGTGGAGAATGTGATATTACAAGAGGAGCTACTCGAGCTTAGCACTAATGAGGAACTGAAGGTGAAATTTAAAAGAGAGTATCAAACATTTTGGCTGCAGGCAGAAATACCTGCAAAATATCCTGGACTGTGGGGAAGTGCGAGAAAGCTTTTGATAGCGTTTCCCTCGTCATATCTTGTCGAGAAAAGTTTTAGTGTCGTTACAAACCTTTTAACAAATAAAAGGAGCAGATTGAATATCACAGAACGGGGAGATTTGCGGTTATTCCTAACAAAACTGAAGCCAAATATTGATAATTTGCTGTCAATCCATCAAGTACATCCCTCCCACTAAAATTATGACTTTTGTGATTGTCATTGTAGAAGTTACGTTACGTTATTAATATTTTATTTTAATTATATTACTGTTATATTACAATGTAATATGATAACAATAATAATTAATAGTGTAATAATTACATATTTGAATAAATACAACACAAGGAAATATACTATTTTTATTTTTATTTTTACCACTCCGAATGGGGAGTTTTCTAAATAAAATATGTGAGAATTGATTGGTTTCTTGTGTTGTGGGTAGATGTCAAAGGAGTAAAGTTGGATGGAATGACTTTTTTGATTGGCTAACTTTACTTTTTTGACATCCACTCACAGCACAATCAATTAATTAATTAATTAATAACTCAGCCGCAACGCAAATTTCCGTAGTTAAATCTAATCTTCACATTTTTTTCGAGTTTTGGGAATATGGTAGAAATGTAGCTGCAGGGGGTCCACCGGAACCAGCAAAACTTTCAAAGTGGTCTATGAGAAAAAAAAGTTTGGGAGCCTTTGCTCTAGACACTTACAAAGTTTAGTTGATAGAAGCTAATGTACAAAAGGCGTCAAACTTTATCAATTAGATGCCATAACGGCCATGTGCAATAATCAGCCGTTTGTTGGTTGTAGTTATAGGGTGGGGGTATGTGTTAGAATCAAAATTAATTGACTTGTTTATGGGTATTAAAAAGGAAATGTGCAATCCATTATTGTGTTTAATTCGGTTTTTCTTTTTCTTTTTTTATATTTAGAATTCTATTTATTCTTAAGCATTTAAAAAATCTTGGGATTTGTTTAATTTTTCTTTCGTTATTATGTTAATAGTGAATTTTAATTAGGATTCGTATTCTCTAGAAGTTCAACCAAGATCCTAGTTGAAACGTTAATCAGTTATAGAAAAACGATTGGGTGAATCATGTAGCGCACTCTGTGACTAAAAATGTAGACCAATTCAAAGGCATTATCGTCAATTAAAGTAAAAAATCATTGCTCCTGTGGAAGATTCTTTGTTTCAAATTGACGAGAAACAATAAAATGGAAAAAATCTTTATAACTTAGAATGTAATTAATCATCATTACAAGTAATCTATGACAATGTCAAAGAAATTCTAAATCAGCCAACAGTAAAGATAAAGATGTAGTAGCAAAGTTAAATTCAATTGAGGACTCAAAAACGATCCAGCTCAGAAGGTGATTGTTGTAATTAGTATTCTATTAGATGTTTTCATTCAGTTCAGCTATGTCAGAAACAGAGAGTAGGTTAAAGAAAAAATACCAACAATTGGACTTTTAAAATTTAATGGGAAAGTCAAAGGCGGTTTTGTGATGGTGAAGTCAGTAAAATTCGTAAAGACGACAGTCTGTACACCAGTGATATGGTCATCTAGCTAAAACAATCAATCAAACCGGGCACAAATGTAGAAACATTAACCAACTGGCAGTTGCAATAATATTAAACAGACTTTAAAAGTCAAATCGTCAGACAAGTTTCGGTGAAATAAATTTATTAGACGACTCTGATCCATCAGAATTCTTGCATCCTATTGTTAAATCAACATTATCAGAAGGCAGCCGAGTGCAATTTATAAAAAGGAAGATCCTCCAGTTACAGAATTATATAAGCTGTTTTAATTTCTTACTGCAGAAGTGGAAGACGGACAAAAAAGTCTTGATTAAGTCAGAATATAAATAGAAACTAGAGTCAAGTCAGCAGTAGTGAAGTATTTCTGAGGAGAATTATCAGTCCAATATCATTTTTCCTGTAACGTTGGTAACATCTAACATGAGTAGGGACATATTCTGTGGCAAATTAAACCATATTACTTCTGAGTGTATCAAGGCTCTGAATATGACGCAATAAGAAAAAACAGAACCAATTAGACGTCATGGATTTCCGGAAATTCATTGGTTTAGAAGTAAAGTTGCAGATCTCTCAACTTCAGCTCAATAAAAGCATATTTGTATCATTACCCAAAACTGTGTATCAATTCAACAAGGAGTACTGTTAAAGACGCTAAAAGTGCTAGTGATGGGACTGAATGGTAAATCATTAATTGTTTGAATGATGCTATATCGAGCCCAGAATTGCAGAAAATTTACACTGTCAGGTCTTGAAAACCGCTACATATGAGTAACTTTTGAAGGTCATGTTAGCGATTTAGAAACAAGTAGTGTTGATGAATACAGTTTTGAGGGGGTATGATGCAGTAGTAGCAGAAAGCCTTATCATACCATCTGGACTGTGGGTTGCAGAATTTAAATTGCTGAACATTTATCTCACGGATGCCAAACTGTCAAATTCAAAAATACATTGTATTGTTCTTCTATGTTTCCGACTAGTTAATGTTATGCCAATTGCCATAAATGAAGACTGAGCCCCACAACAAACGTATTTAGAAGCCTTTGGTATTACAAATCCAGCGGAATAGATTTTAGCTACTGGAATTCCTAAATTCAATTGTTCAATTACAAGATGGAAGATACTTTGAGTATGTAAGATCTATTCCATAAAACGAGCTGATGTAAGTACAACTAAAAAAGTTATTAGAGGAATTTTTTTAATCCACCGGTTAGTATCCAAGGCGGAAAGTATCAAAATTTTGACGCTTTATTCTAGGTTAAAGATCTTTTTTTCAATGATATGTTAGAATTAATCCTTTCTATTTTTATAAGATTTAGGGAGAAACCTGTCGCTGAAATTTCGGATATTAAAAGTCTTTCGAACAATAGCTGTTAAGGAAGAATACCATAATTTCTAAAAGTTCCTGTGATTGAGCAAAGTTTATGCAAAAATAGAGCATTGTTACTGTCAGGTGATTTTTGGGATGAAGTGCAGTATGTTTATATTAGTTGTAGTTCTTATTCATCATCCCAAGAATACGAAAGTGGAAGACTAACCAGTGATTGCAGAGTTATTAAAAAATCATTATATGTAGATAATGCTGTTTTCTGTAAACATCGAGTAGGAGTATCATCACTTCAAATCCGAATCAGTGAGAATCTCTAATTTTCAAAATGTTTGATCCTTTTGCTTTTCTTCTTCTTCTTCAAAAATTCCGAAAATCCATTTTAAAAATTCTTGGAGTGGGATAAATAGTTGGATAAAGATGAGAGCAACAAATTTCAAAATTAGTACAAAGAAGTTTATTGTTTGGCTGTGATCCATATAAAAAATGGCATTCTATTCAACTGATAAAAAGATCTTTTTTTTGTGGTATGAGCGAGGAAGCATATGCTGCAAAAGTTTTCACAAACATGAGAAGATATAGAAGTAAATTTTGTGGCATTGCAATTCAGGCTGGCTTTATTGAACATCTCCAAATCAAAGAAACTAACAATTCCGCACTTAGAGTTGTGTCATTGGGATTAGACTAACTGTTTCTATACTTGAAGTTACTGAAAGATTAGTTGTTCATTATCGGACTGATTTTACCACTGCTCTTGCTCTGTTATTAAAAGACGAAGATTGGGGAACTATTTGGGTAATCCTGTTTACTAAATTAGAAGACAAAGTAATGCGGGAGCAGTGGTGTCGTGCTCCAGGTTTGCTCAATTTAGCAGATCTTTCTTCTTGTGGTTGTTTACCGAAGTTTAAAATAGTCGGAGACCTGTATGGTTCAAATAGGTCGAAAAATACTGTCCTGATTTTGAAGTTACTTATGACGAAGAAGATAAGGTATATGAAAAGAAGGTAAGAAAAACAAAATTGCGCGATCTGCTGTAGAAGTATTTCAATATACGTTGGTTCTCTAATTTTGAAGCTAATATTTATGTTTGTAAGTAGATTCTAAGATTTACCAATAATACAAAATTATCCAAACAATGAATCCATACCAATTATCTAACGAGATGAATTGATGGAAGATGAGCTGGAGCTTTTTGAGATCTAATTTGTTCATCAAGTTACCAGAATTGAAGACTTTGAATATAATTTTGTTAAGAAGGTAATGATAAAGTACCTTTCAGGGTTAACGTATGGAGAAAAAAGAACAATTTTAAATATCCTTATCTTGTTTTATCTGTTTGTTTAACATATTCCTGAAACTGCTGTCATACTGGTATCTAATTCATCCTAAACAAGTGAAGAAAAATTATGGAATCCTAAAGGGAAGAAAGACAGTTACTATTAATTGTAATTGTATTACATCAAGTAAACGTTTTAAAGTGAATCCAGCTGGAAATTGTTTTATCGGGACTTTTAATTCTATAAAGAATGTGTCATTTACTCACTATAGACATGGTCATTGACAAAAACGTCAGCTCAAACGTTACGAACAGCACAACATACCGTGGAAAAAGCAATGTTAGGCATTAGTCTCAGAGATTACATAACAAAGCCATATGAGAAAATACAAAAGTGGAGGAGGTCATGCTAAGAGTAGCAAAATTGAAATGGGCTGAACACGTCATAAAAATGGACAAAAAGAATAACAGGAGGATTAGATGGGAAGATGACTTAAAAAAAAGGAGAGATATCACTATAATTTTAATAATAATAGGACTAATTTTTTGGGGGCTCAAAATACATTACCTAAATTGGAAGGAGCAATCCTATAAGTGAAGAAAATCAATGGGACTTTTAGTTCACTTTGCTGTCTATGGGGAGTTGGCTGGTGAGAGACACTATTACTAAGGAATTCTTATGAAAAATCCTGATACCGTAATGCTTACGTTTAAAGAATTAATTGTTTGGTCTGTGTTGCTCGGATAATGGGCTATTCCGCAGAAAATAAAAAGTTTCTGAAAATGATAAGTTTTAAAAATACATAAGTAACTACGTCATTTGGTATTAATTAAACAAAAAAAGTCAGTATTATTTAGGTAATTAAAATATAAGTTAAATTTGGCTAATTATATAATAGAATAAGAATGTGTAATATTGATTGCATCCGTTTGCCTCCTTTTGTATTACTGTTTTTTCCTTTTTCTATTGATGGAGCGCATGGTCCCCATTCCTAGTATTGATTTTTAATTTTTTTTGTTGAAAATTCTAATTCTATCGGAAAAATGAAAACATGTTTGTTTCCTATCTTTTATACTATATACTATATAATGCAAACATTTTACTTTTTAGGTGCTGTAGTTCATTAACAATTGTCCCTTAACTACACTGATTGAGAATTTGAATTTTAGACCATTAACATCAGCCATTTTATGCGAGATCAGAACATAATCTAATTTGAGTATTTAAAATGGAGGTGTAGAAAGATCCAAAATCTACAACAGGCTTTAAAACAATACTTTTGTGGTAAACCAAAGATTGATATGTGGTTTTCATGGAGAATGATCGTAGGAAGAAGGTTGAGTAGAAATTGGGAAAATTGTTGAATTAATTTGGGTACAGGATAATGAGATCCGAGTAGCCAAACTTTATACAGCAAAAGGAATCCTTGTCCGTCCACTTCAACGCTTACATCCAATGGAAGTTAAGTCATCACCATTACGAACATGAAATCAGTGGAATCAGAATCGAGAAAAGCACAAACAACAAGAGTGAGATTGTAAAGAAATGTAAAATTCACAGGATTTATTTTTTATCACATTTAGAATTCTTTTCCTTCTTAGGCAATCAAAAAATTTTGGGTTTTATCATATGTTTTTTCATCATTACTTTAATAGCAGAATACATATAGTAATAAAACTGTCAAAATCCCGCTCATTTTAAATAACTGTCCGTTATTGGCCGGTTTAAAAACGTGCGGGTATTTTAGTAGTAAGGTACATACTGACCCATTTTTAGGCATTCGTGTGTTAGTGCTGCGGCTAACGTGTTGCGGTTAGAAGTGGCGATATAATTTGTATCTCACTATTAATGATAGTGTGTATTGTAAAAGTCAGTTGTTAAATCTTGATTCATCTGTTTAACGCAAAGGGGTAAATATAAAATATGTTATAAATGCTACATTGTAAACCTGGCTTCGGCGCATATCTTTCTGCATTTTTAGGGGCGGTTTAGGGGTGTGTCATGATGATTTATTACTATATCTATTCGCCGAATGTACAATAGGACTGGTTATTCAATGACACCTAGTTCTAAATAGAAGTAGTGTTTGCTTATTACAGTATGATTGAATTATTTTTGATGAAATGAATACAACTAAGGAAAGGCTCATGGGGAATTGCAAACGCTACTTCACCTTAACAAAGGTCTTTTTGTGATTACAATTAATTTATATAGGTTTCGTTTTAACAAGATGATACGACGTAATGCACAGCCAATAAAACTATAATTTTATTGGGCTGAGAGTTTAAAGTCAAGATTATTTCATGCGATAATATTAATTTGATGCTTCCGTTTTATTTTTTAGGGGGGGAGGTTGCGTGCAACGCTAATGTATTCTAACAATCTGTAAAGCGACTATAGCCATACAAAATGAATACAAAAGGAATTGTGGTTTTTATTTGGTCGATATTGTATGTAATTGTAATTGATCATGCTGTACTAAAAAAGAATAATTGGATAGAAAGAATAACACTAATGATGAACCCTGTGGAGTCAGCATCTTGGATGAATTTGAAATGTTTAACATAATTTTGGAACTGGATGTACCCAATGAATGATAATTGACTTTGTATTACGATAGATGTCTTTGAGTAATATTTATTTGAAGGTATAAAAAAACAACGTGTACCATTTAATTATGAGCTGTGGGCATAAATGGTAGGCCGGTAGTCACTGAATAAAAAATAATCTGGGCTTGGTGCTCTTTATTGTAAAATTTTGATGTTTGCTAATTCAGAAACGTTATCAGGGATGCAAAATTGTGGAAATAATTTGGATCCTGTCTAGCCCTTAATAAACGGGAACATAATTCGGCATTTTTTTAAAACCAAAAATAAATTTATTATCATTTGTAGTCAATTAAGAAAAATTATCTCGTGGGATTCAATTTTTTTGCTGTATTTTTGAGATTAACATGTTTCCGTATTATTTATATGTTCTAGTAGAAGAGTGATTGAATATGTGCTTATTTTTTTTAATTATGTTGTATAATGAAATAAATTCTATTATAAATTTTGGTGGGCTGCTTTAAACAAAACAACTAAAGAAGTGTTACCAAGACGATTACCAGTAATGCCTATTATGATGCGCATATCATTTTATTTTATTGTTCTGCATTTAAAACAATTGAACATTATACTTTTAAAGAAATAAATCGAATATACTTTTTATATGAAGAAATCTATTTAAAATGTATAATCAGTGGAATCCACTGTTTAACACTATTTAATTTTCTCTTCTTTCTTTATTCTTTCCCATTTTGCCTTATGGAGTTTGGTTTTGTATTCTGATCGATTGTTAGCTGGTCTTTTTAGTTCTTGTTCTGATTTTCCTCTCTTCTTTTTAATTTTGTATATGTAGTCTAGCCATTGCGTCCGTGGTCGTTCTTTCCTTTCTTTCCCTCCGGTCTTGCCTCCATAACTTGCTTTGCCACTCTCATGTCATTCATGCAGAATACGTGTCCAAATCATTTAAGTTGTTTTTGTTCTAGTGGTGTTACCTCTACTGATTCTCTTATCTAATTCTATCGAATCTAGTGTTACCTGCTATCTTCCCGAGGTAATGCATTTCTATTGCCTGTATTTTAATTTAATTTTTCTTGTTAAGTACCCGGCTTTCGGATTCGTATTTGTAATTTAGTCTTGGTTCCCACTTCTCTTGTCGCGATTAGGGTATCTTTTAGTTGGTAGTATACGTGGTTCGTCTTTGTTATTCTATTGTTTATTTTATTGTCTATTTTTGCATGTTTACTAATTATTATACTTAGATATTTAAATCAATCTACCCATTCTATTTCTTTTTTGTTGCAATATATCTTTGCATCTTCTTGGTTTCCTTCCTGATTTTGCTTTGTTATTATCATTGTTTTGCTTTTTTCTTCATTTATTCCCTTTTCTCTAATCAGATTATTTCATATATTTATTGCTTCCTGTAATTTTCTTCTTGCATCCCCCACCAACACGATATGCGTATACTAATGACTGGGCTTTTACTGGTCTCATCCTCCAGTTTCCAATGTTGGTGATTTATAATTATTATAAATAGTAGTGTACTCAGACTGTTTCCTTGCTTTATACCTCTCTCTAGGTTAAACGTTTCAGAAGTTCGTCCGTTTAAACGTACTTGTGTCTTAACATTTTCGAATATTCTTTTATAGCTTTATATAGTCCTCTCGGAATTTCCAATTCTTGTAGCGCTTTCCATATGGTATTTCTGGAGACTCTATCAAACGCTGCAGTTAGATTTACGAATGCTAGATATATATGTCTATTTACTTCTAGAAATTTATCTATTGTAGTGCTAACGCTTAAGAGGTAGTTAATGACATTACAATTTCGTCTGTCATCACGAAAACTCAGAAACTAAAACTCTGATCAAATATGGCATTTTTTTCATCATGTTAGTTAAAGCTTTCGGTAGTTACAAATTTGGGTTTACACCCTTCTCATTACATATAGGTATATGGTCCTGTTTTTTCTGAAAGATGCTTGTTCTTCCTTTAGTCTTTCTTCTATTTCATCCATTATTTGTTTTCTAGAATTCTTGTATATATTTTTAGAGCCACTGATGAAAGACATATTGCTCTGTAGTTATTAGGGTCTGTGTTTTTCTATTTTTATGAATCGGAATTATTATGTTAAATTGTTATTCTTCTGGTACAGCTTGCTCTGTTTATGCCTGTTGATATAGTATATGTAGCCAATTAATTAATTCTTTCTTTTCATATTTTATTAATCTGGAAGTGATTTCATCTTTTCAAGCCGCCTTTTCTACTTTTACTTTTTGAATTGCATTCTTTACTTTTGTTATCGTTATGGAATTAGTTTTGTCTTCTTCTTCTACTCTCTCATTTATATCTCTTATGGGATCTTCCTCTTCTTGCTGTTTTCTCTTTAACTTTGTTTTGTAGAATACTTTCCAAGGATTTTATCTTTAGTTTGTATTTCGTTGTTTTCATACTTGATATTTTGGATTTTCCTCTTAGGCCTTTAATAGTTTGCCAGAATTTTCTATTATTATGTTTAAAATTGTCTTCTAGTTTGTTTCCGAATTCCTGCCATGTACGTTTGGTTTGTACATATTGTTTTGCTCGGTTCCTCTTCCTTATGTAATCTTTTCCATCTTCCTCTGTTTTCTTTCTTATGTAATTACTCCAATTTTTTTTTCACTTTTATTTTGACTTCGTCATTCCACCATCTTGTTTGTATCTTATTACCTTTTTTCATTCCACATACCTTGTTCTGCTGTGCTGAGGAGTACTTCTTTTAGGATTTCCCATCTTCTATTTAAGTCCCATTCTTGTGCCAATTGTTCTACTTCTTCTTTTCTTGTTATTAATTTTTGTGTAACCATATCTTCGTATTGTTATCTTCTTTCAGGGGTTTTCAGTTGTTCAATATGGATCTGTTTATACATACTATTAAAGCGCCAAGTGAATCGGAGAAGCAACCGATTTAATGTTTGAGGGCTTTTTAGATTCGTTTTGAAGAAACGGCGTGCGAGTTATAGTTTTTATACGATCTGAATTAACCATGATCAGATAATAACAGAAAAAAGGTGATCTTTTACCGAAAATGGTATTGCCAGGGAAGCGCGCGCAAAATGGCGCTAAGCGCTTGACATCTGTTCGATGTTAATTTTATTTGCAACATTTTAATCAAAACAACATGCACTATCGTGTCACTTTCCGGCTAAAAAAATGAGTGATGCGTGAAATTCATTAAGTTAATAAATTGTTTGACTAAATAGTGCGCAATTTGCGTCATATCGTGTTTCTTGAATATCTTATTCTTCGTTCTTTTATATGGTTTTCATCTCCAGTATGATATTAGTAGTCTATGATTCGTGTCTAATTTGGCTCCTCTAATGACCTTCACATCCATTTTGTTAGATTTTATTTCTCTAGAGTACACTATGTAGTAAATTGTGCTCTTTACATCTCTTGTTGCTGCTTCAAATGTAATTTGGTGAATTTTCTTATGTTCGAACAGAGTATTTTCTATAACTAATTGATTGTTACTACAAAATTCTATCATGCCATCTTCGTTGTCGTTTTTTGTCATTTCCACACTAAATTGTCCCATTGTTCCTAGTCCTTCTGTAGTATCATTTCCGATTTTTGCATTCAAATTTCTTGTGATTATTATTTGGTTAGTTATTCGACGGACCTTGCTTAGGATTGTTTGCAATTCTTTGTAGAATGCTTCCTTATCTTCGACATATGTATCTTCTATAGGCGCGTATAGCTGAATAATTTCAACCTTTCCCTTTATTTTCGTTATTACATACATTAATCTGGAATTGATACTTTCCCACTGTGCATATTTGGTTCTACTCTAGAGTATCTTAAGGATTCAAAGCTGCCACCATTCGTGGTACGCACCTGGAAGACACTTTTTGCATTTTCAGATCTTTATGCAAGATTGTGCACAGACCCCACGGAAATGCCAACTCTGGAGGCTCTGTGTTCCGCACTCATTTGGCAATCTTCCAAAACAAGTTTCTCCACTCGCTTGATCATGTCGTCAGACTGGGTTGGTTTGTTGTCACACGACGTTTTGCCTTCTTTGAATTGTTGCACCCACAAACGCACATTAGACACACATGTCTCACTCGACTGGCGATCACACTACGCAAATGGAGAAAACGAATGATTACACGCTCATTTTTAATAAAAACATCGCCATTTTATGTATCAAAAATAGTCGTCACTCTCGCCGCTGTCGCTCGAGTCTTGTGTGCCGTGAAGTGGTGCCATCTCTATCACGCATTCACAAAGAGTGCGCGCGTATTTTGAAATAAACTGGGTGTTTCTATCTGTTCTCAGCCCTGAGAAAAAAATCGGAGGTGTTATAACTTGAATGCACCTCGTATTTACAAATGAAGCTAATTATCACCAGAATTCTGGAATGCACATAATTCGCCAATAAGGGTCGCATACCCAGCCAATGCATGCAATGAATATGGGAAATAGCATGTAATATAGTTAACCTTAGTCAAATTAATAATAGCATTTCTAAAATCAGCAAACAAATATTAAACTCTCACGTGTCATTACTAACAATATAAAAATAATATGAATAACACACTGAGTTTTAATAGTAATGTTGATATTGAAGAAAATTTTGTCCGAGTAATACTGTCCTCATTAATAATGGATACGAAGAGTTAACATTAGAGGACAATATGGAACAAAATAAAGGGACGAATAATAACGTTGAACCTAAACCATCGTCTACATCGTATTATGAGTTAAAAACAACAAAACCGATTGAATGAAGTGCTATAAAGCTTAACCAAAGACAGCTATATTTAGAAAGCAGTGCCGTCATTAAGGTCTTAAAAGTGCATAACGCCGAATTTACACGTTTAAACCCAAGAAAGATAAAAATCTGCATCCAATGTCAAACATTTGTTAATTGTTAAAAGAAGAATTAGAAAAATTTGGGCATACTAATTAATAAATGAAATATTAAACACCATGTAGCAAAAACCTATGTTTTTATGAAAAGAAAGAAATATGTCAAATTGGTTCAAAATTGTGTTAATCTTGTCGACGCTTCTTGTGGACAAAGACAAGCTACTGAAGATGACTCCACAATGTCTTCTGGTCGATTACAAGCTCTTTAGTCAAGTCTCGAGTGCTTGAAGACAGTTTGGTATCCAAAGCGGCTTGCAACTATCCTCCACCTAAAATAGATGGCCGACAAGACCGAAGTCGCTAGAATTAAACGGTTTGTACCATCTTGTTATGGTTTTGTAATTCACTGTTCCTTTGTCTTTAGCATCACAATTCTATTTTCAGTCTCTCTCGATGAAAGTTGTCACTTCCGGTAATGATGTATCAACATTCGAAGTCCAGCTTTGTCTATCTAGAATGAAAAAAGAAGCTACCTGGAATATTATAAACACAAAACAATAACAGCAATTGCACAAAAATTGAATTTTTCACAAGTATGGCAGCACTTTCTCCTCATTTTATCATAATAACTATATGCACACAAATGCAACAAAAACTTTATACATAACATATTTTAAAAGTTGTAAATAACACGACAAGACTATTAATCGTTAGCCTAGTGTGTATATTTGGCTTGCATCCGCGTTTCGTAGAAACTTTTTACCACTTTCTCAGATATAGTATTGCACGTATGTGAAACGCTTAGTTCGTAGAGTAGTTGGTTCTTGTGAATAAACCAAGGCGCATCGTTTTCGACGTAGTGCACCAAACTTGAAAGGCGTATAAGATTAGGGGGCGTAGTAGGGTTGTATACATAAGATGGCGCACTTGGGTTTCAGCGATGACTTGCGGTTCATTAGAGGGTATAGCTGACGCATTCTGTTGTTGACCTGGAGGAGTTTATTGTTTACGTCGAAGCTTAATCGTGTGTCTAGGTGAACTTTTAGTATTTTACCGCGTGATCCCTGGAGTTCTATGGTATAGATTTACCATCAATTTTGATGTTGGGTGTGGTAGTTATTTTACTTTGACATTTAGTGGGGTTAGGTCGAATACTCCAGGTTTTAAGCCACTTGCTAATTTATATCCGTGGCGAGTTTTAGCTGTTGCATTGCTTTGTGTAAGTTCGTGTTTTACGCCCGCAAACCTGGCCATAGTAGCTGTGCTTGTTGGTATATCTGATGTATAAATATTGAATAGCAGTTCAAGGGTGCTTTTTTGGGGGATTCCAACGTGTATTGCTTTGCTGTCGGATATGTATGAGTTAAGCGAAGATTTTATCTTCCAAGAATGAGAAAATTGTCACTTGCAGGTAACTTGGTATACTGATGTCAATAATTTTTTTTTAAACCTTCAATCCATACCTTGTCGAAGGCCTGTGCAATGTCGATGAATATGATTGTAGTATAGTATTTCAATTATTTCGCTGATTCTTTAAAGCTGGTGACACGTAGAATGTCTTTTCTTAAGCCAAATTAAAATATTGGTAATATGTTTGGGGTTTCTACAAGATTTGATAATCGAACATGAATAATTTTTTCGAGAATTTTTTTGTTTTTCCTGATTTTGCAAAAATGAGAATGTCAATATGTTTCTCATTCCGTGAAAAGTAGTCAATTCTAAGGTATGCATTAAATATTGATGCTAAGTATGCTATACATTTTTTGCTTTGGTATTGCAAAACAATGTTAGTTATAAGGTAGGGTTGATATTTTCAGTGATAACTGGCTGACTTGCGCTCAATGTGGTTTAATACGTAAAGTGCATGTGTAGTGTCACAAATGCTTGCTGGTGTGAAGACGTGTTCGAGGTAATTAGCGAAAGCTTGCGAATTTTTGCTATGGGTGTAAAGGATATCGGTTCCCATTTGATACGGTTGATATGGTGGTTTTACACATGCCAGAATCGCCGGGGCCGATATCCAGCAATATGCTTCCGGTATGACTAAATTCTGAGCTCATCTAGCTCTTTTTTAAGTTGATGGGTGAGGATGTTTAGAAGTCTTTTTACCTTGGGATTTCTGGTTATTTACCATAGTCGCCTAGTTTGACTTTTTTTATAAGTTTTAATGTGTAACTGGGTTGGTAATTACGATTAGTATGTATGATGTTTTGAGGAGTTGAGATAGATGTTTTGACAACATTCGTAATTGACATGGTCATGCTAGAAACGGCAGTATTTAGTTCCGCAGGGTTTTCGCATTTAAACGGTTTTTGTACGTTGGAGTTTAGTTTCTTTTGGAAGATGTTTCAGTTGATTCGCCCATTGATAAGTCTTTGATCATGTCTGGTTTTTCAAGATACTTATATATTTTTTTAAATTGTTAACAGTTTTTCACATTTATAATACAAAAACAAAATGTTCGAAAAAATTTGTTTTCGTTTTTTAACTCGTTTTCATACGTTGTCTTGAAACCCGTTATATTACGGGGGAGATCCATTAAATATTTAAGTATGTTAATGAAATGGTTATAAATGTCACAATCTTGAAATTAAGGTAACAAACTATATATGTTTGGAAAGCTCAAAAAATAAACAATTTTTTGGTGACAGCCAACTACGGTTCCTATTAAAAAAAAAATAAAAATTTGTCTCATAGCTCAAAACTCTTGAGGTAAAAAAATAATTTTATTATCTGCGTCAAAAATGTTCTTACAGTTTTGAAAATTCTTAAACAACGAAGTTATGGCACTATAAAAATCGATTAAAAATGACTTTTTTTCCAACACGGTTAGAGATATCGGAATATGGTTTGCGCCAATCGATTTCTTTTTAAAAACGGACCCGTGAATGCGTAACTAGTTTTTTTCTAATTCTTATGGAAATAGGTGTAACCTCCAAATCTCATTGAATCTGCGACACCCTTTACATGGTCAGAGTTTAGTACCGTTATTACATCTGCATTTATCTGTTTTGAGAAATTTTTTTGAAGCACAGTATCTAGTATGTCAGGCTGGTGGTCGTCCAGATAGGGATAATGTGTATATTTGTTCGGAGGCATAATTTTAAAGGCATTAGTTGACCTGGATCGACAGCCTCACATTCTGTGTTTACAGTTGATATGTCCAATTACTAATATTTGGCCAGTTGTATTCAATAAGGTTTCTATATAATTTTATTGAGTTTTCTATTTGGTTACCTGTATGCGCTAAAGATGGTAAGATGGCTTAGGTCATGTAGCCTCACTTTGATTTCACTTGTTTCTAAAGTAGTATTTAGTACATCGGAGGTACTTGCATGTTTTAATTTCTTCTTAATGATACTAGCTACTTCTCCTGAAGTTATTCTGTCTTTTTGATATACGTTGTATCTTGGTATTTTAAAGTTGTCATTGTATTACAGGTGTGTTTTAATAATGCAGGCTATATCAACAATGTACCTGGTTAAAAATGCGATAAATATGGATGGTTGATTTAAGATACCATTTGAAATCCAATTTAGGATTGTTAACTTTTCATTTGCTCTTCTGGTATTAGGATCCATTTTATAATATGGGTAATAAGGGGGTTGTAAAAAACGATTTAATTTTTGGCAGAAAGGATGTTAATATATATAATAATTTTGGTAATATGTGAGAATTGAGGGTATTCGGCTGAGGTTGAGGGGATGGTGTTGATGTGTGAGCTATTTGTTAGTTTACTGGCGTATGCTTGCATTGGGTTGATGCGAGAACTATTTGTGATTTTCCTATTTTTCATGTATTTTTGTTAAAGTTCAACATTGCATTGACTGTAACCACAGTAGCTCGCCGCGTGATTGCCGTTGCAATTCACACCAGTTGGTCTAATTTTGGGCTGCTTGGTGCATTCACTGTGGTTGTGATTGCCAGCGCATTTAACACATCTTGGTGTGAGGGCATAGTAATTTTTTGGCTATACTCTAAGTATACTAACTGTGATACCTTTAAAACATTTAGACGAATCACTTAACTTCGAAATAGCCCTGAAATCTAAAAAAAGACATAGATCATTAAGACAACAAGAGCCTTGACAAGCAATTTCGGACTCATATGCAATACAAATTAAAGAAGTACCATATATCCAGTAATAGTAAAGAAATTTAGAGAAACGCAAATGACGTAAGAGGTGGCAAATAACACAATCTGCAGAAGTTTAATAAGGCAATACATGACCTTAAACTTTAGGCTACTGGAAATAGAACGAGCTATTTTAACTGAAATAAAGGAAAAGAAAGCACCAGGTTGAGATCCAATTACTTATAAACTATCCCACAAATGGCAAATTACCCCAAAACGTCTAAAAAATGTAAAATTAGTTACAAACTCATACTCAAATTAAAATATTTTTTTATTCAAATGAAAGTGGTGCAGAAATAAACGAGAATGGTGTAAAACCATAAATGAAACTTTCGACAGCGGTGTGGCGAATTAGCGAGAGGTGAAATAAACTAATGTTCCTTATGATGTCTGCTTTCGAATGAGGTATCACATGACATGTTATGTGATGGAAAAAAGTTTGACCTCACCGTTGATCTCTTGACCTTTGGCCGATTTGGCTGAAATTCAATAGCGAAGAAGGTATATGTATGCCAAGTTTGAAGTGAATCCGATGATTATAACGGAAGTTATCGTGTCTCCAGACAGACACCATGTTAAAATCATTAACTTTCGCCTATAGTGTTCCGCTGTCGAAAGTTAATAACTAGTTATTGCAAAGCCGAAAAAATATATATACAATGTAACGTGGCGTATATTCCATAAGTCTATCACCGGTACTATTTAGGCCACTTGAAAAATTACTAAAACGATTCAGAATAATACTGGAAAAACGAAAACTCATACCTAATCAGTTCAGATTTAGAAACCATCACAATGCAACAGAACAAGTACATAGAATTGTTAATAAAATAAATAAAAAATATTTAATTTCAATATGTTGTATTTCCATATTCTTGTTAATTTTTTCGTAGCCGTTCTAGTCATTTCACATCTGTTCCTCATTTCTTTTTCTTTTGAAAAGTCATTTGTTTTTAGTGATCCCAGGTATGTTGTATTGTGTACTACTTTGTAATTGTATCTTGTTGCATAAGGTGTATAGCTCTTCAATTTCTATTTGACCCGCTGCTTCGATTACCTCAGCTGTTATTGCATCTAGGTCAGGTGCTTTCCCTGGTCTCTGTTTGTTTATTGCAGTATTGTTTCCATGTTTCTGTTATGTCGCGTATGTCTGTTTTTGTTTGCCCTTTTTGATCTTTGATCGTCCAGATTTTGGGTTTGAAATTGCGCGTTAAAAATTTTATTTTTCGAAAGAGGTCTGCAGTTTGATTTGTTATTGCATGGTTTTCGATTTCTTTACATATCTTAAAGTAGTAGTTGTTTTTGTCTTGTTTGCATGCTCTTTTTATTTCGCGGTTTAGTGTTTGCCAGTTGTTCTTGTCTTCGTCTCTATGTAATCCGGTTTTTGCTGTTTTTTTACGTTCTTCTATTAGCTTGAGCGTGTTGTCGGATATCCAATGTTTTCGTCTGGGTTACGCTTTGGTCATGTTTGTATTGGTTGCTTCCAATAGCCCGTAGTTAATATCGTGCCATATTGCTTCGGTGGATGAGTTTTAATTGATTGAAAAATTGATCTTTGTTCTCTATCCTTAAAACTTTCTTATGTTCTTGTTCAGTAGCATTTCTAACTTTAATACGTATCGTTCCTACTAGTAGTTGGTGGTCTGAGCCGCACATTGCACCTGGATATATTTTTGCGTTGATGCAGGAGTACCTCCATCTCCTGGGCTTTTCCATGTGTACAATCTTCTGATGTGATGATTAAATACAGTGTTCATAATAGTATAGCCGTTTCTCGTTGCGAATTCTAAGCGTTCTCCTCGGTCGTTCCTCTGTCCATTACCGAATTTACCTACTTTATGTCTAATGTGATCGTATTGTTTTGTTTCTCCTACCTTGGCGTTGAAATCGCCGCATATTATGGCGAGGTCTTTGTTAGGAATGCTTTGGATAGTTGCTTCGAGTTTTTCATATCTGTAGATTGTGCGGTAGGTGTGTATATCTGAATTATTTTTGTTTTGTGATTTGGTATTACGTTTTATCCGGATAATCCGGTCATTTCTTGCTTGGAAGTCTATTATGGTCTTTTGTAGTTTGTGGAGACTATTATGGCATAGTTGGCATAGATGGCATATCCGGCATAGTTGCTTGGTACGTCTCCACCTGAAAAGTATATGTAGTTGTTGCTCGTTTTGAAGTATCCACTTCTTGTCCAATGTGTCTCTGCGAGGCCTGCTATTTCAATTTTGTATTTCGATATTTCTTTTCTATAAGGGCTAGTTTTCTGGTGTCAGTTATTAAGCCTTGTAGGTTCGAAGTGTCTTCGCGTATTTCTTTTCTGAGTTGTATAGATGAAGATATATTAGTTCCAGTAGCATAGTTTTTACCCGTTACCTGGTTCCCTACAATGGTGTGGCTGGTAGCATACTTCTTACTGTTCAACCCGGACTTGGAGAAGCGCCTTTTGTCAGCCAGGTCGCATGAGGTTTTCCGAGGCAATTCTGTTTGTGACATCATGCGCAGTGGTTCTCATGGGAAGTAATGTAGTGGATTCCCGTGCCCTTTTGCATCGCAGTATTATGGCCGTGCCTAGAATATTTCTATATCGCCCATAATAATCTGTCAATAGGCCGTTTTGAAGTCTATCTTCTGACGCTCTACTTCAGTATTGATTACTGCTGCCCTCCATCAAGCCTGTAGGTTTGAGGAAGGTATTTTATTTCTCTCCTACTCTTCATATCTGAAGGGCGTTTCCCTATCCACCACCCGGGGAAGTATCCACTCTCTATGGGTTACAGGCTCCCCCGAGAGAGCTCATATAGATGTATGATATTCATCTGTAGGGTACTGATTAATTCTTATATCAAAATCTTACAAAACTGTCTACAATTTATAATTTAAAGTATTGTGGCTTGTACTAGCAGAAAGTCAACCGTCTATTTTTAAAAAATGAGGAACGTGGTTGTCTTACTGTAAGTTCCAAAACGTACTTCGGAGAACTGTGAAGTTTCACTACACCTAAAAATTGTTGGTACACAACGGCTGAAGTTTCAGTCTCTTTTCACAAAATAAGCACAGGCACAATATAAATCTGAGGAGAGTATCACAGAAGTATCGCACTTTGGAAGAAAAGTGTAATTGAATTATGACGGACAATGAGTTAAGACTGCAGAATTCCTTAATATTAATTAAAGGAACTTGATTATCATTAATGAATCTAGTGAAGAGTGTTTGTCATACAATTAATGTCACATATTAAATACTTGACGGCGTTCACATTAATCCCTTCTAATTAAATGATTTCTAAGTAAACTACCGCTGCTCTTTATTACATAGAAAAAGACCTTCAAGCACTCATTAAAACAAATAAAAAATTGTCCAAAGAAAGTTTTAAAAATATGTAACTATTTTAATGCGGAAGCAATTTGAAATCGTAATAAACACAAAATGTTAATTACAATTTAGGAGTTATTTTTTATTTTTAATAATACTTCCACTGAATTTTTATTGTACGTGAAGGTTAATGAATAACGTAAATAGCAATGTTGCATGAAATACCAAATATAAATGACTTTATAAATTTCAAATAATTATGAGTTGTCAGTATCTTACAAAATTTAATTATGTAAAAGGAAATTAATATATTTTTAGTATATTCTTAAAGATTTATAAATATCTTGTTCTTGATTTTATATCAAACTATAGGACAGTAATGGAATCACGCAACAAGCTTTTTAAATATTTTTATCCTTTGCTGTTTATTTTTTCACTATAGAATTTCGTAGCTTTTTTTATATAACTATGACTATATATTTATATATATTATATCTGGTTTGCATAATATTATAAAGGGAGTATAAATAAGTTTGACAAAAGATGGTTCCACCTGTAAGTTATGGTTGAAATTGTCAGATGTAAAACGTCATATCGTAAGGTTGGACATCTGGCAAAACCATAATCTTAAAATATTAGCAATTTTATATTAGCATCACAAATTTTTTTTGTGCGAAAATGTCGAGTTTTGGGCAGAATAAGCGTCATTTGCGGGAACTTCCGATTTACTTCTTTCATTTAAAGAAATCTGCAGCTGAGGCGCATAGATTGCTTGCAGAAGCATATGGCGAGGCTGTTTTAAGTGACAGAAGTTGTCATGAGTGGTTTCATAAGTTTAAGAACGGTTAGTTTTACGTCGAAGACAAAGAACGTAGCGGAACACTTAAATATACGAAGCGGCGGAATTGGAAGATTCCTGCCAAAGGCAAGGAAAACTTGCACTTACACTAAGAGTAACTTAACAAGAAACTTCGCACCGTTTAAAATCGTTGGGAATGATTCAAAAGCAAGGAAATTGGGTTCCATATGAACGGAAGCCGACAAACGTTGAACGCCGATTTTACACATGTGAAATGCATAAACGAAAGAGTTTTTTGCATCGTATAGTCACTGGTTATGAAAAATGGATCCACTACGATAACCCGAAGAAGAGAAAATCATGGGGACCACGTGGCCATGTTTCAACATCGACAGCCAAGCCGAATATTCATGAGAAAAAACTCACGTTGTATATTTGGTGGGATCAGCTTGGTGTCGTATATTATGAGATGCTCAAACCGAACGAAACCATTACTGGGTCTCTTTACCGAACACAATTGCTGAGATTGAGTTGAGCACTCAAGGAAAAACGCGCCCAGACACGACAAAATTATTCTCTTGCATGATAATGCTCGTCCACATGTTGCGGCGCCGTATTCACCAGACATTGCCCCTTCCAGTTATTACTTGTTTCGATCAATGGCACATGGCTTGTCTGAGCAGCATTTCACATCATATGAAGATACCAAAAATTGGGTCGATTAGTGGCTAGCCTCAAAAGATGAAGAGTTCTTCTGACACGGTATCCGTATGCTGCCAGAAAGATGGAAAAATACTTTGAATAAAACAAGATTTCGTTCTTTCAAAATAAATGCCTAATTTTTGATAAAAAACGGCGGAGACTTTAGAATTTTATTATTATTTTTTTCCATTTCATTCATTTTCTTTCTTGATGATCAACACATTTAATATAATTTAGTCTTCTAATTTCATTATAAAATAACAATCTTATTGGTCACTCTTGGCCATCTTACTCACTATCAATTCATTATTTCTTGTATTGACTATATCATTCACGTGTTTTATTCATCGTAGATAAGAATATTTTAGATATTCTATTACTTTATATATGTTTCTGTTTTCCTTTAAGTTTAAGAAGAAAAATTATTCAAATTAGGAGAAGATAACATTAACAGCACATATGTTTGAACGTATCCTACCAAAAGTAAAGATCATTTTTAACTATACGAATTAAGATAGGTAAATCACAAAAGTATGTATGTATGTATGTATGTATGTATGATATATATATATATATATATATATATATATATATATATATATATATATATATATATATATATATATATATATATGTATATATCTAAAGCTTGTAACTTAATTTTTAAATGTAATACCTACTATGATTTTGGTATGTCAGATAAAGAGATTATATTATGCAAAATTTGAAAGCTTTATTTTCTGTACAATGATGCTGAAATGGTTTATTTATAATAATTTATAAAAAGTTATAAGCAAAGACAACAGGTCGAATTGGCGCATACTTGTCAGACACCACACAGAGGGCCATAATGAAATGAAATTGTGTGTAAACAAAGCGTCAATATAGATTTAATCCTAGCTGGTATGTTGGCAATTAAATTTTACTCTATTTTTGAAAACCGTCGAATTTTTTGAATCACATTGAAGAGACCAGCAGGATCGGATGAACTTGAGAAGGAAATTAAAAGTTTAATAATTGAAATAAAATTCTGTCAGTGAAACCAAGAAACAAAACCACTTTTGAATTTTAAAGGCTTGTCTGGTATATCCCAGTGACCTTTGAAAAATATCTTAAAGATATTAAGGAAGTATTGTACAAGTTAACATCAAACAAATTTAATGTCTAAGATAGTAATGAATAAATCGAAGTTTAAGTAGTGAAAAAGAAACTAAACATAGATGTTTTCTATTAGGCGTACTGTATAATGTGTCCAATTATACGACATTAAATACTAATGGCTAATATTTTCTCATTGCATTTGTTAGCACACATTATATTTAAAAAATTAAGATAATTGGAGCTCAAGCTTTCACTATCCTATGAAAATTCTACCCAAAATTACTAAATTTCTCCAAATGTTCTTAAAATTAGGGTTTTTATATTAATTTGACGTTATAGTTTTTTTAATATTATTTTTTAATCAGTTTTAAATCCATTGAAAATCTTTCGGAGAAAAGATTTTTATATATGTTTGTATTACTATTTTTCCTGGAAGACGTTTAGTTCCAGTTATGCTTTTTTTTAAACTGAAATGAGAGCGTACGTTAGCGGTGCGAGTCGTGATTTTTAGCTGTGCCATTTTCCTCAAATATCTACAGATCAAAGAGTAAGATTAGTATAATTTGTTAATAATTAGGCATAAGTTAAATTTACAACCAGAAACAATGTTAAAAGTCAAGGCTCGACTGACCTACGGATCGACCGGCCGAACGATTAAGAATAATTTTAAATAAATAAGTAAAATAACCGAATTGTAATCCTAACATAAAAATACAGGGCCGGCTTACAAATTTTGTGCTGTTTAAAAAAAATGTTAAGAGAAAGAAAAGATGAAAGTATTCATAGAACTAAGATAAAATCTAAAAAGTTTGAATAACAGAGGAGAGAGAGTCGAACAAAAGCCGGATAGCATGAACGTAAAAATTAAAGAAATGAAAAAAATGAAAGAATCGAGCAAGAAAACAAATATCCTAAGAACAAATGGCAAAATTGGCTAAAAAATGGAAGTGCTTGAAAAAGGCAGTAGAAAGAAACATTTTATGGTACATGGAACAGAAGAAGAGAAGGAAGAAATTACAAAAGCGCTGGAGAATAAAATGTAAAAAGGATTTGAAAAATTAGAAGTATAAATAAAAGTAGTGGATGGGTAAGCGAAATTAATAGAATACGAGAAAGAAAAGAAAACAAAATCAGAACAATTTTCATGGAAATGAAAAATGGCAACGAGAGAACAGAAATTCTAAAAAGGCTAGTAGACTTAAGGGAACAAAAGTATACATAAATGAAGATTATAGCAAAGAAGTACAAGCGCAAAAAAAGAGCTCATAAAACATATGGAAGAAGCACGAAAAGGACGCCTTACAGCAAAGATTAATTACAACAAACTAATACTAAGCAACTGCCAGAGTGGGTGAGGTGCGGGCTGCGATGCGGACGGGCCCGAGTTCCATTTCCGGAGCTCTCTGATGCCTGGCTGGTGGCCAACTCAGTCACTATAAATAATTGAGTACCTGCGTTCACTCGAATAAGGGGTAATAACGGCGGTCGTCTAAGGCGCGGTGCTTGCCACATAGTCCCGTATCAGAGATGGTACCCGATCACCGGGAAAAGAAAACGAACATATGAGAGCCTTAACCTCTCAGTTTGCGGGCTACGGACCGATGGGACTAAAGCTTACTATTATTATATTATATTAATATAGTAAACAAAGAAAAATTGACTGTTGAAGATACAAGAAAATAGGAGAGTCAAGAGAACAAGAAACAAGAACGGAGAGTAGAACAAGAACAATCAGTGAAATGTCACCAGAAACAAAGAGAAATCTAGAAAATAACAAAAGAAATCGAAGAAACATCGACGACCGCAATTATTAGGGATATATATATATATATATATATATATATATATATATATATTACAACTTAGTTTACGGGCTCACCCCGTCTTTCATAGGGCTGGAAGTGAAAGTTTGTTTGGCGGGAGATGTGTTGGGATGGGGAAAGTTTGGAGGATTAAGGGTGTTGCGTAATTGGCGGTGCGGAGCAATAAGGGACTTCCACATGACAGGCAAACGCTGGCTGCCATCTCTTGTGTTGAGGCACTGTGTGCGTTTTTCTATTTCAATTGCCTCACGTACTATTCTGCTGGTGAAATGGGAAATGGGGGCAATGGTTTTAACCCCAGAGAAATTAATTTTGTGGCCTGTTTCTTTGTTGTGTTTGGCAAGTGCCGAACCATTATCGCCTTTCCGTACGGCCAGAGTGCTCATATATTCGGCTAGATATTTGCCGAATCGTTTGACCTATATAGGTCCTTTGGCAGTCTCCACAAGGTAATTTTATACACTCCTTGGGATTCATTGAGACAGTGATCCTTTGCTGAGCGAATAAGCCTAGATATTTGGTTATTGGTCGTAAAGACCGTGCGTATATTTTGCCGCATTAGTATGCGGCTTATTCTATCGGTGATGCCTCTGATGTAGGGTATGAATTTCTTTTTGTTGGTCAGGAGAGATTTGGGATTGAGAGTTAGTGTTTTTATTTATATTTTTGATTATATTAGCTAAGGATTTGTTGGAATATCCATTTTGCAGTAGAGTGGTGGTAATGGATTTGATCTCTGTTTGGCGATTTTTCGTATCGGAAAGTCTGAGGGATCTGATCTTTCACTTCCAGCACTATAAAATACCAAACAGATCACACGAAAGGTCAGTCTTACTCAAAGAATCGTAGCTCTCCTTGGGGAGTAGGCAGATTGAGACACCGAGTGAAGAGCTAAACTCTTGAAAATGGCATCAAAGCCAATGCCGAAACGTCGAGAATTTTCTCAAAACAGACGCGGTTCATTCCGTGAACTAAGTTGTTTAAACATAGTTAACCGCGGAAACCTATTCGAACATTATATATCCGAATATTATATATATATATATATATATATATATATATATATATGTGTGTGTGTGTGTGTGTGTGTGTGTGTGTGCGTGCGCGCGCGCATGTATAAAAATAATTTTTAATTTTCTTAGGTTATCCATATCTTGGTTTTGTGTTTTTAACTAAGTGCAAGATACGTTCGGAAACTAATAAGACTAATTTTCTTGGTCCACACATAAGGGTCTGAGGGCGGAGTCTTCGAGTCTAACGGTTAGTGAGGGATGTTAGGTAAACGGTCCGACCCAGCTCATTTGTCTTTGAGTCTTTACAAAGTACAGATCGTTTGCGAAGCAGGTAACTGTTTGAGATTTGCATCATTGGTCAAAATGAAGCATAGTGTCAATTGACGATCGCAATAATATTTTGCATTAAACCGAAAAAATTGTAACTGAGACGTTGTTATGATATAAAAAGACCACGGAAATGATGCCTTATTGAAAATACAAGTGTTTATGTGGCATAAATCAAAGAACGGAGAGCGGATGACCAAGGCGCAGAGTACCAATCAATGTCTGACACTTCGAACAATGTGACTAAGGTGAAAGTAGTTTTGGACTTTGACCGACTTCTGAGATTGGTAGCAAATTAATTGCACATGATTCACAATGGAATTGCAGAAGTTTGTGCCAAATTGGTTTCTAAGGTTTTGACGGACGAACAGAAGAAAAACCGTATGTTGGATTGTGGTGAGTTGAAATTTAGCTTGAAAGGTCACAATTCTAGGGACTGTTAAAAATCTACAGACTGCTGATACAAATGTAAAAGATGCTGAAGGATATCATTTTGAAGAATATTAAGTGTATGTAAACATATCTTTGATTAAACAAATTTTTGACTTATCCCATTATCTTCCGGGCGTACCTTTATACTGCGTTTGCTTTTTTTGGAGAGGGGGTTGTTTTTCTAAAGATTGTTCCGATGTTAAAAATTTGTTCTTTTCAATCCTAAATATTTTTAGGCATTAAACACACTTTTTGCTATTGTAATGTAATAGTCTATCTGAGATTATATTGGTTTTGTCTTTTTAATTGTTGGTTATTGTTTGCTTGCCTTGTCTTTTACATGTTTTATTTATATCGTAATTTTACCTACAATTTCGATAATATGACCATTGTAGAATTAGAATTTTTATTTGTCGCCTTTATATTTTAAGTTTTCGCGGTTTTCTTATAGATTTTAAGGTTTAAGTTTTTTATTGTGGTTTTATTTTCTATTATCCTCCATTATTTTCTAAAAATTGTGGTTTATTGGATTATCTTCTTTTTAAATAGTTTTTGTTCGTTCATATTTAATTGTTTTTACAATATTATTTTGCTTTCCTTTTAGCTTCTTTGCTTCTTTTGTGGGTTGTTTATTCTATTTTTTATTGTGTTCTTACCCACTTCTTTATCATTATTTGTACCGTTTGTATTTTTATTTTTTTGCGTTTCGTTTAGTTTCACATTTTGTTTTTCGATTTGCTTTATTTCTCTTTAATTTTATCTCAAATGAGTTTGTCTTTGTCACATAAGCTTTTAGGACATTGTTTCTTAATGAATTTTACTTTTCCGGGTTTTGTGTGATGATGACATAGTTAAGATATGTCATCATCATCATCTAAGGTATCCATTCATCGTCTGATATGAGTTTTTCCAAGTCTTCCAATTCTGTCTGTTTGTAGCTATTTGCATCCAATTATATTCTCAGTGCCTTTTAACGTTATATCGGTGTTGCGGCCTCCATTGGGTTATTTGTATAGTACAACGATTATCTTGTGATCTGCCCAATTCTATCTTAGCTTACCTTACATACTTCGGAGATCAGTTACTCTTGATCGTCGCCTTATCTCTGTATTTCGTATGCGATCTTTTAGGGTGATATTCAGTATTCTTCGTACTATTGATTTCTGAGCAATAAGTAATCTTTTTTAGCTTTGTATTTCTTTTTATTTATTCTTTGATATTTATTTGATTTCTATATTTTTCCTGAATTGTGTAAAATCATCTTTTCATTTATTTTTCGTCTTGATTTATTAATCGGAGATTGTTGTATTTTTGATTCTTCAATTCTTCTATTTTACTTTATTTACCAACATCACAAACGCTGTCATTTACGAAACTTCATGTACTTCATTATATTATTATATTTTAAGTAGTAGGAAGTTAAGAAAGTTAATGAATTAATGAATGTGGAGAGGCAGGCGTGTAAATAGCCGCTCTCGTGATGCGGTGTGAAAACGTAGTACGGCCCGTTTGGTACGTCAACCGAGAAGGCCCAAATCGTCCCTTAAACGGCCGTCGCGTAAGCGGATGGGGGCGGCTACCGATATCCACCAACGAATATTGCCAAATCGCTCACCTGAATCGGCTTCGGCTTCGGCTTCGTCGGCGATTCCAAGGTGGCCACCTCTGCGCTGCGGATCTGGTATCTGCGGGTAGCGAATGTTTCTTGCGGGGTGAAGACACGACCGAACTGGTCGCGCTGCGGATGGCGAATGTTTCTTGCGGGGTGAAGACACGACCAAATTGGCCGAGCTGCGATGCGTCAATGATTCTTGCGGGTGAAGACACGACCGAATTGGCCGAGCTGCGGTGCGTGCATGATGCCGGGCTTCGCGCCTGGCTTGGCGGCAGGTCTTTGCGGGCAATTTTCATTCGCCAGCACCTTTCATATCAAAAGGTGCCGCCGACGGCGTATGCAGACTTGTCGGCTGAGCAAAAGCCCATATGCCGTTTTGTGTGCGATGGCAAAACGTGCAGATATCAAAGGCTCGCATGCCGCCGCGATATAAAGCGGTTCAAGGGCGAAAAGGCCGCCACACCAGAATGAATGAACTTTCAAATTAGGATTTTTATGGAATTGAAGAAATAACACAATAATCCACAAGTTAAAAGTCTTTTATTTCAAATAAATACACATATTTTTGTTTTAAATGTATTAACTTCTATTTAAAAAGATAGTAATTTTGGTTTGTTTTTTGTGAATTAAAATTAATGATGATTTTGAATCTACATAACAATAAATTTGCGAAAATTGTATATATAACCTATGCATATTGAAGACTCTATCATAGTCATCAATTTAACAATTTTTGACTCTCTAACAGTTCATGGGTTTCTAAAAATTTGCTTAACATTTGGATCTAAACCGGATGTATAACAAGGAGAAGCTATCATACATCATCACTTGTACGTTTTCGGTTTTGAATAATTTGGTTTGGAATATAATAAAAAAGCGGCGAATTTAAAAAGTTTTCAAAGGAATATTTTGCATGTACACATCCACAGAATGATAATAAATTACAAAGATACGGATTTTTAACTATAAATATTATCGAACCCAATAAAACTGAATGTCTTGCAATATAACCAACAATTTTATTATATTACCTTTCAGAATGACCTTACTGGCTTTAACACAAAAAAAGTAGGAAAGAAATGATTATTGGCCCCATCTCATCATTATCAGGTTGTTTTACTCTGCCAGAAGAGACAGCTTTAGCGACTCCTTTGAGGATTCTCATAGACTCAGTATTATAAAATTAACCAGATGCTGTAGTCCATAGTGTTCAGGTTGGAAGAGTTTGGCAGAAATTCTTCAACGTTCATGAAATCAGGAGTTTTTCCTGCATCATCCTTTTGGCATTTGTACCGTGTGAGCAAATACATAATTTTACTGAAATGTCAAAATTTGGCCGCCAGAATGTTACTAAGCCCAAGGCAAGACAAACACTTAAAATATCGTCACGGTATTCATGCTGATTTATTTTGAGCCCTTCGGGCTCGAAAATAAGAGGAGTTTTATCTACAGAATAAATTCTGCTACATGTGATGAGAGATGATACATACTGACGATACATAATCATATTAGATGATCTTGATTGTTGACAAGACCACTTCCAATGTTTTTAGATTGTGGACTTGCTAAACTGTAAAAACTTTCTTGGCTGTAAAAAGGATGCAGGATAATTGGCCAGCAGGGATGCAACGTTCCAGTAGTCAACACCTTTTTCCAGTCGTATATTTTTGTTTGCAATTTTTGAAAGGTCTTTGATATCGAGCGGGTTGCTTGATTTATACCAATTCTTTTGCAATTTTTCTCAATGAAAGTATTGGATTCTGTTGCAGATAATATTGTAGAATCCATGGATTCCTTTTCTCCCTGGGCGATTTCCCTCGTGTCGAGTTGTTTAGGAATACCGAGAATGCGAATAATGTGACACTACTTTAAAAGAATTTCAAGATAGCATCTATTGGCCTTTTCATTGTAAATAAGTTATTAGAATGACAAAATTTGAACATTTATAGATTTATACAAAGTAAATAAAAATAAAAACAATTGTATCAAATTTCTTGTTACTACTATAAGTCGTATTAACCTGATTAAAAAAAAAATTCATATTCCATATACGTTTCAATGTAAACAATCTTAAAGCTTTATAAAGTCAAATTTCAGGTGTTGCCACATGGAAATTTTAAGCGCTTCAGTTACTTTATATTTATTCTTATCACTCCATAATTACAATTTATTTATCATAGAAAATAAGTGGTACATTTAAAAGAAATATTATTTTATCATTTCTACAGGACATCTGATACATAAACCTATTTTACATTTCTTGCAAGTTGTTCTCATTATAGAAGTGTATTTTTCTTTATTACACCTTTATTCTTATTATCTGGTATTTTAGTGAGCAAATAATTAATACCATAATATCTTAACTTATCCAAAACCCTCACAGATAAGGAACTTGTTGAAGAACGTGGTCCCCCAACCCCTTTTAATGATTTTCCATACTTACATAAGCCCGTACAATTTCTCGACGAAATTGTAGTTGAGGCATATTGTTAGACGTGCGTTTCAACATCCTTGCATTTTTTATACAAATATCTATTAGTCAAGACAAAATTGGTTAATGCCATTTTTTATTTCTAACATGTATGCGATGTTTTGCAACATTTTTATTCATCCTGTTCCGGTTAACCACATATTTATTATATTCGCCTAGAATGTATGGCCTTGATACTGAGTATTTTTTTCAAGAGTACTTTTTGGTGGAAATTGGATTGACACCGTGGCAATTTGATGCGATAGAGGCCAAAGAATCTATTCGTTTAACAACCATAACAGCATCTTTGCAAATTGCAGCTTTATATGACCCTCTACCAGCCTTACTCACTCCTTTATTAGAAGGTAGTACCTTGTTTTTGGGAATCCTATTTTCTTATATCACTTTTGTAGTACAGTATTTCCGCTCTCTCATGAAATGCAACAAATCTAAGCTGTAGAAGTATAGATGATATGGAAACAATTTCTTCTTCTCGAATAAAGAATTTATCATTGAAAGTAACGGAGCAGTAGCTTTTCCATTTTTTTTCATATACATTACTTTTAGTGATGCTTTTTCCTGGATATATGTTAAAATCTACAAGATATACAGATACAATATTCAAATATTATGTTTTATATCCAAATCTAATGTTTTTTTTCAGATAAATTGTTTGCATCCGTGCTTTCCGAAGTTTTTTACCATGCACTCGTCAAATGACAGTTGACGTTCCAGTATAAAATTTAGCAACAATTAGTTTTAATTTTATTTATTAGAAGCTTTAATTTCCACACTTTATTATGTAGGTTTGGAGGCTTATTAAAGCACTCTGAAAAAATTGTAAAATTTGTTCGAACTTATTTCTGCCCATACTGTTTTTCACCATATCATATGCCACATCTGTGTTTATATCCCAATAAAACCGCTTTTCCGGATAACACATTGTCTCCCTAACAATCAATACGGCTATAAAGGTTTTTATTTCTTCTGCTGTAATTGCAGGATTAGGACAGTTTATAAATTGGGCATCCTCTTTCGATGAAGATGTTATAAACTGAACAATGCCATCGAAAAATAATTGAAACAGTTGGATATGTGATATGGTAGCAAAATCTTTGTCACGAAGTACAGAAAATTCTTCACCACTCAAACTGACCTCGAAACTAAGTTTTGATAACATTATTTTCTTCTGTAGTGTTTTCCTTCGTCAGAAGATATCCCATAATTTCACCTTCTGTTGATAATCCATTTCTAATCCAATTGTCAATTTTAACTTTATCGTTCCCAGAGTCCTTATCGGTAAGAATCCCGTGAGGTGGAGTAATAACTATTGCTTGTATTGGATTAATGACATTATTTTTATCTCCATCTTCAAATATCACGTCCAATGTTTCAAGGCATTTGGAAATTTAATACTCATGTCGCTGAAATTGAATACAAAAAATGAAAATGGTGATATAATATGAAGTTAACCATGTATTTTGTTGCTGTATGGCAACACTAGGTTATTAAGGGATAAAGGCTTAGTAATTTATTGTTACCCTATATATATATATATATATATATATATATATATATATATATATATATATATATATATATATATATATATATTTGATACATTCCACAAAACTACATACTTTTTTATTTCTCAACATAATCTCCGTAAACGTTGAAACATTTAGTCAGCGTGACAGTAGTTTAAACATCCCTTCACGGTACTGCTGCTTGTCAAGTTGCTTGAAGTAGTCCACAACGGTGTCTTGCAATTCCTCCTGATCCGCAAAACGTTTCTCTGCCAAAAATTTCTTCAAAGGTCCGAGTAAATGAAAATCTAAGAGAGCTGAACCTGGACGATACGGGGGATGTTGCAGGACCCCCAATTCCGCTGTGTCAACCATAATTTGGTTTGATTTGATGTGTAGGTTTTGCACCATTGTGCAAAAATTTAATTCTACCACATAATCGTCCCTTCTAATAGGTACATGCAATTTCTAGAGAGTTTAGCAGCATCTGTCGCTGTTAATGGTTGTGTGCGGTTCGAGGAATTTACAAAGCAGTGTACAACTTTCACTATCCCATAACGCGGTGGCGATGGTTGTTTTAAATTTTAAAGGAAGCTGAACGTTTTCATATCATGGACTGACTGTTATTTCATCTCTAGCGTGAACTCACAAATCCAGGTTTGATGCTTTCAATAAAAGAATCCCCTTACTGTTGCTATCGGGTGAGATTTTTAAGTAAAACACTCATTCCATTAGTTTTTTGTTCGGGGTTTTGTTGCGGAAGATTAAGTCGTACATGATTTCATGAACACAACTCTTAGAAATGCCAGTCAGTTCAGCAATTTAACGATCTCTCCTAATCAAACGTTCGACAACTGTGAAGTTGTCATTTGTGCCTGCTTCTTTTCCGCATTATCATTCAGCTCCGTTCGTCAATTTTTAAATTTTTGCACCAAACGTCGATTTATATTCGGCTCAAAACATGCGGGCCATAAATGCTCTTTAATTTGCGACGAATTTCGTTCTGATTAAGTTCTCCGGCTTGCAAAAGTCTGATAACTCCACGCACCTCACATTTCGAATGCTCTGCGATTACACACGCCATGTTTGCTTGCTTCCCGAAAACTAAATAGAGTCTTGAATACAACAACGCTCCAGACAGCTACTACTACATATACGAATGTGTCTAGTTATGCATATGACGGCGATGTTGCGCATGCGCAGTTTGTGAACAGCCACCCGTACTTTTAAAATCGGACACCCCTCGTATCTTTGAAATTATTTTAATCAACAAGAACAAAAATATAGTAATAATCATTTAACAATAAATTAACTGTAAATTTATATCTTTCAGTGGGTAAATGATAACAATTATGCATTTGTCATTATGCAGATTAAGGTATTTTTACGATTGCAAAACAACCATACGCGTTATTATTTTCTTATTACATTTATAGCTATTATTAAAGTTAGGTATTCAATAAGATATAATTATTCTTTATAGCGTAAGGTTGTTTAAGTATTATATACATAAAGTGAGATCGATTTTTTGGCAACGAAGAACACATTTCCGCACGAGATAGAACAAAAGCTTTTATCTGTTCAATTATCAATATGGTACGATCCTTCGACCTTTGCGCCCGAGGGTAATCACGTAACAATTTATCCGCACGCCAGGAAACCTTCACTGCGCCTTTTTAAATTTCATCGTGGTTTGTAAAACACGACTAATGGGACTCCTAACTGTAGCGCAGCAGATCCTCATTACTTATAATTTTGCCTTGCAAAACTAAAACACTGTAACAGTACCATCCACTAATTAGCGGCGACATAATTGCGACACCGCTTCGTTTTCATCACGCGAAAAAGTGAACGATCTTTCAGAGGAGAAGTAGAAAATTAGGCGGCGTCCTATGCAGCACGCTCAGCAAGGATGTGAGGTGTAATTGCTCATATAAGCCGCTAATTAGCTTGGCGGCTGGGAGAACTCATTGCTAAATTATAAGTCTGTAGCTCTGTAAACACATCCTTTAGACAATAACGTTTTAGCGTTTTTGAATTGTAAAACAAGACGGCGTTAATTAAAGAAGCAAAGCTATTTATAAAAAGGAGCTTATCAGCGCTGGGGCTGTGTAAAATACCAAACGCGTGAATGTTGATATACACGTTGTGACTCAGCCGTACAACTCTGCAATTACTGATAAGAAGTTAAATGTTTTTCATTGTAGCTTTACTCATGTTGTTATCATTAAACGTAATGTAAAACTTTGACATTGTTCTAAAAATGTTTATGGTATATAAAAATATATATTTAAGTTTATTTATATTACTTTATGTTACTTACAATGTATTATTCATTTCATGCTTTAATTTCTAATATGTAAAGATTATTAAGGATCGAGTACAAATTTGATTTGAACGATACTCTGCATATATTAAAGATGATCCAAAGAAAATATTACGCACGACTTTAAGAGATTTTAACTAAGCTCAAAATATGGAGAGATGTTTAAAATATGTTTTGTAAAAGAATATGAAGGACATAAAAAATATAGAATATTAGAGTATGTAGATTATGCAAAGATTGAGATTTATAGCAAATAATCGTAATATAAAGGAGGTATATGAAAATATTTTTGTATTTATTAATTATTATTTATTAAAAATTAAAGAGAACAATTAAGAGAATTAGGAGAACAATCCAGAAACTTTAGAGAAGAAGGAAGAAGGAGGCTTTCGAGAGTTAAAAATAAGTACGTAAGAATAATCCAAAAATTTGAGAGTAATGTTTGCAGAACATTCTAAAGTTTTGAGCAAAGGATTAAAGATACCTGCGAATAAATACCCTGGAAGTTTTAAAGGAGAAGACTCCAAGGTTCGATGCCGTCCCCTGCGTTATTGAACCTCTACATCCGGAACATATCCACTGCGTCCTTCACGACAATAGGCCAGTATGCAGATAACACAGCGGTGGCGGTAGACTGGTCTTATTCTCCACGAAAACCCGACTTAATTGGCGACCAGACCTGGCCAGACTCAGAATCTTCGACTAGGAGAGCCTGGAAAGAAGAGGAATGGTAACTGGAAATGACTTTGGACCAAAAGCTCATGTGGAAATCTCAGGTTGATTACGCGGTAACGAAGGCGAGGCCCTTGGCCTCCTTTATCTTGGGGGACGGCTATCTTGTCGTAATAAGATGACCATTTATAAAACTATCATTTGTTTGACTGCTCTAAATCATATATCAACAGGCTTTAGGGGATCCAGAATCGAGACTAACCATTTTTGAAGCTCACAGGTTCGTCAACAACTTCATCCTAGATCGAGACGTCGGCGTGTCGACCATCCAGGAGTACATTTTCTAATGCACTAGACAGTTGTTTAAAGGCTTCTGTGATTATGAGCGGAACATTGACGCCCGCCAAAAGTGCCGAAGATTCTGATCCCTTCGTAAGGCGGTTTGGGGCGACCTAACGTAGGCCCACCTCCTTCAACATTAGGCCATCGAAAAAGATGAGGGTCAGGGATCTCTCAATTTCACCAACGAAGTAAATTCCAACGGAAATACAAGAAATAAAAAATCACTTTAGGGAAAAATCGCAAATGAATAGAGTAAAATAATTTACAAGTTTGATTTGAAAAGAGCAATTCAGAAGTTTCTACAGAGAACTTAAAGGAGAATATTCAGGTAAATAAAGGGAAATGTGAAAAAAATACAGTTTAAGAATGAAAATAAAAATAAGCCGCAAAAGTGATTCTAAAATTTTTTGTAGAAATGTTATAAGCGAACACATAAAGAACATTTTGGAAATCTAAGAGAAGCATTGAAAATAAACGAAGAATACTTTTGGGGTTTTAGAAGGGAGTTGGAGGAAAATATAATAAATTATTCGGGAAATTAAAAGGGAAGTTAGAGCAGTTATAGATAGAATAGGATAGAATCAGATGATTTGTTGATAAAGTCGCTGTACAGGTCATTGGCAATCAGAAGAAAGGATCTATGAGTGTTTGATGATCGGTGGTTACCACAGGAGCTGTAGCAAGCGTTGTAGTAGCGTTGCTGTTATTTTGCTAACGTATTTGCTAGTTTATTTGAAGCCTACGCGATACCAAATCAAAAGCCATCCACGTTTCACTGCTAAACGAAACACATCCAATTCTCGGGTAGCATGACAATTTTTTGCAAGGGACAGAGGAAATCGCACTTCTGGGAAAAGACGTTCTTAATGCGATAGTAGTCTAATAGGCAACCCCCGGAAATTAAATCTTCTTGGAAGGGTCGCAAGTGACCGTGACAGTGAACCAGGGCTTAAACATTCAGAGAATACTAAAAAAGATTCCGTTAACCTGCCTCAAGACTTCTAGAAGTTAAGCTATTTAAACATATGTGGAACGGTCAAAAGGGCAATTACAGGCGGATGTGGACAGTTGGACACGGTTTGTGTACCTAGAAACATAACGACTAATAGAAATAAATAAATTGCTTTAATGCGTTATGTAATCAGATTTTGTAAATACACAGGTTATGTGTACTATAATTAATTATTCAGTGGAAATAAACAATTAAATAACATACATTACAGTTAAAGTATGAAACATTGGCATTTTTATATATTTCTGAATGGTAATGATAATGCTCTAAAAGCACCGCATGGAAGCACGGCCATCGAATTGAGAGGTTAAGATTCTGATATGTTTTCTCTCTCTGCCCGCTCGTCGTGCACCATATCTGGTGCGGGGCAATGTGGCAAGAAGCATTGCGCTTTAGATGACCTCCATTATTACCCCTTGTTCAGATGAACACAGGTGCTCAATTATTTTTAGTGACTGAGTAGGTCACCAGTCAGGCATCAGGGACCTGCGGGAATGAAACCCGGGTCCGTCCGCACTGCAGCCGGCGCCTCAACACTGGACCTTGTTGGCGATTATATTCCTGAATACTGTCTATAAATTTGATAGGTACAAAATAACACATGTAAATTACTCATATTGGTATTGCATAGTACATTTGACCTATAAGCAGTTTTAATCATATATACTTTACATCACATGTGTAATGTTTCTAAGCATTAAGATGAATCACTTATTATTTATACTTTCGTAGAATCATCGCTTGATGATATATATGTTATAAAATTAGATATTTTGGTTAGCTCATTTATTGTTTCCTAAAAATGATCGCAGTGAAAAAACAAATATTGTTTTAACTCCAAACAAAAAGTAAGGAATGGAAATTGTAATAACATCGACATAACTAAAATCCAATAAGTAAATAAATGTAATTAAATGAATCCAAAAATGTCATTTGCTCCTCACAAATAATATTCGGGGATGTATTGTGGTAGGTTAAGGGAATCCAAAGGGCAATGCTATTGTAAACTCAAAAAAAAATATATAAAGCCCCAACTAAAAATGTAAGATCTAGATATACTAAACGAACCTATGGAAACGTAGTAGTTGAAATACAACATTTAAAGGAAAGTTGCAGGAAATGAACAAAAGAAAAAGATATTGAAAATATATAAAAACAAAATAGATACGTTAAAAAAATGAATGTCAGTGCTCAACAAGTGCGAAAGGAAAAAAAATTAATCATAAGAAATTTGCATGATCAGGCTTGATGTGATCGACTCTTGACAGACGCGGATGAATATCATTAAGCACATGTAAACAAACTGATTTTTGTTAATTGCTGCGTGAAGCAGGACGTCGTTGGAACTGTTGAAATATTCCTCAAACGAGCAGACGTTTGATTTGTTCTCCAATGGGATGAAGAAACTTATTCAGCATTAGCATGCATAAGGTAGGTGATAATTAAAGGCCGGATTTGTAGGCAAAATATTTTTATCTATTTAATTATAAGACTGTTAGGTGTTGGTCTGTATATTTTACATTTACATCATATATTATTTACATTGATACTTAATTGGATTATGTATTACTTCGCTGTTATGAGTTCTTGATTTTTTTTATCCATATTTTCTTGTCCTTTGCTATTGTTCTTACTTCACCCCAGCTTATTCCTCGATTTTACGCCACTAGTCTGACTTGTTCTTCCCATCTTTTTCGTGGGCGTCCCACTTTGTTTCTTCTTGTGTTCTCGCTTCGTATACTTGCTTTACTATTCGATCTTCCTTCATTCTATGTTGGTGTCCCAGCCAACTCAGTGGTCTTTCTTCTATTATTTTCTCTATGGGTTTATCTTCAACTCTTCCACTATTGCTGAGTTTCTTATCTTATCCTCTCTAGTAATCACTTGGGTTTTTCTTAAAAATCTCATCTCAGGGGCCTTGATACGACTTTTATTTTTGTTTGTTAAGATCCAGGATTCGCTTACATAGGTTAGAGAGGGTCTTATAACTTTTTTACATACCTGTGTCTTAGCTTCCTTTGGTATCTCTTTTTTTCCAAAAAATTAATTTCTAAGGGTGTTATACAGTCTCCCTACTTTTCCTATTCGCTCAGATATTTCTTTTTCTATTTTTTCGTTGTTTTCTATTATTATTCCCAGATAGTTATAACTTGTGACTTGTTCTAGTGTTTGTCCGTTTAATTTTATCTTGTGTTTCTTTTCTTCGTGGGCCATTATCATCGTCTTTGTCTTACTTATATTTATTTCCATGTTTATTCGTTTTAGTTCTTTTTGATATTCGTTTAGATTATGTTGGAGCTTTTTCTCTGATTCGGCCACTATCACCATATCGTCCGCGAATAACATTTCTTGGAATTGGTTTGGTTTCATCTTCCATGTTCCTATTTTCATATATGTGCGTTTTTCTTTACATTTCCTGATGGATTTATCTATTACAATTGAGAATAGTAGTGGGCTAAGCACACATCCTTGTTTCAAACCTATCTTTGCTGTGACTTCTTTTGATTCGTCGTTGTGAGTTCTTACTTTGTTTATATTGTTCTTGTATAATACCTTAACTATTTCTATCATTTCTTCTTCTATTCTCCTTTCCCTTAGGCATACCCATACATCATTTCTTCTTATCTTGTCGAAAGCCTTCTTCAGGTCTATGAAAACAATATGTATGTCCTTTCCTTTCCTTACTAATTATAGTATTTCCAGTTCCATTATCTATTTCTAATTATAGCATTTGGTAGAACTAATCTTTTTCTTCTTTTTTCACATTTTCATTAGGTCCATACGCTATTATTAAAGTGCATGTTTGTTTGTCCTCCTAATCAAGCTCTAATATTATCAGCTTGTAGGAAAAATAAAATATGACATTAGGCAAAAGTTGGAAGTTTTATTTATACAATTTTTATCATTTACACGTAAAAATAATGCGCTACTTTGTATTTTTCTAGGAGTCGCGTTGGCTCGGTGGTCAAGATAATCGTTCCTCTGCCATCGAGCCGGCGTGGGCAAGTTCAAGTCTCGCTCAACCCATGGGTGTATGTGATGTCATAGCTATAAGTGCATGTTAGTAGGCACAATAAGTCCTTGAGGCTGCAGTGCCAGTAACTGCGCTAAAAATGTATTTCTCTAAATTATTTTCTGTAAAATTTGTTCTTCTATCAGTCAAAATGTGTTTATGCTGTGAAAATGAACGTTCCACATCACAAGAAGTGATGGGCGCGTATTTAAAACAGGATACTTTTTTAGGGGGCAAGCTATCCATTATTCCTATATCCTCTCCCTCAAGGACATATTTATATTGTTAATTTTTTTCCAACCTGGTTTTTTTTCCCAGAACCATAACAAATTTCTGACGAATTTTTCTCCCTTGACTCCAGGAAAGTTCAATGGAGCTTGATTCACTAACTTTGTGCTCTCCGTGAGGGGTAGAGATGGATCTTCCAATTGCTTGATTAAACCTGGAAGATGGCTAAAATGGGCTCCAGTGTAGCCTAAATCAGCTGCTACAGAATCAGAAGAAAACGCAGCTTTGAGATCTTTCAGGATTAGGCCTATGTCTTTGTACCCCGATTCTTTGTTTTCCTCGTACAAGTGATCTAACACCTGTGAAGCAAATAAAAACAATTAAGGTTTCGAAATAGACATATCTAATATTTACTTAACGTTCGCTGCCAAGCCGATTTCGATGAACTGTTCCCACACGCCAAAAAAATTTCTCACTTTATTCTATAGAAATATAAAAATAAATATTTTTTTTATATTAGGAGAATTATTTCTATTGTTTTTTGTCAAAAAATTGAAAAAAAAATTTTCCCGAGTTATCTCGTGGTCGGGCATGTCTAAACATGTTGGTACCTTTAGCGCCAAGCCACGAGTATTCTCGTGGTGGTGTGATCGTGTTTATTCCTGTTCCCGGCACGTTATTGGCTCTCTAGCGCTTGACTGCAAGCGCTCACTGGAGTACATGTGAGCGCATATGCGTTAGTGAATTGTTTTTACCACCGTTCAGTGATACTAGACGATCGTTTTTGTAAAAAAATGGACCGAAAAAGAAAGTTGACTGATGCTGAACTTGCGCAATACGCCGAAATGGATGAGTCGGATTGGGATGAATTTCTTGGAAATAACAGTGACAACAGTGCAGAGAACGAATTATCAAGTGAATCCGAGTCTTCCAACCGTGACGAAAGTGAAGATGAAAGCCCACGGAGCTAAATTCAACAACGGATGTTGATGGTTGGTGCGACATAGAAGAGGAACCATCAGACTTTGGATTTGAGGTTAGAAATATTGGACTAAATTATAATGGTGAAGATTCCTTATCAGTAGAGTACCTGACAAATTTGTTCTTTTCTGAAGAATTTTCGAAGCTTTTAGTTGATCAGACAAATCTTTATGCCCAGCAAGAAATTTCAAAAAATGCTGTTACAAGATCGTCTAGATTGAATAAATGGGTAGATACTAATATAGATGAGATGCGTGTTTTCCTTGGGATAATTTTGAGCATGGGACCATGTGTATTACCATCCATTGAGCATTATTGGAGTAAAAATACTTTGTATAAAATGCCCTTATACTCATCTGTGATGAGCCGAAATAGATTCCAATTATTAATGCGCTTTTTGCATTTTTCCGATAATACCATACAAACAGAAGATCGGTTATATAAAATCAGACCAATTCTCGATCACTTCAACAACCTAATGCGTTACAACTATGTACCCGATCGTAACCTATGCATTGATGAATCCATGTTATTGTGGCGTGGAAGGCTATTCTTTAGGCAGTATATCAAAAACAAAAAACACAAATATGGAATAAAACTGTACGAATTATGCGAATCTAATGGAATGGTTTTGAAAATTAAAATATATTGCGGAAAAACAGAAACTGTTGTTCACAAAGATGGACACGCTGTCGAAGTAGTCTTGCACTTGATGGACGATTATTTAGATCAGGGTATAAGTTATACACAGACAATTTTACAATTCACTTGCACTTACGAATATTATGACAGCTAGAAAACCTATATTTGTGGCACTCTGCGTAGTAACCGCAAAGGAAATCCACAAAAAGTAGTGACAAAAAACTAAAAGGGAGAGTATATATGGCAAAGAAATGAATCTGCGGTTGTGTGTAAGTGGAAAGACAAGCGCGATGTCCTCTCAATATCAAACATGCATAAGGTGCAAATGGTCGATGTCAGTAACAGAAATGGAGAAATTGCAAAAAAACCAAATATAATCAAAGATTACAATGCTGGAATGTCAGGTATTGACCTATCAGATCAAATGCTAAGCTACTACAGCGGCTTGAGAAAAACCATAAGGTGGCCAAAAAAACTTGGTTTGCATATCATTGAAATATACATACACAATGCATGTTTACTGTTTCGTAAAGCAAACAAATCTAACATTACAACTTTAAAATTTAGAGAACAAGTGATCAGAACACTAATTGGAGATAAAATGCCAGAGACATGCAAAAGGCAGAAAAAAAATGACTTTCATTACTTAGAGATCATACCACCCACAGAAAAAAATGCGACCAACAAAAGCCTGCCGTGTTTGCACCAGCCAGAAACGACGTCGGAAACACGATATTATTGCCCAGTATGTCCAGAAAACCTGCATTATGCGTAGATAAGTGTTTCAAAGGATATCATGAGTGAAATTTGTTCTTATTACCTTGTTTGTATCACTGTTTCTTATCTTGACCTTGTTTGTATCACTTTTTATTTTGATCTTGTTTGTATCACTCTTTCTTATTTTGATGTTATTGGAAAAAAATTAAAAAATTTGTTCGACAGTGTTTTTCTTATTTTCAACCTTTCACACAGCCAATCAAACAGAATAAACACGTATTTACAACGAGATAAGTCGTACTTGGCACCGAAAAATAGAATCTCTAAGAACGAGATAACTCGTGGTTGGCGCCAACGGCCAGACTCCCATCACGAGTTATCTCGTGGTCGGCAGCGAACGTGTTAAAAAAGAATTTGAATGTGCACCTTTTTAATTTCTCCAAAATTCTTGTTGTAATATAGAGCCGCCCCCAACTAAGTTCGCCAACGTGTGACGACGGGAGCTGGAGGAAGGGAAGTCTCGGGAAGTATATTTTTAATGGTAGCGCACATGCTGGGGGTTTTTAGGAAAATTTTCTTAACTGCTGAAATTAGAGCATTGACATCGAGAAAAAGATTTCTAATTTCTTTCGCCACCCGATGCCATGGCTAAGCACGTTAAGTGTATCATTTTTTTTCATAAAAATACATTAAAGCTTTTCCTGATTTTACCATGTAGAAGGCTGCATCTGTTACCAGCAGCAAGAGGCCACAAAATTTCTATTGAAATTAAACGGAAGGAGTAAATTAAATCTGCATAGTTAGTTCTTTTGAAATCTACTTACTTAATGCCGCTTTTATTGTACGGGATATCGATGCATGATTCTCATCAATCGAAAGCCAAATAGGATTATTACCTAGTTCCACTCGGATGGATGTTATTACCTGAATTTTTTAGGAAAAAAATTTTATTTAGTACTATCTTTTATATTAAAACACGTTATCTATGTACTTACTGTGTCGTACATATTTTCAAGGTAATTTTTCCGAAGGGTCGATTCTTCCGGTATTACGAAATACGGGGTTTAATAGTTTGGACCATGGAATATTCGCAGCTACCAACGCCACGCAAAGATCTTTTGAAAATGTATGCTGGTTCAATGATTTTTTTTTGCATAGTAGTCAAAAGCGCCAACACAAGCGAGGTCCCTGCATCTTTAGCTCGTTTCAAATGCCCGGCCGAGCCTGAGTGGTGATCTACGTGATACTTTTTTTTACATCTGACCTAAAATAACAAACAGAATTAATGAAGTGGTTACTTAATTAATTAATATGGTGCTTGCGTATTTTACAATATTCAGATACTGCAAGTGAAATTCAGAATTTAAAAAATGCAAATGTACACTTACTTCTTTACTACAGACCTTACAAAACATAATTTTTCTGTCAGTTGTATAGACATCATTTCCAAAAATCCATTGCCTCAGATATGAATTTCCCCAAAAATTCTTGTTTCGGAGAGCACAACACGTTGATTAATACAAGTTTTCTTAGATATTTTCAAATGTTGTGCAATTTGGGGGTTGCTTTGTCTCAGTTTATAATATGTGATTATCATGCACCAAGTGCCCAATGAAAGCTTCTTAATTTTATTTATTTTAAGGGAAACTTTATAAAAAAAGTTATCAAATTAAGATTATCACTTACAGTAAACTCTAAAATAGTTCTCACGTTGTTATTTGAACTTGTCAAACACGAATGATTTTAAACTTTCAAAGAAAGTTAAAGTTCATTTACTTCAATGCGTAATTTCTAGTAACACACAGCTTGTCTGGAAAAAAATCACCAAAATTCCCTTTTTATCTTATTTCTGGATTTTCTCAGAATTGCTCTTTTATTGTATTTTTGCAATTATTTCTATTTTTATATTTGTACGATCCCATTACATCCTGAATAGTGGGAAATATACAACAAAACAATTATCAAGTAATTTAGTAGGTTAAATAATTAAGGACAACGGTAGTATGCATAGTTATAGCGCCTGAATATTTATGAGCAGTGGTATATACAACGTATTCCCGGAAAGTAATGAGACTGATTGTCCTGGTCCAACCCAAAGGATAGGGAGGAGAAGTTTTCGGACCTGGCAGTTAGAGAAAGGTGTTAGATAAACGGCCCGATGTAGCTTATTTGATTATGAGCTTTTACAGAGTGCGGATCGCTTGTGAAGTGGACACTTTTTTGAGGGTTGCAACGCAGTGTCGATCAGCAATAACTGAAATTTTAAGTTAAACTCGAAAATCCCAGACGCTTGCTATAATGCAAAAAGCCTACGAGAAGGAGCTTTATTGAAAATCAAAGGTTTAGATGACACAGTGTTCAGAGAAGTAAAAGCAGACGTTACCATGCGATTTTGAATAATAATGTCAAAAAAAGAAATAATATATTTAATTGTATTTTTCAAATAATAATCTTCAGGGTGCTTTTGTGGAACTAACTATATATTTTAATTGTTGATTTTGTGTTATATAATACCAAACATAAATTTAATGTGAATAAATGAGGACTAGCAATTTATTTACATAATCAGGAAAACTGAAAAGGCTATTATTTTCAACTAATGTCAGTGCTTGAAGCAAAAGGATGGATAACAGCGCAGGACACGAAGCATTACAATTTAACCACAACCCTGAACGTACTTATTATTCCGAAAGACATGAACAGACTAACAACCTACATAATGAACCAACTGAATTCCGCGGCGGACAAAATAGTCCAGTTACCAGGAACTTTTCTCATGTATTTTTTGGCGGAGCCTAAACTTTTCATGATTTCTATGTACTTTTTTCGTAGAACACAATGGCGGGGTACAGTCAAATTGTGTGCTAAATTTTTTATTCTACAATTTACGACAAAAACGGTATTTTTTACGTTTTTTCTTATGTTTCAATTCCCTGGTACTTTTTGTATAGCACATGCTTTTAGAAAGTTGTTCTATATTTAAATTCTTAAATTTTAAGCCCAACCGGAAATTGCTAAAGTTTTTGTTATTGTTGCAATCAGCGTTGAAAGTTGCAAAACTCCCTTTTCTTTGACATTTTTTTTTAACAAGTAAAATCAGTGATCTAAACAAGTGCTAATTTTTCACGGTGATCGATTGTTTACTTTTCGAGAAATTAGCGATCGAACCTTTTTGCAAGTCTTAATTAACACTTGAGCCATTTCTTCTATGAAACTTCGAAATTGACCGTATAGAGATAGGAAAATCACAAATCTATTCAAGTTTATGGGGAATTTTGAGATTTTGAAAAATATTGATTACAGCTGATTTTATAAGGTTTTCTACGCAACCACCTTTTCTTACGGTCTTTACGTTGCGGTTTATAAATTCTGGAAATTCTGACTAAAATATGTTGAAAGTGCACTTCAAGACGAGCATTTAAAAAAAATCTGGTGTGAACATCACACGACTTTCCTTATCCTATTATTATATATATATATATATATATCGGCCCTGCGCTGCTCTCGTCCCAGAACTTGTTATTTTAAAAAAGGACGAGGCGCAAGTCCAACACTCGAAAGCTGATTAAAATAAACAGTACAAGACAATAATTGACTCGTACTTCCCTCGGCCTTCCCTCCGTTATCGCCTGCGTGCTCCTTCCTAGCGGCCAAGCGCTCCCCCTCCCCCCGTTCTCCTGCAGTCGGCCCGGTAGCTTTCCAAGCGCGCTGTGATTGGTCCGTTTAATTATTTTTAATCGGCCATAACTTATTTATTTGACCTCGGATCAAAAAATGTCATTTAATTTTTGTTCGTCTCGGTCTGATCTATCCGGTAATATAAATTTCCCGAAATATTTTATGAACACCCGGTATATTAAAAATCCTGAGCTTCAATTTTTTTTCGAGTTCCTATTTTAAATTCATGTTTACCTTATGATAACAAGTCATTTTTATTCTCATAAATTTTTTGTATCTTCAACCGTTTAGATTCGCGAGCGCTTTGCGACCGATTTTGCGACCTTGTGACCAAACGGCTCAGCCGATTTTTACCAAAAGCTTCGCACTGCGCCCCCTACCTACAAGTAACTTGCATACCAAATTTCAAGTCTCTAGCTCTTACGGTTCTCAAGATATCTTGTTTACTGACAGACCGACAGACACACACACACACACACACGAACCAATGGCTCAAACCAACTTTTTTGGTGTCCTGAGGCTATATTTCGTCCAGAAATGTGAAAAACTGGGTCGGTCAAATTTCCGCCGATTACATTGCTTTCCTTATTATAGGATAAGGAAAGTAAAAATAACGTCCTAGGACCTTAGGGAGCCGAGATAACTTTTTTTTGAAAAATTCCTGAGCTCCTTTTATAATAACCTGAAATTTACAGGATTTACAGTTAAAGAGTTATATTTTCATCAAAAAAATATTGCGAGTAGATTGGACGACATTAACTGTTAAAAAGCAATAGTTGAAGTTGACGCTACCACTGCGGTATGCGCTTGAACGCCTTCAGGCGTCGGAGTGGCGAAGAGACTGTCCACCGAGCTCCCTGAGGTCCTAAGACACTATTTTTTTAAATACTCCCTTATCCTATAATAAGGAAAGTAATTTAATCGGCAGAAATTTGACCTACCCAGTTTTTCACATTTCTGGACAAATTATAGCCTCAAGACACCAAAAAAGTTGGTTTGGGCCATTGGTTCGTGAGTGTGTGTGTGTCTGTCGGTCTGTCAGTAAACAGGATATCTCGAGAACCGTAAGAGCTAGAGACTTGAAATTTGGTATGCAAGTTACTTGTAGGTAGGGGACGAAGTGCGAAGCTTTTGGTAAAAATCGGCTGAGCCGTTTGGTCGCAACGTCGCAAAATCGGTCGCAAAGCGGTCGCGAATCTAAATGGTTGAAGATACAAAAAAATTCATGAGAATAAAAATGACTTGTTACCACTAGATAAACATGAATTTAAAATAAAAGTTGATAAAATAGGAACTCGAAGAAAAATTGAAGCTCATGATTTTTAATATACTGGGTGTTCATAAAATGTTTCGGGAAATTTATATTACCGGATAGACCAGACCGAGACGAACAAAAAATTACAATGACATTTTTTGATCCGAGGTCAAATAAATAAGTTATAGCCGATTAAAAATTAATTAAACGGGCCAATCACAGCGCGCTCGTGGTTGACTGCGGGAGGACGAGGGGGAGCGCTTGGCCGCTAGGAGGGAGCACGCAGGCGATAATGAAGAAGGCTGTGCGACCGAGTTCGCACGGGTACCTTCAGTGACGTAGCAAAATTTTAAGTACGAGTCAATTATTGTCTTGTACTGTTTATTTTAATCAGCTTTCGAGTGTTGGACTCGCGCCTCGTCCTTTTTTAAAATAATAAGTTCCGGGACGAGAGCAGCGCAGGGCCGAGACGATGGACCCGGTATAATATATAATAATAATAGGATAAGAAAAGTCGTGTGATGTTCACACCAGATTTTTTTCATAAGTTGTTGAATAAACCAATGGGTGTACAAACGTATTTAGCGATGCTGGCTCCTCTCAAGTGCGTTTATTCGCGTCCCGAGCATTCCCCTTCCCGTGATTCTGGTGATTAGAATCACCTCTTTGATTCCAGCACATTATTCGATACAATTTTGCTACGGGAAAATTCCTGTCATCTTCCTGACCTCCACGATACGAACAGTTCCATCTTTGCCTGAATATATGGCCTCCACAACTCCTTTCGTCTACTGATTTTTCTGCTGGTTGAGATCCGCAATATAGACAAGATTTCCAACTTTGACATCTGGGGTGATTTTATTCTACTTGGTCCTCAGTGCTAAACTGGGTAGGTACCCTTGAGCCACCGACTCCAGAAATGAGATGCTAAGATTTGTGTATGCCTACATCGTTTCTTATGGCATAGATATCCTTCCGCGAACTCTCCAGGCGGCTGTAATACTTGATGTTCCCAAGAGAAAGTTCGAAGTGATGACTTTGGATCATTAGGATTACATGATACGCTTGTAAATGGACAACACTTGATCAATGCTTTAGCCTCTGCAACCACAGTTAACAAAACTTGATCGGCCTTCATTGATCGAACTAGACGCTCCCAAACCCTCGCATATGAAGAGCTCTCGGTGGGATAAAATTCCACTTTATTCACTGGCCGACTAACTTGTCTATCGTTTTGGATTTATCCATCTCCTTCGGCGCCTTCTTCAACTCTTTGTCAGCTCCATGGAAATTCATCCCGTTGCTCCAGAGTTTCTTTGGTTCTCCTCGGTATCAAACAAAACGGTTGATGGACATTATTGTGTCATCTGTAGATAGAGAGTGGGCAATCTCGATATGCATAGCATAAATAACGCTCCGTAGCGTTTCTCTGCCTTCCTTCTGTGTTTTACTTTCAAGGGTTTAAAATAATCCAATTCCAGGAATGCGAACGATCTCTTGCACCGTAACCCGTACTTCTTGAAGAGCTGCAATCTCCGGCGAAACTATTTTGGTTCTCCTCATGCAGTAACCCAAACACTTGTTTGCACCTTTTTTATAGCTCTTCTTAGTCTAAGTATTCAGTAATGCTATCGTAGCTCGTTATATATCTTGTCAATACCATGATGTCCATGTACCTTATGATACCACCTGATGAGGAGTTGAGTGAAGTGATGCGCCGGATAAAGGATTATAGGATACTTAGTTACAACTGGCACATTAGGAGATTTCTTGGTTCGCAAAACAGCAAAAGACACGACTTTTGTATTTTTTTGTTCCCCAATTTCATTGTTAGGAGAATTTTTACTTTTGAAGCTAAAATTATATTTAACTAAAGCATAACCTTGAAATGAATATTTCGTATAATTTGATTATTCTACTTTGATAAGGCTTTTTCTTTAATTACTTAGCTTCTTTGTACTTTTTTGCATTTTAGTTTTAGTTCTGACTAATATCATCAGTATCATTAAAACAAGTTTTGATGGTGATTATTAATTCTGCTATTGATTTTATCGAAAATTATATGAAACGTCCTACTAACGGGAAATAAAATCTTTATATTTACAGACGAAGGATCTGCTTGAATTCTGCGCGTGTGTGTTTTTAAGGGCGTTCTTGAGCTCGCCATCTATTGATAAAAAGTAATTTATTAACTTTAAATGCTAATATCAATTTCTAAAATCAATAGATTCAACAAATCTTGAAGGCAAAGTTCTTATTTTCCTTGGTAGGGCATTTTTAGTTGTCTTTAGTATTAAAGCTTATTGATTCTGGTTAAGAGCAGAGTTTGATACCGGTTTTTATCATCTTATAATTCAAATTCCCAACTTTTGTTGCTTCAGTTCAAGCTGGAAGGATATACTTTACAATTAATAATGCTATAACTAAGAAATTCTTGGCAATTAGAAATTATAAATAAATTTGTAGGGCAGCGGTATTCAAATTTTCTAAATATTAAAAGGAGTACAAGTAAGTCTCCGCCGTTTTTTTTATCAAAAATTGGATATTTATTGTGAAAGAACGGAACCTTATGTTTTATTCAAAGTATTGTCCATCGCTAGCCACTACTTTTTCCCATCTTTCTGGCAGCATACAGATACCGCGTCGGAAGAACGCTTCATCTTTCGAGGCTATCCACGAATCGACCCAATTTTTGGTATCTTCATATGATGTGAAGTGCTGCCATGTGCCATCGATCGTAGCAAGTGATAATCGGAAGGGGCAATGTCTGGTGAATACGGCAAGTGGGGTAGGACTTCCCAATTGAGTGTTCCAAGTGACCGGCGCCACAACATTTGGACGAGCATTATCATGCAGGAGAATAATTTTGTCGTGTCTGGAGTAGTAGTGGGCGCGTTTTTCCTTGAGTGCTCGGCTCAATCTCATCAATTGTGTTCGGTAGAGATCCCCAGTAATGGTTTCGTTCGGTTTGAGCAACTCGTAATACACGACACCGAGCTGATCTCACCAAATACGCAACATGAGTTTTTTTCCATGAATATGCGGCTTGGCTGTCGATGTTGAAGCATGGCCACGTGGTCTCCATGATTTCCTCTTCTTTGGATTATTGTAGTGGATCAATTTTTCATCACCAGTGACTATACGAAGCAAAAAACCCTTTCGTTTATGCTTGGCAAGCAGCATTTCACATGTGCAAAATCGGCGTTTCCGTTTCTCGGCTTCAGTTCATATGGAATCTAATTTCTTTGCTTTTGAATTATTCTCAACAATTATAAACAATGTGAAATTGCTTGTTGGGTCACTCCTAATGTAAGCGCAAGTTCTTCTTGCGTTTGGCAGGAATCTTCCTCCAATAATACTTCCAATTCTGCATCATCGCACACTTTCGGCCTTCCGCTACGTTCTTTGTCTTCGACGTCAAACTCACCGTTCTTAAATTTATGAAACCACTCACGACAACCTTTCTCCCTTAAAGCAGCCTCACCATATGCTTCTACAAGCAATCTATGCGTATCAGCTGCAGATTTTTTCAAATTAAAGAAGTAAATCAAAACTCGACATTTTCTCAAGAAAAAAATTATGTGATGCTGATACAAAATCGCTAATATTTTAAGGTTATAGTGTTGTAAGATGTCCAACCTTACGATATGACGTTTTACATCTGACAATTTCAACCATAACTTACTGATGGGCCCATATTTTGTCAAACGGCGGAAACTTATTTGTACTACGTTTAACAAACATGATTGTATATGATAATGTACACCGAAAACTAAAATAATATTGTAATTATAGAATATTTATCTTAAAAATAAGCTTAATTTTTATAAAATAAAGTGTAGTGTGTAATCGGTTAACGAACACTAGATTGCGAACAAATCGGACAAAGAATATTTTAGCAAAATATTTTTATGTTAGGACACCAAACATAACACATCACTTAATAGTAGGATGATTGTTAGATGGCGCCAGTGTTGACAAATTCATATGATTTTTAGGAAGTACTAACTTTCAAGTGATGCGCCTCAAAATTACATGACCATATGCCGTTTAGTTTACAAGTTATAGTGGTTTTAGTAACGTTACTTGTGTAATTTTTAAAATAATGGAAAAATCTGAATTTCGTATGTTGATAAAGAATTGCTTTTTAATGGGAAAAAAATACCGTTCAAGCAAAGCAATGGCTTGACGAGTATTATTCGGACTCTGCTCCATCGAGGCAAATGGTAAAGAAGTGGTTTGCTGACTTTAAACGTGACCGTACAAATTCGGCAGTTATCCCAGAAAGCATAAAACAGCCCACAAAATAATTTTGGCCAATCGTAAATTGAAGCTTACATCTTAAATATATCAGAAGGCAATGTATTCACCACTTTGCATAAACATTTGTCCATGAGAAAGCTTTGTTCAAAGTGAGTACCGCGTTTGCTTAGAGTCGATGAAAAACAACAACGCGACGACGATTCAGAGCGCTGTTTGGCGCTGTTTCAGCGCAATAAAAAGGATTTCTATACGGTTTGTGACAATGGATGAACGGTGGATCCATCACTATATTCCAGAGTTAAATCGGCAGTCAGCTGAGTGGACAGCAAAGAGCGAAAGCCGAAAGCGACGAAAAAAGCAAATGTCAACTGGTAAGGTTTTGTCCTCCGTATTTTGGGAGCGCACGGTATTTTATTCATCGATTACCTTAAGAAAGAAAGAACCATCAATAGCGAATATTATGTGGCGTTATTGGTGCGTTTGAAGGAAGAAATTGTGAAGAAACGACCCCAAGTGAAAAAGAAAAAAGTGCTCACCGTTTCACAAGTCGATCGCAACAATGGAAATTGCAAACTTAAAAGAATGCTCCAGGGAAAGACATTTGTCTCTCATGAAGAAGTGAACTGAATAAGAAACTGAAGCCTATTTTGAGGCCAAAGACAAATTAGTTTACAAAAAAGGTATCGAAATGTTAGATTAGCGTTGAAATGAATGTATTACTCTTGAAGAAGACCATCTTAATAAAGTCGAATTTTGCGTAATAATTGTTTTATTAGTCTATATATATACGAACTTATTGAGTTATATGTTATGTTCAGATAATGAACGTTTTAGGGTACATTTTTAGAATTGTGTTTTACTGTCATCTACTGAATGGTTTCTGAAACGAGACTTTGGCAGTTGTACAGATAACCTTTTTTGTGCTAGTTGATTTCTGTTCTCTGAATTTTTGTGACTGCTTTTTTAAACTTCTTATATAAAAACAACTGATAATATAATGGGACCTAAAATGAACAGAAACCAAGCAAGAGATAATAGACAAAGGTAGAGGGTGAGCAAAAGATGCCTGATGTTTCTAAGCAGCATGGCTTGAACAGATCTACAACAGGTACAACCTCAGTTAAGAACAGTCAAACAGATGAGAGAATAACATCTGAAATGGAGAGATTACTTTTAGTTTAAATAAAATAAACTAAAATGAAACGAACTGAACTACCACAACTGTTATTTAAGAGAAAGCTAGAGAAATTTTTGATAAACTGCAGAAACAAACTCTATATTTGCCACATGAAGAGGTAGAATTCAAGACTACTATGGGTGGCTTGTAAAGTTTAAAAAGAAGACTGGCATTAAACATGTAGTGATGCACGGTGAGTCTGCTATTGCAGATAAAGAAGAGAGAAGTTCTGTCTCAAATTTCAAGAATTAATAAAAAAAAAACAATTTTTAATTGGGATAAACTGGCTTATTTTGAAAGCGCATGCCAAACTGCATCTACATCACAAAATATGGGCATAAACCCACGGAAGACTGGTTGACGTTACTTTTTGGAGCTAACGCTATTGTCTATTACTCTGAGAACCCTAGAACATTAAAAAATTCCATCATTAAAGAAACACTGGCAGTGATGTGGAGATCGAATGAAAGGGCATGGGTCACGTAGGTTCTTTTTAAAGAATGTCTGTTCAACGTTTGTACCCCAAGACCAATCGATTGTTATTGAAAGCACTGTTCCTATTGGACACTACATAAGGACACTTGAAAGATCTTAAATATAATTTGCTGAAAGATTTTCACTGATGATAATTCAGTTTCTGCAAATACCATTTCGTCGATTCAGCCAATGGAACAAGAGATTGTTACGGACTTCATGAAATAGTACACTGGAATATTGTTTGTTCGATGATGACATTAGAAATATTTTGGAAAGAAAAATTTGATATTCTTGAAACTATTCGGCTTATTCAAAAGGCGTCAGATGTTACTCAATAACAGTTGAATTTTTCTTGGCTAAAACTGTGTCCGTCCTACATTCAGGGAGACAGAGATGATGTCTCTGAAATTATGGATGAAATTGTGACAACTGCTAGAGATTGAAATTGGAGGTGAATGAAAATAATATTGAAAACTCATAATAGAACATGAAAATGATTCGACGATAAAAGAACTCCAAAATGACTCTCAATGAAGAACACAAAGAAACTCAGCCAAATGTGTTTTCTGAAAAAGAATAAGACGAAAGAGGACCAATTCTATCATTTGCCACTAAATGTCTTTTAAAGAAAATGTTAAAAAAGGGTTGGCGTACAAAACAGGTTAAGATCAATAGGCTTGGGAATCTTTAGAACGATTATGTTATTAATCACTTTAAAAAATTTGAAGAGAGAAAACAATTGATATTGGACAATCGAATAAAAAACATCATTGATGATAATGCAAAACTGTGTATCTATGTACTGTTGTTATTACATATAAATAAAAATAATAAAAAACTATACACTTTATTTTTGGTTAATGAACAGTTCGGGTAGCGGACATTGTCTTTGAATGGATTATGTTCGTTAACTCATTGCTCTTTTTTAAAAGTAAATACACTGCTTCACTGATGTTTAAGTGTGAAAAAATGTATACTCATTCTGTAGATTGTCAAAGTTTATTTAATATAGTGTATTATGAAAGAAGATGATTTTCAGAGATATTAAAATAATCACGGTTACGATGATAAGTTAACAGAGATTAAAAGCGCGGAGTGATAAGGCACGGTCGGACTTTAGCCTTTCAATTGTTAATCTACAGCAAAACAATTTTTGGAACATTAATAATGCAGTAGTACATAATATTCAATATGCAGATAACGATTATCGAACAATTTATAAAATTGAAACAATAGTTGTGACAAAACTTCAAAACTTGGGACGAATTCAGTTATATCTAATATTGTCATAGCAAAAGTTATGTATTACATATATATCTAGAAATACATACAACTGTGAACAAAGGAAATTGACAAATTAGATTGCATGTTCGTGGCTACTTGGAGTATGTGAATTTCTTTTTCTTTAGGTGCCACCTCAATATTGTAATTTCAAAAGTTGCTGCTTTGAAAAGTTTACTAAAAGTACGTTGGAGCATCTCTGTGGTTTCGCAATCATGATATTCCTCTCCTTCCCACATTTCTTCTTCCTTGGATTTTCTCCTGTATTTATTAACTGTAGTCTGGTGTATTTTTCTCCTCTTATGATATGTCCAATATATTCCAGCTTTTGTTTCTTAATGATGTCTACTAATTCTTTTTCTTTTCTTATTCATACTAGGACATCCATGTTTGTTATATGATCCATCTACGATATTCTAAGGATCCCTCTGTACATCCACATTTTAATTGCTTTGATTTTCTTAACACTTGTTGTGTTTAAGGTCCAAACTTCTACTCAGTAGAGAAAATAGTAGAGCCGTAATATTTTCCTAATCTGGTCCTTAAATTTATGCTTAAGTGTTTGCTATATAAGACTCGTTTGATTTTAATAAAATTAGCTCTAGCTTTTCTTAGTCTTATTTTGATTTTGAGTGTACAGTTTTATTCGATGTTTTTTCAATTAATATCAAAGCTTTCATTCTTTCTGTGAGTTTTTGATATTAACAGTAATTAGGTTTTTCCAATAATAAGTGTCTATATATTTCCTTACATGCGGTCATCAGTTCATTAGATTTTGTAAATATTCAATATTTCTGTTAAGATAACCGTATCGTCGACACTTCTAATATTATTAATTGTTATTATTAATTGTATCATTAACTTGTATTCCAGTCGTTTCTACTTTGAGAGGTTTTTAAGGATGTTTTCAGAACATGCATTAAAGAGAGTTGGCGACAACGCATATCCTTTTCGTACTCCTTTTTTACTTTTATTTCTTCTAATATTTGGTTAGCGATGCATATTGCAGCTTCTTGATTATGACACAATTTTAATATAATTGAAAATATTTGTAGTTTAATAAAGAAAGAACTAGAAAAATATGCAGGAAATCTCTTAGGCGAATACCAAGCGGGTTTCCGGCAAAACAGATCAACAACTGACCAGACATTACTGCTGAAACAGATACTTACAAGATGCTACGAATACGAAATTCCAACCCATATGTTATTTATAGCAGTAAAGGTAAATGACCATATGTCGGAAGAGTTCGTAGTGAGCGAACGTATGAGAGCCTGAACCTCTCAGTTCGCAGGCCGTGCTCCCACGCGGGACGTAAAGCCTTACCATTATTATTATTATTATTATTGTTATATTGGAGAAAGTAATAAGAGAAAGCAGAGAGAACGATTTTTACCAAAAGTCACCAATGCCTGGCGTATGCCGACGACATTTTGTTAATAGCTAGAAGTGAAAAAGAATTAAAAGAAGTGGCAGAACGATTGATCAGTGCGCAAACCAAGTAGGCCTCCAAATTAATGAAAACAAAAGCAAATTCATGGAACTCAAAAACAAACAAGGATCAGAAAGAATAGAGAACTTAACGATTGAAACAGAAAGTGGAGGAGAAGCAGTCTTTGAAGTCGAAGAATATATGTGCCTGGGGGTGCTGATAGATAACAGGTGCGATGAAGAAACATAAATTAATCTAAAAATTGCTAAAAGTAATAGAAGCATAGGAGGTCTAAACACTTTGCTTAGGTCCAAGGACACTTCACGTAATGCAAAGATACGGTTATACAAAAGCATAATCAGACCGACACTAACGTACGGCTGTGAGACATGAACCCTGACAGAGAAAAATCAGCAGAAAATAGAAAAGTGGGAGAGGAAAGTCATACGAAAGACTTTTGGTGGGAAAAAAGTGGAGGACGTATGGGCGAGACGAACGAATACGGAAGTGTATGAGCTGTACAAAAAAGCCCCCCTAACATAAGTAATAAAGACTAGAAGATAGTGGCTGGGGCATATGGAGAGGCTGGACAATAACAGAATTGTAAAAAGCATTGCTTGAAAAATACCTGGCGGGAAAAGAAGAAAAGCTCGGCCGAGGAAAACGTGGAGAGAAGCTGTATGGGAAGATCTGAAAGAAAAAGGTGTCAGAGAGTGGAAATAGATTGCAAAAGACAGGAAGAGGTGGAAGATCTTCACAAAGCAATGGGCCTAAAAGGCCTGTAAACGCTTACTAGTTGATCGTGACGGACTTCATCGAACGCCTTACTGTTATCGACAACGTAAGCATATACATACTGGTTTACATGTAAGAATCTCGGAATTAATACATTAAATGAGAAGAGGGCTTTTCAAGTTCCTAGCCCCTTTCGAAATCCATATTGAGTGTCACGTATATCTATGTCTAACTTCTGATATATTCGGTTATGGACAGCTTAAATGTGGGATATTAAAGTAAGGGTACATTTTTTTGTGCTTGTTATCTTGGATAAGTAGATAAAAATAAACACTAATAATTCATTAGGAATATGTCCTGATCTATAAGTGTTATTGAATAGATTGCCCAATATATCCATATGCTCAATATCAATAATTTTCAGGATGTTGCTTCAGAGTTCATCGAATCCACGACTTTTCCATCTTTCCTATATTTAAGAGCATATAATACTTCTTTTTTGGTGATATTGGATCGACTTAATCTTGATTTGTAAGTATTTTCTCTGGATTGTAGAATCCGAATACGTGATTAGAAATTTAAGAAAATCAGTACAAGTGGCTACATTTAAGTAGGCGAGAAGGTAGGGATGGTACTTCTTACAAGGCGCGAAGCGCCTCAACTCACACCGCTCGAAAGCTTTACCACCTCATTCATAGAAGTATACTTTAACAAGGCCGCGAAGCGGCCTTTACGTTATAATTTTTTATTCTTATACAATAATATAAAAGATTATTTACTTGTCTGATTTGAACTATACTACAGTCTATTATTTTTTCAAGATTAAATTACATTAGATCAAGTCTATAAAATACTATGCAAGTTGGACCTTTATGTATATAATTGAAACCAGTTCTAGAAGAATATGTGCAATATATTCAAGTAGTTGTTATTAACTATTTTCTGAAGAAACAGAATTTTTTCCAATCCAACTCGGTTATTTACATAATATAAAAAAACGTAGTGAACCTTTTGCACGACTATCTGGCCACTTCTAGTCTGGACGAAAAACACAGCATAGAAGCTATTTTCAATCAAAACAAATTTTAGTACAACTTAGAAATTGAAAAGAAATTATTTGCCTGTTCTTGCAGAACTAAAGTTTCGACAGAAATGATGAGGTTCTAAGAGCGTTTATCGCTCATTTTTTAATAACTACGCATTTGAAAATATTCTAAAGAATTTGCGACCTTCGCCTTATTAGCAGAACAGATAAAAAGGCAAAAACGTTTTCCTGGATAGAGTTGGATACACCGATATTCGGTATAGTAAAAAAAACTATGAAATTGTATCATCCGTTAAAAAGGCAAAAATTGAATGGCTGAGATATTTGCTACCCGGGTTATCTACACAAATAAAGAAAAAGAAGAAAGCAAATCTTAAAGTATAAATATGTACAGAATTATTTGGCACAGTTATTAAGAAGTGTGCTGAATGCATGTCAGCAAAGATGCAGTAGTAATATTTAACTAAAAACATAAACATACAAGAAATTTGCATTAAATTAATAAACAGTTAGTTGACAGAAATGTGCACTTAATAGACTGCTCATAGCGGTTATAGCCTTTTTCTTTTTAAATAAAACGCATATTAATCTTAGTCACCATGAAGCCAAATATAAAAAACAATCCGGCAATAAAATTGGTGACATGTAGGACAAAGCGCAAACGGTCGTTTGGAGCGCAGCGATATCAGATGCGTCATTAGCTTCTAGAAAGAAAATGAAAATATTTTTATCAGGCACCGCTGTGGAACGGCTGCACACACGGTCATTACTGCGAATATAATGACGAACAGCCACCAACGCCATTAAACTTATCAGAAGGTTATCACGCTGGATTTCCTCTGTTTACAATTTCAGCCAGGCAATTAGGTTTGTTTTTCAGCCGTGCTCATTTAAAATTTTCCGCGTTTTACCTGAACCCAAACGCAATCGTACAAGTTAATGTCAGCATTAAAAATCGCAAAGCTGCAGCATGTGCGCACTTTGCACCATAAATAAACATCAGCTTGGAATCTAAAGAGTTTTTAGAAGAATAATTTTACTTTCAAGGCTTTTTAGAACAGCACAAATACAATAAGAAATGTTAATTATAAGCTTCTGATAATAAGCCTTTGTTCCTGAATTTGCTTTGTAAAAATTGGCCGATAGAATACAAATACGAGGATAGATACAAATATTAATGGAATTTAGTTTTTGTAAAATCTTAAAGTTCAATTATTTAGAACAATAGAACGTTCTACTAATTTTTGATTTTTTCTTGGATATGATAGCTTTCTATACAACTCATGTAGAACGCCTCTTTATTTGTTAGAAACCTCTAGTGAGATAAAATAGTAATAAAAAAGCACTATATTCTTGGTTACTCCTAGAGTTTATTATTTTAGATGTTAGAAGCGATTGTATTTAATATACTTGTAATTAGTAAAATTTTCCATTTACGTATGAAATGAATGTTAGGCTTATGTCCACCCGTACTGAGTAGCGTGCATCTTTGCGTTCCTCAAATTACTGATAACTCTCTTAGGGATAATTTCCGCCTTTAGTTCCAAAATTGTGCGTGGTTTGTTAGCGTGCACCTGTGATTTCACAAACCGTTATAAAAATAAATCACAGGGTGCAAGATCGTAGGACTTTGGAGGCCATTCCTGGTCACCGTGCAAAGAAATCACTCGCTGCGGGAATTTTTCGTAGAGTAAGGCAACTGTGTGGCAGGTCGCTCCATCCTGCTGAAACCAGATATTGTCAATCTCCATATCTTCAAAGGTAGGCCACAACCTACTGCATTTTATGTTACGGTAATGTTCTTCATTGACGGTATTTACAGTCACCTTACTATTTATCTTCAAAGAAAAACGGTCTTATCACTCCATCTGCCCAAGAACCACAGTATACAGTCGTTCTTAGTTAGTGCATGTCACAGTCCTAAATTATCCAAGGATTTTTATTTCCTCCAATCCGATAGTTCTGTTTGTTGACTGACCCACTTAAGTCAAAGTCGTGATGGTTATGAACTGATACTACTGTGGTCACATTATTGAAGTTTGACCTTGATAGCATCATTTTTTAATTTTTTGTGCAAACATAGCCGCTCTGTTAGCAGAGTGCACTAAGAAGAAACAAGGAGCAGTGATCTGATTATTCGAATTGAAAGATAGAGCAAAGAACATGTAAAAGTGTATAGGGGTGGATCGAGAAGTTTAAAAGTTCTTGGACAAGCGTGATTCGCGAAGGGGGAACAGGACGGTTGTCACCTCTATCACTACGAGAAGATTTTCCAAGTTTGAAAATTGGTATCGAAAATGAAGCGTATTTTATTCAGATTAGTCATGGTTTTGCCTTTCAAATCATCTACAACCAGATCGGCTTCCATAAAGTCTGTGTGAGATGGATGCCAAATTACCTATTTGGGTTTCGAGATGCTGACACTTCCAACTATTACTTTTTTGGACTGCTCAGAGATGCATTACGAAATAACTAATAGCTTGGAACAAAGAAATGAAGGAAGAAATGCATAAACAGTTGTGCGACCGACCAAAAACCTTCTTTGATGAAATGCAATTTTGTGGATCGCCGTACCAATTACATTGAAAAGAAAGGAGACTGTAAAAATGACGTACTTGTTCAACCTCTTGTTTTGGATAAATAAACTGAAAAGAATAAAGTGCGGATAATTTTCGACGTTCCCTCGTATTAAAGTTTTTATCCCTAATTAATCATTTTGTGCTAACTGTTTTGTAGATGAACAGTTACGCCCAAATTGTATCACTTTTTAATTTACCGCGTAAAGGTGGTGAATTTTAAGAGTAGCGTTCGATCGTGTCATGATTTTCGATGCAGTTTTTTCTCTACAAATAAAATGATTAGATAATCTGCGAATTTAGATTTGATTTAACCGTTTTACATATTGGTTTGACAATGCTAATAAATCAGCTTAAAATATTTTTAAAAAGCACTTCTCTAGCGGATATCCTTTTGGAGAACTTGATCATCATCATCTATTATTGCTTGCACGTACTGTGATGCCACCACTTTCGAGGAACAAAGATTGAGGTTTAATCCGATCGGTAATAATTCATGAGAGAAAACCACCTTCAATTGCTTACGTAATACAAAGCAGACTTTGACATAACTCTCCTCTTGTGTACTATAAAAAATCAAAATAATGCAGTCGCCCTTGCATCATCACTGGATTAATAATGAATTAACTATAACTTATTTTAATTTATTGCGTCGTTAATGAGTTACACACCTAATATTCTCAAGCTAATTAAAATCTTATTGTTACCTTTAATTGTTGATTAGCATCGCAATCGAAGTGATGTTGATAATAATTTTTAATTGAAGAATCGGGCCGAAATTCGGCATTTTTAAATAATTGTCAGGAACTTGGAAATTCTAACATTAGTTTAAACAATTCCGAAATCCTAACTCCATATCCACTTTATTGCATTTTTGCACTTTAGCCCCAAATTCAAGAGAAAGTTGGAACCATGGCGCCTAGTATCACCACATCCTGTGCTCTTATCTGAGTTAGTCGCAATCATATGCCTTAGCAAGAATCAGTAATAATGGTTCTAACAAGGAATCGTTACAAATCATTTGAAATTAATTTAAAGCTATTTATTGGAAATGCTTATCAAAGCATAGGAGATAAAAAGACGGTTCGATAAAAAATTGTGTTTGACTAATATATGGTTTAATATTCACAAATGCATTTATTTTCTTGTGTCAATATTTATTTTGTAGGACTTTTTATTTATAATAATTTTCAATTGTTTATACTTAGTATATATATATATATATATATATATATATATATATATATATATATATATATATATATATATATATATATATATATATCAGGTTGTATCCAGAAGTAGTAGGACTGTTTTTTTTCCGCGCGCGCGAAGCGATTGAGGGGGGTCTGCAAGGCCGGACGTTAAGGAGGGGAGCCTTGGGAACAGGTTTCGACCTGCGGCAGTCGCCTGCGTGCGTTAGTTGAGTGTGGACCACTGTTTTAGTGACCTCCTGTTGTGACGCCTCGTCGTCAGTTGCGATGGAGCGAAATTTGGAACAGCGGTACGCCATCAAGTTTTGCTACAAACTTGGAAAATCAGCGACCGAAACCAAGGACATGCTTACGCAGGCCTACAAGAAGGATACCATGAGCCGCTCCTCGATATTTGAGTGGCACAAGTTGTTTCGGTAGGGGAGGGAGCTCGTCGAGGACGACCAACGCGCCGGGCGTCCGTCAACCTCGCGAACGGACGACAATGTGCTGATAGTTAAGCAACTTTTGAATTCTGATCGACGGTTGGGCATTAAATGAATTAGTGATGAGCTGAATCTTTCGTACGGGACAGTCCAACGCATTATCACAGAGGATTTGTCGATGAGAAAAATGTGCGCGAAAATGGTGCCGTGCCACGGCGCGTGGATTGTGAGGGATCTCCTGGCCAAATTCGGCGTTTCCACGTTGCCTCACCCCCCCCTACAGCCCTGATGTGGCCGGATTTCTTCCTGTTCCCCCGGATCAAGAGGCAGCTCAAGGGGCATTGTTTCGACTCGGTGGAAGCAGTCCAAGCGGCAACGACGAGGGCACTGAACCGCATCCCAGAGGACGACTTCCAGAAGTTCTTCGCGACCTGGAAGGCTCGCTACCAGAAGTGTGTGGATGCCCAAGGGGCCTATTTTGAAGAGTATTAAGTCGATGTACCAAAATGTTCAATAATTTTTTTTTAAATATCAGTTCTACTACTTTTGGATACCACCCTGTATAATTATTAATATCAACTATAAATTGTGTATAATATAATTATTTTTTTAGATTTATGTATATTTAGTAATAAAAACTAATTACATAATAATAATAATGGGATTTACGTCTAGGAATAGTAGTTCTAACAGATATACTCAGGATTGTCGGATCTACGGGTCATCCAGGGATATTAGTTTGCAGACGAAATCTCACTCTCATTTATGGCTCCAAGGAGCTCATTGTTTAAGCGGCCATATCCCGGTAAACTGTGTCGACACACAGGCTAAACCAAATGAAAGACTCTTGGAGGCAACTTTCAAATACTGAACTTAATGGCTCATATAGTAAACACACCATCAGCGTCTGATCCCCATGAGAAGAATATGGCGAATTTAAAGAGAAATGGAAAAATAGCTAAGGGTAAGAACAGAAGTCTTAAATCCCACATCTTCAAAAGGAAGATCTGTCTCAAGGAATCTGGACAAAGCAAAAATTCACATACTAAACGAAAAACCCTAATAAGAAACACCATATCATCATAGCAACGTACGATTTTAAATTACTAATCTCTGAGGCATTACTCTACGACTTACAAAATAAATTAAGTAAAATAAAGTTTGGTGTTCTGGGACTAAGCAAAATAAGAAGACATGTAGAAAACTTGCAGACGTTTAAATCGGGAAATACTTTTTACTACCAGGGACATAAAAATGAGAACAAAGGAGGGACAGGATTTTTAATACACCCGAAACTAAAAACATAGTCCGAAGTTACAATGGAATATCAGATAGAGTGGCATACTTGGTACTACAACTATCAGAAAAATGCAATGTGAAAATTATCCAAATATCGACACATGATGACGAACAAGTGGATATCATGTACGAAGACATTGAAAAAGCCCTATCATAGGAAGAAAGTTATCAGAAGACGAGCCATGCATTGGGAATCATGGATCAAGAGAGAGAAATCAAAGAGGGCATAGACTATGTAATTTTTTGGAAAGCCAAACAATATAGGCAATAAATACCTACTTTGTAGAACAACCTCAAAGGAAGTGGAGCTGAAAAAGTTATACGGGAAGACTAGAAATGAGACTACACTTTTTCATCCACAAAAAAGATCGTCAAAGATCTGTCCTTAACTCGTTTAACACCGGAAGCGATTACCGCTTGATAAAAGCTAAAATAAAGATAAAAGAACGAGGAACGTACACAAGAAAAAGAAATGCAAACAAAATAATTAAATACACCTTTAAAGTAAAGAAAGATGAATATTGCAAGGAAGTGGGCGATAAACTGGAATATGTGCAGAATTCCTCCAATGTCAATGAATTTTTCGTATAATTGACAGAAAATCAAAGAAACGGCAACTAAAATAACAAAAAACATCCATAGACAAAGGAGCAAACTATCCCAAGGAACAAAAAAGTGATAGAAAGAAGAAGGCGGCTATACAGAGAAAACAAACAAGCAGAATACAGGAAACTCAGCTAAGAGACAAAAAGAATGATATGTAAAGACATAGACACATATTACGAATAAGAAATAGAAAATAACAAAAACATGAGTGCTTAAGAAGAACTGAAGGAAGAAGAGTAATAACCCTATAAAAAATACTCAAGAAACAAGGAACAGAGACAAAATTTTAAATATAACAGAAAAATTCTAAAAAACCTATATAGCTTTCAGATGAAATAACCTCTAGGAGGACAAAAACAAAGAAAAGTAATAGAGGTTGGATTGGAAGATATTCCGGAAATAACTGAGGAAGAAATATTACACGCCTTAAGTAAAATGGAAAATAATAAAGGTCCGGGAAGTGACGATATAATAACTGAGATGATTAAGGAAGCAGCAGACATAATCGTCCCTAAGCTAAAAATACTTTTTAACAGGTGCATAGAACAAGTAAATATACCGGAAAAATGGAACGAGGCAATTATCGTAATAATTTTTAAAAAGGGAGACCCAACCATTCTGCAGAATTATAAATCTGTCAGGCTATTACAACAGACTTATAAATTGTTTACAAGAGTAATTGCAAACAGGATAAAGAACAAGTTTGAAGATTACCAACCTGTAGAACAGACGCCATTTCGTAAAGGGTTCAGTAGTTGTGATTACCACAACTGTGTACCTTAGTATTGAAAGGGGTATTTAAAAGGTTAAATTTGAGGAACCGAGGAATAAATGCAAATTAAGAAACAATTAGGCACCTAAGATTCGTCGACGAGATCATTTTATTCACGAAAATGGTCACGGTTTGAAGAAAATGGTAACAGAATTAGAAGAAGAGTCAATAAAGGTAGAATTGGAAATAGTCAAAAATAAAACCAAAACTATGTGCATATAAGACCCAAAAATATAAAAGATAAATGACGTAAGCGTTGTGACAAGCTCAAATGTGTCGAGGCAACTTTAAACTTACTTTCGGTAGGAAGATTTTTTGGTATAGATAAACTTTGCATGGAATTTCTGTTTGTTCTTTCTTATAGTTGTGGAGTAGAAGAACAAAGTGACCAAAACAAAGCTTTTTTGAACAGTAATCACACCTGGCAAAAACATACTGTTCATAAGTAACACAGTTCACATAACATATTGCATACTACTTAAAGAACGTTAGAAAAATTTTTAACTTTCGAATTCATAACATATCCTGCAGCTTACCATGTATAGCGTAATATGTCTTTGAATTAATATAAAAGAGAGCATACATATGATAAAGACGCGATCATGAAGTTTAATTTTTGAGTCGGCGTTGCTTAACTCGGTGCGTTTGTATAACTCTATTCACTTGGAAAAAAATTTAAATTGCCTGAACGAGTATTTATCTAAAAGTTTAGCCAGGCTTGTTGTATCAGCTGGAATATTTTCGAGCCGAATTTTCTTATTTTTTATCAAGTCGTTTGGATTGAGCTTTGTGTGCAGACCATATTTATGAAGCAATAACAGATATCTTTCCTTCGTATCTGCAGCAAAACAATTTTTATACCACTCTTCAACATTTTTGGTTCCAAGTTTTTCACTCACTATAAATGACATAAATATTAGGTGGAGTGTTTTTTTCTATCAATTTTTAACATTTGGATTAAACGTACCACTTGGTTCCTGAAAGCAAGTGAGTGGTTTTTGACCCCAGCTTCCGTAGTTATGGTGGGCTGAACAGTGTATGTCGAGTTACTTTTTCTCCAATGCCCGACAATGGTCTAGTTGTTGTCATTTCGCACTGGAATGGGGATTGGTCGCTATTATATATGTGTGAAGCTTCAAAAGAAATTTTTGCTACAAAATCTGATGCGCACTGATTTATATCTTTGGAATTTTTTATGCTGCTTATCGTGATAAATGTAGTAGTTTTATGAGAAGATGTTCTCAGTCTTTTTTTTTAAATCTTACAAAAATGTTCTACTGATGTTGAAATCAGTCAGACTTTCTTTTGTAGCGCCTTCTTGTCACCAGCGCTTAATATCCCAATAGTAAACTGAAGTTAGATTCTCTCTTTGGTGACAACATTTTTGCTTGATATATCGTTTGATATTTTCGGTTTTAAAATTCCTTGATACGCCGTCTTGCATGGACTTTATAATAGTTTGAACCTCACTTACTAATTTTATAACGCTTTCTTGCACCTTCAATATTATGCTTCTCTTTCTTCGAACATTCGTTGAACTTGCATGAATAGCTTCTGAATCACTGTCATCGTATTAAACATATAGAGTGTGTTTTCTTCATGGAGAACTATATTATTGTCGTACATAGATTCAATTATATCAAAACATTTTTGGACATAAAAATAATCTTGCGGTTTTGGCTCGTCGTTTTTGTTTGAATATTTCGCTTCAATTTGCTCTTGCAAAAGCTTCACGACATTAATTGGGTTGAACATTATCAATATTCTGATTCCCGTTCGTTTGTACAATCTCTCACGAAATCTGAACGTTAAATGGAATTATTACAGCATGCAGCCCCTTATATAAACTTTTATACCGGCTGAAGTTGTATGTGTTAGATGTTAGCATGCACCGCTTCTTCTTCTTCAGGTGCTTATCCGTTAACAAACATCGGCGATAATCATAGCGATTTTCACCTTGTTTACCGCTGTTTTAAAAAGGCTAGTTGTAATGTTGAACTATGTTCTTAGATCTTTCTTCTGCCAGGACCTCTTCTAATATCTTTCCTAGAAGAATCAGCCATAAGAGTTCGTATTGTTGATCGTTGCGCATTGTATGACCCAGGTATTCTAGTTTTATCCTTTTAATGGTTTGGAGAATATCTGTTTCTTTGCCAAGTCTTTCCATTAGGCTGGCATTTGTCATGTGAGCTGTCCATGGTATTTTAAGGATCCGTCAATAGACCCACATTTGGAATATATATTTTTTGATCGTGTAGTCAGTGAGGAAATATATACCACCGTAATAGTTTTATTGTGATTGATAGGTTAAGGTCGTGTCTTTTACACATTCAACATTTTTACTTTCCTTATCCTATAATAAGGAAAGTAATGTAATCGGTGGAAATTTGACCTACCCAGTTTTTTACATTTCTGGACGAAATATAGCCTCAGGACACCAAAAAAGTTGGTTTGAGCCATTGGTTCGTGTGTGTGTGTGTGTGTGTCTGTCGGTCTGTCAGTAACCAAGATATCTTGAGAACCGTAAGAGCTAGAGACTTGAAATTTGGTATGCAAGTTACTTGTAGGTAGGGGACGCAGTGCGAAGCTTTTGGTAAAAATCGGCTGAACCGTTTGGTCACAAGGTCGCAAAATCGGTCGCAAAGCGGTCGCGAATCTAAACGGTTGAAGATACAAAAAATTTATGAGAATAAAAATGATTTATTATTATGAGATAAACATGAATTTAAAATAAAAGTTGGTAAAATAGGAACTCGAAAAAAATTGAAGCTCAGGATTTTTAATATACCGGGTGTTCATAAAATGTTTCGGGAAATTTATATTACCGGATAGATCAGACCGAGACGAACAAAAAATTACAATGAAATTTTTTGATCCGAGGTCAAATAAATAAGTTATAGCCGATTAAAAATTAATTAAACGGACCAATCACAGCGCGCTCGGAGAGCTATCGGGCCTACTGCGGGAGGACGGGGGGGGGGGGCGCTTGGCCGCTAGGAGGGAGCACGCAGGCTGTGCGACCGAGCTCGCACGGTTACCTTCAGTGACATACCAAAATTGTAAGTACGAGTCAATTATTGTCTTGTACTGTTTATTTCAATCAGCTTTAGAGTGTTGGACTCGCGCCTCGTCCTTTTTTAAAATAACAAGTTCTGGGATGAGAGCAGCGCAGGGCCGATATATATATATAATAGGATAAGAAAAGTCATGTGATGTTCACACCAGATTTTTAAGTTCTTTCTATAAAACATTTTATTTCTAGCGAGTTTTTTTATTGTTGTTTATTATTAACCGTCAGATGAGCTGATATTACGACTTTTTTCTTTATTGACATGTATTTTGTTTTATTTATGTTGAACATTAAGCCATACTGCTCACTAATATTCGTCACTTTGTTCATAAGTTCCTGTAGTTTTTCCATTGTACCTGCGAATATTAGTGTATTAGTCTGCATACCTGATATTATTAAGGCTTTTGGCACTGATTGAAATTCCTAAGTTGATATAATCTAGAACCGCTTTAAAAATCTCTTCAGAGTAGGTGTTGAAGGGATGTGGCGAAAGTATGCATCCGTGTACTTCTTTTTTGACTGCTGACTTCTTCGTTATCTTTGCCTTAAGTTATAATTTTTGCTGTTTGACTTATTTACAGTGATGTTTAAGTCATTATTGTCTAATTCAACTTTTTGTAGTACTTCAACAAGCTTATCGTGTTGACCTTTAAAATGGTGTTAGAACACTATGAAACACGTATAAAATCATTTTTTACGTGAATATCAATAATATAGTGTTGATTTTCTGATAACCAAACACTTACTTTGTTCTACCAATTCCGTTCATTTTTAATCAAAATAAGTAGTTTGTAAAAGTACTCACTAACAGTTTTGATTAACAGAATGCCACCTTGTGAGAGTGCCAGATGAGATCTTTCTTGTAGCATTCATCGCAATTGATTCAAATTGTTCAATGTTGAATATAAACCAAACTCTAATTATAGAAATGTATCATACGTCATTTTAAGCCTATGGACAATTTTGGGAACTTGAGAGGTCTATATCTGGGTAACGAGGGTTTTGCGAAATAACGCCGCTTCACTTTTTGTTTATACACTGAGTAGATCACACAAAAAACTTTCATCGAAATCGGTGATATTGCATCTGCGGCCTTACTAAAACCTTACTAAAAATGCTTATAAAAGTTGGAGAAATGTGTACAATATATAGCTGAGGATTTCAGAAAAACATGAGCAACTCCTAGATATTTATTTACTTTCAAAGTGCATCAGGGGGTAATAGAAAAAATAAAATAAAAAATACTGAGACTATTAAATAATATAAGAGAAAATCTCAATTGGAAAAAATTTAATGTAAAAATTAAAAATACATTTGTAACGCGAAAGTTAAATAAGAAAGTAAATTGAAAGAAGTTTTATATTAAATTTTATAAATAGCACAAATGGCACAAATAAATATTTACACTTTTTTCTTCTTTGTTTTTATCTGAAAAAGTTAGCCTTTTTTTGTTTCCATGTCTATCTGCCCCTTCGGTCTACTGCTTATAAACCTCTTTTCCCCATAATCGTTCTTAAATAGGCTTTCCTAAAAAGACTCAGTTTGCCTTTTTCTCTCTCCTTTTTTGAAGACTACTATATCAATTTCTTTAGCCATTTGGTATGCGTATCATATGCTTATACCATTAGAGAGCACTGTTTTTTAAGGTTTCCGTGATTAAGCAATTCGGATTCCGGCTACAATACTTTAAGAATCAATAGTGTCACCGTATCGTTCATGATATAAATATATCACTGTAGTTCAGATTTTCTGGATAAATAAATAAATTAAGCTTTCGACAAGGTGTGACACGAAGGTATTCTGTACAAGATCAAGATTTTTCTAGACTTCATTAAGTTGTATTTAAGCGATCTTCAATTTAAATTCGAAGTCTTAGATTTAATCTGAAACACCAGAAAGGAGTGTATTGGGTTCCTTGCATGATCTTTTATACCAGTTTGCATACTTACTACAACAAATACCTTAGCGATCCTGCCTAGTTGTGAAAATCCTGTAACCACGTTTTCCTATTTACACGAATCTAATCTGAATGTTCTCTATGACTGAACTACAAAGGGAAAAATTAACATTAACGACTCCAAACCAACGCAAGTAAATTTCATTTTAAGAGAAAGGTCACTGTTCACCAGTATTTATAAATAGTTATTCCGCAAGCTTCTCCAGTGCACTATCTAGAATTACATCTCGACCAAAAACTCGCCTGGAGGGAACACGGCATAAAGAAGCGAAAGCAAATTAATCTGAGATTGAAATAGTTATACTGGCTACTTAGACGAAGATCACATTTTCCAATCGAAGACAAGCCTTTACTATACAAGACAATTATAATTTCCACATGGATGTATAGCATCGACCCATGGGGTTGTGCCAACAAATCCAATACCGCCAGCCTTTAACGAGTTTGGTTTAATATGCTCCGTAAATTAGTAGACGTTCCAATGTATATCTCAAATCAAATGATTTACAACTACTTCGACATTCCTTTATTTTCTGAAGTCATCTAAAACCATAGTAACAAACACCTTGAGAAACTTACAGTCCACAGTAGCCTTCTCATACAACCACTTTTACACAACACGTTAACGGAAGACTGAAACGATATTGGTCAGGCTACCTAAGGTGACAAATAGCAAGAATTCAAAAAACACGGATAAACAAGTTAAAATTGTTTACAGTAATTAGATGCTTAAAAATTAAATAGTTATTTTAAATTCTTCCTGAGATTTTAACCGGGCCAGAAAAACGAGATTTGAACTATGAAAGTATGACTCATGGGTCTTCAGCCAGTTTTGGCGAGGATTATGATTTCCTTGTCGAGATATTTACTATACTTGTCGGATCGATTTTGCGTATTTTTTTAAATTAAATTTACAATAAACATTCATAATCTATGAATGTAGTCTGGATTCTGGATATAAAGTGGATTGCAACCAACTTACGCTTTATTGGGCCTATTGTACTACCCCATCCACCACCCATCAGTTAAGCCAACTAATTCTTTGGATGAATTTTAGGATGTCCGTAAGAGGGGTAGCGCTAATGCTGGCTACGCTAGGCGAGAACTCCCCTAACATGGATCCTCTAATTGGAGTAACCGCATTCGCAAAGAACGTGCTCTGTCTTCTAAATTGCAGTCTCGGCAGGATGGATCCACTACGAGGCCCATTTTATATACATATTTTTTTAGTTTGCTGTGTCCTGGTAATATTTCTACTACTTCGCAGTTTTCCTTTACACAACTTTCATTGGATTGCATGTTGGCATATCCTTATATTAATCCATCTGCTACAATGTTGATTGTGAGGCTAATGATAGTGGAAGTCTTGTCATATTATCTGCGCGCTCGTCACCACATAAGCCAAAATGCCCTCATACCCAAACGAGTTCCAAGGCATTATTCGTCACGACTTGGTCAAGAGTAGTCTGGCACTGGAGGATTATAGATATAACTTTGCAGCTGTCCAATGCCAGTAAAGCAGCTCTGCTATTCCTAGCAATTCTGACTGTTGCACCTTGCATTATGGCCAATACTTCGGCTTATAAGATTGTGGTTAGTTTGCTTAATGCTACGTTTACTTGGAGGTTCAGATTATTTAAAAAGATACCTAATCTCGTACCCCTACTTGTATTAGATCCATCTGTAAAGATAGTTATATTTGCTTCGGTTGCCTCTTCATCATTCAGAAATATTCTGATGAGCTTCCTAAATTTATAGATGGGTGAAAGAGAATCAATCTGGCTTCCACAAAGGGAATCAGTTGTACGGTCCCCCAAAGTTCCTTTGTTTGTAGTCTTAGAACTGATTTTAGTGTCACCTCCTCCACGTCGATATCTAGTGGAAGATATCTAGATCCAGGCATGCTGTTGGGGTGGAACGCATTACTCCCATGGTACTCATACACGCCAGTTTTTGAACGTGTGAGATCTTGGTTGGTACAGAGACTTGTCTGATTCCAGGTCACCACACTAGTGCACCATAACGTAGCATAGGTCTAATTACGGCCATAGGGCAGCCTTTGGGGAGAGACCGCAAAGTTTGCCCATTGTAAGCGACATTGCCAAAATGCTATGCACGCTTTTTTGGTTGTAACTACTATGTGCCTTCTTCAATTCATCTTTTCGTGAAGCATAATTACTAGATATTGACTTTATCTGAAAAGGTAAGGATGTTTGGAACAGTCTAGGCACCCTATGTACTTCGATTTTTTTTTTGTAAATAGTATCATTTATTGTCGTGGAGGGGTTGATAGTGAGCACTTGTGTCGGCGACATAACTTACTGTGTAAAATTCTTTATTATTCAGTCGTTCGAGAAGTCTGTCTTCTCCTAGATCCTACATTAGGGGTGACAGTACGCCTCTCTGGGGACAGCCTTTAGGTACTGTGCCTCTAATGGTTTTATTACTACGGTAATTTGTACAGCTCTATGATATAGAAGTTGTAGAACAAATGTTCGTAGGGTATAATTTACCTCACACTGTCGGAGAGCTATATCAATTGTATCGAAGGTCGCATTGTCAATAAATGCGGCTAGGGTGGACGGTTTGTTGTCCAGCGTTCTTTCTATCCGCTACTACAAAGTGTAGTGCAGACTCCGCAGACCTCCCTAGATAGGCATGCTGATTAGAGTGCAGTGAACTAGTTGCTAGTGCACTATTTCTTATTTCTCTGTCACAAAGTCTTTCTAGTATCTTTACAAGGAAATACATAGGCTGACTGGCCAATAAGATGTGGCCTGAAAAATATCTTTACGGCCTGCGTTTAGAATAAAGATTACTTTTACTTCCCTCAAATTCTTATGAATGTACCTTAAGGCGATACAACCCTGAAGATTTGCAAAAAGGTATGGTAGCAATACGATATGTGTAAATAAAGTAATGAGACTGTTTTTTTTAATCATTTTATTAGGCAATAACAGTTACTCTTAGACATTGTTCCCTTCAAAGTAATTGCCTTGGGCAGCCACACAGCGCTGGAAACGGTTATTCCATTCGTCATAGCAGTGCTGGAACGCGGATACTGGAATCGACTTCAGTTGGTCGTTTACGGCCTCGTCAATGTTCGATACTGTTCCAAAATGACGTCTTTTGAGGTACATTTTTACACGTGGGAAGAGGAAAAAGTCACACGGGCTCAAGTGGGTGATTAAGGGGACTAAGGAATCACAGAGCTGTTATTACTTGCCAAAAATTCATTAATTGAAATCGCTGTGTGACAAGGCGCACGTTTTTTAGGACACACCGTTGTTCGACCTTACTGTCACTCATCATCAAAACGCACTCGCCAGAAACGTTTTACTGAATGCGGATCGGATGTTTCCTACAAACGGGCATCCCCCAGTGTTCCCAGATCGCACGCTACACTATCAGTCTCATTACTTTATTTATATACCTTGTATATCCAGACTCAATTGCAAAAGAGCTGGAAATATCCCATTCAAATTTGGCGATTTAAAGGGTTGAAAGGACTTAATTGCCCAGATTACTGTATCTTCATCTACCACATGGTTGGCTACTTTTCAATCCTCCTCGGTGGGAATGGAATTAGGAGTTTCGCTCCTCATGAGCAGATTTCTGATTTGGTAGTCAGGAAAATGTGTACTCAGAGTGTGGTAAAAAGGAATGTAAAACTGTGTTTGGTGAAGAGAGTAAACAATATGTTTTTTTTTGTAAAAGTTAATCCGATTATTTTATAAATAACTTCTTCTTTATGTTCCATCTCCGCTACGGAGTTTGGAAATCATCCTAGCAATTTGCACTTTTGAAACTGCTGCTCTAAAGAGTTGATTGGAGCTACAGTTATACCATTCTCTAAGATTGCGCAGCCACGACATCCTTCTTCTTCCCACACTACGTTTGCCCTTGATTTTTCCCTGCATGATAAGTTGCAACAGATAATAATGTTCCTCCCGCATCACGTGTCCCAAATATTGAAGTTTGCGCCGTTTAATTTCATCCAATATTTCCGTTTCCTGTTTATTCACTCTGTTTAAGACATCCGTATTCCTTATTTTTTCCACCCATGAGATTCTCAGAATTCTCCTATATGTCCACATCTCTAATGCTTCTAATTTTTTCATAAGATGTTTGTTCAATGACCATGCTTCCATTCCATATAAAAGTGTGGAGTGAACATAACATTTTACTTCGTAATTTAAGTGTTAGGGAGAGGTCTTTGCTGCATAGGACATTTCTCATATTTAAGAATACATTTCTTGCTTGTTCTATCCTAGAGGTTATTTCGCTGGTATTATCATTTTTGTCGTTGACTGTAGTGCCTAAATATCTGTATTTATTTACTCTTTCAATCTGCTCTCCTTGAATATTTGAATATTTAAGTTAACGTTATAGTAGTTTATTTTAGAGATAATCATGAACTTTGTTTTCTTTGTGTTTAGGCTTAGTCCCATTTCGTCACTAACCACCGCGATTCTTCTCATTACTCTTTCCAGGTCTTCGAGGGATTCTGTGATTATGATGGTATCATCCGCATATCTGATGTTATTGATTGCAATTCCATTAACTCCCACGCCCGCCGTTTCATTTTCTAATACTTCGTTTATTACATGTTCTGAATAGAAGTTAAATAGAACTGGTGATAGGACGCACCGTTGTCTGACCCCTCGTTTGATCTCGATTTCTTCTGATGTTCGGTTTTCTATGCGAATTGTCGCTTTTTGATTGTAGTAAAGATTGGCAATAATTCTGAGGTCTCTTGTATCTATATTCTTATTTTTCATATAAATAACCTTGTACTATTTTTTGAGTTAATATTAAAACTATTATATAAATTACTAATTGCATTATTTAAATTTGATATAAAGTATTGTGTCATTAATTATGTTAAAAATAAACTCGCATGGGATTGCAGATTGTAATATCTAAGCTTTAAAGCATTGTATACTTACAATAACAGACAGCAATTTCAAATTAGCACTGATCCATGGAGGAGTGATAAAGATATCTAGAATGTTCTTTATTATCATATCCATGTAGAGAAATTTGAATAATTGTATAATTATATAACGCATGTTCTGTGAATAAGTACCAGATAATTTATCTACATACATTTAACCTTCTGCATATTTAAACATGTTTATGAAATTCATTAAAAGTATATTGTACAACCGGAAGGTTAATGTAAGCTATACATTTTTGTATGTTCCAACTACATGGCTAAGAAATCCAAGATTACCTGATAAATTGAATAAAAACCGGGAAAACCCCAAAGTACTTTACCTGGCATTATTCTGATGTATTTGTTGTTTTTGTGTTATCACCAATGCCATAAACATTAATAATTGTGTATATTAAGCATATGAGCGTCAGTACTGTTATGTTAACTTTTTATACAAACGTAAATAGATAATATTCATAACCATCAATTAGAAAGCGGCTGATTAGCGGAGTTGGTTTTTGGCTCAAAATGAACGCGTCATGATCAGGCTTTATTAAAAGTACGCATCTTAACATTCTTAAAAATATTTAACTGCCGATAGAGCGGTAAAATGTAAAAAAACATCGAGTCCAAGAACATTAATCACACAGTTAGTGTCAAAAGCACTTTAACATGATAACAAAATTGTAATTAAGTTGTAAGATTTTTAAATTTAATAAATTATTTTCTTTCTTTTGATACAATTAATTATTAAAATTTAATCAATACTGATTAATACACTGCTTCATTCGCAGCAGGCGGCAGCATCACAGAGTCTTTATTAGTTGCGTATTGTAACATTTATTTCTGAATTGAAAGAGTACTACTTTAGGTCAAAAGTGTCTTTTATATTTTAAACAATCTATAACAGCTTTTACTTTTTCTTATCTAGATATCTAAATTATCTACCTTTACGTTAATAAATGACAAAAAGTAAATATTGAAATAAAAAAAATAAATAAGTTCAGTTGCCATATTTTAGTTTTCTTCATTTCGTGTATGTGATGTCAACTTTATTTATGCATGTTATATGAACGGAAAATACTAAAATTTTATTTTGACTTTCCCAATATAAAGTTGACCTATAGATAAAGCTATTAGAAAAAAAAATAAAAATCTAACTATAAAGTGTGATGTAGAAGAAAATTTTAAATTAATTTCACGTGTACGAAATTTAGCTCAAAATTTTTATTTAAAACAAGTTATACAATGCAACTGTTTTATTTTATATGCTATCCTTTTAAACTTTACTCTGGTTTATTAATCCATGAAACTTTAATTGTAGAAAGTAAGGCTCTTGTCTAGTCTTCAAACTTCTCAGTAGGTTTGTTGCATGATTGTCTTCAAATTTTGTTTATTCTACGCTAACCTTTTTAGGCTTTTCATTTTCAGAAATTTATATTTCTTATCTGAATTTATTGGTAGATTTTTCATACCTTCCATAATTGTGTCTCTTTTTATTATATTCTTCCATAAAGTTCTTCCTTCTTATTATATGGTTAGTACTTCTTGTAACATTTCAAATTCTTGATCATTTCCTTATTCTAAATCTTTCTAGTTTTCAGTTAGCACTCCTGCATCGCCTGTACATCTAAACATAAATATCTATTTTCTTCCTTGTATTTTTGTTCTCACGTTTACTTTTTTTTATTCGATTTAGCACCTTTTGTATATAAGTGGGAATAGACCACAGTCTTGTCCAAAACCTTTCTTAATTATTTCTTCTTTCTGTGATTCCCTACTGCAGATGATTACTATATGTTCCTTGTAGAAGGTACTTGTTATTTTTTTTCCTGGCTCCAATTCTTGATAGTAGGGTAGAATGCACTTAACATTTTTTCGTCCGATCTTCACCCACATTCATCCACGCTTGCTTCCTTATTAAAAAGAATTTCTGGAAAAATCTGGAGGCGATCTGACGAGTTTAAGGTCAAGTCCAGTCGATCTAAAGATTTAGGGAAAAAAATTAATTATTGCGCATAGTCTCATCAGTTGCCACTAGATGGCCATACCTTCAAGTGGGCGCTGCCGCCCTAGAGGGGGCCACAAACCCACTACGTTACTGTATTGTCAACGCACAGTGGACATTTACGGTGTGGGAAGTTGTTGCGCGTATTGCATCATCGGCTCTGCACTGTGTTTCAGTCAATTTACCTAATTTCTATAGCTGTTTACCCAATTCTGCCACTCGCATGCCACCCAAAATCTATCCAACTCGCAAGAGGACCTTGTGTCCGGTTCTGGGCCACTTTGCAGAGTTTTTAGCCACTCAGCTACCTTTAAAAGGCGACATTCTACGCTTCTACAAGTTTAAATATCACCAGCAACTTTGCGCCAACTCAAAGACGATTAATGAGGAAGTCGTCCATCACTAAGAAATGGGCGGAAGTATCTACGCTCAGAATTTCGATGCCGTCAAGGTGAAAGTCAAGCGACTATACGAGCACTACTAGAAACAAGTGGAGCACTGGTTTTATCGACACACGGCGAAGAAGGAGGCAGGCGAGTGGCGTTCTCTTTTTGACATTGCTCTTTGCCAATCTAAGCTGGGAACTGACTGCAGGTGTGGTGTGCACCAAGCTAATGGAGAAAAGTGACGTCGAGTTTCTAGACGACCAGCGCGGCAAGCGGCTCCGTCACATGTCCGCTTTCGTTGATTCGACTAGATCGCAGAAGCTCCAGGCGAAGAGTGGCAAGTTCAATCGCAACCAAGATCAAAAGCGCAAAGCGCTGGAATATCTGCTGAACCGAAATGAAGTTACGCCTTAAATTGATCTATTTGAGATCATCTTCGACGACGATAAGGAGGAAGAAGGGAGCGGTAAAGACTCATCACCGGATTTGACTGCACCCAAGTTGAAACGTTGTGGGCTCACTGTTCCCAAATCATTTCTTGTTAACTGTGTACGCAATAAAGTGTCTCACAAAAGAGCGTCTGAGATATTCAACTCGATGGCCTCCCAGTTTGTTGTACCTCACCAGATCACAAAAGGCGCCATCCAAAGTGTCATCAGCTTTCGGCAGTTATTGGCAACTTCCCAGCGCAAAGACAAGCTGCGACAAAACCCAGCCAATGCCATCTATTTTGATGGAAAGCGATCGATTAGTCAGCGATGTAAACGACGGGAAGACGGTAATTTCACTAGGAAACCAGTGACCAACGAGCATGTGACGGTGCTCTCAATGACTCAAGTGGACATTGAGCTGGAGTTCTGCACCTCACTCACTATTCCCGAGGCGGACTATGACAAGAAAGTATGTACATTACCTATCTACTCGTATTTAATCAGACCGCCGGTGTTGCAACCCGAGTTTTGGTGGAATATTTTGAAGACCGTGAGATCGACATCGGAGCGAACCTGATGCTCGTGGGGTGTGTCGGCTACGCGATGAATGTCGGGAAGTGGACTGGTATCATTCGGCGAACCGAAGAACTCCTCAAGACATCACTTCAGCCGGTGATTTGCCTAATGCATCTAAACGAGCTTCCTCTTCAAGCACTAATGCGCAAATTGGAAGGGAAAACAAAAGACACATTAACCTACAAAAACCCGCTGGGTGAAGAGATCAAAAGAAACGATCTCCCCACTCTTTCTATTCCCAAATTTCGGCCCATTTCCTGGAAGAACGAGCAGAGCATTTTCTTACCTGACGAATTTCAGTGGTCAAGCCTAGCTGTACCACCTGTGTCTGGTGGCCAACACCGGCAAAATCAGCGACATCTACAAGCAAGCATTCACTCAAGAAATCCCAGCTCCTAACCACTCGCGCTGACTGACGAGCGCTTCTCGCATCATCCATCGATTCTTGGCCGAAGAGAAGCCCAACTCAGTCCCTCAACTCACCCTTATGTTAACATACATCGTCAAGGTTTACTGCCCCTTCTTTATTCTCATTCGCCCGACCGTTTCTTCTGGACCCTACATCTTCCACCAGCTGGCGATGCGCACCCGAGGAATGCCAAGAGCTGCGCAAGAGGCAGCTTACTTTGCTAGTCCAGAGTGGATCATTACCACCATAATTCAGGAGAAGGACTTTCTCTGAAGACGAGGGCCATTTCGTTGGTCCGCCAAGCTCTAACCAAATCGGCCACCTCTCGTCGTTCTAAAGCCACGCCTCCGCCTCCTCCACAGTTCCACAAGCCGACAAAGTCTAAGCTCAACCTATCGGCCGATCACTTCTCCCAGTTGGTTGACATCAATGTCTTCCCTGTGGAACCACCTCTTCTCAAAGGCGTTCTGAATTTCCCAACCATCTCATTCCCTTTCCCAAATCACTCGGAGTTGGTGGAGAAGTCCACCTCAAAGCTAAGTGCACCACTTCTGACTACGCTCGCAATGGGAATTTGTTCATCAAGAAGCAGTTCAATATTTAGTGTGTTATCTATTATAACAATAAAATAAATCAGTTGTTTTGTACGTTGTTAAGTAGCGTTTTGAGGGCCAAAACCAAATTGGGATTTGAAATGTCAGCAAAACGGACAGTACAGTAACGTAGTAGGTGCGTGACCCCTCTGCGGCGGCAGCGTCCACCTGAAAGTGTAGCCACTTTATGGCAGCTGATGAGACTACGTGGGATCATTAATTTTTTCCCAAAATCTTTGGATCGACCGGACTTGACATTAAACTCATCAGATTTTGCCAGAAATTCTTTTTAGTAAGGAGGCATTCGTGGATGAATGTGGGTGAAGATCTGAGAAAATAATGTTAAGTGCATTCTGTCCTACTTGATAGGGTTTTAAACATTTTCGACTAATTAGCTTTTTCTACATCTATGTCTTTCTTTCTTTTATCAGTCTTTCTTCCATTAGTAAGCATGTAGTTAATGCTGCATTAGGATTTTTTTTCTAAATTCGAATCAATTTTGAAGCATGCAAAATATTCTTTTATTTTTTCTCTTTGTCTATAAACTATTCCACTATTCGTTATATGCAATATCAGGCTTATTGTCATACAGTCTTGATATTTTTCATTCTTCCCCTTTTTTGGAGTCGGTACAATGTTACTCTTCTGTCTGCGAACTCGACGCACTGGAAACTTATGCTGATATGTGACGTTCTAGTTTATAAGTAGTATGAGTGATGTTAGTAGCTACAATAAGCCATGTAGATTACAGTACCAATAAGTGCTTCCAAACGAAAATAATTGTTATTACAGTCCCTTTTCTATATATTGTTGAAATTGGTTTATATAATACAATATGTGTGCCTTTGCGATGTTTTTCAAATAAAGCTTTTGAAATTTTTTTTATAGTTTCGTGATCTTTATCGTTTTGTTTTGTATTACATGTGTAGCCATAAAAAGAATTTCTGCAATGGCAAATTGATTGTTATGTAATAAAAAGACATATAAAGGGAATTGTGTAGATCTGATCTTGTATTTTGATAAAGGACCGTTGTTGTGGTAAAACTATGAACAAAATAAATCCATAAATCTAGATACCCGTGTCTGCACCGAACCTGTATGAAACTCTTTCTATTAATGTGCTTTCTGATATTATTTTTAATTTGTATTTTAGTATTTTTTTTCTATAAAACTGCCAAATTTTTCGGTTTTTAGACGCAACTATAGCTTTAGCAGCCAATAGCACAAGCTATTGTGCCCACTGGTATTTTTGCTCGATAATATGAAAGTCATCGTTTGGGTTTATTTCGTCAATCATGTTTCCGTTTTTAACAGTGTTAACAAAATTAATTACAATTACTTAACAAAAAATATTTTGGAATAAATACAGATAAATTCGGATATAACGAACCCCTAAAATTGTTCGTTATAAGCAAGCGTTGGCTATAAAAGATTTATTTTTATGTAGTGCACTTAAAATAGCTATCGTGTATTTTGTAACAAACTTAATTTTTTTCTGTTTTACGTACAAATGTAAATATTCTAGACTAAACAAATATACAAAACATAAAAAGTATGCTGAAACCTGTATGTATTTAGATCTGTATCCAATCATAATCATGCATACTTGTGTACATAAATGTAATATAATATTACATAAATTTTAGTTAGGGCACAGAGTTAGCACACTCTATAACTAGAAAGATGGAAACGTCAAATGACGAAAAATTCCTCTTCGTTGTTAAATACCGTGTTAATGATATTTTAGCGGATTATCATCTGCATATTTTAAAATCCACTAACATAGCGGAAGTTTATCATCTTGGGCAAAGAAGATACTCTCTTTAAAGGCAGTATGGCGAAACAGTTTTTACTAGTTTTAGGGGTTACATTCCCCAAGCTGTGCTTATGATTACTACAGCATCTAACAATGAAACTTTAAAATTTTTCTTGCATTAAAGGCAGTAGTCGAGTTAAAAAATTCTTTTCTAATCCGATTTAGGCAAAAATTACGCTATTATTCATAGGTTGTAAGATTACTGAAGTATTAGGAGGTGGGAACACCAATTTGAGAATTTTAAATTTCCTATATGTGCCAATTCATTGCCTTGGCTCACTTTCAAAAATGTCGGATATTATCCAAATATTTGTATTAGCAACATAGGAAACAAGTTAGTGATTGCAGTTTTTAAAAGATGTAGATTTCGCAATATTTCCACAACTAATAGTTTTTGTTGTTTAGTATTTGCACCCACAAAAACTGTTATACATATTTAGTTTGGTTACCGCCAATACATTTTCCTCCCAAAATTTGATCTTGCCAGGTGTCAGAATAGGCCCGTTTCGCTTCAGTTAAAACATCATCTGTTGTATCACCTTTTTAATACAGCTTTGCTTTGTATTTTTCCTACGACAATAATAAACCATTTTTAAGTCTATCTGCTCAATTCTTGTCATTAAGTCTGCCTAAATCTTTCTTCTTGGATTTTAAAATTCCCTGCTAATTGGTATTTTTTAATATTTGAGATAATTCTAATTGCAATTTTGAAATAATTATTAGCTTTTTATAGTACCTTACGTTTCACGATTTTAAAATTATATAATATTATAGAGCTATAATTAAGATTATATTTTTCCGTACTAATCTTCACTCCCCGTGTGGGGTTGCTAGTCCCCCATCGGGCGCCTCCCCAGGTGGCGGATAGGGGAATGCCTCCCAGATATGGGTGGTACCTGGGAAATGAAATACCAGGGGCGGACCAAAACTAGCATGGCATAGGAAGCAGCTGTGTCATTAATGAGTCAAGGCTGCAGAAGAATGACTTCGGTAACAGGCTTGTCATCATATACTTACAGGTGGCTATCAAATTATGATACACCCGGCTGTAACACTGCGATGAGGAAAGCAACGGGAAACTACCTCATTATATTCCCAAGAAAAATCAGGATGGCAGAGAAATATAATGTTAAAGAATGTACTGATCATGGGCTCGGAAACCAAGATCCGGCAAGGGAAGATCACAGGGCTTCCCAGGTCGTCAGCCAGCGAAATCCCTGTACAATAAGAGACAATATTGCCCAAAATTAAAACTGAAACAAAAACTGAACATAGGCACGTGGAATATACGAAGCATGTTCCAAGCAGGGAAAGCAGCCAACGTGGTTAAAGAAATGCGACGGCTACATATTGACATATTGGGATGCAGCGAAATGGGAACTCAAATATACTATATTGGTGATGATAGTCCGCAACATCGCAATGGAGTTGGTTTTATAATAACAAAGGACGTTCAAAAAGAAGTAAGCGGATTCCTACCAATATCGGATAGAGTTGCTATGTTAAAAATAAATGCACAACCTTGTAGTTTGAACATAATACAAACTTATGCGCCAACAACAGACAGCAATGATGAAGTCATTGAACAATTTTGTGACGACGTAAGGAAAGCAATAAAATATACAAAGAAAGAAGACATCCTTAATTATGGGAGATTTCAACGCTAAAGTTGGCAACGAAGCAACCGAAGGAATAGTAGGAACATATGGTCTTGGAATACGTAATGAGCGTGGAGAAATGCTGGTACAGTTTTTGTAAAGAAATACAATTTTCTATTATGAATACTTATTTTGAATTACCAAGCAGAAGATTATATACATGGAAATCCCCCGCTGATAGAAACGGCAACATTGTAAGAAATCAGATTGATTACGTAATGATAAACAAACGATTCCGAAATTCGATTACATCGGTTAAAACATATCCTGGCGCAGATGTTCCATCTGACCACAATCTCTTGCTAGCTGTATTCAGGTTACGATTAAAAAAAGCAACGGCAAGTAGTACGAGACAAACAAGAATAGATGTACAGAAACTGAAAACAGAGAATATACGGCAGGAAGTAAAACAACAGCTAAATCAAAAATTCTCTGAAATCAATATAAGTACGGGCAACGATATAGAACAAAAATGGGAAACAATTAAAGAAACGTTGAACGTCATTGCAAAGAATAAGCTAGCAAAGAACCCAAGAAAGAAAAACAATGATTGGATGACGGACGAAATACTAGATCTTATGGAAGAAAGGCGCAGATATAGAAATAGAAGTGAACTAAATTATAAGCGAATACACAATATTATTAGACAAAAATCAAGGAAGCGAAGGAAGCCTGGTTAGGAAGCAAATGTGCAGAAATTGAAACCTTAGAGGAAAACATGATACACTAAACCTACATAAAAAGATTTTGTTTATTCTACGCTAACCTTTTAGGCTTTTCATTTTCAGAAATTTATATTTCTTATCTGAATTTATTGGTAGATTTTTCATACCTTCCATAATTGTGTCTCTTTTATTATATTCTTCCATAAAGTTCTTCCTTCTTATTATATGGTTAGTACTTCTTGTAACATTTCAAATTCTTGATCATTTCCTTATTCTAAATCTTTCTAGTTTTCAGTTAGCACTGCTGCATCGCCTGTACATCTAAACATAAATATCTATTTTCTTCCTTGTATTTTTGTTCTCACGTTTACTTTTTTTTATTCGATTTAGCACCTTTTGTATATAAGTGGGAATAGACCACAGTCTTGTCCAAAACCTTTCTTAATTATTTCTTCTTTCTGTGATTCCCTACTGCAGATGATTACTATATGTTCCTTGTAGAAGGTACTTGTTATTTTTTTTCCTGGCTCCAATTCTTGATAGTAGGGTAGAATGCACTTAACATTTTTTCGTCCGATCTTCACCCACATTCATCCACGCTTGCTTCCTTATTAAAAAGAATTTCTGGAAAAATCTGGAGGCGATCTGACGAGTTTAAGGTCAAGTCCAGTCGATCTAAAGATTTAGGGAAAAAAATTAATTATTGCGCATAGTCTCATCAGTTGCCACTAGATGGCCATACCTTCAAGTGGGCGCTGCCGCCCTAGAGGGGGCCACAAACCCACTACGTTACTGTATTGTCAACGCACAGTGGACATTTACGGTGTGGGAAGTTGTTGCGCGTATTGCATCATCGGCTCTGCACTGTGTTTCAGTCAATTTACCTAATTTCTATAGCTGTTTACCCAATTCTGCCACTCGCATGCCACCCAAAATCTATCCAACTCGCAAGAGGACCTTGTGTCCGGTTCTGGGCCACTTTGCAGAGTTTCTAGCCACTCAGCTACCTTTAAAAGGCGACATTCTACGCTTCTACAAGTTTAAATATCACCAGCAACTTTGCGCCAACTCAAAGACGATTAATGAGGAAGTCGTCCATCACTAAGAAATGGGCGGAAGTATCTACGCTCAGAATTTCGACGCCGTCAAGGTGAAAGTCAAGCGACTATACGAGCACTACTAGAAACAAGTGGAGCACTGGTTTTATCGACACATGGCGAAGAAGGAGGCAGGCGAGTGGCGTTCTCTTTTTTGACATTGCTCTTTGCCAATCTAAGCTGGGAACTGACTGCAGGTGTGGTGTGCACCAAGCTAATGGAGAAAAGTGACGTCGAGTTTCTAGACGACCAGCGCGGCAAGCGGCTCCGTCACATGTCCGCTTTCGTTGATTCGACTAGATCGCAGAAGCTCCAGGCGAAGAGTGGCAAGTTCAATCGCAACCAAGATCAAAAGCGCAAAGCGCTGGAATATCTGCTGAACTGAAATGAAGCTACGCCTTAAATTAATCTATTTGAGATCATCTTCAACGACGATAAGAAGGAAGAAGAGAGCGGTAAAGACTCATCACCGGATTTGACTGCACCCAAGTCGAAACGTTGTGGGTTCACTGTCCCCAAATCATTTCTTGTTAACTGTGTACGCAATAAAGTGTCTCGCAAAAGAGCATCTGAGATATTCAACTCGATGGCCTCCCAGTTTGTTGTACCTCACCAGATCACAAAAGGCGCCATCCAAAGTGTCATCAGCTTTCGGCAGTTATTGGCAACTTCCCAGCGCAAAGACAAGCTGCGACAAAACCCAGCCAATGCCATTTATTTTGATGGAAAGCGATCGATTAGTCAGCGATGTAAACGACGGGAAGACGGTAATTTCACTAGGAAACCAGTGACCAACGAGCATGTGACGGTGCTCTCAATGACTCAAGTGGACATTGAGCTGGAGTTCTGCACCTCACTCACTATTCCCGAGGCGGACTATGACAAGAAAGTATGTACATTACCTATCTACTCGTATTTAATCAGACCGCCGGTGTTGCAACCCGAGTTTTGGTGGAATATTTTGAAGACCGTGAGATCGACATCGGAGCGAACCTGATGCTCGTGGGGTGTGTCGGCTACGCGATGAATGTCGGGAAGTGGACTGGTATCATTCGGCGAACCGAAGAACTCCTCAAGACATCACTTCAGCCGGTGATTTGCCTAATGCATCTAAACGAGCTTCCTCTTCAAGCACTAATGCGCAAATTGGAAGGGAAAACAAAAGACACATTAACCTACAAAGACCCGCTGGGTGAAGAGATCAAAAGAAACGATCTCTCCACTCTTTCTATTCCCAAATTTCGGCCCATTTCCTGGAAGAACGAGCAGAGCATTTTCTTACCTGACGAATTTCAGTGGTCAAGCCTAGCTGTACCACCTGTGTCTGGTGGCCAACACCGGCAAAATCAGCGACATCTCCAAGCAAGCATTCACTCAAGAAATCCCAGCTCCTAACCACTCGCGCTGACTGACGAGCGCTTCTCGCATCATCCATCGATTCTTGGCCGAAGAGAAGCCCAACTCAGTCCCTCAACTCACCCTTATGTTAACATATATCGTCAAGGTTTACTGCCCCTTCTTTATTCTCATTCGCCCGACCGTTTCTTCTGGACCCTACATCTTCCACCAGCTGGCGATGCGCACCCGAGGAATGCCAAGAGCTGCGCAAGAGGCAGCTTATTTTGCTAGTCCAGAGTGGATCATTACCGCCATGATTCAGGAGAAGGACTTTCTCTGAAGACGAGGGCCATTTCGTTGGTCCGCCAAGCTCTAACCAAATCGGCCACCTCTCGTCGTTCTAAAGCCACGCCTCCGCCTCCTCCACAAGCCAATAAAGTCTAAGCTCAATCTATCGGCCGATCACTACTCCCAGTTGGTTGACATCAATGTCTTCCCTGTGGAACCACCTCTTCTCAAAGGCGTTCTGAATTTTCCAACCATCTCATTCCCTTTCCCAAATCACTCGGAGTTGGTGGAGAAGTCCACCTCAAAGCTAAGTGCACCACTTCTAACTACGCTCGCAATGGGAATTTGTTCATCAAGAAGCAGTTCAATATTTAGTATTTATCTATTATAACAATAAAATAAATCAGTTGTTTTGTACGTTGTTAAGTAGCGTTTTGAGGGCCAAAACCAAATTGGAATTTGAAATGCCAGCAAAACGGACAGTACAGTAACGTAGTAGGTGCGTGACAACTCTGGGGCGGCAGCGTCCACCTGAAAATGTAGCCACCTAGTGGCAGCTGATGAGACTACGTGGGATCATTAATTTTTTCCCAAAATCTTTGGATCGACCGGACTTGACCTTAAACTCATCAGATTTTGCCATAAATTCCTTTTAGTAAGGAGGCATTCGTGGATGAATGTGGGTGAAGATCTGAGAAAATAATGTTAAGTGCATTCTGCCCTACTTGATAGTGTTTTAAACATTTTCGACTAATTAGCTTTCTCTACATCTATGTCTTTCTTTCTTTTATCAGTCTTTTTTCCATTAGTAAACATGTAGCTAATGCTGCTTTAGCATTTTTTTTCTAAATTCGAATCGATTTTGAAGCATGTAAAATATTCTTTTATTTTTTCTCTTTGTCTATAAACTATTCCACTATTCGTTATATGCAATATCAGGCTTATTGTCATATAGTCTTGATATTTTTCATTGTTCCCCTTTTTTGGAGTCGGTACAATGTTACTCTTCTGTCTGCGAACTCGACGCACTGGAAACTTATGGTGATATGTGACGTTCTAGTTTATAAGTAGTATGAGTGATGTTAGTAGCTACAATAAGCCTTGTAGATTACAGTACCAATAAGTGCTTCCAAACGAAAATAATTGTTATTACAGTCCCTTTTCTATATATTGTTGAAATTGGTTTATATAATACAATATGTGTGCCTTTGCGATGTTTTTCAAATAAAGCTTTTGAAATTTTTTTTATAGTTTCGTGATCTTTATCGTTTTGTTTTGTATTACATGTGTAGCCATAAAAAGAATTTCTGCAATGGCAAATTGATTGTTATGTAATAAAAAGACATATAAAGGGAATTGTGTAGATCTGATCTTGTATTTTGATAAAGGACCGTTGTTGTGTTAAAACTATGAACAAAATAAATCCATAAATCTAGATACCCGTGTCTGCATGAAACCTGTATGAAACTCTTTCTATTAATGTGCTTTCTGATATTATTTTTAATTTGTATTTTAGTATTTTTTCTATAAAACTGCCAAATTTTTCGGTTTTTAGACGCAACTATAGCTTTAGCGCAATAGCACAAGCTATTGTGCCCACTGGTATTTTGCTCGATAATATGAAAGTCATCGTTTGGGTTTATTTCGTCAATCATGTTTCCGTTTTTAACAGTGTTAACAAAATTAATTACAATTACTTAACAAAAAATATTTTGGAATAAATACAGATAAATTCGGATATAACGAACCCCTAAAATTGTTCGTTATAAGCAAGCGTTGGCTATAAAAGATTTATTTTTATGTAGTGCACTTAAAATAGCTATCGTTTATTTTGTAACAAACTTAATTTGTTTCTGTTTTACGTACAAATGTAAATATTCTAGACTAAACAAATATACAAAACATAAAAAGTATGCTGAAACCTGTATGTATTTAGATCTGTATCCAATCATAATCATGCATACTTGTGTACATAAATGTAATATAATATTACATAAATTTTAGTTAGGGCATAGAGTTAGCAAACTCATTAACTAGAAAGATGGAAACGTCAAATGACGAAAAATTCCTCTTCGTTGTTAAATACCGTGTTAATGATATTTTAGCGGATTATCATCTGCATATTTGAAAATCCACTAACATAGCGGAAGTTTATCATCTTGGGCAAAGAAGATACTCTCTTTAAAGGCAGTATGGCGAAACAGTTTTTAGTAGTTTTAGGGGTTACATTCCTCAAGCGGTGTTTATGATTACTATAGCATTTAACAATGAAACTTTAAATTTTTTCTTGCATTAAAGGCAGTAGTCGAGTTAAAAAATTCTTTTCTAATGCAATTTAGGCAAAAATTATTTATACTTTGTACGATTACTGAAGTATTAGGAGGTGGAAACACCAATTTGAGAATTTTAAATTTCCTATATGTGCCAATTCATTGCCTTGGCTCACTTTCAAAAATGTCGGATATTATCCAAATATTTGTATTAGCAACATAGGAAACAAGTTAGTGATTGCAGTTTTTAAAAGATGTAGGATTTCGCAATATTTCCACAACTAATAGTTTTTGTTATTTAGTATTTGCACCCACAAAAACTGTTATACGTATTTAGTTTGGTTACCGCCAATACATTTTCCTCCCAAAATTTGATCTTGCCAGGTGTCAGAATAGGCCCGTTTCGCTTCAATTAAAACATCATCTGTTGTATCACCTTTTTAAATGCAGCTTCGCTTTGTACTTTTCCTACGACAATAATAAACCATTTTTAAGTCTATCTGCTCAATTCTTGTCATTAAGTCTGCCTAACTCTTTCTTCTTGGATTTTAAAAATTCCCTGCTAATTGGTATTTTTTAATATTTGAGATAATTCTAATTGCAATTTTGAAATAATTATTAGCTTTTTATAGTACCTTACGTTTCACGATTTTAAAATTATATAATATTATAGAGCTATAATTAAGATTATATTTTTCCGTACTAATCTTCACTCCCCGTGTGGTGTTGCTAGTCCCCCATCGGGCGCCTCCCCAGGCGGCGGATAGGGGAATGCCTCCCAGATATGGGTGGTACCTGGGAAATGAAATACCAGGGGCGGACCAAAACTAGCATGGCATAGGAAGCAGCTGTGTCATTAATGAGTCAAGGCTGCAGAAGAATGACTTCGGTAACAGGCTTGTCATCATATACTTACAGGTGGCTATCAAATTATGATACACCCGGCTGTAACACTGCGATGAGGAAAGCAACGGGAAACTACCTCATTATATTCCCAAGAAAAATCAGGATGGCAGAGAAATATAATGTGAAAGAATGTACTGATCATGGGCTCGGAAACCAAGATCCGGCAAGGGAAGATCACAGGGCTTCCCAGGTCGTCAGCCAGCGAAATCCCTGTACAATAAGAGACAATATTGCCCAAAATTAAAACTGAAACAAAAACTGAACATAGGCACGTGGAATATACGAAGCATGTTCCAAGCAGGAAAGCAGCCAACGTGGTTAAAGAAATGCGACGGCTACATATTGACATATTGGGATGCAGCGAAATGAGATGCAGGCGAAGGAACGTGTGGAGATGAACATCAAATATACTATATTGGTGATGATAGTCCGCAACATCGCAATGGAGTTGGTTTTATAATAACAAAGGACGTTCAAAAGCAGTAAGCGGATTCCTACCAATATCGGATAGAGTTGCTATGTTAAAAATAAATGCACAACCTTGTAGTTTGAACATAATACAAACTTATGCGCCAACAACAGACAGCAATGATGAAGTCATTGAACAATTTTATGACGACGTAAGGAAAGCAATAAAATATACAAAGAAAGAAGACATCCTTAATTATGGGAGATTTAAACGCTAAAGTTGGCAACGAAGCAACCGAAGGAATAGTAGGAACATATGGTCTTGGAATACGTAATGAGCGTGGAGAAATGCTGGTACAGTTTTGTAAAGAAATACAATTTTCTATTATGAATACTTATTTTGAATTACCAAGCAGAAGATTATATACATGGAAATCCCCCACTGATAGAAACGGCAACATTGTAAGAATTCAGATTGATTACGTAATGATAAACAAACGATTCCGCAATTCGATTACATCGGTTAAAACATATCCTGGCGCAGATGTTCCATCTGACCACAATCTCTTGCTAGCTGTATTCAGGTTACGATTAAAAAAGCAACGGCAAGTAGTACGAGACAAACAAGAATAGATGTACAGAAACTGAAAACAGAGAATGATACGGCAGGAAGTAAAACAACAGCTAAATCAAAAATTCTCTGAAATCAATATAAGTACGGGCAACGATATAGAACAAAAATGGAAACAATTAAAGAAACGTTGAACGTCATTGCAAAGAATAAGCTAGCAAAGAACCCAAGAAAGAAAAACAATGATTGGATGACGGACGAAATACTAGATCTTATGGAAGAAAGGCGCAGATATAGAAATAGAAGTGAACTAAATTATAAGCGAATACACAATATTATTAGACAAAAATCAAGGAAGCGAAGGAAGCCTGGTTAGGAAGCAAATGTGCAGAAATTGAAACCTTAGAGGAAAACATGATACACTAAACCTACATAAAAAGATCAAGGAAACTGCAGGAATAGTAAGAACAAAATCCAATGGAATAGTCACAGACAAAGATAATAAAGCAATATTCGACAAAGAAAAATACTAGAAAGATGGAAAGAGTACATGGAGGAATCATTTTCGGATGAACATAGAGATGACGCTGATGTAATAGTTGGCACATTAGGACCAACTATAACTAGACAAGAGTTGTTGAAAGCCATCAAGAGAATAAAAACAACAAGTCAGCAGGACCAGATGAAACCCATGGAGAACTTCTAAAGTGATTGGAAGAAGAACACACGCAGGCCGTATTAGATTTGTTCAATAGAATATACGAAACAGGAAACATGCTCAATGACTGGTTACTCTCTACGTTCATCCCATTACCAAAAAAGCCAGGGGCCAAGAAATGTGAAGATCATCGCACAATTAGTCTAATGAGCCATATACTAAAGGTTTTTCTACACATCATCCACCAACGTGTATACAGCAAGTTAGAACAAAATATCGGCGAATCGCAATTTGGTTTCAGAGATGGCCTTGGAACAAGGGAAGCCTTATTCTCGATACAAGTGCTAATACAAAGAGCGCGTGATGTCAACTACGATATATTTGCATGTTTTATTGATTTTGAAACAGCGTTTGACCGCGTAAAACGCGAGCAATTAATGCAAACATTAAAACCAGCAGGACTAGATAACAGTGATACCAGAATCATTGCCAACTTGTACTGGCAACAAAGAGCCACAATCCGTATAGGGGACAGAACATCAGAAGATTTTCACATCCGCAAAGGTGTTCGACAAGGATGCGTATTGTCCCCGATGTTATTTAACGCCTACTCTGAAAACCTCTTCAAAGAAGCCCTAGAGGGTGCAGAAGATGGAATCAAAATAAACGGAGAGATAGTCAACAACATTAGATATGCGGACGACACGGTTCTGCTGGCCAACACTTCAGAAGGATTGCAAAGATTAATAGACCGCGTAACAGAAACTAGTAAAAATTACGGTATGCGGCTTAACATAAGTAAAACAAAAGTGATGATCATGAGTAAAAATGCCAACATAAACGTGAATTTCCACATAAAGCAATCCCCTTTACAAAGAGTACAGGCGTTTAATTACTTGAGATGTACGTTAAACGAGAGATGGGACCATACTCAGGAAATAAAAGTTCGAATCGAAAAGGCGCGGAGTGCATTTAACCGCCTAAAGAAAGTACTTTATAATTTGAGTTTAAATTTGCAACTTCGTACTCGAATACTTAGATGTTATGTTTTCTCAATTCTTTTATATGGGACAGAAGCATGGACTCTCACAGAAGCTACAAACAAACGATTGGGAGCTTTTGAGCTATGGTGCTATCGCCGTATGCTCAGAATTTCATGGGTACACCATGTAACAAATGAGACAGTCCTTCAGCGCATGAACAAGGACAGAGAGATCCTTAAAGCTGTTAAGAAAAGGAAACTAGCATACTTTGGTCACGTCATGCGAAATGATAAATATCGTCTTTTGCAGTTGATTATGCAAGGAAAAATCGAAAGCAAACGAGGTCCTGGTAGACGAAGAATCTCATAGCTTCGCAACCTTAGGCAGTGGACAGGAATGACATCGGTCGCCCTGTTCCGAACAGCGATAAACAAGATTAGATGGGCCAGACTGATCGCCAACGTCCAATGAGGATACAGCACAAGCAGAAGAAGAATCTTCACTCATACTAGAAATAAACTAAGCTAACTAAACAAGTAAAATAAGTACTACGGGGAATGTCCTTGCTAGTCCGTTATAACCGAGAAATATAATAGATTTCTATTCTTAACTTAATCTTCAAAACCGAGTTCGTTATAAGCGAACGTGATGTACATTATAATAATGAAAATTGTGACGAGTAACTATTTTTTTTTGTTAAAAGCGAATGTTCACTATATGTAAAGTTAGTTTTATATCAACAAACCGTATCACTATCTGATTACATAATTTGATTTTTGTTTTAGTTTTAGCCGTGGAATGGAATGAAATCTGACTAATTTTCTTAAAATTGTCCAGTTTCTAAACATTTTTTCTTCTTTTCTTTTTTTACGAGTTTTTTCCATTTCCAACCTTGTTTTTCTATAATTTTCTTTCAACGAGCCTTGAAAAAATGTTATACACTATTCTGATTGCAATATACGTTTTAGGAAAATGTTCACGAGTAAAAAACTTTCCTTGGTACATGCTGTGAATAAAACTTCTTAATTAACTTTCTAAATTTTAATTTGCTAATTCCTTTTATAGCTAAACTATTTCGACAACTGCTATTAAATTCTAGTAAAAATCGTTATTTGGCTAGCAGCTATTAGAAAAATATTGTTTTGAAAACCAGTTTAAGTAAAGCACAGTAAAGGTTCGACTTCATATTTTGCATAACTACGATTATAACTTGCATATATGATGGAAGATTTAGAATTATGAATCAAAAGTGAACCAATGACGTTCGTATTATTATAGTACGTCTTATAACCCAGGTAGCTTCCGGCCGATAAGCTTGGTATCGGTAGTCAGAAGTAATAAATCGGATCGTAACGATGAACATTGAATACATGGTACGGTAGAATGGTGGGCTTCATAATCGACAATACGATTTTCGTACGGGTAAATCAACGACGAACGCGAAAGAATATGCGTGGGTGCGTCTTCGGATTCATCTAGAAACTAGCTGAGAGGAATTACCCAAGAGTTTATTCTCGCTAGTGAAACACTACTTCACGAAGAGGGAGAGCATGTAGAAACGGGAGACGGAATCGTAAAGCGACAAGTTACGATGAGGTGCCCGGGGTTTGTGCTCGGAACCGGTGTACTGGAAGCTGATATCCGAAAGTGTATTCAGAGTTTAGTTGCCGTAGTTGCCTACTGATAGTTCGAACTGCGCAATCTGAAAAGTTAAAAAGTACGCGGGAACTTTTATGGCGCATAAAATGTGGGCGAATAGCGCGAAACAAAAATTTAATGCCGAATTCATGGACCAATATGAGCATTTTATCTGTGATGCTTCCTGTATATTTCCTTAACAAATTGTAAGTATGTTTTATAAGCCACAAATCACAAATGGCTTTGGTTATTCTATTAATGAATTCTATTTGTACAATAACAAAAAAATGCACTAGTTCCTGTAAACAATCAAATAAAAACATAACCTGCCTACCTGTATTAACGTTTAAAAAAACAACAAAAGGACGTACGGGATCTTAAATTTTACACAGAAAAAATATATATTTTAAATGGGTGTGGGGAGGGAGGTGGGCAAAGATGAGACATGATGTACAAAAGTTACATAATGGGCTAGCCTAGCTAACAATATTTAATACAAACATATAGGCAGCATTAAATATTTGAATAAAATCGATGAGTAATTCTTTGAAAACCGTTTGAATAGTATTATGTAACTTCATGTTATCATTTATTGGATTTCCCATTAGGTGGTAGATTTAATCGTATGTGCCTTGTTCGATCTAAATGTCGTTTTTGATCAGATTTTGGCCAGATCAGATTTTATAAGTCTAGAAACTTTAAAAAGCCTCTAAAGGGAAGCGTTTGAAGGTGCTCACACTTTTTATAAGGCGAAATGTAACTATACATATATAACATAACGTTCCATAACTCTTAAATAAATAAGGAAAAATTAAAAAAAAATACAAGGTATGGTCATGGGTATTAAGGAATACAGAATTTTGATTTTATAAAATATGGAGACTTTTAATTTTTATCAAATTAGCATACATTACCAAATTGTTATTCCTATGCTAAATATTGCTGTGTATATGTATTTACTTGTTTTCACAAGCATTTTTGCCATATCGTCACTTTCTTGTTAATTGTGATAAATAGTTAAGCATTTCCAACAATTAGTTACATTTTAATTAGCGATTATTACCTTTAAGTCTATAATTACAAATGGAATAAAAATGTGAATGCTTGATTGTTTAGTTGTTTTGAATGAATTACTGTTTATCATTCTTCATTACTAAGTAAACATATTATTTTGAACGCTTAATATCTCGCAGTTTTTACCAAGTTAAGAAAAAAAGTTTACAAACAAAGCAATATAGACTTTTTTAAATATGAGTTTTAGGAGGGTACCGCAAATCGATGAGTTGGTGCATTAGCTCAACCAGAACGTCCCGAACTAAAGGTTCGCATACTGCTACACACTGGAGCCATTCTATTTTAAAGTCCCTAAACTCCAAAAAACTAAGCTCTTTGATAAAATGTAGTTAAACCACCTGTTGCGTTTTAAGTGGAAAAACGATGAGCTGGTGATTAATTAGTTCCAACTCAATTGTTACGGTTTACGGCCTTTAAGCGGCTTTCATTTAAACCTCTCTTTTAAAACTCTTTTTTATTAATATAATTTAACTTTCACAGGTAACTTAATATATTTTTTATTTTTAACATTTTGCTTTTATTTTCCAATTTTCTAGATTCATTTATTCTGAATCGTCTATATGATTTTTTTAATTTTGAGTTTCTTTATGTTTGCTTTTCTAATATTATTTGCTATTGCGGTTTTTAAATACCCATTTTTGATAAATTAATTTTTTTTTATATAACTCCAATATTTATACAATCTGCCAATTAATATTAGGCTATAAGTATTCTATAGGACTAAATATAGGTAAATGAGTACAATAAGACATGTGGGGTAGAATTCCAGCGAAAACTCCCCTTACAATGTTTTAATATAATATTCATGAGAATGAAGAGTACAATGTTGTGAAAGATTAATATACAATGACAGTTAGAATCTAGTAGGTAGATCAGATGACTTAAAACCCTTGAGTCTTTTGGGTTCGTTGTTATATTCCATAAGGTGCTGCACAGAAGGGTTGGGATGAGCCAACAGTCTGTCTTTATATCTCTCACTGAGCTTTTCAATTTCACTTTTCACTGTGGGAATTTGTAGGTCACTTAAAATCACATTATTGGGGACGTATCATGGGGCGTCAACGATCATTCTGAATACCTTGCTTTGGAAGCGATCAAGCATAGCTAAGTCGGAGGTAGTTGCAGTACCCCACAAGGAGATCCCATAGGTCCAAATAGGTTTGAGAACTATTTTGTAAATTAATAGTTTATTTTCTAATGATAACTTATAAATTAATACAGTTCCCGAATACTTTATTTTTCCTTCTTTAATAATTTCCAATTTTTATAGATATTTTTATGGTGGTACGTAGGAGCACGGCCTGCGAACAGAGGTTAAGCCCTCACCGGCCTATCATTGCACACCGTCCCATTGTTCGAAGTGAACACAGGTACTCAGTTATTTTTAGTGACTGAGTAGGCCACCCGCCAGGCATCATAGAACTCTAGGAATAAACCCGGGTCCGCCCGCAACGCAGCTTGCGCCTCAACCACGCGACCACGTTAGCTTTAAATATTTTCAACACGTTTTGTTACTCATTGCAGGTGTTTGAACTACTTTATAAATTTATGTTTTACATTTCACAATTTATTTGTTTATGACGTTATTATTTTTCATGGAAGTCAAATTGTCTTGTTGGAAAGGTGGATCAAACCCTGGCGTAAATATCAAGGTGTTTGATTATAAGCATAGTTTATTAATGATAATTAAGAATGATTACATTTGTTGCATTTTAAGCGGTTGTTTATATGCTGACTGAAAAATTGATATCACAACTAATGCACTTGCTCGGTAACTATCAGAAGCACTCTATTCTTAACTCACCAACGTAAAGAGTGGTCTGAACCATTATCCAGGTCACTTATGTGATATCCAAGACCAAGTTGCAAGCTTACTTAATACGTCGCTTGGTAAACCTTTTCTCAAGAGATCGGCTATTTCTTCGTCGCGATGTATTGGACCGACACCTTTAGCCTACGCTTCTCTGACGAATGTAGATATGTTTAGTTTTTTTGTGGAACTCTAAGTTCAGAACCAATCGCACAGCGCTCTGGTTGTCACCATATAATGTCGCATTGGGGTCCAGGCTATGTTACCGCCTGCGAGGAGAAACACAAAACCACCGATTGATCGTCGCATATCTCTACACCCTGCAAAGTTTGCATCACAATAACTGGTCTATTCAAACATTCAAATGACGGGTCCTTAGTTTCTTCTTACATTTCAATGTTTGTTTCACTCCACGTCAATGCGTCAGTCCTGGGGTTTCAAGAATTGATTGAGGACTCCGACAGTAAACGATATGTCCGCTCGTTATGAAATGCTCCCATGGCTTCCTATATGGTATATTTTTCATCTTCTTTCTATTCTTTTGTCTTCTTTGGACATCGTTATAATTCTGATTACTGGTGTCGACACTAGAGCGCAGACATTCATTCTAAAATATATTAACAAATTTTAAATATAATTTTTTTTGAGACGCTGTTAGTTTCCTTTGAAATTTTTCCATTTTAAAGTTATTGCACGCGATGTTCCGTCGCCAGCCTGTCCATATATAAACACAACAGTATGATTTCACTATTAGACATCTAGCAATCAGGGGTGTCGAGAACTAACATCTCGGGGAACGGCCCCGGGGAGATTTTAACATCTTATTTTAACATAGTTGTTAAATAATGTTATACTAAAAGTCAAGAACACCTTTACAACTCATATAATAAACCAATTTAAATTGCGGCTGCCTTAAACTATCATGCATGCAAATGCGTAAATGATGAAAATGTGAGTTTTGTTTCTATAATAAGGAGCCAATGTGAATATAATGAACACAGTTTGTAAAATCGTAATGTGACCTGGCAACAGATGAGAGTGTATTGTAATGCGCATGCGTGATGAATTGGATTAGTAAATTTACATCAAATTTCGTGTAAAGCTAGAACATTTGTTTTCAGAATGATGTAACGAGTACATAAGAATAAAGTATGGTGCAAACAATTCAGAGAGATTCCGTTACAAGTGATCCACTTCTGAAAACACCAGTAACAAGGAGATCACCAAAAAATGTTAAACTTGTGCAGGCTCCAATCGGCAAGAATCAATGATCAACAGTCTGAAAATTATAAGGTGAGCTGGGGATTCCCAAATCTAAAGCGTGTAAAGTTTTGGTATAAAACATGTTGTGGGAAAAATTGTTCTACGGTAAGTATTACTAGAGCAGAGTGCTGCATTTGTTAATGACTAGCTTCATACTATTACTAATGAGATAAATTTCGAAAAGAAAGCCATAACCGGAGACAAAATTTGAATCTACAGCTACAATTCGGAAGTAATATGTTTTCTCATTCTCATGACTAATCTAGCTTTGAAGTTTTTAATAGATCCGTTTGTTTTTGTTTTCAATTTAAAAACCTCTTGCATGGCACTGGTTGTTTGACTGACGGTAAATCGATTAACTCCATGTTTTCTTGACTTCATGATATTTCATCTCTCTTTTATCGCCTTACGCTAGTGTTCTGCTTATGGAGAACCCATCGCTTGTTTTAAACTCTGAGGTTTGTCCATATTGACTACCTCAGCACAAGCGAAATTATTCCCGCACCGTGGTGTTCTATTTCTCAGATTATATGGACACAACACGTGGAAAAGAAACGCGAGATCCCGTTTCTTTCTTGTAGATTCAGTTCCTACAGGTTCTTTATCGGTATTAGAATCTTCTCTTTTTTCAACGACAGTTTCTTGGAATTCTTGGCTCGCGTCTCCATTATTATCCCATTCATAATATAAGGGTTCATTAATGCATCCACGCTACAGAATTGATTTCTCTTCATGAATGATAACATCCCTTGAAGTAGTTATCTTCCTCACAAGCAGATTTACAGTTGATATGGTTTTTGTGTGTTGGAAGAGCCGATAAACAGATTTTTGACAGATTTTGCGTCTCATTTGAGCATATAACATTTAATGTGAGTACTCACTCTTCTTGAGTCTTAGTTCTTAAGAAGTACACGGTCAGATGACCACTGTAGTCGTCTTTAAATAAAAAGGAATATCGCGATCCCGCTGGTGATGACACCTCTATTGTTCCGCACAAATCTGAGTGCAGAAAATTTCCGGGATTACTTCACTGGTTTTCACTTGATTCAAATTTGCTGCACGCTGCGTTCCCCAAAGAGTAATCTTTACTTTTGATGTCAATGGTCTTCAATTCTGTTCCATGGCATCGCATACAATAAAGGTTTCTCGTTTTACAAGCATCTTGTTGATCGTCTTCTTCATTGTGGTGGCAACAAAATCATGGTTGCATGTAGACCTAATAAAGAACAGGTTACTGTTTATTCTTAATATATAAAGGACATTAATCATGGTCAATTTTATAACGCCAGTCAGTAGTCTAGATTCTATTTGTATCGTTCCTCTGACGTACGCGTTCAATGTTTCTCCATTACCAAACCTACTTGGGTACAAGCCTGCAGTGACATGTGTAGATGTTTTGAAATGCGCTTGTCGACTAACCAGTGATCAAGTAGTGACTTCCCCATAAAACTTCTATAACAGCATAGTTCGACTTACGCACAACTGCTGTTTACTCGCTTCCAAACATCACCACCGCTCTGATACCCGATGAGAAAGCTTGGGACTGGAATACAGTGTAAACTCTTCAACCATTTGGTCTATATCACCAGCCACCATAAGGAATTTTCACTCACTGGCTTGACCGCTGAAACGAGGAACACTTCCGACTTTTTTTAAGTCCAAGGTCACATTTCTTAATCGCTGACGCTACTCACTTCTTGTTTTGACCTCCGTGATATATTCAGCAACACTGTTCAGATACTATTTATCTGTGAATCAAACTCTGGCGTAATTATCAAGGTATTAGATATTGAGCACAGCTTATGAATGATAATTAAGGAATGATTACAGTGACTAATGAATATTTAATATCCCTAGCCTTAATACTTATCTATTTTATTATTAATTCTGTTTATGGTTCCAATAGGTGCAAGAAGATATGAGAAGAAGGGACCCAATAGAAGAAGACTGGTTAGATCGAAAGAAGTGGCGTCTAGGATGCGAGAGATGATCAAGAGAGCTGTAGTATATATATATATATATATATATATATATATATATATATATATATATATATATATATATATATATATATGTTACTGGTTTATCGGCGTAGACATGCGACTTTACATATCCCCAGAGAAAATAATCTAATGGCGTCAAATCGCACGAACGAGGTGGCCAGTTAACAGGTCCATTTCGTGAAATTAATCGTTCGTCAAATGTTTCTTTCAGTAAATTAATTGTATCGCGCGCTGTGTGGCATGTGGCGCCGTCCTGCTGAAACCACATGTCTGCAACATTAATGCCTTCAATTGAGGCACGAAAAAGTTAGTAATCATGTCTCTGTATCGCTCACCGTTGACTGTAACGTTCTGACCATCATCATTTTTGAAGACATATGGACCAATGATTCCACCGGCCCATAAAGCGCACCAAACGGTGACTTTTTCTGGATGTAATGGTGTTTCGACAATGGCTTGTGGATTATCATCGCTCCAAATGCGGTAATTCTGCTTATTGATAGCTGTTTAATCAAAAATGTGCTTCATCACTGAACAAAATTTTTAAATGAAATTGTGGATCAATAGCAATGTTTCCTTCGGCCCATTAACCAAATGTACGGCGCGAACGATGATCGTGTGGCTTCAATTCCTGTACAAGTTGAATCTCGTAAGCACGTAAACCAAGATCTTTACGCAAAATTTCCTATAAAGTGGATGGACACAAGTTTAATTGTTGAGCAGGATGACGAATTGATGCATTTGACTCATCATCAACACTACGTTGCACCCCATCAATTGTTTGTTGTGTGCGCACTGTACGACGTCTTACGGGATGCATATTAACGTTTAGAGTAAACGTATTGCGAAAACGATCCATAGTTTTTCGAATTAATCGTTCTGATGGACTATTATGAGCATCATAAAATGCACCTAATATCCGATAAGTTTCTCGAATTGAACCATGTCTTTCAAAATAAATTTGAACAATTTGCAAACGTTGCTGCGGCGTGGGTCTATTCATGATGAATTGCCAAAGCAAACTAACCCCAAAACAACCGAGAACTGTCAAATCGGCTGTAACAGAAAACAGCATTGCCAATTTAAAATTCTCCGCCTTAAAAAAAAATTAATAAATAAACACCCATTAGAATATGATCAATTTTGGTATTGTCTGGTTCGATTTTTATGTTACACCGCAACATACTTCTGGAAAGTACTTTTGCTTCTTCACATAGATGTATATTTCTATGCGTTTGTATATTTTTCTCATTTTTGTGTTGATTACGTACAGTAATCATGATAATGTAAAAATACATAAAGTTTACAAAAACTAGCAAATTTTTAATCAACTTTCAGTTCTTTTTCTCCTGTATATTAGTATTGTATAAATACATTTTTGCAATAATTACACGTTTACATTTCTGAAGGGAGCGTGCGTGTTTTTAAGAATCTTACTGAATTAAAAATATTCAGTCTTACCAATGATTGCCTCTATTCGTTTAATTCCCTAATAATACTAGCGGTACACAGATGTATTTAGTTATTTTTAAAATGCGCAATGCTTCAAAACTGCTTTGTCAAAAATACTACAAATTGTCTGTATCCGGTCGTTGCGGAATTTATTATGCATTTGTTGTTTTGTTGTCTTTTTATAACTTCATGTAATACAGAGCATTTGCGGCCATAATTTTTAGTATTAATTTTATTTCTACGTTTTTCCTTTGCGCAGCTTAATTAAGGTTTTTAGCGCCCTAGGTGCCTTCCTCAAATCTTTATTTCTTTGAAACGTTATCAAAAAATTACAGAGAAGTTGATGGGTCTTTTTATAAAAGCTTCTAAAGTGCTGCAAATAGTAATGACCTTTGTTCTGACTGTACTTTTTCTATTAAGCCTTTCACCTATATCTTGAGGCTTTACAAGAACATTGTTCCAAAATTAATGCCATTCGAAGACTCTTAAGTTTTTCCAATATCACATCTGCTTCATACTGTGTGCCCTTAGTTGGATCACTATAGCAGGTAATGTGTGCAAGAACCTTTTGGTTCAATTTGTATAATGTTTCACTAGAACCACCGCGGGAATTCTATCGGATTTTTGACGAAGTTTTTAAGATAAGGAATACTTTATAAGGCGAGACTGCAAAAATCCCACCTTTTGGTTGGAGAACTAAAAAATTTATAGATTTGTTATTGTAGAGAAGTAAATTTAACAGAGTATTTGTTGCTTTCCACAGCTGTAGAGATAACTAGTTGTAAAAAGTGACCCGCGTAAGAAATGTATGTGACCAGAGCATTTACTTTTTTTGTTCTAACCTGAAGACCTTTGTAGCACCCGACACAATTTTGGCATTGTTGTAGCTCTGTCTACTACAATGATTTAAGATCTACTATCGACATTATAGCATTCGCCATCTTTTTACCTTTCTTAGGTGTTAGGAGTTCCGTAGATAGCGCATAGCGTCTGTGTGGGATACATTTGGCGTTGAGTCCACAACTATGGAATAATAGTTCGCATTTACATTCTCTTGGACAAGTTTTGTCTTAACTTGATCCGCAACTGTATAATAAATTTATTGACAGTTGTATTTGGTAAGTATGATGGAACACCTCTTCCATTATTTCCAAATTTTGCTACATGTTCGGCCACCACAGGATCGAATTATGAAATCAGTTCTACATAGCCAAGAAAGTAACCTAATATTTTATTAACACCATGAATTGGCAGTCCCCTGAAGTTAAAAACTTCACAACTTTAACAGCTCTTAAGAGAATATTTCGCCAATACAATGCTTCTTTCTTGTACTGTTTTGCTATTTTACAATTCTTTTTGTAAAGCTCAATTTCTACTAATAAATTTTGTGTTCAAATTTGTTGCCATGATCATTTATTATTTCAATCATCAAATTCTTTAGTTGCCACGAATGTCGTTTCTCTAAAGATTGTACGGCACACAAAATACTTGTCCGATTGATTTTGACTAAACCAACCAATTTCGTTTGATGAGTTTTCCATTCATTAACTTTTTATAAAACTACTGATTTGTATAAATTTTTTGTTGATTGCAATACTGTCTTTCAGATTTTTTAAAGTCAGAGTCATAGTCAGTTTTGTTGAATGCCATTGTAGGCCAACAACTTACGAAGTTCACCATTTACGCGCCATAATGTCAGCTTATTAGGTGATACAATTGGGCTTATATCTTTGAGAGTTTTTCAGAGCTTTGTAAGCTTGAAGTCTCTTGCAGCTGTACATTTGATGCATTACAGTTTAGGGTTAAAGTAACTAAAGTCGATGGCGACTTTAATAGTTCTCCACCATCTTGGTCACTCATTATACAACCTTATAAAGCTTCTTCAGAGTAAGAGACATAAGTTTTAGGAAAACATGCCTACGGTAATTTCGATTATCGATTATAATTAAAAGTCCTTGGACATTTATCCCCGCCATGTCCACAATTGAAAGATAATTAACAACGGCCATCTTCTAGTTATTCTTTTTACTGAGTACGTCCCACTTATTTGATCTACAGTATACAGATCTCCTTTTGTGGCATTGTAATCCAGAATCATCTCTGGCTTTTTGATTTCTAGGGCAATATTACCAATGGCATGCATCGTTGATAAGACAATAACAGATTTGTTTTTCTTTGGTGTGTATGATACCAGTGTCTTTTTGATAAGCAAGTAAAGACGTTCCTTCTGTTTTGGTTCTATTAGGTAACAATTCTAGAGAATTTCCCTTGTATGCTTTTTTAAGGTTTTCAATAAAGTTATTTTTTTTATAAAAGTGCCTTGGCTAATGGATAGCTTGTGTACCAATTATTAGTGGTAAGGTTCCTATTTGATCCTGTAATATGGTCAACAAGTCTCAGTACAATATCGGTAGGTGGGTTTGATAACCTGTATGGTCCTTTAGGTTGCTAGCCACAACACATTTCATAAGTTTTTGCATCGGTCGAGACTAACATTTGTATACCATACTTGGCCAATTTGTTCGGTATGTACTGCATAAATCCGCATCGGCCATGAAAAGTTTTTAGTTTTTTGTCGATTGTAATGTACTGCTCCAGACTACAGGAGTTTTTAGTTTTCTACGAATTTGTCATATATATGCTTATGGCAGCAAGCTTGTCTGTTTTCCTTCTTTTTTCTCTGGTGCTACAATTATTTATCAAATCATAAACATCTTAGAAGAAACAAAAACATTTTGTAACTCATAACTTATCTTGTTATTTCTAATCCTGATCCATCAGTAGCCAACAATTAATTGTTGAATATTTAGGTGATTTGCTTTTTTGGTCCCTATCATTATCAAGAGTCGCAGTAAAGCCATCATTTCACTCTTTGTAGTGTATTTGGCATCTCCCTCCCTTGCACATTTAATGTCTTCTCGCTTGAAATCTATAACATTATTTGTATAGTTTGCAATGCTTTCTATCATGTTAGTATCAATCAGTTTTTCAAACGCAGAAATTTCTGATGTGAGCCCTCTTGCATCTGATTCTGGGCCTGGTAAAATTCGTACAATAGTTTTCGCCGATTTTTGATTTTGTAGCTTTGTCCTTACCAATAGAAACACTTTTTCCATCTATATCCATATCCACATCATCATCAGAATCTTCACTCTTGCTCTGAGTCGGACTCAAGGTCGCTTTAAGTAATTCTCTCCTTGCCATTCTCCGAAGTTGCTTCGTCTTCGGCTGTTACAATATGTTTTTCACTATTTGAGGGGTCATCATGAAGAATATGGTATAACTTTGTCGGTAAGATATTTTCTTGCCCTAAATATAAAGCATCTGTGAAATAATAGTAAAAATTTTGCCTTGAGAAATATTTTTGCATATTCTGATCCTTATCAGTAATACTTAAATTTTCTTATCACCTTGACAAAATAGTTTTTCGTTAAATGATTAGAATACTTTATTATTTCTCACAAAAATTAAATCATTATTATCCAGTGTTTCTTATAAATAAAAGGTAAAATAAACAAAAAATATATATTTACATATCCAAGCGTGCGACGCACCAAACGATGTATATGGTAATTTTTCGTTAGTATTTGATTTGAATCATGCAACAACCACTCTTCTACACAGACGAAGGTCGACTAAAGGAATACTTTGCGTTATTTGGGCGGTGATGACGGAAATCGGATATTGTTGTCAATTTTTTTTTGATATTGGCGCATTTCATGCGCCAACAAGTCCGCTACCGGATTAATCAACGGTTACTATAACAACACTAATTTATTTGTATGCTGTTGTACTCGACTGCCGCGAATGCCCATTTGCTCCGCCTTATATTTAAAGGCGTGGTTCTAGAACGAATCAGAAGGTTCGGGAATTTGAACTCAAGAGCGCCTCTTGAAATGACGCGGACGGTGATCGATCACTCTAGAAAGTTACTGAATAACTAACTTCTTTGTGGTGTTATTTCTGTTACACTATAAATATTTTTAAAAATTAATTATACGTCGATGAACGATGAATGTACGATTTTAAAGTTTAATAGTTCTAGTCTATTCAAAGTTTCTCTGATTGAGCTCACTTTTTCGTTTACTCAACTCAAAAATCTGCGCACATCGTGGCGCCTTAGGTTACAATTTACTCAGCTTACAAGTTAACCAGATCCTGTTCCTTACGCATGCTTATTAATATCAGTTTTAAAGATTTTGAATTTTTAAAAAATTGTTTAGACCGTTGATAACAATAAAAATTTATTTAATAATTTCTTATTTTTTATAATCAATTTTAATATTATTGTTATAGCTTCATTTTGGCGAGTAGGCCATATTATTTATTTTTCGATTTTGAACCTTCTTCGTTTTAATATTTTTTCCAAAATGTTATAAAAAATCAAGTTGTCTCAATTTTTGTGATTCTAATTCTTACAAATTTTCTTCATAATTAAATTACAAATGACTAATTGTTTACAATTAGTCATTTCAACGACGGAAACTCCAGCAAAAGACCTACTGATCATTTTCAAACGGGATCCTTAACAGTTTTAATGCAGATTTAATCGTAGAAATTGCCAGAAGTGCTGATGAAATGCTAATGAGCTCGTTATTCAAATTTTCCACGGTTTTTCTAAAAACTCGGAAGAAATTCGGACAGAAAGTGTTTCTCGAACTAGGAACAGGCATGAAGTATGCATTCACGCAGCAAACGGCTTTCGGTGAAGGCGATTTTGCGCCGTTGCGAAACCGATTGCTCCACATTCGTGTGCAATAAAAATTTGCAATTGTCATACTCGAGCCCGTAAATATTAACTCAAAAGCCGCGTCAGCGGTAATCAGCGTGAGACAAAAGTAGGCGGTCGCCGCCGATAGTCTTGTAAACAAAGAGGAACTCTAGAAGCGAGAATCGTTTCTATAACCCGATTTTCGCCGCCGCGGCCAAAATTTGCACTTTATTTTGTGGTGCAAGCCCGCGACATAAATTAATCTCCGATCTGCTTCGCGGAATATACTGTGGCGACAAAAAATGGGCGAAGGAGGTCATGAGCTGCGTTGCATATGAGTTTGTAGCACAAAGTTCGAGCCTAATATTCCGCCGCGACGTCGTGTAGTTCTACTTCTATTTATACCCTGATGAGACAAACTAAAAATCATATTCTGTTTGACTTCGGCTGGTCATTGGATGGGGCACGAACTGCTCGCAATTTGCACTAAACTTGTGCCACTTTATTGCCGCCACGCTAAGTAGAGAGCGTTATCCTTTCAAATGCTTCAGGATACGTTCGGAAGTTTTGCAGTTATGCCGATACTTTGTTGGGTTTGGTTTCTTGTCCATTCAGGACTAGCCTACATTCGTCGCAGTGGACGATTTTTTGCATAAAAAGATTGTCAGTGGCATATTTAAGAGCACGGGCAAATATATAGCCGTGTAATTTTGAGCCACAAAACACCGATCCGGTCGTTTTATTACATCAAACACATCTGCAGAATTTAATGAGCTCTCTCGTGCATATCATTAGAGATGGCATCCCATCAGATGAGAGCTGCCCGGCAAAAATTGTTGCTAAGCCATTATTAGTCGACTCCGTTTATAAACAGTACAAGAAGCTTCTGATATGCAGCTAAATTGAGGATCAAGGTCATTCTAGAAGGTTCTCCAAACTTTCGACGGGGTTGTTTACTTCCTGTTTACGCGGCGAGGGAGGCGCAGGTTTACCCCGATTTTGGCGCCAGGCCGATTTCAGGCTCGGTCCATATCAGCCTCTGTCCGGTCGACCGGTGCAATTAAAAAGCAAACAATGAAAAAGCTGACCTAACGGTGATTATTATCTGGCCATGGTGAAGATGTAGCAGCTCCCCACCAGGCTCGCTGCGTTTATAAATGTGGGGGCCTAGAAGAGCCGGCAGTTGTTGATTCGTTCGCAATTGTGACACCTAGAGCTCGCAGCGTGCAGTTCCTACCGCAGTCATGTTAAGCCAAGCCTTGTTGCTGGGCACCCTCATTCTAGGGGCGCAGTGCCAGTTAAGGTAAGGCTTCCCAATATTTCAAAACGCGCCTCGATTTGAGGGTTACGTGCTGCCAATTTCTCTTTTAGACGTTTGGTTGCATATAGCATTAGTACCGGAAGATTAATCGCGATAATAACGCGATTTAGCACAATGAGATTGTTACTTTGCCATCTACCAGAGCGAAAATGACAGAGCCGCTTTCTTTTCAAATGCTCCGCGTTTTTGGTTGTGAAAGCCGCATTATTCGAATTTTGCATCTTGAGAGTCCTTAAACGGAACCTCTACCGGCACCGAAGTGGAACCGGAAACACACTTTGCTTTAGTCTTGCAAAATTCAGCAAAAGATTAGTTCCACGCTGAAGTTGGCAGAGAATTGTGCGGGCTGCCTTTAATGCTGACCTATATTCGATGGAAGTTAGCCGGTTTATTTTATTACTAGAAAGTTCTCTTTCCTTCATTGGCTTCATGACGCTTTAAGTGGAGCGGTGTGCGTATGTTAAATGTAATTTAATTTTATAATTTGAAATTTCCCATACTGCTATTGGTTTCAGTTCATAAAATCTTAATTTGAGAAATGTTATTCTTTAGAAATTGAAAATAAATATTGAAAAATTGAAAAATAATATTGATATAATTTTTTCCTATTTCAAATAAATTACTAAAATAATAAGAATTTTAAAGTCCAAAGCAATGTTAATTGCAAGCTATTTATTTAATACTAATCAAATGAAACAATTCATTTTCAAATTAATGAAATGCGCAAGCACCGTTCGGGATCGCAAAAATTGAGATGAACTTAAAAACCCCAAAACGGTTGTTAGTAGCATTCCATTATAATAATCGCAAAAGTAAAGGAGTAACGTTACCTTGAACTGTTTCGATTGCCGTACCATTCGATGTTGTAACTGCCGCAAAAAGGCACCAAATGACCTATTTTTGTCCACCAGCTTATGCGCTTCATTGGCGAGCAAGACCGTGAAAATTAGAAGACACTATTTTTCATCTTGGTGCTTACTGGACCGAAAGACGTTATATGAACCAGAGCATTCCTTTAAGTATCAGTAGTTGAGCGTTAAATAATTTGAGAACGACGTTGAAAGAAGGGGAGGATTAAAAAAAGTTGCCGAGGGTTTCAAGCAGCTATATCGTTCCTTCCATTTATCCAGTCCACTCTATTTCTATATTTAACCATACTTCGATATATGTCTTAAGGAATATATTTTGAAAATTTGATCTAAATCTGGGAAGAACTGGGAAGTTTAAAAAAATTCAAAAACATGTAAATGCTGTTTTCCTCCCCCCGTCGATTGACTTTTTGTTTACAAATATCGAAGATATATTTATGTGTTTGTGAAGTTTCATTCAAATCTGAATAAGAATTACGGCACTACTCTTGTCCATAAGATCCCGCTATATAGAACTAGCCTACATCCCCATTATTATAAACAATTTTTGTGTCGTTTCTACGAAATATTATTTCTTTATGAATACAATGTTCGCTTGCTTTTATCTCCACTTCTAAATAGTGCATCATAGTAGACCAGTTCAATATCATAGCTTAATATCACAGCACTCAAGGCTGTTATGTCGTTCGTTTGCCTTGGCATTATCTGTGGACTAAAAATTTGACTTATCGAGAGCAACGCGGCGAAATTGAGTCTTCATATTAATTTTGTTGGTAGAGCACTAAGTAAATAAACAAGTACAGCAGCGGTTCCGCGTGTTCCTATTTGAAGCAACGGTGCTGGTGATTAGACCCATCTTGTTCCCAATTCGAGGCGATTTTAGGAGCCCGCTTCACCTGGTCGTAATCTCTGTGGGTACATGTCAGCCTAGTTTTTCTTCGACGTTTGAGCCTAACGACAGTAATCAAAATTGGACCATCGTCATGCACCTCGCTAGGAGCGGAAAGTACCAGTCGCCGCAAGTAGGTGATAGCCAATACACTTACTCGCAGGAAAGTTAGCAGCGCTGACATAGATTTTATTAATTTCCGTTATTATGCCGCAAAGCAGCCGCGCGAATATTGCCGCGCGATTTTCGCGATTCTCGGACGGCTTTCCGCAAAACCGCATCCTCTTCTGTGCTGCACCGTTACTTTATTACATTTTGTTGCACGTTTCATGCTGCCACGTATTAAAGGTGCAGTAATGAGCCTGGTCTTTGACCCTGGAAGCGCTGCCGTGCCGGGGTTGTCATTTTCCCACGATAAGCAGAGAATTTTGGAAAACGCATTTCCCATTTTTTAATGAGGGCAAAAATAGTTTGACGTACCCAGAAAGCAGATAAAAACGATGTTCGGTTTCATTATCGCATTCGTGTCGCTTAATTAGTTTTAAATAAACATGCACACAATTATGAGGTAATATGAGTGTTTAGAGTACTTAAAGTACTTAAATATTTAAACTTTCCTGACAAGTTCTAGATAACTATTGCGTTTCCTTAATTTTTTTAATTATTGTTATTTTAATATTTCTATTGCTGGCGTTGTAGAAAATTAAGAATAAAAAAAAATAGCTAAAAGATTTGGACCTCAAGTACATCATAATGTGATGGATGCTTAGTTGTACCATTATAATATTTGTAGAGAAAGGATTTCTGTGGGTGTTTAACAAGAAAACATAAATCGATTGTGCCTTTCTTATCTTTGCAGCCTGCTGGACACCATCTCGGATCCCGCCCCGTACTCGCACTGGCAGCAGAGCTGGAGGTTGGCGGACCTGCAGGGAGCAGAATCGCGCAAAGAGTTCGCAGGGGAGCGCGATGTGGAGCAGGTGACCGAGAGGGACCGCGAGCCCCTGGCTCCGGATTACACGGAGCCCACCCGGCCCAAGGACGAAAAGCCCAAGCCGCAGCAGCCGTCCTACGACCCCTATGCCGTGCCCAGCGGCGTCATAGACGTGGACGCCGGCGAGTTCGGCTTCCCCGGCGGCTTCCCCCAGGTCCCCGACAGCTTCGGCTTCGCGTCCTCCTTCGGCAACCCCAACCGCCAGCCGGGCGGCGGCAGCCTCTTCGGCCTGGGGGGATTCTTCGGGCCATTCGCCGAGCAGAAGCCGTGGTGGAAGGGGTAAGTGAGTTTTTTGGCCGTCCATTTTCTTCGGTTTGCGAAATTAGCCCACCGGTTGCTCTAACGTGCGAATTTTGCGCAACGTTCCTCAGACAATGTGGTACGGTTGTAGACCACATAAAAGTGACTGTACCGATTCGATTGTATAACTGAAAAATGTGCGTACATTCCGTCCCATGGCGATAAACGTTGATCATTCAACAAGTCTTTATATGACGCAAGGAGTTGTGCTTTAAGAGGCAGGACGTTTGTTTATGGGAGCGATTAGTCATGAGCGCATATGGTTCCATGCAAATGATATCTGTTATATAAAAATCACCTTGAAATTGAATTTGTAATCAAGCATTGTCATGGTGCATGGTTTCATTGGTCGAAACGGTTTTTAGGCTAAAAACTACTGTATTATTTAATTAAAGGGCCTTTAATTTATTTGCTTCTCTGAATCTTCAGTTAATCGAGGAAACCAACCGTTAGTTAGGATAAAAACAACTAGAAGAAGTTAATTTCAATAGCAAACGATTGATTAAATTATTTATATTGATTACATTTGTTTGAAAAGGAATATGCGTTAATAAAGCAGGCACCATTGCGACACATTTAATTAGAAAATTTAAATTTAATTGTTTATGTAAGGCAGCAGCAATTAGACATGAAGTAAATGCTGACATTTTATTATTTGTTACTGCCAATCGGTTTACTAAGTTATTAATTAAATTTTTATTGATTAAGCAGACTTGCGTTGAATTTATTAGCAGAAACACAATTAGCTATGTTACAATTCAGAAATAATTTGCTCTGAACCTCGTCAGCAATATTTCTGTTGCACAACTGTAGTGAAGGAATCTGATTATTTGTCAGCAGAAGTAACCTTCTGGAATTTAGCTCCGGGTTCAAGGATTTTCTGCGTTGTGACACAGTCGAGCGTTGTGCAGTTTCCAAACAATGGAATTCAACAATGCAGTTAAACCGCAAAACGTAATTTTAGTATACAAAGACAGACGGCGGTAAAGAGCAATTAAAGCAACTCTGATGTCACTGAACTGCTGCATCGTCGTTGCAACAGGATCGGCTATTTCCTTTAGGACTGCGGCTGCCATTAACGCCGCTGCTCGCCGCTCGAATCCGCATCCAAATGCAATCCGTTAAATGGGGCGCAGATGTCGAAATAATTTTGGAAGAGTGCTGTCACGGGCACATCATGCTGGTCGTTGAGCAAGGGACGTGCTTTATGCTCGCCCAGCCACCATTATGCGGCGCATTATCGCCTAATTTTCTCTTCCTGGCAATTGTACCGTAACGCGCGATTGCGCTGCGTTGTTTGCGTTGTGCGTTGTCGCTCTGGTGCTAACCAGAACGAGGGCTTCTTAGACGGATTTTATTGCCGCGGTCCTGTTGATTTGTTAACACTGGCGCGCAAATGAATTTTAACTGTGTTGCAGGCTGCGTGAAAATAAATACGAGCTGATAATTGCCTAAATGGTTTGACAAAAACACCAATTTTCGTTCAGTTTAAATGTTTTTCAATGCATTTTAATGTATGCAGATGAATCAAACCTAAGCAGGTGACCGAAGAAGGGCGTGGCTTTTGACCTTTGCAGATAGGGACTTCTAAAGCGGGTTTTCCCTGTAAGGTACCTCGCATTGCCATTCTTTAGTCAGTATCACGATGTTAGAGCAAGCGCTACCTCGGTCCAACGTGCAACTGATTATTATTGAGTTTTCACGACCAAGGGCGTAAAATCAACCGAAAACATAAGGCACAGTTCGGGGACAACAACCTTAAGAAGACTCAAGTGTATGACGCTTAACACAAACAGAGGTCACTGACCTCTTTCGATGACCAGCGTTATCGAGGAGAATATTCACATTGTCGCCTTCTCGAAGATAACCGCCAATTAACGATTATTGAAATTTCTTCCGAATAAGCTAATAGCTGATGCTCAGAAAATCTATCTTCTGACACACAACGCCCGGTTTTATACAGCTACCAAAATTTGAAAAAATACGGATTTATTTTGAACTACACTGAAACACTCTTCCTACAGTTTGTTTGAACCACTAAAGGGCATATTAGACGACAATATTGCTGTCGAAGCGTTCGTGCGCGATTAGCTGGTATCAAAACCATGTCTTGGATCTAAAAACTACACATCCTTTGGGAAAATGTTTTTCCGAGTCAGGAGATTATGTAGAAAAATAATTTTCCTATAGATCTGTTGCTATTTTGTGGTTGCATGTTAAGAGAGTTTGGCAATTTGGTATAAAATATTCTAAAAAAACAATATTACTTTTATTATGTTCTCATATTTGACATCAATTTTCAACAAAACCAATTTATCATCTCTTATGTAATTCTTCTCTATTATATAAAGCATGATAAAAAATTGGACGTATAATAATTAAAATACTTTCCGTTAATCAGTTTATAAGCTATCTTTCCTGGTATTATAATGCATCGTAATTGGTCAGCTAAGCTTCAAAATTTAAGAAAAATGTAACTTATGTAATCTTCATCATAAATACCACCTCTTCTGTATAATCTAATTCTGCAAATAGTTTTTTGGATTTTTCGAATGTCAATATCAAGTAAGATGACTCATTTTTTTATTTCGGATTTCCTTCTAAAATACCATCTTTACCATCATTAAACTTTTTATATTGAAAATAACTGGAAGTTTTTTTGTATAGAGATGATTGTTTTGATAGCCGTGAGAACAAATTTTTATTGATCAAGTAACATCAGGATCGTTGCATTTTTAAGTTAAACATCTAGACGATGTGGCAGTTTACTAAAACCATATCTGGCAAAAAATAGGCCTCAATCCCGAAAAGAGCACAACGGTCCTCTTCTCAAAAGAACTCCAGATCTTCGATCTGTAAGGAGAAAGCGCCCCACCTTGAAGTGATTACTCCATTGCATGTTCTATTTTGGGGACCGACTTTCTCCAACGAATAAACTCGTTTTGTATAAAGTTATTCATTGCATAATGGCATTTGTAACTCTCGTCTGGGACTGGGCTGCATAAAGGCCTATAATCAAGCTATAGATAAATGAAAATCGTTCTGTATTTGGTACTACGTATATTTCGGAGGAAATCATACTTTATGATTGTGCCAAGATGTTCTCCACAGCGAAGCCGATGTGCTGACCATCTAGAAGTTTATCTCCCGACTGTTTTCCAGCGTTAAAAGTCATGGTAACCCCATCATACGATTACGGGCTATACAGAAGTGCCCACCGTAAGCGCCGGAAGATTCTGATGCCCCCCCCCTCCCGGAAGGCTTTTAAATAAATTAATTTTGTTTTGTAACAAAATTGTTAAAGAAATTTTGAAAGAAGTTTTAAAGCAACGAAAAGCATATGAAGTGCATGGTATCCAATCGAACTTCTAACAAACAAATGGAACCAAAATTAGAAAAGACGTAAACGGTAGCCACGCTGTTTATCCAGAGCCTTCCTGCTGCAGTTCGGTGGGTGTGCGGGCGAATCGCCGGAATTAGCCGCTAATCAAAACGACCTCTCCGCCGCTACCTCTTATTAATAGACTGCAAACCTTCTAGAGCCTAATGTGCTCGTCGACTTGCATGCGGGCCGTTACTGTTTTAGCTGATTATTAGATTATCATAATGAACAGAGTATGACCGACGTCAGTCGTCCCAGAACGGTGGAAAGTATGCCAACTGTTCACTACGGGCCTGTAGTCACATCGAGATTGCTGTAATCTTCCATCAGAATCAGAAACCTCTCTATTCCCTAACGAGTTTTTGATTGTTTGTCAGCCGTTGCTCAGCAACCTTGCCAAATGGCCCGCCATAAATTAGACCTGTTACATGTACATTTATGATGGCTCTGATTCATTGTTCTGTTTTTTACTTCATTGTTTTGATTCAGCTAATAGTGATTCATTGCAACATTAAAATTCTCAGGTGTACTGTTCCATATTGAACAGACTTTTTTGGTGTTCATATAGAATATGAAATTATTAATAAACAAACACATGGCATTCATTGCGCAATTGTGTCTTGAAATTTATTCACTAACTGAAGCTTCCCAATTATCCAATTAATCTGCACATAATTGAAGTTACCTAAGTAAGGCATAATGGAGCGCGCCATTTAATTGGTACAATTAGACGCTCTAGAAACTTTCCTTGCAAAACCGCACACAAATTATTTTTAGTCGTGTTTTCAAGGATAATACCATTTTAGTATTTCGTTATCCAGCTAGGGCCACCTATTGAATTCAACTAATTATTTTTATCTTGAGCGTTTACAACGATAGTTTTGTTTAGTGAAGGTTACTGCTACAATGAATAATAACAAATTCCTTTCAGCGATAACGTCTGCATTGAACGCGAGGAAACTACCGACGACGAGGATGGCGAGGTGAAAGCCCAGCAGAACGACACGGGAGTGGAAAAGGTGCCCAATTTCTTCTCCACCTCGATCAGCCTTTCGAACTGCCAACAGACTCCGTCCAAATACGAATGCGTTACCAAGTATACCTTCCTCTTCCACACCTGGGGACGTTTCGAAATAATGTTATATTTACAGGATTAACAACCACGGAGTTGTTAAAACGTTCGTTGTGCGTTACAAGTGCTGCTATGGATACAAAAGGACCGATAATTCGCCAGGCTGCACCAAGAAGATGAATCTGACCCCTGTTCTCCAAACGATCGAGGATGTTGATGGAAAAGAGTTCAGGAATCTGATCCGATCTACTGGGCTCGATGATAAGTTCAACGCGGAGAACTTGACGGTGTTCGTTCCCACAGATGTGGTGTTGGGCGAGTTTACCGAGAGGATGGTAGAATTGGTAAGCATTTCTTTGCTTTAACGGTTATTCAAATTAACCGATACGAAACGTTATTCTAGAACCAAGTAGATTTGAACATTCCTGTTGCACGAAGACGTCGCCAAATTAGGAATCCAGTATCTTCTAAGGACTTGGTTCTTAACCATATTGTTCCAGGCTTTGTCGATTTATCCGAACTTGAAAATGAACAACTGCTTTATAGGTAACTAAATGATTGATTTTTAATTTTATTTTACTAAACTTCTCGTCTATTTCAGTGAAAACGACAATAATTCGATTCGATTCAATATTTACCCTACAAGAAACTATGGAAAAATGGTGACGGCAAATTGCGCTCGTTTACGCAAAGGAAACAATCTAGCTACGAACGGAATTGCTCACGTAATCGAAGGTGTTCTCACTCCAGTTGGGCAGAGTGTTTTGGATATTATAGCGGAACATCCTCAGTTAACTAACTTGAATAAAGGTGTTTGTATTATAATGATAATCAAGTAATTTCAACTAAACTTTTTGTTTGCACACAGCTTTACAAAACAGTGATTTGGTTAAGAATTTTAAACCAAATGGTCATTATACCGTTTTTGCTCCTACCGATGAAGCATTCAATAAATTAACCGAATCAAGTAAACAGAAACTTGTAAGGGGAGATGCTTGCGCAGCTAGTAAGTAATTATTAGTTTATTTAAAGAGTAAATATAACAATCTAATTTTTTAGCTATCCTAAAACATCATATTGTTGCTCATACTGTTTGCTCGTCGGCTATTATTGGTAATGCCACCACACATAACGTAGATGGCGAAATCTTAAACCTGCAAAGAACTGAGGATGATCAATTATTGTTTGAAAATACCGCTAAGATTATCAAAACCGACATAATGGGTACAAACGGCGTTGTACATTTGGTCGATATCATTGTCATACCCGATTCAGGTATGATTAGATTTAACATCGATAATGGCTCTTAATATAATTTTATATTGCAGCGCTTTACATTAGCCAAGCTCTGAAGAGCGAAAACTTCACTAAATTCCAAGACATCATCGAGAGAGCCGGACTAACCGAAGAACTCGATTCTTTGAAAAACGTTACGGTTTTTGCTCCTTCCGACGAAGCCTTTGAAAATCCTGAAGCTGAACAGTTACTGAACGAAATCAAAGACGACAGGGATAAACTCAAGCAGCTTGTGATGTATCACGCGATGCAAGGAAAGCTCGAGTCCTGCGACATGGTCAACAACGCGCTCCTGAAAACCAAAGATAGCGACAAATTGTTGCGGCTGAACTTGTATTCCACGGTACTTATGAGTCACGTTGTTTGTGGGACTGAAATTAATGCGCTTTTTGCAGCTACCAGTTTTTACCAACGTTATCAACCGCGCTACCGTGAATTGCGCTCGCCTCACTGGTTATGACGAAAAGTCTTGCGGCTCCGTTATCCACGAAGTTAATAGGATTCTCGTTCCGCCTTCAAGGAACCTGCTAGATGCGCTCAACGATGATGAAAGCTACAGCATAGTGAGTCAGCTTTTAAAGGGAACTGACATTGAATCCATTTTGAAGGACAACACTCAGTCTCTTACATTTTTGGCCCCTTCAGACGACGTTTTCTCCAAGTTAGAGGCAGAGGAGCTTAAAGCTTTGAAGGAAGACAAGCAAAAGGCTAGCTTGTTGCTAAAGAATCACATTTTAACTGGTAAATTAGAAGTATTAAAAAATATTCTCGTATTTTAACCGATTACAATCCTCAGAGGTTCTTTGCTGTTCTGGCGTTGGTCCTCAAACCTGGGGCTTCAACTCTGTAGTTCCAACGCTTTCTCATCAACATCAGACTGTAGCAAGAGTTGGAAGCCACATTCACATCGGTAATGCAGCCATCACAAAATGCGACAAAGTTGCTACCAATGGAGTGATACACACAGTGAATAAGATTTTGGCGCCGCACCAACCTCGGACGCCTGGCTTTGGGTTTTTCTTGTTTGACTTTTAAATTTATTTAATTTATATTTAAATATTATTTCCTTATACGTATAGAGCCCTGTGTTTGTGTTTAAAAGTGATGTTTCATCAATGTGACTGAAATTGTACTTTTTAATTATTTTAGAGTAGTTGATGTAGGTCTTATTATGTTAATAAAATGTTAAAATTATACAAAATAAAGTTTTATTCTTCATTCCTTAAAACCGTTACATTATATATATTAAAAATGCAAGGAGGGGAAAAAGTAACAAACTTAATTGTGTTTACAATATTTAAGTATGTTGTTACAATTGTGGCTGTAACGCCAAAGGCTATTATAAAAATACAAATTACTAACTTGAAGCTTCTGTGATCGACGACTCGGGAGGTTTATACCATGACTAATGCTAATTTCATTAACTAGATTGTGAAAGTTGGTTTCCATGTATTCAGAATTTTGCGAATCTAAATGTTGCAAGCATTCTAACGTGCAACTTCTTCATTTTTTTGCTGGAGTGTTAAAATTTTTATGTACAGAAGAGGAGGTAAAATGAAAACGAGTGGTCCGGTTAAGGCTCCTCCAATTAAAGACATCACGAGATCAAATCTCGGGACAGATTCCGCCACCACCACGGACAGGGTAGCCAAAAAGCTCCTTATGACGCAACGCCTATAATTGAAGTCTAAAAAAAGTCGTTTAATATTAAACTTTGCAAAATAAAAATGATCAAACCTCTAGGAATGCCCATGTAATCTTCTATGTGTTGATAAAGAGCGGTGTTGCTGATGGCTGAAGATAAACTTAACTGTAACGCTACTAAAATGGTAGCAAAATAGAGCAGCATAGAACTGGGAAGAGTCTCCAATATACTAGAACCCACATGAGTTTTGTAACGATAAAAAATTGTCGTGCATATTATAGCAAAGAATGACAATGATACTGGAAAGTGCAAAGTTATGTTACATGTAAAGGCATTAAAATGTTCGATACCTATAAATCCTCCAAGTATAGCTTTAGATATTTTTGATTTGTCTCCCATATCCATTTGGATAGATAAAATTGTTGGATGAATGTCAAATTGGAATGCTAAAATTCCATATGCAGTAAGTAAGCTTTGCCATAAAGATAGTTTTTCAGTCGTTGGATAACTGACAGCTGTTTCCATATGAATATCTGATAATATACACCCGAATAATATAATGAAAACAAATACAACTAACGCCGCAGAAATAGTACAAAGTAATCTGAAAATTTAAGAACAATTACATCTAATCAAAGCTTTACCCATTTGATCATCACTTCATATCTTTTGGACTTCCGAACCATAAAAAAGGGCACATAATCGTTCCCAATATCACCATCCAGTAACAATAAGACAAATCAAACGTGCTGCCACTTAACTTCAATCCAAGGATTTGCAGATTCTGTGAAGCTGCAGTGAAGTGAATATTTTGACTGAATACATAATGAATTTCTTACCCACAACCAAGTTTGGAATTCCTCCCCCAAACACAGTTAAGTCCAGCAAAATGGTGACGAGCTTCGCCCAAGCTGCCCCGTAAGTTATTTCCGCTAAGGCTGAATAGGGATATCGGCTTTTGAACTGAATGCTTGGCACGATTTCTTCAGCAACGATCCAGCACTTCGTCAATAAAATAGCCGTGTAGATTTGAATGGAACAGACAAAAGCAATTGTGACAATGCCAGCGTAACCTTAAACATTAGAAATGATGCAAATTACTACAAACCACTGGCTGCGTCCTTTGCGTTTACCGCAATCCAAGATCGGCTTCGCTAGCGATATCACGGGGAAAACGCCGAACACATCGATTATGCATATTATGGCGAAAAATACGGACAACCCCGAGTTAGCGCCATTTAGATTTAAGTTGTTGAAACTTCTGTCTATGAGGAGGCTTCTCTCTGAAATTTCCATGCCTAAGCATGTTTTAATACACCGAAAAGAAAGCGTAGCTTATCAGTTGTCGCAGCATTTGCTGTACTGAGGCAAGCGAGCTTTGTACGGTTTCTTGGGGAGTATCTTGTTTCAGTTGCTTATAAATAGGTTACAATCCAGTTTCACTTCTCCAACCTGATCGTAAACGTGAATTTCAGATAGAATAAAATTTAGTAAATAGTAAACTAAAGACTGGGATTATAAATAATTGTTCAAAATTATGAGGTTAATAAAGTTTATAACGTTATTAATTAGAGCAGTAATTGGATTTTACCTTATATAAAGTATTATATACTAATTTTGTATGTTTTCATCTGTTCGTTGTTTATATCACAACATGTTACGTAAGTAGAAAATAAAAAAAGTATTTGTGATGCAACTTATTAAGTACAATCAGTTAAGTAAGAGCGTTAATATGGAGAAAAAATTATTTAAAAGCATTTTCAAATACATAGGTACTTTGTATTCCATCAGAACAAAGATGCTGTTGTATTAATAATGTATCCAATCAGCAGCGGAGTCGATAATTTCCTGGAATCTTCAAGGTATGCATTTGACCAAATTTATAGCGTATTCATCCGGCAAGAATTTCCAAATGCGGCGAATTTCTCGTGTTAACTGCTTAAAAGTGAACACTTTTCTTCCACGAAACTTGTGCTTGATGTGTCCCCACACATTTTCAATCGGATTTGCACCGGGCGACTGCGACGGCCAATCAAGTGTAACGATGCCAGACTGCTTTTTCTAGTCTATGCAAAGCTTCCTGCGGTGTGTGTTCTTCTGCAGGAACCAGTCTTGATTTTTCTTGATGAACCAACGTTTGGCAGTCGGTAACAAATATTTCTTAGAAATCTCCAGAATTTTCGGAGCATTTAGGTTGTAAGTAAACAGATGCAACTTTCTGAAACCCAGTTTTAAGAAGCAGCCCCGAAGACGCACTTTTACTAGGTGTTTACGGTCTGTTATACCAACATGTTAGTTGAGTTTGACCAGGCTGGGACGATAACATATTTCCAATCAGAAGCTTCGCCCGTAAAAACTATTTTGCTCCAACCTCGGCCGATATTGTCCTTTGTATTGCTCAAGCGACTCACTTCGTCACGTGATTTTTACCCGACAAAGGTTTCTTCACTGAACTACGGCATTTGATGTCACGCGCACGGAGGTAGGTTCGGATAGCTACGTATGATGTATCTACACCTTTCTGTTTCAATTTTGCTGTTACTTGACGCAATGTTAAGCCCGGGTTCCGCGATGTTTATGATCTGTTTTTCGACTTTAAGGGACACTTTACCTATTGATCTACGTTTTGGAAAGTCATCAACCGTTTTTATCTTCTTGTGTTTTCGACTTCGTATATTCAGCAGCCGTTGAATGGGACACTTTCGCACCTTTCTGGTGGTTACAGAGGCACACAACCTCGTAGCGCGACGCGTACGCCACAATCATGCTGTTTTACACGTTTCTCTAGCAAGAATTTAATGAACTAAATATTTTGTGACAAAACATCAAGAACAAAAAAGGTTCGCTTTATCGACTTATGAAAGAATTAGGGTGAAAACTTTTACCAACTACTAATTATGCCGAACACGCTCTTACTTAACTGACTAGTAGTTAAACGGAATTTTATTACATATTTTTCCAGTACAAGATTATATTATTGATAAAGTTCCTAGCTAATAATTGGAGAGTAAATTTTTGGGCTGTCTAGAATGTTCGTGCCGATTTTCACTAGATGACATTGGAAAATGTGTGAATACGTTACAGATACGGAAAACGCACAATTTATGTACATATTTATAAAGGTAACATTTCAACACATTTTTAAAAAAAGTTCCTAAGAATAAAGTCGTTTATGTTATTTTTGTACCCTTTTGAAGATGGAAAAGTGCATTTTAGTCACTTTATTGCTTTTGTATCACCAAAAAGGCAAAAATCAACACAAGCAACAATATGTGTTATTATTTCGTTGAATGAACTAATATATTTGAAAGTGGTTCGGTAAATTTAGAGCTGCTAATTTTGACCTTAATTTTGGCCAACAACGCTCGGGTAGGTCCTCTACCACTGATGAGTAAATCAAGACACTGATCGAGAACAACCCGTCATACATGGCACAAGATTCAAATATCAAAAAGCGTTTGGTGAAGCTTGGTTACATAAATCGTTTTGATATTTGGGCTTTGTACGATTTGTTCGAAAAAAATTTAATAAATCGTATTTCTATACAAGGTCCATCCCAAAAGAAATGAGCCTTATTTTTTTTCGGACGCGAGTGTACATTCCGGCGTGCTCTGACGCTTGGGGCAGGTGGTGGGGGGTCTTAGCTTCCATACGCGGTCGGTGCAAGTCGGCTCTGAGCTCTCGGAGCGGCAGGACGGGTGTTTCCGTGAATGTCTATTTTCAATTTTCGACACGGCGCGATGGATTCAAAAATCGATCAACGCTACGCAATTAAATTCTGCTTCAAACTCGGCAAGAATGCTACCGAAACGTTTGGAATGCTTCATGGGGCCTTCAAGGATGATTGTTTATCGTACTCGCAAGTTAAAAAGTGGCACAAAGCATTTAAGGAGGGCCGGGAAGAGGTGGCCGACGAACCTCGGTCTGGACGACCGTCAACCTCCCGAACCGACGAGAACGTGCAGCGAGTGCGCGATTTTTGAACGCCGATCGTCGGTTCAGTGTTTATCAAGTATCAGATGCCCTAAACATTCCGAAATCGACAGTACATCGAGTCATTTCCGAGGATTTATCGATGCGGAAGGTGTGCGCCAAACTTGTGCCGCGGGTGTTGACTGACGAACAAAACAGCTCCGGGTGGTTCGTGTGAAGAACTCTTGCAAATGTGCGAAGATGACCCGGAGTTTTTAAACAAAGTGGTAACAGGAGACGAAACATGGTGTTTCCAGTACGATCCGGAGACAAAAGGCAGAGCGCTGAGTGGCACACCACCGTGTCACCCCGGCCGAAGAAAGCTCGGATGAGCAAATCCAGGACCAAGACAATGCTCGTCGCCTTCTTCGACGCCAGGGGGATTGTGCACTACGAGTTCGTACAACCCGGACGCACAGTGAATGCCGCCTTCTACCTGGAAGTCCTCAAAAGACTCAAAGAAAGGTCACAAGTAAGCGGAGCGCGATCAAAAACGACTGGAGTTTGCACCACGACAACGCGCCGAGCCACACCGCGTTCATCGTGACCAAGTACCTGGCCCGGATTCAACTCGGCGTGGTTCCCCAGCCTCCCTACAGCCCGGACTTGTCTCCCCCGGACTTCTTTTTGTTTCCGCGGTTGAAAAGAGTGCTAAAGGGCAAGCACTGGGACTCGGTTGAGGACATCCAAGAGAATGTCACAGCAGCCCTCAAGGACATCCCTAAGGAGGCCTACCAGGAAGCCTTCCGGACTTGGAAGACCTGTTCCAAAAGTGCATTGATGCAGGAGGATCCTATTTTGAAGAATTTTGAGGTGTTGTAGCGTCTGCTAATAAAACTTTTTTTTGAAAAAGATTTAATAAATGATTCCTGTATGTGATGCGCTATAATGATGGTCGTCGCGCATTATCTCTGATGCGGAGCGCGGTGGCAAGCACCGCGTCTTACCTGACTCCTTGTACGAAATGAACGTAGGTACTAAATTATTTTTAATTACTGAGTAGGCCACCCGCCAGGCATCAAAGAGTTCCGAGTTTGTTTGTGCCGCAGCCCGTACCTCAACCGCTGGGCCACACTGGCGTTGACGCGCTGTAATACTCACAAAATGCACCATTTTGAAGCAGTTAGTGACGGGAGACGAAAAACAATGTTGAGCGAAAAATGTCTAGAGGTAAGCGAAGTGAATCACCATTAGCTGGTTTCCACACGAAAAAGTCATGGTGTGTATTTGGTTGGATTGGAAAGACCAAAGTATCAAATGATAAATTCAAATAAGTACTGTTCGCAACTAGGTAAATTAAAGATATCTATTTAGGAACAACGTCCAGAATTAGCTATTAGGAGCGCCGTGTTCCATCAGGATAATGCTAGAACTCATATCTTTTTGACTACCTAACAAATGTTGAAGTTTGGCTGGAATGTGCTTTCACGCCCTCTATATTCACAAGGCAAATTTTCACATATTTAGGTTGTAACATTTTCATAAAGGTAATAAATAACTTTTTTGGAGGTTATAAAAAACTACCCTGAGAAGTTTTTAACCCAGAAATCTGAAAAGTTCTGGAAGGGTGGAATCTTCAAGTTTTATGAAAGATGGAGAAAGGTTGTTGAATAAAGCGATGAATACATAATTGATTAAATAAACATAGACAAAAAGTTTTGCATTTGAATTTTGCTTAACAATCGGCAAGAATTTTTGAGCAATCTATTATTATAATTAATTATAATCTGCTTGTTTGTAGGGAAAATTATCTGATGGTATATCTCAAAATCTATCATTGTCGAATGCAAAAAGCGCGTCTGCCAATGCCATTTGGTTTGCTTCCGCCGAGCGAAGCTTCGATTGTAAGCGCCCATTCATAACAGACGTAAGCATAAGCTGCCCATAAGAAATACGTATAATGTACGTAAGCCTTACGTAATCATTTGAAAGTTGCGCATGCAAACACAGTAGTGGCAACAATATCCTTCCAGGCATTTTGCACAATTATTTTGCCTTTGTACTTGTTATCTCTTTTATAGTGAAGGAACAGATGCATATTAACTAACTCAATTAATAGTTATATCCGTTGTAAAAACGAAGCCAAAATGTCGACAATACTGAAGTTAAGTTATGCAATTTTAGAATCATAACAAACATTCTGTTACTGATCCAAACATTAATCTAGGGAAAAATTACTGCAAATGAATACTTAAGTTTAATACGTAAAGTTTAACCGATTTCAATTTTAGGTATTTCTTACGTGAATGTAAAACGTAAAAATTACAGGAGTGCATTACATACTAGCGCATCAGCTTTGCATTGGTTCAACTTTGCGTATTACGTATTTCTTATGGGCGAGTTATGCTTACGTCCGTAATGATTGGGCGCTAAGTTAAATTGCTCCACGTTTCCGATCCAATTAAAAATTTATACGTTCCCACCCTGCAAAAATTTGAGGGAAGGCAGGTGAAAAATAGTCAGCCTAGGCCAAAAAATACCCCTAGTATTAACATAAAAGAGAAAATTGTACTGTTGCAATCTAAGCTATGAATTGATTGAAACAATGTTAAAATGGTGCATGGCATAGTTCTGTTGCAGTATTATGTAAACTAGTTTATATTACCGATGAATAATATTTGTATTTCTATTTTCGCCATACATATAATAGTAAGGCTTTAAGCTCCGCGTCGGAGCATAGCCTGCAAACTGAGAGGTTAAGGCTCTCATAGGTTCGCTTTCTTTTGCCCGGTCGTAGCGTACCATCTTTGATACGGGGCGATGTGGCAAGTACCTCACCTTAGACGATCGCCATTACTACCCTTTGTTCGAGTGAACGCAGGTACTTAATTATTTTTAGTGACTGAGTAGGCCACCTGCTAGGGATCAGAGAGTTCCGGAAATGGAGCCCAGGTCCGCCCGCATCGCAGTCCGCGCCTCAACCACCAGACCACTCTTAGGTATGACATAAGTATAATCAAATATCATTTAAAAAAAGATACAAAAATAAATAAAATACCGTAAATGAGGTTACTTTGCTTCATTTTTCAACGATGTTTTTAAAAACTCATTTGCCCATGTTCATTTTTAATATATCTGAAGCATGACTGTTTTGAATATTAGGGGAAAGGAATTAGTTTTTTTTTTATCGATTTGCCTTCTATTTTATTACATATACTGCAAAATAAAAAGTGTTGCAAAGTATCTTCAACAGAGCGGGATATTTTGCAACACTTTATTAATCTCATAAGAATTGAATGTAAAAATGAGTTGTAGGCAAAGTCTACCATCCCTAAACATAACCTTACAACAGTAAACAATAATAATAATGCAGTGAACTTATATTATTTTTATATATAGCCTCTTTTCAGACTTTGAAAACGTGGGGCTTGCAGCTTATGTTTTCTTCTTCTTTTTTTGCGAAAAAAAAACTAGAAAATAAAAGTAGGAGCAAATTTCAATAAATTAAAAAAGAAAGTTTTATTACAGATGGTGATATGTTGTAATGAGAACAGATTTTTGTATGATAAATTATTTCGTCAAACTAGGGAACTAATTAAATAAAACCCGCGTTTGTTTTTTGATGTAGGTTATATCGACATGATCAGGAAATTTTCAAATTTTTAACGAACTTTGCATGGAACTAATGACCACTTTCTTATCGCCAAAAGATTTCATTTGTCCGGGGAATAGCGTCCCCTCATATTTAAATATAATAAATGCATTACTTTTTTCCATTTCCTTTTTAAAACATCTTGAATTAGGATCATTATTCTCGGTTTCAAGCAAGTCATTTTCTTGATCTGATTCAGTCTCTGCATCGGGTAAATCAACTCTTTTTGATTCAGCCTCTAAATAAGAAGAAGAGGAATTATCGATGATGCAATGGGCAATACTTTTCTCGATATTTGCTGCAAAGCGTATAGTCAACTCAGCATTCCGTTTTAAAACATTCTTGGTCCATTCCTTGCCAGGAAACTTGGCAGTAAACTGTTTATCTGTGCATCCCTGTATAGCTCTGTATAGCAGCTGATTATGCATTGCAACTCAAACACATCAACAAAAAGGCCAAAGTCTGATATATCCGTAATACATTTGACAAATGTTGACTCCTCTTCTTGGCTGAAAATTGGAGGTTTATCAGATGTTTTTTGGTGGAGCCCCTTTATTTTGTTCACCAACGTTCTTAAAGGTATACTGTAATGTTGTGCAACTTTTCGATGCGACATTTGTTCACTTCGAAACAGCTAGACATTCACACAATTTGTCAGCAGTATAGTCAGCATAGCGTCTGCTTGTTAGTTTCCTTTGGTATACACGTGGCATCCGTAAAAAAAATAAAAAAGACACCATGTTCATTTTTGCCTTTCCAAAAGCTTCTTAGTTGTCCCTCACAAGTCTATTTAGTGTTCTATTTAATCACATAATTATTATACTTTCAGTAAAAATAGTAATGGAGGATACTTTGCTACATTTTTTTGTCTGCAGCAAAGTATCTCAAATTAAAAATTAGTTTTATTCCTTTTAAAAACTAAGATAACCTTATCAAACAAAAATGTCTGTAAGGTTTTACTTTTTAAGTTTTATCAGTTCACAGATTCAGAGCTAATTTCTAAAATTAATATTTCACAAAAAATTTAGCTTAATAGAGCAGGATACAAGAGACAAAACCGAATAAATCAAAACACAGTCTCCAACAAAGCGCATTAGGGTACTCTGGCGGAATATATTAAAACACTTTACGGTAAGTATTTAGCAAAATTAAATGTTTACATTTATTATTATTTCTATTAGGATTTTTGAAGGCCAGTGTATGTAAACACAAATGCAAAATACCGCTTAAAAATTGAACCAAATTTAGAAGTTTTGAGTGTTTATTTATAGTTTTTTTGTTAAATAAGTAAAAAAAGTTACTGTTGTGTTTAAAGTGTAATTTCTGAAGATTCACGTAACTTAATCAAACGTTTTGCTTTGTAAGTGTTTTATATACCCAGCTGTAGCCATAAATGTGCCGCGAACTCCGAGGGGATTGATTCGGGAGTGGTACTGTGACGGTATGATGAACAACAAGAGGACGAAGATGTTTGTAAAAGGAGTAAGAAGTCATACAAATCCTCAGATAAGCATAAAGATCATGCAATAAATGAAACGAAAGACTTAATGAAGAAATTATGAGTGAGGTGATAGCTGTAAGGAGAGAGCAGAAAACCTATTAAAGGAAATAAAATACTTAAAGAGAGCACGACATCCGCGACGTAAAGGCCTCAGCCTGCCAGACTAACGCGGCGGGCCCTGGGTTCGACTCCAGGTCAAAAAAACGGCAAACATCAGTGCTCTGGCCATCATACAAACACCTTTGGCGGTCGTAAAGTACATTTCCTTTTTAAGGGTCAGACTAGCCACCTGAGGTACCAAATGGCTCATAGTATCACGAAATGTTAGAAACAGGCTAATAGCCTATTAAAGATAGAAGAAGAAGAAAATTTACCAAGAAAAAACAACAATTAAGAGAATAAAATGGAGACCCTTGAAAAGAAACTGGAATATATGGAAAAATAAAACAGAGAATGTGGTTATTAAGGGGCGTGAATTTAAAGATAATAATGAAGGAACCAATGCAGTAGCTGATATTATTTTTCAGTCTTTAAATGTGAAGGTTAAAATTAAAGATATGAAGAAGATGAAAATTTCACCAAGAAAATTAACGATAACAATATTAAGTGTTAATGGTTTAAAAGAAAGAAAACGATAATGAAAAATAAGAGTAAACTAAAAGATAGGAAATTCCATATCGAACATAACTTAACCCAAAGTAAAGCTCGATTACAAAAACACTCAAGAGACTCGATGAAAACTGAAAAAGAAGAAGGTAACTCGGAAAAGATCGGTTATTAAAGATATGTATAAATAATAAACGGATGAAATATAATCACAATACAGAAAACTAGAAAAAATTAAAAACGGGAGGGATTTTAATTCAGAACTTGGTTCCTTCAAAAAAACAAACTAATTATAATTAGAGCTGGCAAATACATTAATTATGATAGGGTAATGGAACGTATCAAAGAGTACTAAAAATATTAATAGATGAAGTTAAAAAGTACAACGTTAATATTGCAACAATTTAAGAGATTAAACAAAAAACAGTTGTTTTTATCACTGAAACAGACACTTATTTATTTTTCAACAGTAGAGATAATGAAAGGTTTTTGATTGTTTTAGTAAATAAAAAGATTAAAAGGTTAATAATGCATTTTGCGATGAGGATGCATACAGAAAAATAATATGCACCTATCGAACAGAAGGATGAAGAAGAAAAAGACAAATTTTATGGATATTCGAACATTTTTAGCAAACTACTACTACATCACTTAAAGATAATTGTAGGTGATTTTAACGCGAAGATTTGGAAGAAGGATAAATATAAACGAAAATTGGGAAGAATAGCAAGCATACAGACAGTACTAAAAATTAACGAAAACTAATAGATTGCAGCCGAACATAATATGATAATTATGAGTACATTTTTCCAATACAAGGAAATTCACAAAGCAATGTGGATATCACATAGTGATAATAAATTTATGAAGCATATAAAATATTTTGGAAGCTATAGAGGAGCAAACGCTAACTTTGATCATTTCCTAATTAGAGTAAAGGTTATACAAGAAGTATCAAAGCCAACTAATATAAACGCTAATAAAATCAAAAGTTATTGTGTCAACTTATTAAAAAGCGAGGATATTAAAAGTGATTATAGAGAGGGCTTAAAATCTAGGATAGGAAAAATATTATAGAAGATAAATGGTGTCACCTAAAGAGAATAATACAAGAGGTTCCAGAACAAATAATGTCACAACATAAGCAGAAGAAACAAAATTATTGGTACAACGAGGAGTGGAAAGATAGCAATAGAGAAGTGTAGTTAGGCTAGAATAAAATAATGGATAAGAGTTTAGAAAAGGAAGAACTATATAAACTAGTCAAAAGACAAGAGAAAAGTATATGCAGAAAAAGAAGAGACTATACATAAAGAAAAACTAAGAAAGATGAAGGAGTATTATGTTAATAAAGAGTTCAAGAATTTTTACCAAGAAATCAAGAATCAACGAAATAGATATAAAAAGGTGGCAAGTTATTGGAAAGATGAGGATGGAAATTTAGTGGGGGAAATTGATCAAAAATCAGAACTATGGAAGAAACATTTTCAGAATGTGCTTAATTCGGGAAATCAGGACCAAGAAGTTATAGATAAAGGGAATATACAAGCAATGGCAGAAAGAACAGCAAGTAATAATGAGATCTAGAGAGACTGATGTAAAATCCGGAAAAGCAACTTCCGAAAAGCAAATCGTCCACGTGACGTTGTGCCCCCCGAATCTTGAGTCAATTCAATATTGATGAAGATACCAACCTAAGGTATCTACTGACCAAATATGAAATGAAGTATTGTGTTGATAGATACACACGCGCATGCACGCTTGCACACAGGATCGTGATCGCATTAACTTTCGCCTACGCTTTATAGGCTTTGGAAAGTTAATAATGCAGATATTACTGGAGAAAAGGGTTTTAGATAGTTTCAAAGTCTTCAGAATGTCATGTCAAGGTGACTCGCTATCTCCGTTGTTCTTTGATTTAGTATTCGAGAAGCTGACGTGAAAAAGTCGTATATATACGAAAGATAGTACACCACTATAAGCATCAATGTATCGATTATGCTAATGATTTAAAAAATGAAGAAATGAAGTAAATCGATACGAGATTAACCAAGGAGGGCAAAATGCTGATGCCTTAAGAACCATTTTAAAAGAGATACCGAGAAACACAAAAATAAAGGTATGTACAGCTGTCATATGACCAACAATATTGTATGCATGTGCATACAGGATAAATAAAAAATTGAAGAAGACAAAGCCTTGGGCCTCCTGTAGCAATGTATAATTTCCGGATTCTGGACATAAAGTGGAGAGTAACAAAGTCACGTGTACTTAGAGCTCAATTGGAGTCATTGTAAAGCCAAGCAATTCTTGGATGTCCGTCAGAGGGGTAGCGCTAATGCTGGCCATGCTAGACCAAAACTCCCCTAACGTAGATCCTCTAATTGGACATTTGCGAAGAATGTGCTTTTGCCGTCTCGTCCTTCTTCTCTGTCATAATAGTAGGAGTTACTTCCATCATGGAGGGTATCTCTTGCGGGACTGTCGCAGACATGTCCTGCTGGTAATGTTGCAAAGGCTGCTGTTCTTGCGGCGACTGTTTTTACATTTGAGGGGTATCGAAGGACGCACCTTCCTTCTTTGGTTGTTGTTTCTTTATCTTGATTTTAATATTTAAGGTAGATAGCTGATAAAACAGTTTCCCTCTTTTGTTATTAACGGCAGAAGTCACTGCCTCTCCGCTTATACCAAATACTAGGAGTTTAACCATAGGATCCTCCTTTTAGGCATTGTGGAAGATGCACCACTCTTGAACCTTCGCCTAGAGGCTTTGCATTGACACCTATGGATGAAGGTTTCTCTAGCGTCAAGTTTCCGTAGGATCCACGGAGCCGTCTTCCTCCACCCGCACGATGTCTAGACGTGTTTCATTCACGGAAAGGGAAAGTTGGCAACTGTCTGTTTTAACCACTGTAAAGCATGGTCGCCTTCACAGGTGATTCTAAGAATCTCCCCGGAATGCTGCTGACTTTTAAAAGTGGGTAAGGGTTGATTTTCTGAACATATGAGTCTAAAAGCTCTAGCATCGCTGTCTATAGTGTTTCAGCTTGATCACTGGCTTTTTTATAGTATAACTTGGCTAAATCCACAATAACTATCCAAAGTTGGCTTTGGAGGGCCTCTCTATACCCTCGTGTATGAGGTTGTTGTTGACTTAATTGCTGTCTTGGCTTATTTTTGGGGTTGCAGGTAGCTGGTGAGTTTCCCTTCGAACGATCCCTCTTACCTTTTATATTTGAAGAGAAAGCTTTACCAGAACCAGTCGCCCTTAGGTCAGCTGAAGCAACTGGCTATTGAGTAGTAGTAGTGGTGTTGTCAGTTCTCTTCTTCCAAAAAGGCCCTGTACAGGGTTAGCTTCAGTAGACAGCTCCTGTGAAGAGATAGTGTTGACAGTAATTATTCCCTTACTGCTCTCTTTCATAAGGTTAGCTATAAAACCAGCATCTGCTTGGAGGTAGTAGGAGTTGGTTTGGTTTGGTTGACTTCTGCTGCAAGCGGGTCTTCCTACGTCGCTTCTGTTCAGTCCTTTTTCTTCGGACTGAATATCCTGTTGTTATTGCTGTTGCTGAATTGTAGGGTATCCGCAGATGCCCCTGTAGGGTGAATTTCTGTAAGGAATTTATGTTGGTTAAATAAACTTTATTTCTCTAACTCCCCATCCGCCACGGAGTCCAATCAAAGATGTAGAACTTTGACACCAAGGCTACTAGCTCTCGAGAATGCTTTGCACCCAAGTGAATGACCATACATCACCCGATCATAGAGGCCCATCACTCCTAAGGAGCTCATCCTGCCGGCGGTCTGTTGAGTTAGTCTCGACTTCCCGTCTAGGTAAAATCCAAGACAAAGTGATGGGTTTCCGCACTCCAGGACACACAGTTACTTGATGCCACTACAATTTGGCTATTATCCTTATATCACCACTATCTATATTTTTCTTTTTAAGTATTTCATATAGCTTTTCATGATTTTATCGAAAGCTTTCTCAAAATCGATAAGGCATGCGTAAAGGTCTTGGTTTATGTCTAAACATCGCTGCATTAATACACTTATTCCAAATAAGACCTCTCTTCTTCCTAATCCCTTAGTAAATCCCATATGTGTATCGTTCAGGTTTTTCCTACATCAATTACATATGTTTAAAATGCGTAAATTATTTTGCTGTTCAAATTTACGTGTGTCCGAGACGAAAGATGCATTCACCTTAACATCAACAATTAGCTGCGCCCCCACTTTTGTTTGAGTAGAAGTTACATATACAAACAAACCTACTCATCAGTAAGTTTAATTTGTTTGTTTTCTGTGTTTATTATGTATTTTTTATTCTACTAAAAACTATTGTCGCAATGGTTCCATTGTGTCGTCTTACACTTACGACTTCATTCTAAGACGTCATAAACACCCATTAGCTTTGGGGCCATCCGAATAGCGTGCAATTATGAATTGAATTCTCTCACTAGGTGATGACGCTCAGCTTTACACGTCAAATAACGATGTTATTATTATATCAGGTTTAATTTACTTGTTTGATTGTGTAGATGTATTAGGTGTTCTACTAACTGCGTATTTTGATTTCATGTAAAGTACAGAGTCCGACAAAATGATCTCCCCTTTTCAAAACAGCAACAAAAATAACAACGTAGGTTCTGTTCTGTTTTAATGTAGCATTATACAGAACAATGCTTGCCATTTAGTCATCAACGAGTAAGATCAAAAACATTTATAGGAAAAATACATGTGTTTTATGATGAACAGTAATGTTGTTTTTTATGATGTTCAGGAATAACAGAGCAGTCTTCTTCTTTTTTAAGTAGGCTACTAGCGATTGTTCTAACCACATAGACATGGGTACTGAATCATATGGGACGTACCCCAGGCAGGTGGCTCGAAGAAGGAGAATTTATTTCATGACCGTCAAAAGTGTTTGAATGGTGGCTGGAGAGCATGTGGTGTTTGTCATTGTTATTGATCCAGGAGTCGAACCCAGAACCGCCAACAAAGACAAGTCGATGCTTTTACCTCGCGGTTATACTCATAGAAAGTAGTTGAATGATAAAACTTTTGCAACAGTGTTTCGTACTTTGTGTAAATAGCCTCGATTGATGGTAGGGGTAAATACGGAGAATGGTTACGTGTAACGTTTTTACACCTGAGTTGAGAGAAGGTGTTCTACAAAATATTAAGGGTAACTCCAGATAATCTTTAAGTAAAAGGGGCGCCAGCGTATGTTAAACGACTGTATTGAGTATCTTAGATAAAAACTGTCAATATACAAGTTTTATTATGTAAGAAAAATTTTGTTGCTAGTTTTTGCAACAGACCATTACCATTGTAGGATTTCTGTCGTCAGTCCTCTTCACAGATGAAGTAACTTTTGGTAGGGCTCCATCTGTGACGAGGATTGACGACAGAATACTCTTTGCAGATAAAGCATTAGTTAAAAATGTAAGGGGAAAATATGGCAAATAAACTTGGTGTATAAAAAACGAAAAAGGAGACCTAAAAATGGAGGAAGATAAAATAGTTGATGCATGGGAATGTATTATAACAGGAAGTTTAGAGCAGTCTAAACCAAACCAGAAAGAATGCGAAACATAAATAACGCAGAAGAAGAAGAAAAACAGAAAGACAGAGTAGGAGAGATAGAGGCAATAAGTGAAACAAAGGTACAAGAAGCAATCAAAAAATAAAGCTAGAAAAAACAGCCGGAAAAGATGAAATAAGCCCCGAGATAAAGTATGGAGGTAGAAGATTGGAAAGCTGAATCAGGAAAGTATGCTAATATACTTGGGAAGGAGAAGATATACCCAAAAACTGGAAAGAAAACATGATAATACCGCTCCACAAAAAGGAAAAAATGGAGGAATGCGATAACTACCGAGCTATAAGTTTTTCTTCGTGCATACAAAATTTACTCCAGGATAATAGAAAAAAGAATTACACCCTATATAGAAGATTAATTATAATAGGAACAGGCAGCATATAGAGAAAACAGACAGACAAACCACTATACCTCGCATTCGTAGATCTACAAACAGCCTTCGATACGGTTCAAAAATATACACTACGGAAAGCTATGGAAGAAGCAGGAATTCCAAAACAACTTTTAGATGCGACAAGGAGACTAAGCGAGGACAAAAGGAATAGTAAGGATAAAAAGATGAGAGTTTAATAATTTAATATGAAAAGGGGCATTAAACAAAGAGACTCATTGACTTCACTACTCTTTATAATAGTAATGGATCGAATCATTAAAGGGTATAGCGAAAATATGCTCCATACAAAATTAGAAAATTTGAACATAAGGGCAGTAAACATTCAAAATCTAGTATTTGCTGACGATATTGTACAGCAGATGAGAGAAAACTATAAACTCTAAACAGATGAAGTAACAAAATAGAAAAAGCAGGAATGAATGTAAACACCAACAAAAGTAAAATAATGTGCATAAATAAACAAGATCAATAAACAAACATAGAATTCAAGGGGAAAACCCTAGAGAAAGTAAACTGTTATAAATATCTAGGGGTAAGTCAAGATGAAACAATTAAGCAAGAAATTAGCAGCCGCATATCCAAAGCAACAAGAGTATATTATCAAATTAATGCTATGCTAATCAACAGGAGAGAATTAAGTAACGAGATCAAATTACACGTGTACAAAACAATATATGTATCCACTCAACCATATGGTGAAGAAAGTAAGCCGCTCTAGGACAAGTATAAGAGCAGGATATCGGCAGCAGAAATAAGGTACCGCAGAAGAATAGTAGGGAAAACCCGAAAAGACAAAGCAAGAAATGTAACAAGAGAACTAGAAACAGAACCACAACTGGGATGATAAAGACATGTGGTGAGAGAAGAGCGGTTACCAAGAAAAGTCATGAAAGCAAGAAGAGAAGGAAAGAAAAGACGGAAAAGGCGCAGGTTAACATGGATGGACACGAAGGACATGGTAGAGGAAAAGGGCAAAGTATAAAATAGCAAAAAGGTTGGCGAGAAGTGGATGGAGGATCCGACACTTTAGGGTGTAAGGAAAACAAAAAGAAAAAGAAGGTCATCAATATATACAACATTCATCTGTGGGTTAAGTGCCGTTCACCATCAGTAACAGTTTGGCATTAATATTTGGATCGGTATTCCGGTGATCACTTAATTAGAATTGTCGCGTCGTTCTTTCACGACATCTCATTACCCCAGCGTATCTGCAATTCCCGAGAAACATCTTTGTTGCTTGAAGATATGTCTTGTAGTTGATGTATGCTGAACCTTCGGTTCACTTCAGTGTTACCTTACGCCAGTCTTTGGATGGCTCGCTCTGCCGCAGGACTTAAATTCTCTTGATTTTACTAGTAAGTTCAGGTGATAATCGTTGTATATGCTGATCCAATTCCTGATATGCAGACACTTGAACAATATATCATTGCAAATTTGAACCGTTAATGATTCATAATTGTGAGTTTACTGTGCGTTTCGTGCATATGTATACTATTTTGCAAAAATGTCGTTCCAACTCAAAGCAAAATGCTGAAACCAGATATAGTGATCACCCCTCTTAAGGACCCGTATCGATTTAGGGAAAGCTTACTCGACCGCTCAAAGCGTTACGGTTTATAAGAAGTTTTTACTGCATTTTTCGAATGTTGCTTAATTTTTTGCGGTTTTTTATAGTATTTGAAATAAGTTTTATTTTATTTATTTACATTCATATTTGAAAATCTTATCCAGTGCAGAAGTATAGCTACAATTACTATTATGTTGCTTTGAAATTTTGAAAAATGATATCTGGCGAAATGTAGAATTCTACATGGAATATAAAAAATAATAAATTAGTTTTTGATTCTCATGTTTGATTTGTATAAAAATGCGGTCATGTATTTATCGCGCCTTGCCAAGATGGTTTAAATTTAATATTAATCTTTCCTTGAAGCTTAATAAAATGTCTAAAGAATTATTTGTATTCAACAGACAAGCAGATAATAATTGCGCCCGATTTTTACAATCACGGACCTTACAATTTCGCAAACTCAATTCAGTTAGGAGTGCCTTGCTTTGCACTTCGCTTTATTTATGGTTTTATCAAACTTATGGCTTATGGCTTATTGGGATATTTTATTTTGCATAGTACAAAGGTAAAGTAGATATTTTACCACCAATATTAGGTCCCTTGATACTTTACCTAGAAGCGGAAGAAGAAAAGCTTTAATTACAGCTCAAGTAGAAATATCAGAAATTGGTCAATGGTTTTTTTTCTTTATGAACCTGTTCCTGTCCATAGTATAAGCTTCTCTTAGACTTTTCCAGATTTTTCTATTTTGGGCTACCTATATCCAGTCGAGTCCAATGGTCCATTTAGCATCATCCGAGAGTGTTGTTTTCACAATGTCTTGCATTTTCGTTCTTGTTCTGATCCATTCGTTTCAGCTCCATATATTGTTACATTAATAATACAACTGAACTTCAGGGGAAGAGCTATATCCATTTTCATAAAGTCTCTTAGTTTTCAGTATGTGCCACATGTTAATTTTATTCGTTCATCCATTTCTAATTTTTGATTTTGTTCCGGACGTAACTGTTTGTCCTAAGTATTTATATTTGTTTACTCCTTCAATTTAATTGTTTTAGATTGTAATTTGTTGTTCTATATCTGTTTCATTTGTTATATACTTGCCCTCCTAGTAATTTAATTCTAAATCTTCTTTGTTGGTTCTTCTATATCTACAGGGTATCCAGGAAGGGTAGGGGTATTTGTAAATTCAGTAAAAAAAACACTTCAAGTCAGAAAAATATTTTTTTATTTTTAATATTTAGACAGAGTTTTGGAAAATTGAGTGCCAAAGATTACGTTTTCTCTAACCGAACACGAAAATTAGCCGCCACGCGTTTACATATCTCTCTGAAAAGGGCGGCCATTTCAGTGCGGATATTGTGCATCAATTGCAGTAAAATTCGTGGTTTGTTTGTATACACTTTCTCTTTAAGGTATCCCCAAAAGAAATAATCAAGAGATGTAAGATGTAAGTTGATGGTGCCTCGACGAGAGATCACTTTTCCGGGGAAAGTTGACTAACAACCTCAAGTGATTAGTTTGAGGTATGGCAAGTGGTTCCATCTTATTGAAACCATGTTTCCACATTAAAACCTTCAAACTCCTGCAGTTGTGAAACCAAAAAGTTTCTTAACATGACGCAGTACTGCTCACTGTTTATCGTAAGTGCTCGCTCTCGCCGGTCTTAAAAAAAAATAAGGCCCAATGATGTCTTCACCAGACATGGCAACTCACACAAAAACTTTTGGACTATGTACTAGTCGTTCATGTATCTGTATTGGATTTTCGTTGGCCCAGTAGCGGCAGTTGTGTTTGTTTAAGTGACCATTTAAGTGAAAGTTCGCTTCCTCACTAAACAGAATGTTTTCGAAAGTTGAAGGTTTTCATTTGCAAAATTCAGCCTGAGAGGATAGTCGGTAACGTTCAGAATTTTGTAGGCTGTAAGTTGTAAATCTTGCTTCAGAATCTTGTGCAATGATGATTTTTTAATGTTAAGTTCTTGACTTTGCGTTTGCGAACTGATTGAGATGGATCTTCAAGGACTGAAACTCTCACTTCTTAAATCGTTTGTTGGTTTCGAACAAAGCGTGGGCGATCTTGACTGAGAATTTTTACAGTCGAACCGGTATATTCAAACATTTGAATCCATTTTCTGATGGTATCGTCCTTCGGTACATTCCGTACGTTAAATTCTGCACGATATAAATGTTGAGCTGTGATTATCAAATCACCATTGCGATAATAGGCGCGTACGCAAAAAGCACGAAGGTCTCCCGGGTACACTTCCATGGCTATTATATCTCCAAAGAGCAGTCCAACAACATATGCTTACCGCGCCGTTACCCTTTCTGGACATCCTGTATACTTAATTTTGCAAAAATCGTGATATGATCGTTAAACCTAAGTGGTGTAATTTTTCCCCATTCATATTAATTCTATGATTACTCTATTCAATATTGTTTAAAGTGTCATTTAAATATAGCATCAATAGTTTTAGCAATATCCTCCTTGTCGTACTTGTTTAGTAATGTTGATTTTATTTTTGTTGTAAGGCGCATATCTATGCATCTACGTATCAAATTACTTTCTATAGTTAAAAAGGCTATCCAAATAGGTGTTTGATATTCTGTTGTTTTCTCTATCAGAATTCCCGCAGACTGTAAGTGTTCTTTCTTATTCGCAGCCTATTCGATGGGCTGGTTTTATTGTTATTAAGCTTACTATAGTAGTTGAGTGCCGCGAGACAAATAGAGCGGTCGTGCGCTGCAGTTATTAACTACCTGAGCACAGAGACGCTGTAATTACCGTTAAGTACTTTTCTCAATACATTTTAATAATAAACGAAGAAGTACACCGATTAGAAAAATATTAACAGCTGTGTTGATACAATCGTTTTTAACTTAAACTATTTATTTTTCAGCCAGCAGAGTATGCCAAAATGCGTAATGTTTGACTTCGAAATTGAGGTTTTTAAGGTAAAAATTTATTAACTTAATTTATTTCTTGTTTTCTAATTTTACAAGTTGCCAACGAATCTACTGTTTCCGTTATTTCAGGCCCTTACAAAGACTTTTCTGGAGTTAAAAATACGAAGCTGCCAGTACCAAGTTGACCAGGCAGTGTGGAAAAAGGTACAGACGATCGATATGGCTAATGATTATAGAAATTTGGAAGAAACTAAGATACATATATACAAGTGTGTTGCTTTAGCAGGTGTATAAATATGAAATGTGGATTTGAGACAATAGATGGTGCGCCAATGCAGCGTGGAGTATAAAAATTTGACGTATATGCCATTTTGTTGTGCCACCAACAAGAGTCAACGCGCACAAGTGATAAGTTGAAAAAGTGTTTGCATAGTATTGTTTTGCTGTGCTCAATGTGTCAAAATTTGTGCCAAATAAAGCATTCGCGGACAGTAAAAATTTTTTGTTTTCATTTGGAGAAAACTGCTGCTGTATCATACCGATTAATTCGAGAAATTTATGGTAAACCAATTGCCTACGAGAAATGGGAAAGATTCAGAAGGTCGGCAGATGGATACCACATGAGCTGAACGAGAGGCAGATGTAAGATACAAAAACACATCTGAAATTTTGTTCGAACGATACAAAAGAAAGTCGTTTTTGCATCGTACCGTTACTGGGGATGAAAAGTGGATGTATTTTAAGAATCCCAAGCGCAAAAAGTCATGAGTAAACCGAGGCACACCATCCACATCAACCGCAAGACCAAATCGCTTTGGCAGGAAAACGATGCTCTATGTTTGGTGGGATGATAAAGGTGTGGTCTATTATGAGCTGTTAAAGCCTGGTGAAACGGTTAATACCAAACGCTACTAACAACAATTGATCGATTTGAACTGTTCGCTACTCGCAAAAGGACCAGAATGTCGAAAAAGGCACCACAAGATGATTTTCCTCCATGACAATGCTCCATCACATACGGCAAAATTGGATCGTGACATGTTGGAAGCACTCAACTGGGAAGTGCTACCCCATGCGGCTTACTCACCAGACTTGGCTCCTTCCGATTATCACTTGTTTATATCGATGAGTCACGCACTTGCTGAGCAGCAGAGAATAAATTATTGTACAAGAAATGAAGAAAATGGAAACCGAATTGAAAATACACATTAAAAATATTAGGAAAATGTACCGCCAGCGTGGTCCTGTGATTGAGACGCGGACTGCGATGCGGACGGACTCGGGTTCATACCCAGAATTCTCTGGTATCTGGCGGATGCTTTACTCGGTCACTAAAAATAATTGTAATCAGTAACTGCATTCACTTCGAACAAGGGGTAATAATGGAGGTCGTCTAAGGAGCACAGTGCTCGTCACATCGCACCGCATCAGAGAAGGTGCACGACGACCGGGCAGTGGGCGAACATACGCCAGTCTCAATCCTCTCAGTTCGCAGGCCATGCTCACACATGGGGCGTTAAAGCCTTACCACCATTAGAAAAATATTGATCGAAATAGGTGTCGAAATAAATATAAATATAATATAAAATCAAACGAGAGAAGAATAGGAAAAATACAGAATAAAGCCACACCAAGACCAATTCTAATAGAATTTGGATTATGGAGTAAGAAAATTGAAGTATCAAGTATCAAGTGGCAAAAAAAGCTAAAAGAGAGAAATATTTGGATATCAAACAACTACAGTAAACAAATTCAAAAACAAAGGTAACTACTGGTACCGTACATGAAAACAACTAGATCAAAAGGACATAAAGCAATCTTAGACCAAAACAAACTCATAATAAATAGCGAAAGATACACAATAAAACAAATACAATACCAAATCGCCGATTAATCAGGAAATCAAACAATAAAGCGTTAGAATAACAATGAAAACATGACAAAGAACGAAATTAGGAAAAGAGATAAATCAGAGAATACCGATAAACGAGAATATAAATTAAGATGAAATATAGTACGGAGAGGCTGAAGAGTAATTGTTAAGACAGTAATACAAAAAATTAAAAAACAACAAAGGGCATGGATTAAACGATGACGACAAATACAAAGAAAAAAGGTAATGAGATTAAAACAACGTTAAAAATAAAATAGATATACGTAAGAAAGTATATAAAAATATAGGATAAGAAATGAAAACCGAAGAAAATAGAAGCAAACAAAAAGAGATCAAAATAGAGTCATGCAATGTACAAAGCAATACAATAAAAGAAAAAAGAAAAAGGGTTAGAGATAATATATAAAGGATACTGAATATTTTGTACTGAAGTAGACACGAATGAGAGAGTAAAGGAAGGAGCTAGATTAATAGTCGCCCCAAATAGACTAAAAGTTTTAGTACAAGAAGAGTTGACTGTTAACAGTCAAAATGAAGTTGATAGACAAGGAAATATGGACAATAATTACAGCATATGGGGAAAATAAGGATACAAGAAAAAAGAAAAGACAAATTCTATGATGAGCTACAACAAATAAATAACGGAGAAAAAAAGCTAATTTGTGATTGTAATTGGTTATCTAAATGGCCGAGTTGGGAATAAGAACAGAGAAACAGAAGAACATATGGGAAAAACACGGAGAAGAGACATTAAATAATCATGGAAAAAGAATAATAGAAGTATGTTTTAAGAACAATCTCATTACAGCAAATACAAAATTTAAACATAAAGACGTACACAAATGTACCCAAAAGCAGAAATGAGAAATTAATTATCGACTACTGTCTGTTGAGTAACAACGTATGTAAAAGAGTAAAAGATGTAAAAGCCAAAAGAGAAGCAGAAACAGAAAGTGATTATAACCTGGTAATAATGAAACTAAAAAAAACACTGGAGAAAAGTCAATGAAAAAATAAAAAGCTTCAAACTAGGAGAGAAAAACTATCGAAAGAATACCAAGAGATATTAGATGCTAAACTAAAAAGTAATGGAAAAACATGGAAAGAAGCACAGAGGAAAAATGGGAACACCTTAAGAACAGCATATTAGCTGCAGCAGAAAAAAGTTGTGGGAAAACAAAAATATCAGAAAATAACACGAGAAAAACCGATTGGTGGGCAGACGAAATACAAACAAAAATAAAGAACAAAAAAGACAAATGGAAAAAATACTTAGCTACAAGAATAGTGGAAGACTATAAACAATACAAAGGAAAAATAAAATTTAAAATAGCAATTAAAGAGGCTAAGAGGAAATCATGGGAGAAATTTGGACATAAAATCACAGAAAACTATGGAGAGAATCAAAAACTGTTGTATAGTACATTAAAATAACGTAGAAAGAAAAGAAGGTAACACATTATTCAAAGAAAATAAAAGAAGGTGTAGATGGAGAGAGTATTTCGAAAAGCTAACTCATACAGACATACAAAAGCAAAAGGAGGAAGAAGAAGAACAATATGGAAATCTAGAAATAGAAAATAGAAAATATAAGACAAGAAGAAATAGAACAGGCGATAAAGACCTTAAAAATAGGCAAATAACCCAGTAAAAACGACTTCACTTCGAGAATGATAAAATACATGGAACGAGAAGGAATAAACAAACTAACAAAAACAATGAATGATACATTAAAAAATGCAATACCGAAAGATTTCAAAACACATCATTTTACCCATACATAAGAAGGGGGACAAGAGAAACTGCAATAATTACAGAGGAATAATACTATTACTATTCGCAAAAATAATAGATAAAAGAGTAAGAAATAAAATCGATACAACACTGGAAGAGACGCAATGTCAATTCAGGAAAAATAGAGCTACTCAAGATCTGATATTCATAGTTCCTCAAGCAAGAGAAAAATTAATCAATAAGAATAGAGACACATATGGTTTATCGACCTGAAAAAAGCGTTTGATAGAATATGAAGAGAAAATGTATGGCAAGTGTTACAGAAAAAATTAGTAAATAAAAACACCATAGAAATAATAGACATGTATAACGGAAAATACGAATATAAGAGTAAATAACGAAGAATCTAAAGAATTTGAAGCAAGACAAGGACAGTGGTACTAGATGAGGCACTAAAAAAAGCTAAGAGAAATATGAAAAAACTGACATTGGGATACTGGCAATGAGACGAACACAGCTGACAGAATTGATGCTCGTAGATGACATGGCCTTGATAGCAGAGATGAAAGAAAATTTACAACCTTAAAGTAATCGACGAAAACTAAAGAAGATAAGCATGAAAATTGACACTAAAAAAAACAAAAAACGATGATAATTTCTAATACAAAGAAAACCCATGAAATAAGACTTGGACAAGTTGAACAAGTAGAACACTTTAAATATTTACGAGCAAAAATGCGATTCCTAAGAAAAATACAAGACAAAAACAAAAGGGACAAAAAAAATTAAAAGTTTAGACAAAATCTAGAAAATAGAACGAATTAATGAAAAGATTATAGAACAACTCAGATGGCTTGAACGTGTGTGATGGTTTGAGTGTTTGAAAAGCCAGTGCAAGGAAAAAATAAGAAAGGACGATCAAGAACAATATTAATAGACAAAATTACAGAAGAAGCAGAGAAAAAGGGAATAAAACGGGATGGAATACGAAACCTAACGCAAGTTAGAAAATGGTGGAGACAGCAAAACAAGAATCAACTCCACTAGCCTTACACCTAAAGGCGGAAAGGCCTAGGACTAAGTGAAAAAGTAAGATTTACTATAATTTTTTAAAAAATATTGTGTATTTGTGGGAAGACTTCTGTCTCCTTTATGAATTAGAATTACTAGGATATTTGTTCAATTTATAGAAATATCCCCATGTTGTAGACATTTATTGTAGAGTTTGCTGAATCCTCTAATAAACGGATTCTTTTTCGCTTATTTTCTTGTTTTATTCACTTCAACGTATTCTACGGTGCTTCTTCTATCTTCGGTTATTAGTGATTTCCCTTACTCTAGTTATTGCTCAAGTGCTTTAAAAATATTTTTGTTCATAATATTCATATATCCATATTTTTGGACCATCCCAATTTGGGAATTATGCTGAGCTTCATTGCAAATTTGTCCCTATTTTCAATTTGATTTGGATGAGAGTTAGACGGATTGTAGCGAGTACTTTTAAGCATCTAACACAAGTCAAACTGCAGAATCGAAAATATAATTTATGTTGACTATCTTATCAGAAGTCAGTTTAAATTGGATACAGACTGCATTTCAGAACCAGTGTTCCCTTGTCATCAAGGGTAAAAAAGATTAAAATCTAATAGAATTTTCAAAGTTGTTCTTAAGCAAACATCAATTCTTTTACGAATTTTTCTACAAAAACTATTTTGATGGGAAGTTAAAGGAATTTAATCTACATAATATAATAGTAGTTAAGATCAGCTTTAAAATGTAAAGTGCAACGTTGAGAGAATAGATAAGGCTTATAATGAGAATGAGCCGTAGTGGTTTAGTGGATAGGTCGCTAGACTACGAAACCAAGAGTTGTGGGTTCGAATCCCGCTCTTGCTAATTCAATCGCTGGCATTTTTATGGTCCAGCTCGACTCAGGCTACAATAAATGAACACCTGGAGGTCAAACTCTGGGGTAATAATAGGCGGTCGGGACATAGCGCTAGCCACGTTACTACCCTTGTGTACCGTAGGCCCTAGATTGTAGCATATCTATCCTGTTACGACCTCAAAGGGCCTTCAAGGCCTATTACGGGAAACTTCTGCTACTATTATAATGAGAATGAAGGATATTAGTCTGTTGATTTTATCAAGTTAATGTTAGATATTACTTTCACTGATTACAGTACGCCTGATTTTTTCACTTCTATTAATTTTTTAAAACTAAGATGCAAATCACTGAATATAGAAATTCTATGAACGCCCTTATATTAATGATGCTGTTGCGTTATGGGGTTTTCCAAATGTTTCTATTTAGTTTCATCGTGTGGTTGGTTCTCAGGTTATAAGGCCATGGTCAGAGTTTGGAAGCTCTTAACGTTTCGTCTACAATGTCAAGAGTTTCCAACTACACGATGCGCCATACATACGTTTTTGATAAATTAGACTCAGTGTCCAAAATTTTTACAGTATAACCACCTCTTTGTAGAACACTCCAACTACATTTTCGAAAAATATTTAGAATTCCTGAACATACTATAATTTTAATTATTGACGGTGCCTATGTGCATCGTAAGATGTTACTGCAAAGAGGTGAATCTAAAAAAACTCATAGTTGTCTGCCTTCCAGATGTGATAATCAAAATTATAGAAAAATTTTAGGGATAATGTTGAGATGTTTTAAAATTGGCCACTGTTTGTTCAAGGTATACATATGAATCTAAGTTAGAACAGTAGCATTAGTTGTTGATTAAAGTTTTAGGGATTCCGTAAATGACACCAACAACTGCAGTTTTTAAATGTTTATGCCCAAATGTTTTAAGAGTACACCCTAAGAATTCATTACACAGAAAAGAAATTATAATAGGACTAAGGTATACACGCAAACATCTGAAACAGGCAGAATTTTCACAAAAGGCCTGATTTGGCCCGTTATGAAATATATATAGCTGGTGTTTGTTTTTTCATAGTCATGCTTTTATAAATTTTCCATATACGACTCAAGCATATATGAAAATTGTCACACAAATTCCTTTATTAAAAGTGCCTTTTTAATTTAATTTTTCATATATAAATTTCTGTATATCTGAGAACAAATCATAATCAATCAAATTTCGATCATTAAGTTTAAAAAAATCCTTTGTGCTAGAGTGACCTCATTCACGATTTTTCTTATTTCTGGCTACAAAATTAAATTTTATTACTCACAAAAAAATAATAAAAACAGTAGCTTCAATGTAACATTTATTGTAATGTATTTTACACTTAATCAATCTATTTGTAACAGCCTTTACGTTTTAGGCAGCGTAACATAATTCCGCACTAGGTACAGGATAATTTGATCACACCAATTGGTAGCACTTTTCAGCAAATTAGATTTTACACATCCTGATTAAAAAGGCGCCACTCATAATAATACATCCAGATAAAACGGTTGTTTTTGAAAGCTAGCGACAAAGTGAATGCTATTTGTAACAAAATTACCACGGAAGAAATCGATTGAACAACGTGTAAGAGCTAATTGCAACCAATTAGGCTCAGCTTTTCACTATTTGTTACAACTGCAACAACGCATACAATGTATTGTCATTTGTAATTGATCATTTACAACTACTCATTTATGAACCAACAATCTAGAGCATTATGAAGTAATAACATAAAGTAGAAAAATAAATGTTATAAAAATAAAACAGCAACATCTACAAAGAAGTAAACAGTACGAAACACAAAGAAAAAACATTTACTGCTTTAAAAATAGCAAAATAAGTCTGAGGAAAATGGAAATAATACTGAAGAATAATAATTCAGCACAAACACATTGCTACACTGTACTTTATGAATATGTTCCAATGTAATTTTGCAGCAAAATATTCATAAAATTCATGTTACGAAAATTAAGTAATTTAATTGCAGCTCTTTGTAATGAAATACTAACAATCCCATCACTTAATAAAATATTCAACTTTACCGATGTAATTGACCATCTTCACATAAAATCAAGTCAGAAATCAGGAATGAAAATACTAACTTAGATATGTTCATGTTTATCTAAGAAAAACTTGCACTTCTCAGGTAAGTTACATTGTTCTGATAGTCATGATCTTTCAGCTGTAGTTTTAATCAACTTATGTCTACAACTCAAAAACGAGAGGGAAAGCAACTTTAACACTGCCTTTGAACTGTATACACCAGTAAAGGGAAATAAATAATTATTATTAAATGCACTGCTTTGATCAACATCTGCAAATATACCACGCATGTATAATTGACTACTTATCCCCGTTTGATGCCCAGCAAGAATTCTGCTACACCAAGGTAATAGACCATTTGAGCTATGCCAAATAGTGGAGCTATCACGATCATTCTGCAAGCACCTCCTTTGAAGAAGGCAGTTGGTCCTTCATATTTCATTATGTTGCTGAAAGTGAAAGTTACCGTTTAATATTTCAATGATAATCATGCATCAAAAATAAAATTAAAAAAAATACTTACATTGCTGCGTCTAGGATGCCAGAATAAGATCTTTCACCTTCCGCTTTGGTAAGCGCCTGGAGCCTTGTTTTAACTACGTCAAATGGATTTACCGCTAGGGCTGAAAATGAGCCAGCTGCACAGCCAGACAGGAACGAACACCAAAATACAGCTTCACCTGCATAAACGTAGAATTAGCGGCAGCAGTTAGGTATAAAGTGGCATTTTACCTGAACCATCTTTTTTCCGTGGCCCAAGATCGTTTAGTGTAGCAAACAGTGGAAAGTATACTACGGAGAAAGACACATCTCGCAACATGGTTGCCCCAATCCCCTTGTATAGACCAAAGATTCCTTTTGTTCTAAATAGATCTAATGCGATCTTCGTGGCTGATGTTTTAGGAATCTCCTTTCCAGCTGTAAAGTTTATGTAACATGATTCATTTAAAAAATAAACTTGGAGCTTATTTGTGTGAAGTATGTTATATTCATCTAAACAAGAAATAAAAGCCTGACTTTAAAAGACAGGAGAAAGACGGTAAGAGAACTGTGATATGATAATATATTGTTCATTTTTTTGAATCACAATGAGTTAGTAAATCTTGTAAGTTGTGAATTTTTAATGCAACCTGAAAATAATAAAATTGCCAATGTAATGAAAAACTCCCAAGTTAGCGATATTGAAAAATCAGCTAGACAAAAGCGAAGGCAATCCTGATTGTTTTCTTTGATATCGATGGTATAGTAATCTGGTAATCTGGTATCAGATTATGATTTGCTTTAATAATATATTAATAATGTATTGCAAATTTAAAAGAGAATCTAAGTGTTCACATGTGATTAGATTTTCACTCATTAGTTCCACTGGCCTTTTTCATTACTCGAGATAAACATTTTATCTGAAAGATAATCATTGAAATGTGGATAATAGAATTAAAAATGAAGCTGAGAAATTCGAATCTAAAGCATTTACATAATACTTACTTTACAGATTAATTCGTGAGAATGATAGTTCTTATAGTTCGTTCCTCAGTTTTTTATTTTGGTTTACTCCCCCCTCTCCCCATTTAGCTTTATCTAGATTGCTTATTATCTTTTTTATTAAGGTCCTCCTTCAAAATTCTTATTAAAAGCCTCATTAATCTTACTCTCTGTACTTCTGAGTTGCGTTTCTTAAAACCCATACACCATTTCTTTATGTCATAAGTAAGTTTAAAATCAGAAAGCTAAGAAAATATGAGAAGAAAAAGATGTAGAAAAAGATCAGAGTAATTTTGTACGAATTTGATTTCATGTTACATTGGCAAATTTCTTTGCTATTGCCTATTATGAGGAAAGTCGACTGTAACTGATGTAATTTTGGTATTTATTGGTGGCAAATAAGTCAATTATACGTGTAGATACCAATAAGTTAGAAACATTAGTGCATAGTAGCATTTGAAATCCATTTTTTTTGTAAATGCAGAAACCAATTTTAGTGTCTTAGTGTTCTGTATATATGAAAACCAAACAAAAATGGGTTTCACTGTTACTTGTTGATATAGTATCCACTGATAAACTTTAAAGTAAAGAAAATAATACGAATATACGTGTAAGATTTATCAAGCGGGAAAAATCCTGAGTACTACCAAGAACTGATAAGACTGTTTGAGAAAAAATGGAATTATGGATGCGGCTTGTGACAAGGAATTGTCAATTCATTCTGAAAGTCAATATGCATTTGCATAACTTAGTTTTCTTTTCTAAATATTTCTTGATGATAATGGTATGCGTGTAAAGGTACTAAAGCATAAATAGAGTTCTAAGGACTATATTATAAATAAAATCTTAATTTGGACTTCATTATGTTTGAAAAAAATTGTTTGTTTAATAATTCTTCTACATACGTTAAAAGAAGACAAGTATTTAATAGTTAAGAAGTGAGAAAACAAAAAAATAATTTGAAAAAGGCAAAAGAACGAAAAAGCTATTCATAACACATCATTTGATGGTTCTATAAAAAATCACTACAGTGTTAGAGCAAAACAGAAAGCAAGTAAAAGTTAGTAATTCAAAGTGGTAAAGCAATTATGTGAAAATTAGTAAACTATCTGGAACTAAATAATATTCTAAAAAATTTGTTGACAGTTTAGTGTTGGTTGGACCACGTTATACTTATTGGATGCAAAAATGATTGCAGCTGCACGCGTGTCATAAGCCAGGCTAATAAAAATATAAGTGCCTGTTAAAAAAACCTTTGTCAACATTGAATCTAGTTATTATTCAATTTAAAAGAAGCGATAAATAGTCAGTACTGTTAAAATCTAATCTCCCAGAGTTCTCAAAATGAACAAAATGAGTAGTGGAAAAGAAAGCTGTTGAGCACACTCAAAACACAGCGGTTAAACTAGCACGAGTGCCAGAAAAAAGCAAAAACACCACTCAACACAATTTGTGGCTAACAGAGATGAGTTGTCGACCAGAAGAAATACTGTCAATTTTAGAACAATGCTCAAACCTGGGCATGGAGATACTCATCCACTTATTTGGATAATAAATTCCTTCAGATTGTAGAATTTGTACTATTTAATATATCAGATTTAATTTTGTGTAATTGGGTAAATTCCACCAAATATGTTATATTTAAATTTTGGGTGATAAATTTCTGCTCATTTTTAATAGTAATAGTTTGGTTACGGAAAAATGCTCCTTGTTATTAAGCTACCACAGCTACCATGTGGAAAAAAGCAACAATTTTTGTCGTAGATGAGCAATTTTTAGATAAGAACCCAATTGAAATGCTATGGTATAATATCTAACAAACATATGACCAAATACAACAAAAGCTTAGCAACAAAACCGAATTAATGGAATCACTAACAGAAGAATAGCAGAAAATATCCCACAAAACGATCGACTATTTAATCAATACCATGCTCTAAAGGTCAAAGTATAATAGTAAAGAAAGTTTAATCAAGTGCTAAATGTTGGTATCAGTTAAATATTCGAATAAATATATCAATAAAATTTACTGTTTAAATATTGCATATGTTTATTTTATTTTGACACCCTATTATAATAACTGCAACTTCATTTCGATTTTTCAAAAAAAAAGAAAATCAAACGCAAGTATGTAATAATTAATTAGTGGAATTTGGTATTTAATAGCAATATAAAAGCACAAAAGTCATAGTTCCACGACTGCACTGTAACATATAAAGGGTATCGAGAGATGATGGTAAGTTTAATCCTTAGAAGAAACCAGTACATCAATTGTCATAATTAGCATGCAAGTGAAAAGTTTCTTGGACTTTGTCGGGGGAGACAAAAAGCTTCAATACTTAAAGGACTATAGTAGTATACATAAAGAAATATGTTCATGATGACTGCATGATTCACAAAACTGAGGCCTTTGTTGATAACTTGGAGAGTCAGTGCAACCTCAGCTATAAAGACGGCAACCTCAACCTCCTCGACCCCTCCATTCAACGACCTACAAAGAAGTGCTTCTGCTCATCCAGGTGCTCAAACCACGTAAGGTACCCGACCCAGATGGCATTCCGAACTGCGCGCTGTAGGCTCTCCCAAAGAAGGCAATCGTCCGCGTTCTTTCTATCACTCATGCTGTCTTCCGTTTTCATTTTTTTCTGAGCTCTTGGAAAGTGGTGGACGTCATTATACTCCCCAAGCCTGGAAAATTATGGGCCTTTTCCTAGGATTAATGGCCCGTTAGTCTGCTGCCGGCTTTGGACTCTTGTGGAAAGAGTCATCCACAAGTGCCTGACAGCTGTTTTAGACCTCCAATTGATTCTAGAAAGTCAATTTGGCCACTCCACTACCCTCTAGTTTCTTCTGGTAGTAAAACGCATCACGAAGGAATACAATGTGAAGTAATCCACGGATGTAGTCTTCCTTGACGTAGCCAAGACTTTTGATAAGGTGTAGAATAACGGCCTAGCGTGCAAGATGGTTTTAACTGCAATCCCACTGCCGATGGTCCAACTTGTTCAGTACTTCCTCTCTGGAAGAAAGTTCCAAATCAAACTCGGCGGTGTGAAATCATTGGAGAGGCGTCCCCCAAGGGTCCGACCTGTCCCCGACGTTCTTTAATATCTACATCTGCAATATGCTGGTTCAATACACAGACGGCACGGCGGTATTACCTAGCTCGCCAAGGGCATTCTTCGTAACAAGACCACTGCAAAAGGCATCAACGAGGAGAAGAGCTCGTTGGTCCTATTCTCCATTAGAAGATAAGTTCACTGGCGAGATGGCTTGGAGAACCTTAGAAACTTCGGAAGGGAGAAAGGAAGAAAGTATTTATTTTTGAGTGACTCTGGATCGAGGAAGGTAGTTCGAACGACTTTCGGCTCCCTGCCGGACTTAAGGAGACGATTATCCAGCGCAAACAAAATGACAATTTACAAGAACTATAATGATGTATGAGGCTCCAGTTAGAGACTGGACTGCAAAAACCCACATCCACAAGCATCAAAATAATTTAAGAATATATTTCTCGAAGCGCCCAACACTAATATAAGAGCGTACAGGGCTATGATAACTCCACCATCCGTGGCCTCTATCAATATGAAGTCGACCCGAAGATCCTAATCCCTCCGTGAGGTGGCACGGAGGCGGTTAAACAGCTACCCACAATTCCACACCAGGTCATATCAAGAGAACTGAGGTTAGGGGGCTGGATTCAGGGACTTCTGATCTCGCCAATGAAGTCAACGTCAATAACTGCGTATGAGAAATAATGCTAACCAAAATCATTTCAATAACTATTAAATAAAAAAATTAAATTGATAGGTGAAATGGGGATTTGTAATGAAGACGTGTTTTATTTTTTCTTAAATTTTGAAACCCAGTTGTTATCTGTTAAATAGAACAGTGTGGTATGTGGTTTAGGTACCTATATATGCATGGTGAAAATACAGGAAGGTCAAAAGAAATTTTTAATAAATATATAGCACAAAGTATATTGACCGCAATTTTATAAAAATATCCCTCAAATTGGTTTTCATATACACAAGTTATAAAATAAACAAAAATTTAGATTCCTTTTTTCAAAGGCAAATTCATAGAAAATATTATTGGACATTTTTTTTGGGTGCACTATCAGTACTGAAGCTTCCAATGACTTATGCCTATTACAACATACAATCTTAACTACAAGGCCACATACGTTCATGAATTGCTAGCAAGACTCAAACTCTCTCACATGATGGGTGACGGAAGCATTAACTCCTAACCAGTTGACATAAAACTTTTGTGTAACTTGTTAAATTATATTGATTGTCTCTTGATATTGACAATGCTAAAACAAAGTAGTTTATAAAGAAGTAGTGATTGCTTAAAAAATTATATTAATCCCAATATGATAAATGAAATATTTTCCAATGAAGAACATTAAAGTGCTGATATGTCATATTAGCTTAATTGGAACATATACAATAACATTTACCTTTCAGAATGAAAATGCAAACTGATATAATAAAAATCAAGCTACAATCAGCACAATAAATATACGAGTATGTAAAAGTAGTTAACAAACAGGCGTGGAAGTAAAATAACAACGTAAATCGTTAACAACTTACGGATATTCCTAATAAAATGATACAGAACAGATCGATCAAAAATATTTTAATATGCTTTCTTGGGAAAAATTGCTTTATTTATGACAGATAAATCAATAAATAAATTAATTAATTGCTAAATTTTAACGTTTCGCGTAAACAGAGTGCTAAAATAATAAAATTGAATTCTGCATTTATAAAAAATTGGTTTTCAAATGCAATAAATTGATACTTTATAAAAATTACAAAATTATGTTCATTCCAACAAGGAACGAAGCAAAATAATTTTCTGCAACCCACATAAAAATATCCATACCTGCTTTTGCTTGCGTGGCTACTCTTCCAGCGTCCTGCATCTGAATCTTCAGCAGTTCCATGGGGGTTGTGATAATAATTTGACAAAATCCTGCCAACCCGCCCGCCAACATTTGCCTTGGAATAGAAAGAGGTCTGCGCCCGCAAACATTACATCAATTTTGATCACGAAGCAAATAAAAAACTTACCCTTGACCAGAGTGTAAATGATGCCTAAAGAAGTCATTTGCTGCCAATTTTATTGCTTTTTCTGGAGTTATGAGGAGGATGTTCACCGCTGACCCTCTGTACATTCCAAAGTAACCTTCAGCTCTGTATGTTTTGCGAAAGCAGTCGAACCTACAGATAAGATTGATCATCAGTAAGTAATTACTAGTTTTAGTTGCTATGTTTAACTGTATTCAGTTATTAGTAACATTATCTATAACCTCAAAAATAACCGTTGGATATAATAATATGGTTTAGTGCATATGGTACTAGGAAAGTTCAATATACATAATTTTCTAATTTTTTCAAAACAAAGGGTAAGCAAAACTCCTTCCCTAATTTGAATCAACATTTTTAAAGCGAAAGCCGGACCGAGGGTGAGAGACATTATTAACTTTCTACAGCGGAGCTTATAGTAGAAAGTTAATGAGATTATCGTCTGTCTGTCTGTGTGTGTGTCTGGATACAAGATAACTTCCGTTCTATCCAACGGATTCATTTCAAACTTGGCACACACATATCTTCGGTCAGTACCTTTCACATTGCTCTAGCCTCCTCTCAAGCCTTAGGAAATACAATAAGTCAGGAAAGGAGGCGTATTCCTCAACACACGCATCGAAAATAAATGATTTCCAGTTTTTTACCATGTGTACGTCCCATATATATATATATATATATATATATATATATATATATATATATATATAATTTCAAAAAGTCTATACAAAAGAAAATTGTATTCCCAAACTACTTACAAAAAGAAAAGAAGGGTGGGGGGAGATGTTTCAGTGATAAATCCTGATGTGTCATATGGAAACTTGTTGAAATTTGTTAGAACGGAAACTACCAGAAAAAACGTTTTTCTTGTTTTAAAATATCCTTTCTTTTCCAAAGAAATTTTAATGGCTTTCGATGCTGAGTTTTCACTTTATTTTCTGTTTTTTAAGTTTCTTCTGTTCCAACTTTCAATTATTTTTTGTCCTTAATTAATCGTAGTTTTATTCTCTTCTTTATTATAACTCTTGATTGTTTTTCCAGAGTAATCTTGGTGTACCTTCCTGCTTTTTCGCTTCTACTTTCACTTTTATTATTATTTTTAGTATCATACTTATTATTATATTTGAGATATTCAAGAACTTACATGCTTGATATAAAATATGAACTTGAGCGTGTAAACACTGGCTGTAGAAGTAATGTTCGTCACTGTGGTTTTTAATTGGCGATTACTATAAACTTATTTGTCTTAATTCTTTAAATTAAATGTGCTAATAAATCAAAAATATTTATAGGCATACTTCCCTAGCTTCTTACACAATTCCATTTATCTTTGAATTGTGTCTAAGTATAGATTTAAGAAATATATGCCATATTTTGAATGCTTTTTAAAATAGTACCTAAGATTTTTTTAAAAAATACGAACGAGTGCAAATATATTGATTACGTGTTAGGCCACGCTATATAATCGACAAATAGAGAAAGTACAAAAATTCAAATACCTGGGAAGCTGGCTGTCAGAAAATGGAGACCCAGAAACGGAAATCAAAATAAGAATAGAAACAGCAAGATCAGCATTCCAAAAACTCAAGAAACTACTTACCAACCGCAGTCTTCGTCTTACAACCAGATACAAATTTGTGCAGTGCTACATATACTCAATACTATTATATGGTGCTGAAACGTTGACCCTCAAGGCTAATACAGAAAAGAGAATACAAGCTTTTGAGTACTGGGTGTTTAGAAGAATGCTACGTATACCTTGGACAGAGCATATCACAAACGAAGAGGTCCTGAGACGAATGAATAGAAGAAATGAACTCCTATTAACTATTAAAAAAAGAAAAACAGCTTATCTTGCACATTTACATCAGAATGACAAATACAATACATTGCAGCTCATTATGGAAGGAAAAGTTGAAGGCAAAAGAGGGCGAGGTCGCAGGAGATGCTCCTGGCTTAAGAATATTAGAGATTGGACCCACATGAGTACACATGAGGGGATAAGAGACACTAAGATAGACAAAATTTTGCCTCGATTGTTGCCAACATTCAATAATGAATAAGGCACTTTAAGAAGAAGAAGAACGCTAAGGTGTGTAGAACCAAAACATGTTTTTGACAGCTCAGCACATATAATACAGATAAAGTGATGTGCAAAGTTAAGACAGAAAATGGGATTTGACTTACTAGCATATTGATGCTGTCTGCACATATTATAAATATGGATGGGGTTCAAACTAATCTGCAGTTTTCCAACTTTTTTCTGTTTCGAAATAAAGAGGTGTGTCGGAGTGTATTCTGAAAATGATCTTCAAAATTACGTATCATGTTAAGCAAAGATATTTGGTGTTGCCTGATTGTTGGCCGAGCAATATACCAATCACCTTGAAATCCCCACTGTGCGGCCGAAAAGTGGACTGTATATTAATTTGAAATTTAAACAAAGGAACTCCAAAACAAAAGCTAAAGCTAAACACGAACCTGTGGAAACGGCGCTTTCCTTTAGAAACCGGTTCCCTGTGCTGCTGGTCCTGGGGGATCCAGAAAGAGGAAATAAGGGTGTGGGTGAAAAGATAGGACAAGTTACCCCAATATTCACAGCGGAGCTGGTCGGTAGCGTCTTTCCTGGTGCAAAGGTTCCTTCTTCATTATTCGCCAAGTCAGAAGCAAAGGAAAATGGACCGAGTTTTACCGGCAAAAATTTCAATCCCGAAATGAAATCGGGAAACAAAACGACGAAATGGAAACTTCTGCCGCCAATCAAATACACCGGTGAACTCTCGGTCAAAACGCTCTCGGCTTAAGGAAAATTTAAAGCCGGTCGCCCGCTTTCTAAACTACCACAAACTAAATTCAAAACGAAGCTGGCGAAAAGAGCCAGGCAAGGGTCAGGCAGCCGAGAGCAGAGGTAAAGGCAAACGCGCCCTGCGGCCTATATAACAGCGCTTCGCGTGGTCGTGCAAATTCGCCGCCGATATCTCAAATCCAAAATATACAGGAGGAAACCAAACGACGGCCGGCCCTAATTTAAAATTCAAATAAAAGTAATTCATTCATGAAGCTTGTACTGCACACTTTCTAGTTTCCTTTTCGTCATCAGCTATGTATTTATGATTATCTATTCCTTACACAATCATTCCATTCCTCCAGGGAACATTTTCACACATTGCCAGCCATATATCAATGTAATTACAAAACTACGTATTTTTTAATTTCTACATTTTCGTCATTTGTGGAAAAACCTGACATGATACGGAATTTCGAACGTCGTTTTCGGAATCTGCAGAAAAATACATTCCGGTACACCTCTTCATTTCAAAACAACAAAATTTTGCGTATTACTGTAATCATGGCATCGTAGATACATATTCTTGAAATAACCATCGCCCAAGAAAACTTTTATAGCCATTTCGGGTTAAGATCCCATAACAAAATCTTCGTGATGTGACAGTGTGGTACGATATTTAATGATTCTTGCAGTTTTGAGGATATTAATAACCGCTACGTTATAATTAATAGAGATGTTGTAGAACTTTTTCCTTCTGGAGTTGATCAACAGGTGATATAATAACAATCTAGAAAACTACCGTATTTTACTTCAATTGATGATTGTCTTACGAGTAGCGTTTTTGAATTACCCGACTCGTAGATTAAAAGACCTTCTGTATCCAGTTTCCTCATTGGATTGATTCATCGCGGATTCCCTGTGAGGGTAACTAGAGAACATAATGTTCGTTAAACGTCCTAAACATCTAGTATCAAATACTAAAAGCTACGCAAAACATTTTTTCGATATATTGGAATGGCGATACAAGTTTTACTTTGGCGTTTAGTTGAATATTTTGTCCATAATGGTAAATCTTTTCCCCAAAAATATCTATATAATAATCTACGTTATGATACTGACAAATACAATGTCATCGTTTAATATATTCTATTTTTCTTAAAGTCGAGCATTTCGCTAACTCTATAGACATACACATTGTCGTTTATATTCTTTATAAGCCGCAGCTTTATCACTTTTCCCTACTACGTAATTTAGACGTACCACGTACTAAATGGCAATAACATTTTCCGGACTGGAAAGATATTTCTGTGGCCTGCACTGCTTTGTGAACCTTGTGATTCAAAAGCGCCGGCGTATGCCATACAGTTACATAAACACAACAACAATTTTCTGCAGATGAGATTTACAAATAATAAAATAAATTAAAATAATAAATGTACGTTTTATTTTAATTGAAACTGAAATAGTCGTACATTGCCTGGCTACACAGATATATATGCAGAAAAATGTTCTCCTCTCTTTCATAGAATGAAAGTTACACTAGAATATTTCGGTAATAGAAACTGATGTAACTGTAAAAACCAACAGATTCACTTACAGAAAATTAATTGAAAACTTAAATGAGAATAAGTTTGCTGCTTTTATGTTTATTGGCGAAGTCAATTATTTAAATTATTCTCTACTGGTAGTGACGCGTAAGTCTAAAAGATGCCATTATGGTAATGCAAAACTAGTTACTTGCATATAATAAATTTTATTGCTTCATGTTTATTTATATTTTTGATTTCTTGTTGTTTTTACATGACACGTGATTTTATGATTCTTTTCCGCTATTAATATTTCTTTATGAAAAAATGCGTAAACAACATTCTAGTACAACATGGTAAAGAATATGAACAAGCAACGTAATTCTATTGGGAGATGATGTAACCAACTGAACAGCCACTGACATGATGTTAAGTAATTGGCGATAGAAACAGTTCTTTCTTCAAGTAATCTTCCTGGAACAGCAGTTTGAGGGAAGCTTTTAAATAGAAAAATTAACATAAAGAGAATATTTAGAAGATAAATAAACTATTTTTGCAGTTCTTTGTAATATCGTTTCAGTTTACTGAAATAATTTGTTTTTTTTGTTACAGTCCTTTATAACTGAAAAGCAATGTTTCCTTAAGAAGTGGTTAATTACGTGTTAAATTCATAAGTATTTCAATAGCAAGCATACCTGTAGCTATATCAAAAATTAATGTAATTTTTAATTTTCATTGTTGTGTTTGCTCAAAGTAAACTAATTGTACTTAAAAATCAACTGGTTATTATTTCTTAATTTTTGTTGTAAGATTTCTTTTAAATACTACCTAATAAAATATAGAACTTTAGAGACTTAGGTGTGTTCTTGCATGTAGTATCAATTCTATACTCAACAATACCCATGAAAAATGCAGAAATGAATTTGTTTAACTCTGACCAGATAATTACAATTTTTTTGATCTCTTTGGAGCTGGATAATGGTTTGTTATACTTAGCCATTGAAGCATATCTTGGTCAAAATGGAAAAAGGCAATAAGAAAAACAACTCATTGTGGTTTGCTGTTCCTGATTACCTTCAAATGACAGAGAAGCTCTAATTTAATATACAGGTTCCAGTCCAGAGTTTCTCACTCTCTACTTGTTAAGCAAGCACATAAATAAATCGAGTTCTTTATTAAATCGTCACTTGTGATAAAACATAGTTTCTATATGTTAACCTATAGTACAAAAACAAGTTTTTTTCTCAAAATTGCTATATATTGGTAAAATATTATTCTAGTTATTTTGAGTTATTGCAGCCAGGTCAGATTATAACAAAAGTTATAATTGACTATAAGATCTTATAGCAGATATCCAACAGTAATCGAAAAAAAGGTGTCATTCAGTAAAACAGACACGGAACAAGATCGGCTATTCAAGCCAGAAAATATTGTTCTATGCATTTTATTCACATGACATGATGCATTATTCAACCTGCTCGAATGAAAAGTTGTGGCCAATTTTGGAGAAACATCCCGAATTTCAAACTCATTTTTCATTACGAAAACAGAGTTTCGAGGAAAAACTGATAACACTATCGGGAACAACAGATCAAAATCTATCGATTTATATATTTTTATTATTTTTCTAGTCTCCTTCCTACGAGTGCGGGGAGTTGAACACAGCGCGCTCGGGCGAAAAACACGCCGCGAACGCCGGGTCTCGGTGGACGCGCCCATTTATGGATTCTATGACGTTTTCAAGAATTTTCGTATGGTAATTTTGCGTAAGATTTATTTTTTAGTCTTACAAGACTCAGTCATCTTAAAAATTTAAACATGTTGATCTTGTATCTTACAACCAGCCATAGGCTGCAGGTTAGGGTAGCAGAAATTGGGGAGCGCAAAAGTTTGAGTTGAGTAAACGAAAAAGTGAGCTCAATCACACAAACTTTTAATAGGCTATAACTATTAAACTTTTAAATCGTACATGCGTCAGTCATCAACATACAGTTTTTAAAAATATTTATATTGTAACAGAAATAATATATCACAAAGAAATTATTCAGACACTTCACAACTGATCGTACATTACTAACAGTGTTCTTGAGTTAAAATTCGAAAACCTTTTGGTTCGTTCTAGAAGCACGTATTTGAATATAAGGCATAGCAAGTTAGCGGTAATTGAATAGTCATACAGTGGTGCAAAAGAATTAATTTTATTATAAGAACCATCGACAGTAGCGCAAACCTTGTGAACAAATTTTAGTTTTCAATTAAATCGTCGTTCAATTCATTTATCATAAAGTTTGGGTGGCACAGATGGTCGAGATTTGTTAACAAAACCAAGTAGAGCAGATTTCAGAAAAAATCCCACAGCGTGTCTTGAACGACAGGATGCTGTGCTCAAGAAAATACCAAAACTAGACAACTTTTCCACACGTAGTATACAGCAATCACAATCGTCACTACTATCGACTTCAGTAACTTCAAGCCCAATTGTAGTGCATCAAATGTACAGCTGCAAGAGGCTTCGAGCTCACAGAGTCCTGAAAATACTCTCAAAGATGTAGACCAAACTATATCACTCGATGACTTGGCATTGTAGTGCATAAATGAGAACTTCGTGAATTAGCGGCCTACAATGGCATTCAAAAAACGATAACTCCGATTCTACAAAAACTGAAACAATTGTTTTATAAGGAGATAATGAATGGAGAACGCATCAAGTGAAATTGGTCGGTTTATTCAAAATCAATAGGATGAGTATTTTGTGCGCAGCGCAAACTCTATGGAGAAACGGCATTCTAAGTGGTTTGACAAGTGGAAAAATAATCATATAATAAACGATCACGACAGCAATTCTGAACGCAGAGAGGCATTTCAAAATTTACTAGTAGAAGTCAGTTTCATAAATTGTAAAATAGCAGAACAGTAAAAGGAAAAAGCTTTGAATTGGCGCAATTTTCTCTTAAAAGCTGTTAAAGTTTTAAATTTTTTAGTTTCTTGCAGATTGCCAATTTAAGGCGATAATGAAATATCAGGCTCTGTAAGAAATGGCTATGTAGAACTGTTTTTAAAATTCGATCTTTTTATTGCCGAACATGTAGCAAAATTTGGAAATAAAAAAAGAGTATTCTTATACTTATCAAATACAACTCTTACTAAATTCTTTATACAGTTAGTGAATCAATTAAGAAAGAGATTGTCCAAGAGATTGCAAACGACAAGAATAATTCCATAATTGTAGATTCAACGACAGATTTGTTACACACAGATTAACGAGCTTTGGGGTATGCTGTGTTACCTAGGAGCAGTCCTGTTGAAGAATTTTTAACGTTTATTCGTAAAGTCGATGGTAGATTTTGTAGGTTTGATCTAAATAACTGTAGACGACAGAGCTACAACAATGCTATAGTCCGTAAGCTGACGACAGATTGAAATGAGTCATTTTATAACGTCAGATTTTTTTAGAGCAATAGATTTAATAGCATAAAAACAAAAAATAGGCAAAAAAAGTCTGACACTGAGACTGTGGTGGGGGCGTTAAAGATATTGTTATAAACATAGCAAAAAAATGAATAATAGTATAAAAGCTAAAATTTTGTTATATAACTATTAAAGGTAGAATACATATAAAAAACAAAGTCTGACATCATTATCGAGCGGGAAAGTGCGTCTGACAGGTAAGTAAGTTGAAAATAATCGAATAATATAAAGTGATAGTATAAAGGCTGAAATTTTAATATGTTATAAATAAATACGTAAGATATGAGAAAAAAATAGTCTGATGCGTGTGATTGGGTGGAACTCCTTGTCAGACGCTTTCAAAGATGCAGCACGCGCAGAAGCGGCTCGCACAAGAGCTGCATCTTTGAAAGTGTCTGATAAGTTTCCATCCAAACACACATGTGAGACTATTTTGTTTTCACATCTTACGTATTTCTTTATAACTTATTAAAATTTCAGCCTTTATAATATTGATTTACTAAAATTACATTCAATTTATCGCCCTCCACAGCACCCACTTTCTCGTTTTATCACTTAGAAAAACATGAAATTTTTTTAAAACAATTTCTTGCGCACGTGTATACTCGGGTTTATAGCGCTTGTCTATTATTGTGAAGCAAAGCCAAAAAGTTGCTGCAGAGTGCGGTGAACGTTATATGCAAGTAACGTACGACCTAGCGATTGCAAAAATTGCACTTTAGATTCAAAGTACCGAGAAACCACGTTTCGACAACTTATTTATTCATGTGGGAGCATTCCATTTAATGATGGGTGTGGATTAACGAATTTAATGGTTAGTGCAGATATGCTTGCAAGCGGGAGTGTGAATGGATTCATCGCAGGAAAGCATTTTAACAGATGCAAAAGATTGCATCCAATAATCTGTTTAGCTGCATTTTGAAAGTTTTATGGACAAATCTAATTATCAAATGACAGCGGATATAAAAGAATATATTTTTAATTATAGAAAGCAGCGTTCAGTACTTCCAATAATCGAAAACAACGAATTCAATAATTTGATGCATAAATACAGTGAATACAAAAATGAAACGTTAAACGGTGATCATGGGAAAAACCCCGCAATTTTACATGATTTATGTTAATTTAATCGACTATTATTTTGCATTGAATAGAAGTATACAGATAGCGGACTTTGAATTATTTAAATTTATTTTGCCAAAACCAACAAAACTATTCACGTTATTTGATTAAGTTAAAAATTGATGATACACACCCTGAATTAGGAGAACAGCTTGAGAAAGGATCTTTTGAAGTTAGAAGGACAAATAAACCTTTTTCAAAGCAACCAGTCGATTTCACTCTTAAATAGTCAATGCAGATGCTGCCAATGAACTAACAGTAGTTAGTCACACCACGAATTCTATTTTAGCTCGACAGCGGTGGTGTAAAAGTTATAGCATTCATCACATGTGTGTGTGAATGAAAACTCCTTGTCAGACGCTTTCAAAGATGCAGCCCTTGTGTGAGCCGCTTCTGCGCGTGTTGCATCTTTGAAAGCGTGTGACAAGGAGTTCCCACCCAATCACACGCGTCAGACTATTTTTTTCTCATATCTTACGTATTTATTTATAACATATTAAAATTTAAGCCTTTATACTATAATATATATAATTTTAGCTTTATACTATTACTATTTTTTTTATTTTTTGCAATGTTTATAACAATATCTTTAACGCCTCCACCACTGTCTCGGTACCAGACGCCTATTTTCTGTTTTTTACTATTAAATCTATTGCTCATAAAAAATTCTGACGTTATAAAATGACATTTCAATCTGTCGCCAGCTCACGGACTACTAGCATCATGTCTGGATGCTAGAAAGGTCTTCAGGCTAGAAGAAAAGAATCGTATAGTTACATACATCCCTTGCGCGGCCCACTCTTTATAACTAGTTGGCTCTGCAACTGCAGAGAGCAGCAAGTACTCTGTTGGATTTTTTTTAGAACAAATCTATAACTTTAGTTCTTCAACCAAAATTACAGGCTCACCTAAAAAGGCTCCTATCTTTAAAAACTTTATCAACAACATAATGGAGTGACCGTGCTGGTGCTCGTCAAGCATTACACAAATTATACCAGAAGATTCTTGAAGTTTGACACACATTACCTATGACAGTCATCAGACGCATAATATGAAGCAACTGTAATTTTAGATAAATTTGAGTCTTGTTTCTGCTACAGTGTTCTTGTAGAGTCTTGAGAAGTAAAAAGGTTCAAGAAGAAAGTGTGACACAACAAAGGTCATTACTCTTTACAGTACTTTAGAAGTTTTTAAAAATACTCTTCAAACAAAGATGCGTTTTCAAGGTTATAAAATAGAGCAACATTGAAAAACCAATGTCTGCAAAACAGTCATTGCAAGAAAGAGGAAGCCAAAAATTCCATTTGGTAAAAAAAGATGGAAATTACGAATGATTGCTGCATTGATTCTCTGAAGCTTAAATTGATATCTATACAGAAATACATACAGATTTCGGATTTCTATGGGAAATCACTCAAATGGTAGAGAGCAATTGGAAAATTGGAAAAGCATGCTTCTGATTTAGATAAAACATTCCCTGAAGATTGTGTAGCAGCATTTATAAGAATCAATAAAAGTGTTGACAAACAAGATAAGAATACTAAACCAAAAACATAATTAGACCTACAAAAATTCGTAGTCATGGGATATAGAGTCTACTTTTCTCAGTGCTGCCATAGTTCTAAAACAGTTACTAACTGCACTGGAGAACGATGCTTATCAGCTCTTAAAAGAGTGGATAGCTCTTTTGAAATCAACTTTAAAGAAGAATGACGGGCCTTGCTCTTTTATTTATTGAGAGTGAGTTTCTACAGTATTTTTTCTGATAATACAGTTCAGAAGATTGGTAATTCTAAAATCAGGAAAATAAATTGAAGTGTAAAGAACACTTAAATAAACGTTTTGTCTGAACAATCAAATTCTTTGTACTGTTATGACAACGTCCCAAATATGCAAACATTTGGGAGAAGGTGGGCGAAAAATTGTCAGTCTAGGATGCCAAAAACCTTAACAAAGCTCTACTTGCCATTACGATATTTTTTGTAGGAATATATTAACTCTCTCATTTATTCCAATCATTAACAGTAAAAGATTTCAAAGCATAATTGTGTTATTGATTAAATGACACCTAACATATGTGCCACAGTTATTAGAAATTGAGTATCTCTTACGTTTTATGTATGCTTTTAAAAATAAACCAGTACTAAGTTATCTTTTAGAGTTTTGATTTTATTTAAACATTTTGTCGCTATTATAGAAAATCCGCTAGAACCAGTTGGCTTTTACCAAAACACAAATAGTAATCTAAGCGATAAATGATTTGAGGTGAACAAGGAACATTTGCACGATTGCCTTTTTATAGCCCGGGCAGCTAGGTGACTCATTTGCATATAAACACTTCTGGTTTAACATTACATAAGTGACAACGCTAATGCGGCTTAATTTGAAGTCCCATTAGCGTAACCAACGGCCAAATACTCACATGGAAGTGTACATTCGTTCGCCATTCGGGCCTATCTGTTGATTCTGCAGCCTCGTTTTGACGAGATCCAGTGGGAACACGCATGATACGCCTATGATGCCCGCAATTCCGCCGTTGATTATTTTTGGCAGTAATCTGAAAGCACGAGCATATCAGTTTGTGGTGGAATTTCTACAATTGTTATACTGAAATTTTTAGAATAAGTTATAACTAAAGAAAATAAACAGGCTCGAAAATAACTTAGGTGGCCGATTATGTAACGCGACCTTGTCACAATTTTATCTACCAATTTGTCCCAGGTATATATTTATATGATAAAACTTAAAGTTACACTTACGCAAATTGTGGTATTCTGTCTTTGTCAGCCATGGTCTCGGTTACGAGCTGACCTGCAAAACGAAATCGCTGAGTACAATGTAGAATTTTGTAACTTACACTGGTAGCAACCGTTCGCAGTCTTGAGGTGAACGTACCAAGGCAATCGGCGCTGTAGAGTTCGGATTTATAATTTTTTGATAAGATTGTTTGTAAATGGAATCACGATACTAAAATTACTACAGAACTTTGGTTTTGTCATAACGTATTGACAAGCTAATAAATGATAAGTCCAAATGTAGAGAATCCTTTCAGATGACTGAATTTTTTAAGATAACGTTATTACTAAGGTTTTTATTACGATTATTATTTGTTATGAATAATAGGCTTGTGGACTGCTAAGATAAGAAGAAAATGTAATTATGAAATACATGCGTTGGGAAGGATGGTGGTGGTGTTATGAAATGTAAATAAACCAAAACAGCTTAGGCGAGTACGAATCATTCGACATGATTACATAACTGTAAAAATTGTTTGGGAATCCGCTCATCGCTTATCTTTCATCGGGTAGAATCTTGTAAAATGTGATGTAACTGCGACTCAAAGTATTTTGTAATTTTTTAAAAATTAAGAAATAATTTCGAATTTGGAAGTCAGGATTAAAAGTTACATCATTAAATAGCTCTAAAGTTGCAGATAAATTAGAATTAGTAATAGCACCCCTCAAGTGTAGGATATAGGAAGCTGGCTAACTTCCAACGAAATGTCTTTCCAACTTTTTCCTATTATTTGAAAATGGGTCATAATTCATAACAGTTAACAGAAAATGAAGAGAGCAAAAATATGTTAAATTTCCCAATCGCGTATTTGACGATTACGTTAGGGTTAGCATCAAGTTGTTTGCAACACTCACGTAATGCTAATTTAATGTGAACGTTTTTACGACACAGCAATAATATAAAAGGTAACATATTTTTAGCATATCTGCTTAAACTCGTTTTTCTTCTGAATAGATTTTTGTTTCGTTTAGTGAATATGCAACAAGAATTGCGTTACATAATTCTTACTCTATTAACTCGGAAGATAGTGCTACTAGTATATAATATACTAATTTATCTATAACCTCTAAACCAGTGGTTCCTAAACTTCTCTAAAGCGAGCCCCCCCCCTCATTTTGTCAAGAATTTTTTAGCGATTCTCTTCCCTATACACATTTCAACCATAATAATAATAAAAAGAAAACTCCACGGTCAAATGACTAGGAGCATCCGTTACAAAGTAGCCCAATTTGTTTCTTTGTGCTATCTCTCTCCAATTACTGCAATTTTTTTTGTTTTTGGAATATTTCATCAAATTTGAGAGAGCTCTGGGTGGCACTAAAGCTTACTGGAAATTTTAATGTGGCCTTATAAAAGCAGCGAAACAAGATGAAGCATCAGATAGGTTTTTATAAGATCATTAAACCATCTATATGTGAATGTGACAAGAATAAAAAGAAGGACGGTTGTACCGAGATGAATGTCTGAAATATAGTTTTGCGGTTATTTCCAGTAAACCGTAGATTGTTGTTAGCCGAGAAATCTTGTCAATAGAAAGTATAAAGTTACCAAAGCTTCTTCGACATTGAAATAGTGGACATTCAGAAAAAAAGACAAGCCTATAGAATTATTTGCAAGAAAGCGAAACTCTTGATAAGGAGCACCATTTTTACTAATGAAAAAGCATTACCAGCAAATTATAGTTGAATTTCGCATTGCAGAAACCAGTAAGCTATATAAAATCTGATTTTACCAGTAACTGTTTGAATGCTGCAAATAAAGGTTGGAGAAAACGTTAAAAAACATTTTTCCGATAATGTTATTCATAGAAGAATAAGCGATTTGACAGAAGATATTCAAACACATTTATGGCACCAAACTTATGGCAGGGCATCGTTCTGATCTTATCGTCAAATTACATTACAAAATGTAATGACAGATGCTACATGGCTTCACTGTTTTTTACACTCAGAAGTTCATGCGTCAACATATTTGCTTTTTGAAATAGACTGGGAAACCGAAAAGAGCCATTAAAGTTGCAAATTGTGTCAAAGAAAAAGTGTGTAGATTCGTATAGAATAAAAATTGTGAAAATATTCCTTTGCCACACAAAAGCAAGATGGTTTCAAATGACGACGTCTTGAAAAGAGTTTTCCAGTTGAAAGCAGAATTTTTGATATACTTACAAGGTAATAAATAGGAATACCAGAACCAATTTTCTAATTATCTTTAATCCAGCTATCTTTGTTGATATTTGCAAAAACTTAAATACTTTGAACAATGCTTTTGTTATTAACCAAACCTTTTCAAATATTATGAATAGCGTGCAAAGCCACGATGTTAATATAATGTCCATAGATAAAATTAACGGATTTATAAAAACTTGATTTATGGTCAATTTTGATTGGAATAACAGAGTGTGATTCATTCCATTGTGTTCAAGAATTCATGAAAGATTTAGCTAAGTATGAATGCGATAAATTCTGAGCACGTTTTTGTAGAGTCAATTTGCATAACTTAAAACAACTCTGTCACTATTTCTCCAAAGAAATTCAAAACCGTTAGACTACAGATATATTCTGATTCCACATTTAGACAATTCCGTTCAATATTCTGAGATTCCAATAAAAATTAAAATTAGACTTTTTCGCAGAACCCAGATCAGTTTTAGACTAAAGGATTCAAGTATAAGTTAGAGAACGAAGCCGTCAAGTATTTGGTTCGATCAAATTTATTCGAGTTAAATGTTTCGCCTATGACTGCTATAAAAGCAAACGTGAGAAATCGCCTCAAAATTGAAAATGATGTCTGTATGTGCGCGCGTACGTGCGTGTGTATCGAATACAGATAACAAATTTGAGGAGTTTCTTGAAAAAGAGGTTTCTTAAGATATGTTTTCCATATTTTATTATTGTTTTCTTTATGCCCTGCATATTAGAAGAGTAGTTCATCAATTGAAATAATAATCAATAACACATATGTCCAGTAGTTAAGTTAAGATATTGTTTTTGTTTGATATATTTTCATTTATCAAAAGACGGAAATAAATATCTTAAAAGTGTTTTTGTTTTCGTTAAACTTTGAAACAATTAACCCAAACAAATTAAAAACTTATGATAAGTTCAAGAGTAAGGAATTGCAACAAATAATCCCTTCTCAATTCTTGAATCCAAAACATTCAAGATTTTGTTTTAGGTTTAGAATGCAGATTTAAACATATAATTTTTTTTACTCTTCAATTGTGTTTATAAAATTTACCATAATTTGTGCAGGCCACATTAAAATAGATTTTACTTATTTAACGAAACAATAAAACGGTGGGGTTTCACTTAAATTCTCTCTTAAAAATAAATAACTCCGCTACACCAGTCCCAAGCCTTGGATCTTATCACGCAATGATACGGAAGGAGGAGGGATCGAGGAGTAACACCTCGTTAAAAAACCTGGGTTCAGCTGGCTCTGGCTGATAGTACCCTGTAAGGGTTACGGATGAAGACTACAACGTCGATGAAGGCGTAGAAGAGAAGCTTCATTACGGCGGGCTCGGCGAAAGTGGCAACCCGGATTTTAGAGATAATATAAAATTAACTGTAGCGTCTGATTCAGAATGGGCGGCTACAAGCAGCGACACAACGGGCCTACTTTCAGGGGGTTATGGAATTAGGCCCTAGAATCCTGATACCTGTAAAAACCTAAACGGAGACTTGATGCAAAATAAAAAACAATAAAGATATTTTCCGGGAGGTGATCTACATCTCCAATAGGAGCCCCGTCGGATACGACGAGATAGTTCTGTGAAGGGTAACCAAAACCCAAATTTAATTCTCAACCGAACAAATAATACAACAAAATATACGAAAAAGAAAGACAAAAAAAGGAACATAAGAATTATATATGGGGCGTGGAATGTACAGGAATGGAGAACAAAGACAAAGGAGGTGTTAAAAGAGCTTCAGAATAGCAGTGTTGACATTCTGATTATTAGTGAAACAAAGAATAAAGGACCTGGAACAGAAACGATAGATGGAGTCCTTCATTGTTTGAGTGGTGTCTCGAAGGAGGAGAGAGCAAAGACGTGCGTTGGAATCCTGATAAAAAGGAAATGGCCAAGATCTGTACAAAACTGGGAAAAGATCAACGAGAAAGTTCTAAGAATAACTATGGAAGCATATGGGCGACATATTGTGATTATTGGGGTTTACGCACCAAACGAAGACAGTCCTATTGTCGAAAAAGAATAGTTCATAGAAACCCTTCAAGAAGAAATAGAAAAGGTAAAGAAACACTATGAATTAATAATCGCCGGAAATACGAACGCAAGGGTGGGAAGAATGGTACTGTCGGATGATTCGGGGAAAATGTCGTGAATAGAAATGGGGAAATAATAATAGAAATGTGTGAATTTAAGAACGGAACATTATGTTTAATTCAAAGTATTGTACATCGCTAGCCACTACTTTTTCCCATCTTTCAGTCAGCATACGGATACCGCGTCGGAAGAACGCTTCATCTTTTGAGGCTATCCACGAAACGACCCAATTTTTGGTATCTTCATATGATGTGAAGTGCTGCTCAGACAGGCCATGTGCTATCGATCGGAACAAGTAATAATCGGAAGGTGCAATGTCTGGTGAATACGGCGGGTGGGGTAGGACTTCCCAATTGAGTGTTTCCAAGTAGGCTTTGGCCGGCGCTACATGTGGACGAGCATTATCATGAAGGAGACTAATTTTGTCGTGCTTGGAATAGTAGTGGGCGCGTTTTTCCTTGAGTGCTCGGCTCAATCTCAACAATTGTGTTCGGTAGAGAGCCCCAGTAATGGTTTCGTTCGGTTTGAGCAACCCATAATACACGACACCAAGCTGATCCCACTAAATACATAACATGAATTTTTTTTTCATAAATATTCGGCTTAGCTGTCGATGTTGAAACATAGGCGCGTGGTCCCCATAATTTTCGCTTCTTTGGGTTATCGTAGTGGATTTTTCATCACCAGTGACTATACGATGCAAAAAACCTTTTCGTTTATGCTTGGCAAGCAACATTTCACATGTGCAAAATCGGTGTTCAACGTTTCTCGGCTTCCGTTCATATGGAACCTAATTTCCTTTTGAATCATTCCCAACGATTTTAAACGATGAGAAATTTCTTGTTGCGTCACTCCTAATGTAAGTAATGTAATTCTTCTTGCGTTTGGCAGGAATCTTCCTCCAATAATGCTTCCAATTCCGCGTCTTCGTACACTTTCGTCCTCCCGCTACGATCTTTGTCTTTGACGTCGAACTCACCGTTCTTAAACTTATGAAACCACTCACAACAACCTATCATTTAAAGCAGCCTCACCATATGCTTCTACAAGCAATCGATGCGCTTCAACTGCAGATTTCTTTAAATTAAAGAAGTAAATCAAAAGTTCCCGTAAATAACGGTTATTCGGGTCAAAACTCTACATTTCGCAAGAAAAATTATGTGATGCTGATACAAAATCGCTAATATTTTAAGGTTATGGTGTTGCCAGATATCCAACCTTACGATATGACGTTTTACATCTGACAGTTTCAACCATAACTTACTGGTGGGGACATCTTTTGTCAAATGGCGAATATTTATTTGTACTCCTTTTAGAATCCATTATAATTACTTTATCGTGAAAAAAGAAACAACGCTATTGATAAAAGATGTACGAGTAAAACGGGGAGCCGAATGTAGTAGCCACCACAGACTTTTAGTCGCGGAAATAAATTTCCCATGGATAGAACAGCAATAAGGAAAAATGAAATAGGGATAGAAAAGAAAATAGAAGAAGATAAATATAAACTTCGCTTACTTCAAAATGAATCCATCTCAGAACCGTATTAAAGAAGACTTAACGAAAACTAAATGAATTCCAATTTGAAAACTTAGAAGAAACATACATTCTCATAAAAAAACTGCATAAAGGAAGCAGCGATGGAAGCCTTAAGGAAGAAAGAAAAAAGAAACGAAGAATACCTAAACAATATGAATGAAGACACTAAGATATGCATAGCAAAAAGCGGCTCAATACGTTATAGACAAAAAATAGAGAAGTTAAAAGATTGGTCGCTAGAGAAAAGCGAAGGGTGGCGGAGCTAGAAACACAGAAGCTTGTGGAGCAATCAAATCATTAAGAATGGATAATAAAAAACGGACACAGATAAATTGTATATCGGAAAAAGACTGGCAAGATTATTATAAAGAATTTCTCACAAAAAACGAACAATATTTAAGATAACAGATGATAATAATCACCTTAAAAGAAATAAAAGGTATAGTGAAAACCCTGAAGAACAATAGGTCTTCCGGACCAGGAGGTATAGTCTCGGAGCTTATAAAGCATGGATTCAAAAAACTATTACGTATGATCCAAAGAATATTCGAGAGAGCTATTAACGGAGAAAAGTTGCCATAGGAATGGACAGGGGCCTACATAACATCTATATTTAACAAAGGAAATAGAAAAATATGCGAAAACTACAGAGGAATCAGTGTTACCTCTGCTTTACAGAAAGTTAATTAAAAAAAAATATGATAGAGAATATATCGGATAAAACTGGTGAGAGCTAGGCGGGTTTACGGCGGGAAAATCGTGTAGAGATCATATCAACAACTAATAGAAAAAAAATGGCCAAAAATAGATCAGCATATCTTGAATTTAAAGACGTAAAAAAGGCATATGACTCAATATCAAAAGCTTTGGAAGTCCATGAAACAACTTAACATTCCAAACAAATTAATAACTGCAGCCAAAAACTTATACCAAGAGAACATGGTGTCTATTAAAATAAAAAATAGGATCGGACAAGCATTTAAAACCTCCAAAAGGTTACTACAGGGCTGCTAATATTCAAAAAACGGACTGGAAATTAATTTTAATAAGACAGAATATCTGGTCACAGCAACAGAAAGATACGGATTTGGAAATGATAAATCAAAAGGTGGGAAGTGGTAACATCAAAATAAAAGAGGAAGAAGCAGAATAAGTGACTTGTTATAAATACTTGGGAAACATAATAACGGAAGACAAGAATGCAACAAGAATCTATTACATTATAAATAAAATCATAATAGGAAAGAAAAAAATTGACAATAAACTTAAGTAGCAGGTATGTAATAGATTAATCATACCAATAATGACGTTTGGGTGCGAAATATGGGTAATACAGCAAAAACATAAATCGCCAATAAGTGCCATGGAGATGAAATATATGAGAAGAATGGCAGGAATTACAAAATATAATAAGCTATGAAACGAAGAAATTAAAAGAATTTTAGTGCCAATAACGAGGAAAATAAAAAACAGACAGTTAAACTGTTTTGGACATCTAGTAAGAATGGAACAGAATAGGTTGGTCAAAAGAATAATAAAAGCAGAAGTGGAAAGAAAGAGAAAAGAGAAAGACCCAGGAAAACATAGATGAAAAGAGTAAAGGAGATAGGACTAAGAAGGGAAAAACAATACAAGACATGAGAATAATGACCAGAGATAGAAAAGAATGGAAAACTGGGTGAGATATAGTAGCATAGACTGATAAGCCCGACACCCTTAAGGATACCGGGGACTAGTGAAAGAAAAATAAGAATATTTGTTGTAAAGAAATGCTAACATTTTTTATAATTAAAATAGCAAAGATTATGCTAAAAGTTTGTGAACAACTGCCTCCACCAAAAATCTAAATTACCTCAGTTGCCTGTAACCTGTGCTTTAGACCATCATGTAAAAAAGTCGTAATACACCAGAGTTGGCAGCCGAAAGCCTCTGTTTTAAAATTAGAGATATATTCTCTTTTACATACAATGCGTAATGTACAAAACAAGCGAGTTAAAAACGGCCTCTAACAACATGAATTAGTGTTGCGTCCATAACACATATATGCAAATAAATTTAAGATATTAAAAAACATCCTTTAGCACCTTATTGCATTTCAATAAAAGCCATCCTGATTATTTGTGGTGCGATTAACTAGTTCGTGTTATATTTGGATTTTCTATTAGTTTACATCAGCTAAAACTGCAACTTTGTTAATTTAAATAAATATTTAGACAAAATCTATTCATCTTTATTACTTACCCTTTAAACTTTAAACCGTTAACTAATGCAAGACAAATTGACGTGAAACTACTATTTATTTTTCAGATGAGACGGCATCCGCACTAAAAATTCACGTAGGTTTATTACTGTGATATTATTAGTTGTTCATTACAACCGTCAAAATTTAATTATATCTGTTCATATACAAATCAAAAAAATATGACCATGAAGGATAATCTTATTGTTCTTAGTTTTTTATGACAACGAAGTTAAGAGAGTGGGTTAGAGCTGATGATAAAAACCGAAGCGACGATATTCTTTTAGACTCTTTATACACACAACTATCGCAGTCAGTTTTCCATTTTTCATACTATCATTGAAAGTATTATCAATGTCGTGGCTTTTTGGATAATTAATGTGCCAAAATGGTGGTCTTCATTTTGGGGAACAAGAAGAAATCATGTGGGACTAAATGAACATTGTAAAGTGAATGTGAAAAGACTGGATTTGCTTTTCACCGAAAAAATCTTTGGCAACCAATGAAATACGACTTGGGCAATTAAGTAATAAAGGACCTATAAAGTTGCAATTTTGTTCTCAAACGATCAAAAACTTACAGGTAAAATTTTTCAATTGCTTTTTGAGGTTAAAAACTAAAATTTAATGTCTTGTCATGGAAGGATAAAAATAGGAAATAAACTTTGTAGTCATTATGTAAGATGAATAGTCTGCATCAAAATATACATGACGATATTCAAGCTCACAGTTTAGAACAAAGCCTTTACTTCTACCGTGACAAGCTGGGTGGATTATAATCTGACTTTGATCAAGGTAATAAGAAGACCTAATGACATGACCTTCATATAAATTTAATCACAGTGTTTAGATCTGTAGATACTTCTAATTTTAGAAATTAGCTTGCATTGATATATAACACACTACAATTGTTATAAATGTGTCCGACATTTTTATTCGGAACATTTTAAAGTTAAACGAAATATGGGTGTGTTTTAAACCTTCATTTCAATCAAGAACACGCAATGTTTGTGTCGAAAATATACAGGTAATATTAATATAATGAAAATAGTCTGTATGGTCGTGATCTAACCTTGTATCTGATTAGAGGACTAATGCACATGCGTGAATAAGGGCGACTTCACTGGCCGGGTTAATTGGGAGTTATGTGCCGGTGTAATAGTTGATGTGTGCCATTTGCATTTCCAACGGTTGAATTAAATTATGTGGGAATCTGGAACGGTATTCAAAAGATTTACACTACGATAAAAGGCATGGTTGAACGTGTAAGGGTCAACAATCGAGAGTCCGAGAAACCAAAGATGAACTGGGGATTCCAAACATTAAAGTGCGCTAAATTTTGAGGGAAATGTGGTGCCACATGAAAGGTGTTGTAACAAAATTCTTTCCGTGGCTAGATATGTCGCCCTGCAGTTCTGGCTGCCCCCTAAACTTAAATTATCCTTGAAAGAGAAGCTTCAGGGTCGTTGACGATATTCAGGTCAATATGACGAGACAGTTATTCGCGACTTCACCAGAGCTTTGCAGGAAGTTTTGAACAATGGAAAAGGTGCTGGAAAAAATATGTTAAATCCCAAGATGTTCAATTTTAAGGAAACCGAAGCTGCGCACAATATTTCTTATATCTTGTGCCATGTTTACTAAATATATAGATTTTTAGTTATCCTAATTTTTTTATATTATGTAGTTCCACACCTCCGGGGCAGACCATGTGTACTTATTGTGTGAACTTTTAAAGGTATTGTTATGGATGTTAACCTTGATATAAATTTGAATTAGCAAACATGTCAAATTCACAAAATAAGAAGCATCAAACTGTTTTTAATTAATGATGATACATTGATGCACCTTACTATGGTATATATTTTAAAAAATTATTTAATAAAATGCTTTCATAATGTAATAACTTTGTTTGAGTTGGTGACTGCACAAATTTGATCTATAAAATCACTTATAAATAATACAATGCGATCCAAATTGAACTTTAGGATTTCAGTTGCTCGCCGTTTGCTTCTGTGAACGTTTGTAGTTGGCATCTACAAGGTTTGTCCGGAAAGTAATGCGCCTTATTTTCTTCTGCCGCGACTATCCGTCGCACAGCGTTACCACTTCCACGGGAGGGTAGGGGGAGTCTTGAAAATACAGTGCAACCCGCGCTAGTTAGCTCCGAGCTCCTGGAGCGTCACAGTGCCTATTTCAGTGAACCTTGTGTGAGTGCTGTGTCAAAATTAAGATAGAACAAACTCTCGAGCAGCGATACGCGATAAAGTTTTGTTTCAAACTTAAGAAGATGCCGTCGGAGACTTTTGAGTTGCTTCAGAAGGATTTTGATGAGGATTGCATGTTATATTCACAGTGCAAAAGGTGGCATAAAATATTCAAGGAGGGTCGTGAGGAGGTCGCCTCTCAACGTCGCGGGATGAAAGTTCGGTTGACAAAGTGCGCGAATTGTTGAACTCTGATCGAAGAACGAGTGTCCGCCTAATGTCAGAAATACTTGACATTCCGAAAACCAATGTGCACGAGATTGTAACGAAAAACTTTCAAATGCGAGAGTGCTCACTGATGACCAAAAGAACAATCTCAACGCTCCCCCAGCCGCCCTGCAATCCTGAGGTGGCCCGCCCGACTTTTTTTGTTCCCGAAGATTAAAAATTCCCTGAAAAGACAGTATTTGGGGACCCTGAAGAACTAAAGGACATCCTAGTGAAATGGAAATCGCGTTGGAACAAGTGTGTTGAAGCAGGAGGGATGTATTTCGAAGAATATTAAGTAATTTTACGAATCGGTTCAATAAATTTCTTAAAACAAAAATGGGCGTATTACTTTCCGGACAGACCTTGTAAACGGCAGAATCCATCAAAGACTAACAAAAACGCTGGAAACTTGTGAACTGTATTTTAAAGAACACTATTTTGAAATAAATAATTTTACCTTGGTGCTTGGTGCTTGTTACTCCATATCTAGATGCTTAACAATGGGTAGTTTGGTTGGCGCGAGCAACAATGTAGATGGCCGACCGCTCCCATTGCAATTCAACTTCGATGATCAATTATCTCAGTACACAGATCATGCCAAAAATCATTGGAATTTGTTTAGCGGTTTTTCAGTCAGCGGATTTCGAATAAAACGTTACATTGATTTTATATATACTAGGAAAAACCCGTATGCATTGCGTAACACTTGATATATAAAACTTTAAATAAAAATAAGAAAAAGCCTGTATGCATTGTGTAACACTTGATATATGAACCTTAAATACGAATTAATTAAAGTCAATGACCTTCGATTGTGACACATATATATGAATACAAACAGTCGTCTTAAATGTATGTAATGAGAGATAGATCACAGTTGAGGCTGATTTTTCCCAAAAACTCATACTGAGCGATGCAGCTCATTTATTTTTAAATGGCTTTGTAAGTCGTCAAAATTGTCGCACATGAGGCAGTGAAAATCCAAATGCTATTCATAAAAAACAAACGCATTTATAAAAAGCATGGACTCGTACTTTTTTGAAAACAAAGTTGGCAACGCTGTTACTGTCAATGATGTACGTCATGGAAAGATTTTCAATGAAACCGATGATTTTAACTTGAATGATATGTGGTTTCAACAAGATGGAGTCACGTGCCAAACAGTAAGTGAAACAATCAGTTTACTCCAAAACAAATTCCTTGTGTGCTATTTCGCGGATGAATAACAACTGATCACCGTAGTTTTGCGATCTAACTCCATTAGACTTCTTCCTCTGGGACTGTTTGAAGCAAATGCTTTGTCAAAAAATCTGTCATGATCTCAGGGCTAAAAATCAATGTAATTGCTGAAATAGAGCTGCATTTATGGGAAAGTGTTATGAAAAAGTTCATTAAAAGAATGGTCGCATGTTAGCGGAGTCGTGGAGCGTATTTGAGCGACATCATATTTCAAATTATAGCGACATTTGGATTGTTCTAACATTCTGTTTTATTCGGGAAAAACTTCCTGAAGTCCAATTTGGGCCACCTTATTATTATTCAACTTTTAAAAGTCAATATTTCTAATGAAACTTTTACAATAATCACTTATACAATTAAAAAATTATTAACCAAAAACGAGATTCGTCTAAAATTTCATAAAAAATTACTGCTCATTATATAACGACCACCTTTATAAGTTATAAAAGTTGTACTTTACCAGTCTGGAAATATCTTCAATATAATACTGGGAGCTGATATTACATCTCATTCATTTGGCATTACCATCAACAATAAAGATCATTGGCTGAATTGATGGGATGATGTAAGCTAACATGGAAATGCTTTTAGTAACCAATGAAGAGGTTCTTCAACGGCCTTTTAAGCAACTTTTCAACTGATGATCGATTTAAAGCGCATCCAGGAAACATTTACCTGACTACGCTTGGGCGGGATGTTCTTCATGAGTGGTGAAGGCAGGCATCGCCGTTTTTCTGAGACATTTTTGTGCATTTCAGATGATGGATGACTGAGAATTTTGAAGCGTGCGGCCAGATGTCATGAAACGTCGGTTAGATGATTAACAGCAGAATGTCGTAGCTCAAGCCCGGCCCGCTTTATGTAAGCGGCAGTCGTAGAGTTGGGGTCAAAAATAAATCAAAAGTGAGCCAAAGGCAGGCGTTCGAATTTTTGCGTATTTTTAAATAACATGCAGTTTACGAGCAAGCGCGTGACAGAAGCCCCGCTCTGGCTAACGGACAACCTTATCGATTGGTTCGGCAGCGGGTATGGGCCAGCGGTTCGGTACTTACTTATAAAAAGTTGAATAGGACTGGGTTTTTAAGTGAGCTGGTTGTCGATGGGGCACCTCACCGTTGTCAAGGTCTACCCAGAAACTGTAGGAATCGCAACCTGCACGCGATTGGCCGCTTGACAACGGTGATAGCACGGCACTGTACGTCGAGTTTATTGAAGAGAAGCTGCCAAACCGGAGGCTTATCCAAACTCCGCACTACGTCGACAGGTTTCGCTGTGTTAAGGAAGAATGCGATCAAGTTTCGTGGCGCATGCCGCTGAAGGTCGTGGCCGACAGAATGCTCTGCATGCTTCAAAGTCTGCATTCCTTGAATTTTATTGGATTCAATCCAAAATTAATAATCCTAACTAGTTTATTAAACCACAAGGTATGTTAGCTGAAAATTGAATTTATATTTATGTAATTTTTTTAATATTAATAAATTAATAATAAAAAATAATAATTAATAAAATATTAACCTTGTGTGTTAGGCAACCATCGCTACTAATTTATAAAAGTACGTTTTAAAAATGGCGAGATTACAAAGAGTGAGCAAATAATATTGGAAACTGTTAATAAATATGTGATGCTACTTAGTAAAAAATATTATTTTGAAGTTAAATAGCCTAGAAAGAAAGCCTATGTTACAATTTACGTTGTTATTATAGTTGTAGTCGTACATTAATATCTTCTTTTTCAACGAACTTAAAAGTTCGTTACTGAATTCTATGTCGTCGGTCTGTCGGTCCGTCACAAAATTTGAGATTTTTTAAATTTGAAAATGGATTCTTATAGGGAATTTTACGCTGATTTCGAATTCGAAATTAAAAAATTCCTATCTCGAATAGTTTTCGAGATATTCGACTTCGAATTTCGGGAAAATTTTCGACATTACGATTTTAACTGTGATTCTTATAGGAAATTTTACGCTGAATTCGAAAATGAAGTCGAAAAAATTCTATGTCGAATAATTTTCTAGATATTCGATTTCCAATTTTTAAGTTCGTTCTGGGATTGCTCACAGAGCAATCTCTTCGCCGGCCCCATGTTTTTATTAATGAAATGCCTCGTCCCTGTGATATTACGTCACTTTAGGTGTCGGAGTTATAATAGATCATGGGGGTAGGTTCTTCGCAGTCTACTGGTGGTGACACCATTAGTGTTTAGTTGATTTACCAAATCGTTGTCGTTGTTTATTGCTCAGACTTGGTAAATAGAGGTAGTCTGCTGGATATCGTCCGTCTGATTGCTTAAAGAGCATCTATAAGTGCTCTCAGAATTGGGACTGGAACATCTGTATGATTTTCATGTTTGATGATTTTGCACAGCTCCAGAACTAAAGTCTCTAAGTCCATATTAGCTTAAATACGGTTTTATATAGCAGCAATTTATTGTGAATAGAAAGTTTAAAAATACGGCCGATGAACCAGTACATTTGGCGAAATTTGAGATTAATTTGTTTTTATCTTATTTCTTCCATGTGAGCTTTTAGTCGATGATGAGTCCAAGGTATGTCGTTTCCCGTTCCGTAAGTACAAATATTCTATCAATTGTTACCAGTGAGCAGGTGCTGCGTCTGGTAGTAAACGTAACATAAAATGATTCTGCTTTTGATTAATTGTGATCCTCTATTTATGTTACTAGACGGAGGGAATATCCAGGTGAGCTTGCAAATGTTCTGACGCCACTGTTGGGTTATTGTTACAGCTAGGATAGTCAGAGCATCAGCAAATGAGGCAACTGTGGTATTGTTTGTATAAAGGAGTGGTCCAAGTACGCTGGTTGTGAGTTATTGTATCGAATAGTGAAAGTTCTCTCGGCGAGGTAAAATTTGAGAAGGATATAAAAGTTATTGGACAGAAAGTGTTTTAATTTGAAAAGTAGATCTGGGTGTCACACTTGGCCGAAAGCCTGGGTTGTGTTTAGAAAAACTGCACTGCAGTAAATTTTGTCCACTGTGTATTTAGCTATTTTCTTGATTATTTTATGTATTTGGTGGATCATTGAGTGCCGTTGGCAACATCCAAACTGGCGATTGGATAGGAGCGTTAAAAATGTATGCTCTTCATAGATTCTTTAAAAAAAGTCGTTCGAAGACTTGGTAAAAGGTGAATTGGCCTAGAAGACGTTCGTTTGTGCGAAGGTTTACGGGGTTTGGATATCAAGACGATTTCAGCATGTTCTCATATAAGTGGGAAGTAAAACGGACTAAGCAACATAATTGTATGTGGAATGGGCGCCCTAATATTAAGTAATTTATTAATTTCGTACTTGACCTATAATGGGGAGATCAGTTTTATGGGAGGAAGCAAGTGACATGCTGCTCCAAGAAAATCTACTTCTTGATTTGGTGCTCCCTGGTCAGATTTAAATACATCAGCTAGGTGTGCGACGAAAGTATTAGGCTTGTCTTTGACCGTGCGTGCCTACTCGCCATTAGGTTTGCGGATTGGGGGGATAGATAGTTAAAGCCGTTTGAGCATTTTCATGTCTCGACACGAAGTAAAATTTTCAGGAGATAGATTGGAAGCATACTATTCAGAGGAGTTGTTTTGGGCTTTGTTAGCAGTGGTTTGAGTTCTCTAGATATTTGATTATAACGAGGACATTTTTTGATCTTTGTCATATCTTTCTAACTTGTTGTTTTTTGCTGATACGTTGGAGAATAATGTGTAGCGGAAATGTTAGTGGTATTCACTGTAGTCTGTTTGTTTGTACGGGTGGGATATCAGGCAGCTTTTTGTACAACTGTTATAAAGTGCTGTATAGTTTCGTTAAGCTCTTCAAAGATTTTAATTCTAAGTTGAAAGTTTTACGTTGGTTTTTAAGTAATTGTGGAATTTTTCTCAATCAATCTTTTTTATATTAATCTGTGAGGAAAATACTTGTTAGCAACAGTGGTACTTATGCTACCAATAATCGAGGTATGGCCAGTTAAGAAATCAATAACTTTACAGTTAATTAGATGAATTCCGTTAATCATGAGAAAGTCCAAGAGAGCTGTAACCTCACTGGGTTCTGTTGGTCAGTATGTAGGTGGTCATAATTGATTTGTTTAATATAACATGCAGTAGGATTCGGCCTTTTGTAGTAACAATTCTCGAGCCTCGGTATGTGTGTTTGGAGTTCTAGTCATTGCCGATAAATTTAGTTCTCAAAGTTTAGAGAAAGTTTTGGTATTCCTCTGATGATAGTCCGTGTCTTAAGGGGCTGCAGATCATAGTTATCGTAAAGTTCCATAGTAGTTTGTACTACGATACTCGCGACTTGGATCTTGTTCGTTTAGGTGCTTTATCATAAGAAATTTATTTTCAGATTATTACAGATGAACCTCTATGAGCGATATTGTCAGAATGAGGAGTAATATATATATATATATATAAAAGAAATGTTGTTTGATCAGTGAAATGTGATTCCGATATAATCTATTTTTTGAGGTTTAGAAATGATATAAGTTCCTGCCTATGACTAAGGAGGCTGTTAGAGTTTCAAGTTGTCAGTCTTAGAATGGAAGTCATTATGGATGGAGTTTACCGATGACAGTTGTTAGTAGGTTAAATATAATGCTATTTTAATTAAAAAGTTGGGCGAACATTACTTTAGATTCGTTAATTGTTTTTCCAACGATGTTGAGTGATCTATATTATAGGAAGTTGGGTTTGCAGTTTCTGTTTGTGTATGTTGGGTGACTTATTATGCGGAAAGGAACTGTTTTTTAATATAAGTAAGAGGTTTGATGTTTCTACGGATGCATTTGAGTTGATGCGTTATTGTCGGCTGCGATGATTGGTCTTTCTTGATTGGTTTTGCGTTTGCTACTGGCAATGTAATTAGCAGAGTGACTGAGTGCTGTGTTTTTGAGTTTCTTGAATACTTTTGTGTCGCCGTTGAAGGGTTCAGTATATTATGCCTCATAGTGACTTGACATAGCATGCATTGGATTACATTAGGTGTCTCAAAAGAAAGTTTTGATTTGATTGGCTCAATGCGTAACGCAACGAATCAGAGGAGCGATGGGCGCATGTCAATCGATAATGCGGCTTTCGGGAATGTAGTCGTTATAGAGCATTTCCCAGGAGTGGATCGGCGATTATTGTACAGAAAAATTTTAGTAATCATTATGATTTGCGTAACATAAATCAAAAGTCAAGTGCTTTTCCCATCAGAAAATGGGTGTGTACTATAGATAAATATATCACGTGTACCGGAAAGTCTACCGTTTTTCTTTTGGAAAAAATGCATAATTTTCAATATAATAGAAAAATTTATTTATTCAAAATATTGACCATTTAATTCTGCACATCTTGCCCATCTTTCAGGCAATTTATGAATCCCATTCCAAAAAAATTGTTTTTCCTTTGAGCGAAACCATTCATCGATCCATTTTTTAACTTCTTCGTAATTGGCTCTGCTAATGCAGAGTTCATTGATGCGAAAAGCCGGACGGGGCAAGGTCTGGAGAGTACGGTGGGTGCAATATTTCCCACCCAAGCGCTTTCAATGCTTCCTTGACCGGTTTTGTTGTATGAGGCGGCGCGTTATCGTGCTATAAAATCACTTTACCGTGTCTTCGGGCCCATTCTGGACGTTTTTTGATCAATGCATGGTTCAAATTGATTATTTGTTGTCGGTAGCGTTCACGATTAACTGTTTCACCAGGTTTCAACAGTTCATAATACACCACGCCACTCTGGTCCCACCAAACACAGAGCATCGTTTTCCTACCAAAGCGATTTGGTCTCGCGGTTGATGGGCTAGCTTCTCCCGGTAATAGCTATGATTTTTTGCGCTTAGGGTTTTCACTTTTCATCACCCGTCATTATTCGATGCAGAAATGACTTTCGATCAAACCTTTGAAGCAGCATTTCACAGACGATTTCTCCATTTTCCATTTGCCTGTCATTCGATTGATGTGGCACCCATCTTCCCATCGTTTGGATTTTTCCCATCGATCGTAACGGTCGCTAATAGTTTGTTGGCCCACATTTAACGGTTCTGCCAATTTTTTTTTGAGTTTGTGTTGGGTCTTCATCCAATAACTTTTTCGGTCTGCCAGAACGTTCTTTGTATTGGATATCGAAAACATCATTTTTGAATGCATGCTCGCCGTATGTTTCAACTAGCAAACGATGACTTTCAGCGGCTTTTTTTTGATTAAATAAAAAAAGTAATGCATGCTGCAAATGCACATTTTCAGACACGTAACTTGACATTTTTGAAGAGGTATAAATATATGACGGTGATACTTTCACAAAATATAACCTACGACGTTGAAGCTTGATGTCTGTAGAATAAAACGAACACGCGTCAAATCATAATATTGTATATTAAGCCTAGCGACACCTATTGGAAAAAACCACTAAAAACTTTTCGGTACTCCTGGTAAGTCGGGTCGACCAATGTCATCAAGAACTGACGAAAACGTAGAAAGCGTACGAGAGTCCGTTCGCGAGACTCCCGATCGATCTGTTCGTAAACGGGCAAGTGTTTCGAATGTGTTTAGATCATCATTACACAGCATTCTGCGTAAAGATTTGTGTCTGCACTTCTAGACTGGTACAATAATTAAAATCTAACGGTGCCAGTCAGAGGCTTCAATTCGTTAACTATGTAACTTAGTATTTCAATTTTCACCTTCATGGCTACGCTAACAAACAAATTGCCGTTACTGGAGTGCTACAAATTCACAATGCAAGCATAAGAAACCTGTTCAGTTACGAAAGTGACTGTATGGGCTGTAATGCCAGCGCCAGAATAATCGATCCATACTTCTATACAGATGAAAGTGGCCGTCCATTAATAGTGATTTCAGACCGTTATGTGGAAACGCTGAACAATTTATTGGCACCTAAACTGCAAAATTTTGTTGGCTATAATCAAAGTAAATGGTTCCAGCAGGATGGAGCAATACTGCAAACTTCTAACAACATGATTCTGCCACGAGTTCGTAAAAAATTGATTTTCAAAAGAGGTGATATAAACTGACGCCCACGCAGTCCTGATTTGACTCCTATGGATGTTTTCTTTGGTGGATATCTTAAATGAAGAGTATATAGCAGCAATCCGGGCTCTCTGGTTTAATGAAGAAAATATCAGTCAAGAAATCGCAGCCATTACCGAGACTACGTGCTGCGCATTGCTCAGACATTTTTCTCGTTTAAAAGGGTGTCGCTAGTAGGCAGTGTCACATTTAGATGACATTATTTTTAAAAGATACTTTTTCAAAGACTGCATTTCAATAATAAGTTTTTTTAATAGACTTCTATTTTGTTTGTTTTTTTATATTTACTTTAAAAATAAATTTTTTGTGACGCCTTGTATCACAGCTTTTATTGAAAGGATCTACGTATAATACGGAGTGACAAAAATTTTAGAAAATTGAATGTCTCTTTGTTGTTTCTTCGGGGTTCTAGATCTACAAAGCATAGCAATGTCTGCGAAGTTTTTGACACCGTAAATATGGGTTACTGTTTCGGTCAAAGCGTCTTTGTTTGTTGTGAATAGTATAGTGTAGCGATTTTGTGACGGATTTGGAAGGTGTTATTTGTCTTTTTAATTTTTTTTTTTAACTTGCGTTTGCTTCTGTATCTTCTATGATTCCGATACTAGAATAGATGTTATTGCGTAAGATAGCGTTGTGGGATGCTTATTGAGTTAATATATTGCTGGAGGGTAAACATTTGAATCTGTTGCGTAGGAAGTGATAGTAATAGTGGTGAAAAGTTGCTTGTGTACATCTAGATTGTTGCAGGTATTGCTGATTCAAAGTGATAAGAGGTTGATTTTGTTGTGGCGGTGGGAACATGCCCGTCGAATGTTTACTTAAGTCTGTCGGCTTACTTTAAATCTTGGCTTCATTGCACTTCTAAACTGACGTGAAGCCAGAACGGCTACGGATTATAAAATAGTGTAGCTGCACAAACTCAGTTATTAGCAAAAGTAGAACCATTTATGTAAATTGACCGCAAGTTAGCTCGTATCCGAATTATGGTACCGGCACTTGAATATTGCTGTGAGGACAAGAGCACGTTTCGAAAACTCAAGCCGGGTTTTTGGTATAATTAGCATTTTTAAGTGTGAAAACGTAATCTCTAACAATATTTTAATAAACTGAGTACAAAAATGCTATTTTACATTAAACAAAAATTAGTGTATCTGAAAAATCTTTGATTTCCTCAGAACATTTCGGATGTATAATATAGTTGTTTTTGTATATATAATTTCACGTTGAATGAGACATTGAACAAGCAAAATTGTCGCATTTGGGCCGACAAGAATCCAAGAGAATATCAAGAACAACCAATGCAGGCTCAAAATGTGACTGTTTCGTGTGCTTTGTGGTCAAAAGGTTTCATTTGACCATTTTTTTTTTGAAAATGAGGCTGGATATGCGATTGATGTGACTTGAGCGCTACTGTGGCATGATTAATGACTATTTTTTCCGAAACTTAAAAAAACTGACATAATGTTTATTTTCAACAAGATTGCGCAGCATCCACACAACACGTGCGAATATCGAAGTTTGGTGAACGTTTAATTTCGAGAAATGGAAATGTCAATTAACCTGGTCGTTTGTGTGATTTGACGCCTTTAGACTTTTTTGTGGGGGTATCTGAAATGTAAAATCTACGTCAGTAAACTAGCCACTATCCAAGATCTCAAGAATAACATAATTGGCGATAAATGCCATTGAAGCGATTCTATGAAATGTCATCGAAAATTTTATACCATCGTACCGACATCTGTAAAGTCAGTCGTGATAAACATTGAGTGATGTATGTAAATGGCATACATTAATGTTTAAAATAAAATATACTACTTGGTTATACAATCATTACTGCAGTTTCAATACGCGTTTTTTTTTCTAATCAACTAGTACATCTTTTTAAGCCCAGCTGTTATCGCTTTTAACATCTGTTCTTTTAGTTTAATTTAGTGCCTAAATGAAAATACTTGTCTGTGTTGGACTGTGATATGCCTATACCATTAATGTTGACTGATGGACACTGGTATTTTCAAAGCCCTAAAGTGCATGGACTTTTATTTATTTTGATTTTCCATTTAATTCACCTAGATGGTAATTTAGTGGAGCCGTTTGTGAGTCTCGGTCCATGACAAGCATCGTCGTGTTATTTGTGAATGAATATTGCAACAGTAGTTGGTAGACCAGATTTGTAAAGCATATACGAAAGTTGTTTAATTACAATGCCTTATGAAACTCTATTTTCATTTTACATATGTGTTCAATTAAATACAATTTAAGAATTTGGTAGTCTAGACGCAAGCATTGTTTGATTTTAATTAATAGGCCTTCGTGGCAAACCTTATCAAAAGCTTAGCTAACGTCCAGGAAGATTTATGTAGAATTCCTTGTTTCTAATTGCTTCATTAATAATGTGAATGATCCAGTGGCTCTGTTGCATAGCTGAATGGTCACTTAAATAAATATAAATTGATGTAGAGACATCTAGTAGTCTAGCGGTAGGTCTTGATTTAGTCTTTTGACATTATAGAAAATAGGCTGATTGTTGATGATAATGTTGTTTTTGGATACTTTCTAGTTTTGGTATAAAGATGACTTTAGTTCTTTTTAATTGTTTAGGCCAGTAGCTAAGTCTGAGTGTTGCATTGTATATGTATATTAATAGTACAACTCTCTTTCTTGGGAGTTCTTTTATTATTATTGTTCTTAGTTTATTCATGCCTTTCGCTTTTTTAGTATTTAAAAGGTTTATTTTTTTTTCATTTTCTTTGGGGTAAACTATTCGTATCGGCTTAATGTTTTCGGAGTTGGTAACAATTTCTTGTTCTATTTCTAGATTAGGTTGGTTATCGTGTGGTGCGAATATATTAGTAAGATGTTTTGCAAACAATTAAAAAAAATTAAGGCTACAATAAGTTTATTTTTATATTATATAGGTGATATAGTTTGTTTTGTTGATTTATTGCTCTCCATACATTATTATCAAATCGATTTAGATTGATAAAGTATTCTTAGAATAAATTATCTTAATTTCTTAAGTTTTGCTTTAGCTTGTTATTGGCTCGATTATATGTTATTCTATCTGTACGTGTACGGTTTTTTGCTATTTTGCCCTAGCTCTTCGTTTGTCAGCTATAGTTCGTTTTAAATCTATAGGATATTTGGCCTTCTTATATATGAATAGTGGTTAGATCTGTAAAACTTTATTGATCTGCATCGAGGTTTTAAGGCTTTTATGGAGTTTTATTACTTGTTCTACGTTATGTTTGTATTTTTCCCAATTCGTTCTTATGTTGTATAATTTAAGTGTGGCGATTTATGTCAAACACGCTAACAGTTGTGAGTATCGGTTTTGTAGGTCTGATGAAAGATCAAAGCTTAGGATTACCCCTAGGTGCGATGTGGAGATTCCATTTGTGACAAAAAAGTCCAGGAGATCCGAATCATATTCGGGTCTGTAGGCCAATAATTAGGAGTCGCCGTTAATAAATACGAGTAATGCTATTCTAGTAACAGTTTATGAGTTCTTCGCCTTTTTGTGTTATCCATCAAGATCCTCACAGAGTGTGTTTACTATTACAGTCTCCACCTGCGATAAATTTAGATCGGTATATTGGTAAATATAGCAGTCATTGTTTATTATTAATTTCATTTGTTATGATAAGGTCCAAAGCAAGTTTTACAAAGTGCCACATAACATATTTTACCCATGACATTAAAACGTTTTTGAATTTTATCATGGCTGTACTTCGCTGTACATCGATTAGTTTTTTTTTATTTTGAGATGCATTCCAGTGCTATTTTTTGTGGAGCTAGACAATTTATTAGCAAAATAAAAACAAGGCCGCTAGACAGCTTTTGTCTGATATACAAATGTTTCTTCAACAATTTTTAGTCTATTATTAACCCATAAATCATCTTTCAGAAAACACTTTTGTGTTTCTCTTTGGTTAGGCAGCTAATTTTCCAAATAAACGCATTGTAGCAAAAAATGTTAAAATGCAATAAACATTTTTTTGAAGTGTTTGAATAGGTTAAGTGCTACATGTTCTCTCAGCATATCTGAATCCGGATGTTTGGCTGATTTTCCCCGGCATACCATGCGTACAAGTATGAGTGCGGGTTTGAGATAACAGTTGTTGGGCCAATGCAGTGTGGGGTATAAAATTTGATGTATATGCCATTTTGTTGTGCCAACAACAAGGGCCAACGCGCACAAGTGATAAGTTGAAAAAGTGTTTGCATAGTATTATTTTGCTGTGTTTAATACGTCGAAATTTGCTAACAAACTTCAACTAGAGAAAATGATGTGATTGATATGGGGCGTCCAAAAATGATTCAGTTTTGTTGTGGTTATTATTTCCTTGGGGGAGGAGAAAAAGAGACACAAGAACATTGGTCAAATCAAATATTGTCAAATTTTCTAGTTGGTGGATTGCTGCGACTAGTCTTTTAAAACTCTTCGTTGCCTTTTATACACTATGATCATCATGAAAAAGTTTTGATGTATTGTCTTTGAAGGATTTATTGCATGCTTCCATTAATGCATTATGAAGTTGGTGAACAAGTCTGTTATAGAAGGTTTTGTCGTATCTGTTTCTTGGCATTTTCTCGAACTCTTCGACAATAAGGTCTATCATATGGTAAAAAAATTATAGTGATTTTAGGAATGTTATCTATAGAGGTAGGTGTAGCTTATTAAGTTACTTCTATTAAGTAGCAGTTTCTAGGTCCTATATTTAATTCCAATGGTTAGAGTAAATATTTTTAGAACTAATTTCAATCTGCATGTTTAGTACAAATACTAAGAGATAGTTCTTTAGTGATTATGGTTGTACTAATGGTGAGAATGGTCAGTCTATAAAGCTTGGTTCGATTTTGCTGTTAAATGACTGCATAATTTAGTAACTTTTGTCGTTTGTTTGGATCACTGAGCCAATAGGTGGGTTCTACATTTTGAATTGCTCGCAGTAGCTTGTGTCCTATTGGGTTGATTAGACTTGAGCCCCGGGTTGTGATTTTGTATTTCAATTACCTCTTGCTGTGAATTTAGTGTCTAGGAATCTAAGAAAATGTTTCTATTGGTCAGTTGATATAGCATGCCTTGGTAGGCTGTAAAATTCCGCAATTGTAAGTGGGCATGGAAAAGTTTGAAGTTGTATGCTCGGACTTTGGATTTTCCTTGTTTGACAATGTTGCTATTTGTGATGAACAATTACATTTTTGCTTATCAAAGCTGTTGTAGACTGTTATTTGAGTGCATAATTACTGTCATATTCTTTGTTTATGAAGTGAACAATAAGTCTATTTGTTGTAGCTGTAGAAAACTTATTATTTCAGGAAAGTGATTAGTAATGTTGTTGGTGTTCAATAGTGTAATACATAGTAAAGTTGTTATTTTAAATTTATTTTGTTTATAACACAGGAAAGCTTATTTAACATCATGTTACTCTGGATTAGAAGCTAAAAAGCATTATTTTATATTTAACTAGAAAGTTTGCTAACATCTCGTGAATGTTAATTTATCGGCTATTATTTGATGGATTATTGCTTCTTTTTACCCACATTTGAGGGTAGTTAATGTGTATTTTGTAAGTTTCCTTGGTATTTGTTATCGGAAATATTAATTTAACTTTGGAGATGAGGAAAGTAAATTATATTGGAAAGTACTTGTTGCCGACGATTTTACTTATTATTCCTTTAAAAGACGTATTTTTGACTGTTTGAAGGACTTTATATATTGTTGCAATGTTTTCTGTTTATTGAAGTTTTGTGTCCATTTCCTATTTTTCTTTTTTTTCTCTAAGTTGATAAGTGGTAATTGATGTTTTCATCTTTGAGATTTCACGTCAATTTTTAGTATAAATCTGCAATTAGGAAATTGATTTCGATTGTGTCGTTATGTATAGTAGTCTTCTTTTTATAGAATCTGAATGAGAAGTTCTAGCATTTTCTCATAATTAGTGACACCATGAACGTAAATTGGTAGGAGTTATAAGGTTTCACTTGGTTGGCTGTTATTATTTAATTTCTAAATTGCGAGAGGATTTTATATCTGTTGAATATGCTTAGTGGTTTTGTTGGATCATGCTGGAATTTAGTTGGTGCGTGCTTCTTTTTATTTTTTAATTCTGTACCATCGGTGTTTCGTTGAATTTCATTACCCATATCGTTCGAATGTGTATTAGTCTCACCAATTTTCTGTGTGCTGATACAATCTGTAATGTTCTCTTAGAAGATTTTGTTCACTTAAATTGGATTGCATTATTCGTGAGAGTCGAACTGTGTTAGGATGTAGTACTAAAGGCGATATTATTGTTTAATTATGGAGTATAATTAGGAATTGGAAGTTGTGAAAAATAGTATTCTTCAGTATAAAGTGTACTGGCCGTGCAGGTTTCCGATCGGAAACATTGTTTATGGAGTGCTTACATTTAGTAAGTAGAATAAATTATATGTATGTAGAACTTTGTTGTTATTTCGTAAATATAAATAAAAACTATGATTTAACCATCTGCATTTGGCACTACACTTTTAGGATTTCAGTTTACTCTGGGAAATCAAAGGATATCTCTAAAAATATGTTTAAACCGATTTTCAGTCACATTATATATTTTTAACAAATTACTGCTTTGGAAGTAATAGGCTAGTATCTCACTACTAAATTATATCTTAGTGAGTATTGCTTCGGAATGTAAAAAAATGTAGCCAGTTCTAGGTTCGTCATTAATGGAAACTGTAGTATAATTATCAATCTATTTGGAAAGCTTTGCTTGTTTTAACGAAGTATAAAACAGAGTTAAATTTTTTTATCTATCGTGTTTTGTTGTAATATTATTTATTCTTGAAATAGAAAATTTGTATCACCTTATTTACAAGCAGGTTTATTTAAAATTACGTTTTTATATGCCAGAACCGATTAGCTGATTGAATAAGACTAGTTTTGACATGACTGCAATGTTATATATATATTTTTTTACTCATTTGCTAATTTACAATCTACTCCTATAACTAACAGAGTAATGAGTAAATATGAGGCAAGGTTCATGGCAAGCGTTGGGTACCGTCCATTGACGGTTCTCCACTTTCTCCTAGTTAACTAGGTCTTCTGGCCATCGTCTTTTAAGTCTTCTTTCAATTTGTGGTTGGGTGTATAGTTCACTTATGAGTTGGTTGCTGTGGTTGGTGCTGCGTTGTTTGGATTTGTTGGCGTGGTGGTCGATCACTTCTTTTATAAAGGATATTCCAAAATCGTTGTGGAGGGTTTGATTGGACACGTACCAGGGAGCGTCGGCCACCATGCGAAGTGTCTTCGACTGAAAGGTTTGTAGGATTTTTGTGTTGGAGGGCTTACTGCATCCCCACAGTTCGATACCGTAGGTCCAGACTGGTGTTAGAATTATTTTGTAGATGATCAGTTTGTTCTGCAGAGATAGTTGAGATTTCCTGCCTAGTAGCCAGTTCATTTTCTTCACTTTTAGGTCCAATTGTGTCCTTTTTGCCTTAATGTGCTCTTTCCATGTGAGTCTCTGGTCTAAATGTAGGCCCAAATATTTGACTGTGGCTTTCTGTGGGATCAGAGTGTTATTTATGTTAACTTGTGGACAGTTGCTTCGTTTTGTGGTGAACGTGATCTGGGCGGACTTTTCGGTGTTGACCTGGATCTTCCATCGTTTTAGCCAGTCTTGTAGTTCGTTTAGGTGATCTTGCAGTTTATTAGAAGCTCTTGCTGGATCAATATCGGACGACAAGATTGCTGTGTCGTCAGCAAATGTGGCCATCATAGTGCTCTCTGTGACGGGAATGTCAGCAGTGTATATTAAGTAGAGTAGTGGCCCAAGGACGCTGCCTTGCGGCACTCCAGCTTTAATTGGGTGGTAGTCGGAGAGTGAGTTGTTTACTTTTACTTGGTAGGATCTTTCATTAAGGTAAGATTTTAGGAGTAGGTATATGGGACTGGGAAAATGCCTTTTTAATTTATATAATAATCCGTTGGTCCAAACCTTATCAAAGGCCTGCTGTACGCCAAGGAACACCGCAGCACACATCTTCTTCTCTTCGAGACTTTATTTGATTTTGTTCACAATTCGGTGGCATTGCTGTGTTGTGGAATACTTTTGTCTGAATCCAAATTGGTGTTCAGGGATTATGTCGTCTGTGAGTGTTGATTGGGTTATTCTGTCGAGAAGTTTTTCAAATATTTTTGACATTTGTTGCAGCAGGCTTATTGGACGGTACGATGAAGGTTCGGTAGGTGGTTTACCTGGTTTTCCAATCATAATTATTTGCGCGTGTTTCCACTGAACTGGGAAATAGCATAATCGAAGGATGTTGTTGAATATGGTAGTTAATAGCACGATTGCCTTTCTTGGTAGATGTTTTAAGATCTCCCCGACTATGAGGTCATACCCAGGGGTCTTGTACGAATTTGTATTGTTGATTTGTTTTCGAATTTCTGCTGGTGTAAAAGGCTTAACGGGCAGTGATAGTTGACAGGGGCGTTAATATAGTCTTCAATTTCTTCATCTTGGTTGTCATTGTCTGAGACTGGAGAGAACACTTTTGAAAGATGATCCGCGAATACATTGCTCTTTTCTATGTCTGACTGCGCCCAGTTTCGATCAGGTTTTCTTATGGGTGGGGTTTGTATTACTGACCTCTTAATTCTTTTGTTGCTTTCCACAACGAATGGTCTTCGGGGATAGATTCGTGATGTAGTGTTTGAAGGTGTCGTTGCGGGCTTGGTTTAAAACAGAGTGGAGTTGGTGTGTTATCCTGTTAAGGTCAGTTTTGTCCTGAGGGTTTCTTGACCTTTGCCATTTCCCACGTGCTCTTCTTCTTTTGTGATCAATTTTTAATATGCAGAGGAATATTATCATTTCCTGGTTTGCTTTGTTCCTTAGAGGAGTGGCTTTTCATGCTGCGGTTTGTATTGTATTCGTTAGATGCTGTACCGCCTCTTCGATTTCGAATTGCTCTTTGATACGATGATCCAGTCTGATTTCTTCATTTATTAAGTTTTGGAACATTTGCCAATTGTTATCTTTTGTGCACAAGGTAGGCATTGGCTCTCTGTAGATAACATTGGTACTGAGGGTTAATATTATGGCGCTATGGTCTTGGCATAGATCTAAACTAGACTTAATATCAATGTAAGTATTTGATATGCCTTTTGATATAGCGAAATTAAGTAGGTCCGGAATTTTATTCCTGTCCGTGGGCCAGTAGGTTGGCTCTCCTGTAGAAATATAAGTTAGGTTGTTTAGTTGTATTGAACGGAACAGATTGCGACCTTTAGGTGTGATTAATCTGGACCCCCATGTTGTATGTTTGGAGTTCCAGTCTCCGATTGCTATAAATTGCGTTCCAAGATAGTTGAAAAAGTCATTATATTCTTCTGTCGTGATATTGTGTCGTGGCGGGGAGTAAACAGCCGCAATAGTAGTTGGTCTAGGAAGTTTTAATAACGTCGCTTGGATTTTGGCTGTTTTAAAGGGTTGGAGGACATGGTGGTTAATAGTCGATCTAATTATGATGGCTGAGCCTGCATGCGCCGTACCGTCAGGGTGATGAGTATAGTAAGTGGTGTAGTATGGGATTCTGATAAACGTTCTTTCAGTTGAGTGCCTTTCAGAGATTAGGAGAATATCAATTTTATTGTAGTTTAAATATAGGGTGATTTCTGGAACGTGATTTGATAGCCCGTTTGCATTCCAGGCAGCTATTCGAATTGAGGAGGTCATTGTTTGGTCAAATTGCTTATGACCGTGGTAAGCATGGTGAGAATCATGCTGTTTTGGTTTAGTAGCTGGTTGAATAGGTTTTAAATTCGTATAAAAGTTTTGCATTGTATTAGTAAGGTTGTCATTATTATTATTATTTTTATTTTGATTACTTGTTGCTCCTGCGGCTACATGGGCATAACTACCTCTAGTTTGAGGAGGCTGTTGTGTTATCTGTTGAAAAGCTGGATTTGTACTTGAATGTAATTCGAGGATTGGTTTATTTGTGAGGTTTGGATTGTGTTTATTTCTGGACTTTAATAGATCTTTGTAAGTTGTGCAGCCCTTGTAGTTGGCAGGGTGCCCTCCGCCACATAGTGCACAGGTAGCCGGGGTGTCTTTGGTTTTATTACAGCTTTTTGAATCGTGTAGTTTGCCGCATTTAACGCAGTTGTATGCTTTCATACAAAACGATTTGGAGTGTCCATAGGCCTGGCATCGGGTGCATTGTATTATAGTGTTTTTATGTTTTGGTGGTTCAACTCTTATTTTTGTATTTTGTAGGAATTCTATGTTATAAATTTCTTTATTATTACTTTGCGGACTTGGATGATATTTCTGACTTTATGTCCTTTTTCAGCTAGTTCTGTTGTTATATCTTCTAACGGGATTGAATGATGAAGACCGCGTATGACAACTCTATAGGCCCTGTCTTGTTTTAGTTGGTAAGTATGATATACTATTTTTTCGTCCTTCATGTGCTGGATTAATTTTCTGTAGGTGTCGGGTGTCCGTGCATTTATTTTTACTGTATTATCTGGGAAGGTTTTAGTGTAGTAAGTTTCGTTATCTGTGACAAGGGATAGATTTTCGGTCATAGCTTTGTAGTTGGTAACTCCATAAACGTAAATTGGGGGTGGTTTCGGGTCTTGCGGCTGAGTATTGAGGGGGATTTACGGAGACTGTTTGGATCTTAAACCTTTTTCTCTTGTTTGTGACGTTTTGCCAGGGATGAGAGTTTGTAATTTCAGAGTCATTCTCCATTTGTTCGTCTTCGCTGGTCGTGTAATCGAAAGTTTCTTGCGTTGATTTTGTGTCGTAGTTATTATTTGGCGGCATTAAAGGCTGTATGTTATTTAAAGGAGCGAGGTTAATAGGAAGTGGTGGGAATTGCTCTGTTGTTACTTGATTTTGGTAAAATTGTGGAAGTTGCATATTTATAGCTGCTGCATTTAATTGGTAATTGTGTGCATGCGGCATTTGTGTTGGTATTTGATTTTGTAGTAATGTAGGTGGCTGCATAAGGGTGTAATTATACATATTGGTGTTTAAACTGGGCCCATTCCCGGTTGGGAACATCTTTGCGAGGTATAATGTGTTTTAAAAATTATAAATTCTTACGGTTTTTAAAGGTGAAACAGTTGTTTATCACTTGAGTTAAACGTTGATTGCAGCGGCCTTCACACTTATAGGTTATCACAGCACTTGATATTTCGAGCGTTCAGGCACAACCTTATTCACCGAAACCCAAATGACGAGTCGCAATGTTATATGGAATGATAACCAGTTAAGCACAAATTATAATAAGAAAACGGCAAAGCTTAGAGGAAAAATTATTTGTAAATGTAGCCACATACATAAAGATCACAATTATATGACACAATGCAAGTGTGTATCTAGAAACGCACATTTGTAGTGAGTATTCTGCTCAAATTAGCATTTATATTTTTATCTTTATTTTTCCTACCGTGTCTTTTTTACCTAATGCTAATTTATCAATGTTATGCTACCTCTGGACCACTAATTTTGCTCATCGTGACATCACTTGACGAATTGTAAATTTTGGCTCTCTGAAACAAATCAAACGTTAAAATATTGCTATTTAAGTTATACATTAAACTCACAGGCGCTTCGTAAGCGTATATAATTTCTTCAGCGGCTGGCTGATTTGGAAACTGCCGAGCGGGAATTAAACGCCTAACAAAAGGAGCGAGGAGCGCCGAATCTACGTCTCTAGGGTCTAGAGGCTTTTCCAGGAAGCTCACTATTAAAGCAATCGCCATGGAGAACGAAGCACCCACCAAAGCGTACCACAGATAAGATAAACGGTACAACATAAACGTTTCGCTGGAAAAGTTGTGTTAAATTTCAAGGAAATGAATTTTAGTTTTAGAGCTTACTCCGTATGCGTAACGTCTGTTATATTGACGGACGAATCTATTCGAAAAGGGATGGGTTTCGATTCTTTTGGGGTAAATGGTAATGACAGCCCTCGGTGTTTACAGGTTTCTCGGGAAAGAACAGATCGCCGGATGCTATTGCTGTCTGGGCTTTCACGCACAGCCAGGACATGAATACCAAACCTGATATGCTTCCGATTAAAGCGCCCTGCGTAATGATAGCGCAGTTATAATCAATAGACATGTTGAACAATGAGTTCAATATACCTTGGCAGTGATCCAAGGGAGCATCACTCCCATGCCAAAGAGGGCTAGAGATGGCCCCGCCGCTATAGCGCCAATGCTCATGCTTAACTGCAAATGATATGAAATAATTGTGAGACAGTACTTGAAAAATTTATTTAGTGACTTGCAACACCGCTCCTAATTTCTCAACAACAAAGACGAGTCCTACGCAAATGGCACCGAGAATCACGATCGTGGTTTTCATAAGCATGTATGACTGCTTTTCGGTAAGATTTCGCGTAAAAAACGCTTTGTAGAAGTCTTCCAAAACCACCGCCGCCATGGAGTTAAGCCCCGTGGATAAAGAGCTGCAATGAAATCTCGATGAAAAAGTGCCGGTTGTGTTGCAGCGCGGATTAACCTTAGTGCGGCGCTAAATACCCCGGCCACAAATAATCCTGGGAGACCGGGATAATCACCAAGGACTTCCATTACAAGCAGCGGAAGGAGTTGATCTTTCTCTCTGGCTAACTAGAATTAATGGATATTGCAGTACATTACACGGGAGACTACCATGCTTTAAACTGTTTTATAACAGCTCTCTTCCTGGCTATTTATTAGACGTTGCTTTCTGTTTGTAAGTTTGAAATTCAACAAGTGATATGCGGCCGTTTACTAGAATTAGTAATGTGAATGTTAGAATTAACATACCATAGTTGTTAACGGATCGCACTTGTGATAAGTTGCATATATTAGCATTCCACTATACGAGCATAGACACAACAAAACAAAAATTCCAATTACAAATAACCAAAGCGCTCTGAAATAATTCTAATTAAAATCGAGCATGTCAGATAGATCGTAATGAACCTCCTGGCAGATTTGAAAGTCGGCAGGACAAATACCGCTGGATCATGTTTTGATTGACGGCGCTCGCTTGCAACCAATAGACGGATCCGCCGAAGACAAGCGCCCATACAGTGTGCCGTGACAGGGGGTCGACGTCAAAGCTGTATCAGAACGATGGATGTTATTTGCGGGCTACAGAAAACAGGTTCGCAGTAATTACTTTGGCCCTTCTATGCGGTCGCTGTCCCAGTTTCTCTGCCATACGACGCTCACACCACCCAAGTCCAGGGTGCCTTTGATGGCCACCAATATCATTGCGCCCACCATGAACACCGTCTGTATGACGTCTGTCCAAACCACAGCCTTTAAGCCGCCCTAAAATTTTAAAACTGTTTTAAGAAGATGCTTTTCACATTTATTTGATTTACGTACTACTGTCGTGTAGAATATGCATATTATGCACACAATTGGTGTTATTAAATGCACGTTCACTCCAGTTACTGAAATATTAAAAAATGAATTATGGCAAATGTTTTAGTGTATAGTTATTTGGTTACTACATGTGCGGCGATTTTACTTATTTTAAAAATGACGTGTATACATACGTATTTAAATAAAATACAGAATCCGACAGAATGATCTCTCTTTTTCGAAACAGCAATAAAAAGAACAACATAGATTATGTTTAATGTTTTATTGTGTCGTAAAAAACGAAAAAACGTCCTGATATGCCCGATTCCAAAAAAAGGGAAACAAAACTAGCTGCAGAAATTACAGGGGGATTTCACTGCTTGGCGTTGCTTATAAAGTACCGGCAAGAATCATTAGAAAAAGATGAAAGAAACAAGCGATGAAAAACTTGATGATGCCAAGAAAGTTGATCACTATAATACAGATGGCCCTGACAGATACGCAGAACAGACGGAAGAATGTCAAACAGTTTTAGAGTAGCGACTGGAGTCATATAGGGAAATTAATTATCCACAGTAATTTAGTTTTAGAAGCGGTTTTTAGAGAAAGCAAAATACAAAACGCAAGGAATAATGATGCCAACAAAAACAACAAGTAATTGCATATGCAGATAACGTAGCATTAGTAATCAGATCGAAAAAGAAACTAGAAAATTCCTTTAGCAAAAGAAATAATTTATGGATTAAAAATAAATAAATATAAAACAAAATAGCTAATAATGAAACAAGAAACAACAAGAGAGGGATTATACATCAAATTCAAGACGGACTCATCCATCTATCCATCCATCCAATGGCGCTATAGCCCTATTCGGGCCTTGGCCTCCTTTAGGCATCTTCCCCATCCGTCTCTGTCTGTTGCCACTCTCTTCCAGTTTTTAACTCTCAGTATGTCGTCTGCATCTCTGGCAACCTCCTCCTGCCACCTCCTCCGGAGTCTTCCCACTGGCCTTTGTCCTTCCATCCTTGATAGCAGTACTCCTTTTGGTACTCTTTCCTCATTCATCCTCACGACGTGTCCTGCCCACTTTAGTCTCTGTATCTTTACGAAATCGGATATGGGTAATTCTCTGTACTCTTGGTAAATTTCTTGGTTATATTTGCACCTCCCGTTTCCGTTATCTTCTTTTGGCCCGAAAATTCTTCTTAGTATCTTTCTTTCGAATGCATCGATGTAGTTTGCCATTTTTTTTCATTACCCATACTTCACATCCGTAAATTATTACTGTTCTTATTATGCTTTTGTAAATTCTGACTTTATTGTTTTTGTGGACATCGTGGGACTTAAATATGTTCAGCATGGCATAGCATGCTTTGTTCGCTTGACCGACCCTTCTTCTAATTTTCGTTTCTTCATTTCCATCTTTTGCTATGTTTACTCCTAGGTATATAAAGTCTTCGACCCTTTCAATATTATCATCACCTATTGTAAGGTTTTGTAGTATTCTTCTTGAGCGTGTTTGCGTTAGAGTTTTAGTTTTGTCTACATTTACTCTTAGCCCCACTTCCGTTGCTTGTTTTTCTAGGTCTACGTAAATTTCTTTTGTTTCCATCATTGATCTCCCCATTATGTTAATATCATCGGCGTACGCTGCAAGTTGTGTTGATTTGTTGATCAGAATGTTGTGGGGGTTAATTGACATTTTCCGTATGGCATATTCTAATGCAATATTGAATAATGTGGAGTTCATTCCATAGCCTTGTTTTAGTCCTTTGGTTATTTCGAACGGGTCAGTCAGTTGATTTTGTATTTTAACGTATGCCGTGGTCTCTGTCATTGTTGCTTTTATTAGTCTGATCAGTTTTCTTGGGATTCCAAATTCATTCATGATGGCGTATAATTTGTCTCTTTTTATTGGGTCGTAGGCTTGACGAAAATCAACGAATATTTGGTGGACGTCAACGTCAAATTCCCAGGTTCTTCTCAGGGATTCTTTAACACTAATCAATTGATCAATGGTGGATCTACTTTGTCTGAAGCCTTCTTGGTATTCCCCTATTAATATCTTGTGTATAATTAAGTAGTCTCTCATTCAGTATGTGCGTGAATATTTTATACGCTGTGCATAACAGTGAAATGCCTAGGTAGTTTTTACATACTAGTTTGTCGCCTTTCTTGTGTATTGATATGATTACGCTATTCTTCCAGTCTTGTGGAATTTCTTCTTCATTCCAAACTTTTGTTATCAGCTCATGGAGCTGCTTGGTTAGCTTTTCTCCTGCCACTTTATACAGTTCAACGGGGATTTCATCAAATCCAGGTACTTTGTTGTTCTTTTGTGATTCGATAGCTTGTATGATTTCATCGTATGTGGGAGGATCCAAGAGGATGTCGTCTTGTTGTGCTTCTTGAGTTGTTTCTATGTTCTCATGTTCTCCAAGAAGTTCCTGAAAGTATTCTCGTCATGTTTGTTTGATGTTTGATATATCTGAGTGTATATGTCCATTCTTGTCTCTCATTAGTGTAGTTTGTCGTTTGAATCCTCCTCTCAGCTTCTTTATGTATGCATACGCGTTTATGGTGTTGTTATCTTTAAAATCTTTTTTCATTTCTATCACTTGGTTATTCATCCATTGTCGTTTTTTCTTTCTGCATGTCTTATCTGCGTTTTTCCTTGCCTCTGAGAGTGCCTCTTTCCTTTCAAGTGTTCTTTGCTACACATACTTCCTGTGTGACTCATTTCTTTTGTTTATAACATCCTGGCATTCTGCATCGAACCATGCCTCTTTTCGTTGATGTTTCTGATGCCCCAATGTTCTCTCTGCTATTTTCTTAGTTATTGTCTTAATTCTATTCCACTGTTTTTCAATTTTCGTTTCTTCCCCATTGTCTTGCTGATCGATGTTTTCTATTTGTTGGTTTACTTGTTCCTCCTTGTTTCTGGGTCTTTAAGTTTTCCAATATCTAGTTTTTCGTACGTTCAAATTTTTGTGCTCTTTGCCTATTAATTTTGCATCTGTATTTAGCTTGTATACTAGGAAGTGGTCCGACCCGCATGATGCTCCTCTTCTTGATCGGACATCTAGGATACTTGTTGCTCCTCTCTTTTCTATCAGTAAGTGGTCTATTTGGTTGTTGCTCTATCGGGTGAGACCCATGTTCCCTTCTGTATATCTTTATGTGGGAAACATGTAGAACTGATAATCATATTTCTATTACACGCGAAGTCTATCAGAATTTCTCCATTCTCATTTGATTTTGTGTGAAGACTGTGTTTTCCTATTGTACCTAGATATTCATTTTATTTGCCTATTTGGGCGTTCATGTCACCTAGTATTATTTTTATATCATTTTTTGGGGTACTATCATACACCTGTTCTAGTTGTTGGTAGAAGGTTTCCTTGATTTATTTTTCTGTCTTTTTCTTCCGTAGGGTGTACATTTATGAGTGATACATTAAAGAATTTTGTTTTAATTCGGAGTCTACAGATCTTTTCATTAACTGGTGTGAAATCTAGTATGTTGGGTTTGAACTCTTTGTCGACAATAAAAGCTACTCCGAATTCTTTACTCCCTCTTGGCTCGCCACTATATAATATAGTGTGTGTTTTCGTGTCTTTGATCCCTTGGTTGATCCATCTGGTTTCCTGTACTGCTGTGATTTTGATGTTGTACCTTTTTATTTCATTAAGTAGATTTATTTGGGCGCCCGGTTTGAGGAGCGTTCTTACGTTCCATGTACCCAATTCAAAGTCCATATTCCGTTGCCTGAGTCGTTTCCGATGTATCAGTCCGTTCATCCGAGGCTTCTGCATAGGTTTCAGAACAAGTGTACCTAGTGGTACGTTTTACGGTTAGGGGTTGTTAGCCCTTAGTCCAACCCCCTTTTCGGAGGACCATTTCTCCCGCTCTCGCCAGCCCTGACCCCATCTTCCACCGGGGTTGGTTACCCGATCTCTTATGGGGTTGCTCAGGTTCCCGGGGTTCGCCAACTTGGAGGTGAGAGTCGGAATTGGGTAGGAGAGGCTATGCGGTGCTAACTGGATGCGGCACCGTGCGGTACGCATGCACTACCCCATTTGAAGACGGACTCAGCAATTTATAATGTTGAGAGAGTGAACGATTTTGAGTACTTGGGAATAATAGTTGCTAGCAATAATGAAGAGAACAAAGAATTAGAAAGAATTGAATAAGGAAAGTAAATAGGCTCATTAAACAGAATGTTAAGGTCAAAAGGAGTCTCGGAAACAGCGAAAATGGGTTATAAAGGCTAGTAGTGAGATCAGCGGTTCTTAATTAAGTCTGTACAAATTTTTTGATGACTTTAATTAGGTGTTCTAGAAAGCCTTTCTGATTTTTGACAGTTAACTCTATCGAAACCATATGAGTTTTGAAATTGTATTCTTAAAGTTTTCTTATTATTTTGGTTCTTTAAGAGCTCCAAATTGATGATGTTTGTTCCAGTAGGCTTTTGCTCTTCGGTTTACCTATTGGTTCTTTCAGTTTTTCTAAGAATATATGATTAATATTCTTAATTCGTGTCTCGCCAATTTCTGTTTCATTCAGGGCTGGATTATATCAAAATTTTTATAGTGGTGTGATAATACTTCTACTGGAATTACATTTATGCGAGCTAAATCTATTTTCTCTTAATTTAGGTATTTCATAATTTTATGCGCATATGTTGTCATATTTGATATCACTTATATCACGTTTTCAGCTCTCTCGACGTGTTTGCCTTGCTTTGTCAAATTTACCATTTTTCTTGATCGTATTGTTTTAAAAATTCTAAGTACTTTTTGTTTTTCTTTTTAAGTTTCTTTAATTTCTTTATTTCATGTTTGTAAATCTCCTTTGCTGCAATTATTTTGTCTTTTTGTTTGCGGGTTTGTGTACTGTGTTTTTAATGTTTGTCTATTCATTGTTGATATCGTTTTCTGTCATTAGTCATTTGTATGTATGTTTTCAATTTCTGTTTATATAAATTTCAAACTATTTCTTCTTTTAGAAAACCGATCTTAGATGTTCCTTTTACTTCCTATTTTTTAGCTATATAGTGTTTCATTCAAGAACAAGAAATGTTTATTTTGTTTTAGGCCAACGTTGGATATCTAAAATATGTAAATATTTGCAAGCTTTGTGCTGACTGTACTTTGGTAGTTTTTCAATATATAAGTATCTTCTTTTAACAAGTTAAATTTAAGGCTATTAAAAAAGGCAAAATTCTTAAAACTTATCATTAAATATTGTGCCGTTTACTTGAATTTTTAATTTTACGTTTTTAGTTTTTGGATTCAATGGCCTTTTGTCATAAAACTCGTTCAACCATTCTCACTTTAGATCGAGAAAAGCTATCAGTGCGCAACATCGCAAAAACATTAAGGGTTTATACTTTGACCGTGAATCTTACATTACAACACTATAGAGAGACAAATAGTCTTGGGGATTGCTATCGCCCTGGGCCATCACGAGTAATATCCCATGCAGAGGATCACTTCATTAGACTGTTGAAGAAGCGAAATAGAAGATTAACTGCTCGACATATTGGTACGGAGATTAAACGGGGACGTGATAAAACAATATCAGTTAGCACAATAAAGTGGTGTCTTCAGAAGGGTAATCTTCATGGTCGCATTGAAACCAAAAAACCGTTATTACGGCGTACTAGTAGTCTAAACGGCTTCAGTAGACTCAAAGTTATTGTTCCTGCATAATTAAACAGTGGAAACACGTATTATGTAGTGACAAATCCAAATTTGAAATCTTTAGGCAGAAACAGAGAATCTTTATGCGACGCTCTAAGATTGAAAAGATGATCCGACCTAAATCTAAAATCTTTATGTGAGGTTTGGCAACAGATCGGTTCCGATGAGGTATTAACCTTTAAAATCGGTTCATAACTGTAGGAGTTGCAACAAATACACATGTTTGCAGTTTTATAGAGTTGCTAATAAATTGTTTTTTTACATTAAAGTGAATAAATGTATTTTTTATTTAGTGGTTTTGGATAAAACGCCATATAAACAATTAAGTTCATGGGTTAAACCGCACAGTTTTTAAAGTTCTCCATGTTTCGGCTTTACCTTTAAGGACATTGTTAAGAAAAATTAGAGTTAGTTCTTTACTCGGGGTCTCAATCTGCCTATTTCCTAAGGAAAATTATGAAACCTGGTCAAAAAATAGTTTATTGCTTAAAATGAAAGTTTCACAAGAACATAGTTTGTCAAAAAGTGCACTATTTTGGTCTCATGGACAACATATGCTTTTCTAATTCTTCTCCCACATAAACAAACTTTAGAAAAAAATAAATATTATGCTTTCTTGGACATCCTCAAAATTGTTTAATAATAATTGCTATCGTTATTTAAATGCTAATTTCTACCACTACTCAAATCCTTTTAGTTGCAAAATTTGTTTATTACCAGATTCCTTAACTATTCCGCCACTAAGAATCAATAAATTGAAATTAAAATAATTATTAAACTCCAAAATAATAAAAACATTAATTCCAAATTGATTGAATTAAAGTATTTTTTTTATATTACAAACATCACTAACAAAATAGATTTTGTTCCGAGCAAACAAAATATACAAACCGTTTTTACAACTAACAATAAAATAGGCAATTTTATCCATTTAATTAAGAACCCCTATTTCTAGTAAACCCAAGGAGTTTACGAAATACCTTGTGGTGACTACAAAAGAGCCTACAAAGGCCAAACAAACAGGCAAATACCAAGCCGCATACAAACCATTATTTAGTTGTATAGAAAAGTGATAATTATTTGGCATTTGTTAAGCATAATAAAAACCATAAAATTTAAAAACACGCAAAAGATTATTCTTTTCTGCGATTAATATTTCTTTAGATAATAGGCAGGCTGAAATACCGGGTAAAGTACTAACTCCAATCTTTCTTGGTAATTCAGTCAAAGTGTTGATATAGTTAAAGAGAGTTGATGACAATAGTACACAGTGTCTTTAACAGTTAGCTGTATACATTTTGGCGAAAACAAAACATGTTAAATAAACATTGCTTCTTAGATCTTATGTGTTGTTATTAAACTCACCCCTAAATTAAAACAACCAACAATACAATGTTAATGAGAATAGTTAGAGTAGTCGCGATGTAATTTGGTAGCTGATGAGATGAGAGAATACAGCCGATTTTATTAGCCGAATCAGTTTAGAATTAGATATTTATGAGCGAATGCACGTAGTGCAATTAAATTTTCTGTGAACCTGGGGCACTTGTCTGTATAAAATATTTAGATAATTTAGAAAACTTTTTAAACAATGTAATGAAAGCACAAATAAGGGAGTGGTACGAGCGATTTAGATATAGCCATAGCTTTGGATAACTAATAACGGACAACTTTATTACGACAACATGTCTGCCTAGTCACTTTTATCTCATACAAACTTTTCTGTCGAAACATAAAATCGCGTAAGTAACTCAGTCACTCTACAGTCTAGATTTGTTGCTTTTGTGACTTTTATTGACAAACAAATAAAGAGAAAATCATTTTTTAACTGCTATCTTAAAATAAGATGCTATATTAGAAAATAAACAGAAAGATTATCGGCTTTTAGCTTCACATTTAAAGATGATATATGATATTCTTCAGCAAAGTTAAAAAATGCGTCTAGGTATTCTAGGAGAGTTTACAAGCATTTTATGTTAGGCTATGTTAAACTTTTGTAAACTAATTGACAGTAACACCTAACAGTCGCTACATTTAGCTCTCCCGAAGAAGCTTAACGACGCATTATCGTACAGAACTTAAAGCTGCAGAATAAAGCATCGCGTGGGCAATTCCATACCAGAATTGGTGCAGCATAATAATAGTGGTAAGAAGAAAAAACAGATTAAGATAGGCATTACAAGTCAAGGAAACACAGGGACTACGTTATCGATATTGCTACGAATGGGGTCATTTGTGACGGGGTTAGAAAAGACTTATTAGGTAAAAAAATCGTTGAGAAAACCAGATGGAACCGACACGAAGGGGTAATCGTCAACTTTAAGAACCACAATCCCAGCAGTCATTATCAACGTCAATGGGTAGCACAAACGACATCCAATAATACGTTTTTCTACAGTTGTGGGCGACGCTATAACTATATAAAAAAAGTTATATTGTGATTATCAGCATCGATAAACAAATTATAAACAATTAAATGGTATTAGCTGATATCTCGTAGAAGTTTATTTTGGGGATAGATTTTTTGAAAAGCTTATTGCTACAGCAAAACTGAAAGAAAGCGTCCCGTAAACTTTAACAAAAGTCACTTAATAATTATAACTGAAGATGTCGCATAACATCGCAGTAACATCGGTACATTTGGAAGGACATAACAAGGAAGAAAGCCCATGGGTAATACAAGAAATTGATTACGCAAACAGAAATCCTAAGAAAAGGAGCCCTCGTGAAAGTAAAGATTTTTGTGTTTGCCAGAATGAAAAATGTTGATCAAGAACCAATGACTATAAAAAAAATACTGTAATAGTCTAATCTATGGCCATGTCGTTTGTTGTTAGTGGTAAACGTATCCAAAATCCCTCAAGAAGACACTATAAAAACCTAATGAGTATAATTCTGAAATTCTGTCAAGTCCCTTATAAGAATGGAAAAGATGATCATTGAAAATTAAAATATCTTTGCAGCTATCGCGGACCAAAAAACTAGAATAAATGTTATAACTCGTATAACTGATATCGAAAATGCGCAATCGATATGGCAACTTCTAAAACGTCTTCCTATAGATATTAAGAGGTTTGAAAATATTGTTATCTATATGGTGAGGCTAGAAGTTATTAAAACCATTATGTAGCATTAGACATTACCGATCGTGCTAGTTAATAAGAAAGACCAATCGACGTGGTTTCGTATCGACTATGGTCAGCTAAATGTAAAAACAAAAAAAAATCCAAGCCCCAAGAAATGTCATTTTTCTAATATGAAGTACTTGGGCATATTTTGTCAAAATATGGTGTGGCAATTGAACTAAGATAAAACCGAAACAGTACAAGAGTGACTTGGCCAAAAAATAAAGATAAAATTTGTGGCTTTTTCGATTTGTGTATGTGTTACCGACGGTTTGTTTTTCGAAATTGGTTAATGTTGCAAAGTCTCTTATCTAATTAAGGAAGTATGTAAACATATCTGGACAGACGATCAATTAAAATTTCGATTTATCTTCAAACAGCCGAAATATTTATAATAGATACTGACATAAGCAACAGTGTCATAGATGCTGTGCTTTCTTAGATAAACAAGAAGAAATAGTCGGTTACTTTAGCAAAGTTTCGTCAAACACGGTGCAAAACTAGTGCGCAATACAAAGAAAAAAGTTGTTAGCGATTGTTAACCACGGTGCATTTTTACAACTATCTTTATGGTAAAAATTTTTTGTTAGGAGCAGACTACGTTACCTTTAACATGGCTTCTAAAATTTCGGACCTGTGAGGGCTTGTAGCAAGATTGATTGAGCACCTGCAAGAATGCAATAACGTAGCACTGAGCTGCAAACCAGTCACCATAACATAGACGTTTTGTCGAGGGGACTTGATAACTTGTAACCACTGTTAACTTGGAGTAGTCGATTTGCAAAATGAGTAAAACAACTGTAATTGGTAATTAGTGCCTGCTGCAGGAGCTGCGTAGCAAACAAAAACTTGATCGGGAATGAAATGTAGTTCTTGCATGGATATGGCAAAAGGTGAAGCCACCATGGAAGTAAATCGGCGTGCTGAATATAGTGATTTGCACTTATTGGACATTATGAGATTTTTGAAGAGTATGATCTTCTGGCGAAAGCCAGCGTGGTCCCGTGGTTGAGGGACGGGCTGCGATGCTGACGGACCCGGGTTCGATTCCCAGTGCTCTCTGATGTCTGGCGGGTGGCCTACTCAGTCACTAAAAATAATTGAGTACCTGCGTTCTTCTTAGGTGCGGTGCTTGCCACACCGCCCCGCACCAGAGATGATGCGCAACGACCGGGCAGAGAGAGCGAACTTATAAGAGCCTTAACCTCTCAGTTCGCAGGCCGTGCTCCTATGCGGGGCGTAGAGCCTTACCATTATTATATTATTATTATATATGATTTTATGGCGAGAACTTTGGGAACATTGATGATACTAAATCAGGGACGCAGTTTTAGTGTCGGAAGGTTTACGTCAGCTGCATGACAGGGTTTTAGGAGAATATTTCAGAATTACAAAGATATAGAAAATTTGAGTGCGGTTTTATCGAATAAACTGTAAAAAATGGTGCTGAAAATATAAATTATGTACATTGGAAAATTAGCAAATTGGAAAAAGTACAGTTCCTATAAGGTAATATGATAAGCAGCTCAATGGAACAGGTAGAAGTTAACATAGCTGATTTGTTCTTGTTTCCATTGTCAGATTAAAAATCATTCACGGTTGCTGAAATATTAATCAAAGAATTTTTTAACCACTTTGGAGATACATTTGGATTAAGAGATTAGAAATTTTTGATGGCTGAACTATCTGATCTTCATAAGACTATTGGATCAGCCTACGTTATTCTCGGAAGAGAACGCCGACTACCATATAACTAACCAGTTGAAAGTAAGTTGTTGAAAAAGTAGGTTGCTGGAGACAATTCTATGAGCCGACTAAAAAACCAAATGAAATACTTAATATCGTCTGTAGAAATATCCATTTTGCTAGCGATTGAATGAAATGCTAGCATAACATGGGTGCTAAGAAAAAAGAATTTTCTTTGGCTCTAAATCCGCAGGAGAACCGCAGTTTTTGACGAAAGCCTCACAGTACTGGAAAACCCATATAAAGTTAAAAAATAAATGATATTATATGTTACATTCAAAAAATCCAATAGTAAAGCAAAGATTGTGCACATTAATTATTTCATGCTTTGCGCAGAGTAATTTGCAATAAATTTCAAAAACAAACATCGAGTAAAATTGGTCATTGGAGGCTCTGAATAGCAGGAAAACCATTTAATTTTAAAAACATTATGAATGTGTATGTCAATGACAAGAAATGTGTTGAGAGATAACCAAATCCATTTGTATGGACAAAGACATCTCCATTTTAGAGAGAGTAATTTAAGAATGTTATGACGACAAATAAATGTCCCATATGTTACTTGGTGACCAAGAAACTTTCTTCTTATAACCCGAGTGTCAATATGTCTTGAGACGTTGCCACCTGCGCAGCATTGTATTTTTCGACCAGCATTCTTGGAACCCATCTTGAAGAAACTTTCCCCATTTTCAGGTCATTACGCAAAATGATTCCACAGATTCTACGCAAATGCCAAGTTTAAACACATAATCAATGATCTTCCATAACAACTTGCTCAACTCGCACAATCATGGTTTCGGTCCGGCTGGTTTGTGGCCAAGGCTGCTTCAGTTTATTGTTGCACAAGTGTCATCCTTCTTTAAACTTTCGTACCCACGAAGGCACATTTTTAATATCCATAACGCCTTTACCGCACGTCTCACTTAATTGGCGATAAATTTCGATAAGCGTTTCATTACGTAAGAGAAGAAAACGGATGATTACATCTTGTTCTTGAACACTAAACGTCGCATTTGAAGTATACAAAACAACACTCACTGCAATGGCGGTAATTCGATCTGTGACATTGTATGGTGCTGTCGTCTATATTACAGATTCAAAGATATTTTCCATGTCTTTTAAAATTAACCGCAACTTTCTACTTATTTTTACTGCTGAGAAAAGAATAGAACTTAAACACACGTCGTATCTTGACGAAACAGAATATGCTTCCAGAGTATATCAAGAAGTTGGCCGTATTAAAGATTGGATGCAATTTGGAACTAGATTGGCAAATGGTGCGGAGTATGCTAGAAATCCTTTTTCAACAAACGGAATTACAGATTACCGTATGCAACATAATCCTAGGTATACAAGGCTCAGAAAAGATAATTTGCCGTTATTTTTTTATCAAAGACACATCGATTCTAGGATATACCGGCTTTAAGAGGGAATAATGTATCAATTGATCTCGAGAACAATGCGTAAACAGCCAGAAAATTTTCAACCCGAATGTAATAGAAGACTCCAGTAATCTACACGGTGCGCAGATGCAAATTCTCGAATATTCTGAAAAATATAAGCGTATATTTAAGTGTTTAAGAAGAACGGTTGCAGTAAAGTACAGTCTGAGTAATGTATAAAGTGTGCTGAAAATAGGTCGGTCATTGGAAATTACTAATTATTGAGTGAGAATTAAATGTCTAAAGACCTGTAGAAATAAATGTCTGTATATTTTAAGTAATTGATTTGGAAATAAATAAATCAAACTTTATAAAGTTATAATAACACATTACCCAATAAATCTCGGGCCTCACCACTACATGGAACCTATAACGAAATATCGGAATGATATTTCAATAGTGTCAACCTTCAAAAGATTACAGTCAAAATTTCATGACATGTGGTCAATTTGTTACCGAGTTAGAGTGCTTAAGTTTATTTTGTTATTTACAAAATAATGGATTCAAAGCAATTTCGTGTGTTGATTTATTATTGCTTTTTAATAAAAAAAATACCGTTCAAGCAAAGCAATGGTTTATCAAATATTATCCGGACTCTGCTCCATCCGAAACAACGGTTAAATGTTGGTTTGCTAACTTCAAACGCGGTCGTACAGACACAAATAATGCTGAACGCCCAGGACGTCCAAATGAGGCAGTTATTTCAGAAAACACGGAAAAAAACCCTAAAAATCATTAAGGGCAACCGCAAAGTGAAGTTGAGAGAGATAGCTGACATTCTGAAGATATCAAAAGGTAGTGCTTTTACTATTATACACAAATATTTGGGTATGAGAAAGCTGTTTTCGAAATAGGTGTCGCGTTTGCTCACTCACACCGGAACAAGAACAACAACGAACTGATGATTCAGAGCGCTGTTTGGGCATAGTTATGCGCAATAAGTCGGAGTTTTTACGTTAATATGTGATAATGGATGAAACATGGATCCACCATTTCACTCTGGAATCAAATCGGCAGTTTGCTAAGTGGAGAGCAGCCGGTGAAAACCGTCCGAAGCGACCAAAGACGCAGCAGTCAGCTGGCAAGGTTATGGCCTCTGTATTTTGAGATGCACACGGTATAATATTCATCGACTATATGGAACATGGAAAAACAATCAACAGCGAGTATTATATTAGGTTGTTGGAGCGTTTGAAGGCCGAAATCGAAAAAGACTAAATTTGGCAAAGAAAAAATTGGGCTTTAAATTGCTTCCGCACTCACCGTATAGTCCAGATCTGGCTCTTAGTGATTACCACCTCTTTGTTGAACTGACAAAGATGCTCCGTGGCAAGAGATTTGGCTTGGATGAGGAAGTCATCGCCGAATCTGAAGCGTATTTTGAAGGTAAAGATAAATCATTCTACAAGGGCGGCATAGAAAAGTTAGAGAAGCATTGGCATGGTTGTATTGCCACCAAAGGAGACTATTTTGACGAATAAAGAAGAATTTTTGCAAAAAATTGTTGTTTTATTACTTAGGCCCGGGATTTATTGAGTGATGTGTTATATGCGTGCGTGTATAAGTATACGCACATACGCAAGCACATACAAGCAAACCTGCATGAGGTGTACATCAGGAAAATGTGGATAGAGTTTAATATAAATTTCCATTATATTAGACTTCAATAGTAGTGTTTATTAACGTTCAGATAGAATAGATGAACATGCATGAGATGTAAGACCTCGACGTGGTCGAGTTAGTGGAGTTAAGTGTAGGATATAATAAAAAAATTGCTATTATTATTTAAGGTCTTACTTGAAGGATTGTCAATTTAAACAGTTAGGTTATTTAGACTGTGTACGACATCGCATAAAGCTACGTGGCTTTTGAAAAGTTCAAAAAGGATTTTAATAACTTCATTCAAAGACAGAAACAGCGAGACTGTGGCAGTTCTCTAAAAAGATTTAAAGAGCTTATTCTGGAAAACCCAAAAATGTTTCCAAGATTGAAAGAGTGCTTACTTCAATTTACTTATACACGTTTTTTTTCTGATGAAATAATTCTTACTGTTGGTGCCAAAATGAGTAGCAGGAACAACTGTTGGTTTGTTCACTAATCTACAAGATTTAGATAACGTTTCCATTCTAAGCGTCGTTTCCTTTGAGGATGATGTTATTCTACAATTTAGTACAAAAATCTTTTTATCTAAGAAATTTTAGCCTCCAAATAGTCAAAATTTAATCCCTTTGAATAATTACATCATTGGAAAGGTTACCGATAAACACTGAAACCCCTATATAGCTCTTCTTCAGGTCGCAATTAAGAAAGTGTTTTAAAATGTAGACTAAAGGTAGTTAAAAAAATGTGTATGCACTTCAATAGAGGATTGGCACAGCAATTGAGGTGAAAGTAAGTTTAAGTTTTTGCCCAATCAACAATTATTTTAATAACTTTTTATTTTCTTTACACATCTTGTATCTATAAATATGTGCTAAATGGTTTATTTTAAATAAATATCAGAGTAGGTTAACTTTAACAAGCTCTTACACTTGCACTAAAAAAGTTACTGAATTAAATTTTTGGAGATTAAAAAAGATGTCTATGCACTATAAATGTCAGTCTTAAGTTGTATATAACACTCGTAAATGAGCCTCAATGCTTTAGTTAAAACCTGTTTTTAAAACAGAGTAATATAACGTTATATAAGTGTCATTAAAAAAGAACATAAATAATATAAATGATAGACCAGTGTTGTCTACATGATAAAAAAAAGTAGTTACCTTGATTAAAAGCCAATGCTGGAACGTAGATAACGATAGGCAACCAAGTCATCTAAAAGTATTAAGCGAAATTACTGCATTTGCTAATTATTATTATACACTTACTATTCCTATAGTAAAGAGTAGTGAGCCAAGTAATCTAATTCTTTTGTCGAATCTTCTTTCTAAATACTGTAGATAAAAAAGATGTGTTATGATACATAATCATTGTAGCAACAATACGCACCTCATAAGTGGAAGTGATCTTCAGGTTGTGGAAAATTGGAAGATAAATAGATTCGAAAAGTAGTGCCATTAGGACAACTCCTCCAAATATACACATATACTGAATTCCGTAAACGTAGATTTCTGTAGGGATGCCTAGAAGCGATATTCCGCTGATGAAACTGAAAGTATATACATAATAGCTGCAGTTTTCACATGTGTGCATTTTAGTACAATTTTATTTATTAAAATATGGTTGGCAGACGTTAAAATATCATTAAAATCAAATTTATTATTAAAGAATTAATACTGATATAAAACCACAAAATTTAGGTACTTTTTAACAAAAGAATACTGTTGCTGAATTAAATCAAAACTTTCATAAAATGAAAATATCAACATAATAATAATAAACAATGTCCAAATAATTCTAATAAAAATTTATAAATGACAAATTAAAGCTTTCTGTAGATCACAAAATTAGGCAACAACTGCAATTGCGCTAATTTATAGGTTAATATTAGATTCAAGTTGTAGTCAACATAAATTAGTAGTATATAATCGAGGTACTCGTAAATTGTTCAAAAAATTGTGACAGAAAATGTAAATACTTATAGGACTTTACTAACTAGATTAATAGAGGTAATGGTATAATGCTCATTCTTATGAAATGATGAAAAAACATAGCTTTTGAGTATTAATCAAGAACCTTTACTACTATAGGGACGTTAGTGAATTAAAAACTCAAATAAAAACCAAGGACACAAAGTTAAGAATCTATATAAGGCCAAGCACAGAACAAGCAAACTACCGCTCTTTGTGTTTTTTACTGATCTAGCTCCCTATGATTTTAACAAAAATACAAAAATAACAGTAGTACCACAATCAGAGAAAGAAAATTCCACATTGTGTAACTTGCCGACGATGTAGTCACACTAAGACCAAGGTGTGCAAAGTTGTGGCGCAAACCACAAAGTAAGTCTTACGTGATGATTCGCACCCTATGAACTGTAAAGGATGTCAAATTTAGCAGAAGATAAAGCAGAAAAATCCATTCCCACGCTCTTGAGTGTCAATCTTGACACAGACAACAATAAAGGAACATTGGCCCAAATAATAATAAATGTATAATTTTCTTCACACGCAAATGCACTACAGACTTGTAACATTGAGAGAAACTAGTGATGTAACTAGCAGAGAATTGAATACCAATGGTTTGTCAAACTACATCCTAGCTTTAAAGGCGTTTATCACCAATTTAGGTATAACTTTAATATCTGAAACACTTTACAAATAAGTTACTTAGTTACTAGAATAACTATATTATTTAAGACACGTAACACCCTAGTGGGGACGTACATGGATGGTCAGCAGTAATTATAAAACGTTTTATTAAACACTATCAAACAAAAAAATAAAATCCTGACCACAGCCAAGCTACAAGCGTGGTTGTAGTTATAGTCACAGGACTAGTAGCTGTCCAAAACATTATAAACGTAGAACACCCCACCCAGTTTTTTTAGCTTATTTGAAACATGATTTGTCGTTGGCGGAGACTACAATACTAAACACCAAAAATGGGGCGCTAAAATAATTACCACAAAAAGCAAAGACAAACGCTTACTATCACAATATTAACTTTAGACAGAAATAAAATTCTAGGTTTGCTTAATTTTTGTATCACTAAAAATAGCATAAAATTACTTAAAAATTGAGTCGTGACTCGACATTATATCAGATCATTCTTTGATTATACGCTAGGCTCACAGGTAATTAACAAATCTGCACCAGTTAGATTTGGTAATAAAAAAAACTGATCTAAACTCAGTTAGATAATTAAGTAATGGAAACTAAACTTAGAAATACCTCTCACGACTTGCAGATGATCCAGTAAAGCTCCTACACCACACTATGCAAAATGATGGATGAAACTTAACTACTCAACCAAAGACCACGTGCATAATACTCTTCTTATGGCAGTAAAAAAACAAAATCACCGAGAAAAGAAGGCTTCGCATAATTTAGCAAACCACTAAATCCTGGCATGAGAAAAATAGGTTGAACTATGCAACACGAAATTTCAAAGTAATTATTTAAGACTAAAAAGATCAAACTATACAACACTATCTTTTAATGCCTTTCTGCTTCTGAAGTTACAAACTACTCATTTAAGAAAATCACGCTGAGATTAAAGCAACCACAGCAAACAATTTTCTTAGTACGGAAAGATGATTAAAACTGGGCTAGTAACGAACAAGAAAAATGCGATACATTTTCAATACAAGTAATAATTGACTTTCAAATATCCCTCTTTGAAATAACTATATAACAAAAAACTGAAATACAGCGCTACTTAGAAACACTAGACCAGCTTAGTCTACCAATAAAAAACATTGCGTTAGCAAAAGTTAAAATTTGAACCAAACCAAAGAAAGCACTAGACTACGACCTGATAACAGGTGAAATCCTAAAAGATTTGGCAAAAAAATATTTAAACTAACAATGGCCATATTTAATGGTATTTTAACTATTTCCAGGTATGGTAAAATATGTTTTAAACAGCACCCATACTTAAACCAGGGAAAGCTCAAGAGGAATCATCATATTACCGTCTGATTAATAGCATCTGAAGTCTTTGAGAAATTCTTATTTAGAAGAATCAACCTAATCCTAGAAGAACTAAATCTAACCCCAGAAGATTAGTTCAGGTTTAAAAAGGACTATGCTAACAACCACTAAATGCACAGGTTAGTAAATAAAATTAACTATGAAAAAAAAATAGTATTGCTCTGCTGCATTCTTAGACATAACTTAAGTCTTTGATAGGGTCTAGTACGCTATACACCTATTACTAACAGATTAAATTCTCTCTAATAGATACTTTTAGTTGAAGTTCTAAGCCTAATCACAAAATTACATCTTATAAACTCTGACGTCCCACAAGAAAGCATGCTAGGACCCGTTCTCTATTTACTGTCTGCGACATATATCTACCAACGATAGGATGACCTCATGTTTGCACACAATACTCCAATTCTTGCAATTTATAAAATTCCTGCTATTGCATCACAAAATTTATAGATTTCTCTCAACAAAATACAAGACTGGCTACGAATTTGGCGTATAAAAGCAAATAAAATCAAGTTTACTTAAGTAACTTTTATTTAGAAGGAAAAAGTGCCTGCCAATAACTCAACATTGCAGCACTTCTGCGAGTAGAGAACGTCAGATACCTTGGAATGCACCTTGGTCGCAGACTAACACGGATAAAATATATACCTAGAAAAAGAAAACAACTGGACTTGAAGATCAGCAAATTAAACTGACTGTTGGGTTGTTAGGTTATTAGGTGTTGAAGTTAATATGATCAACATATTATAGGCCTTCGAAATGTGAAGGAACTGCAGAATGTATTATATCTTTTGGACTGACAGGATTGCAATTAAAAAGTGCATAATAGAATAAATAAATAATGACCAAGATGTAATTCTCACAATATAGAGAAAAAAGGCAGAATATTTAGGGGATGTCGTAAGAGGAAAAATACCGAATGCTTTGACTGATAATAATAGGGAAAATAGAGGAAGGCGCGGAATTGGACGAAGGGCAATATAATGATTGTGATACTTGCGTATTGGGATCGAACTAAGAATAAAAAACCTATTTGCAATAGCATGATCTTGAGAACAATATGATGAAGTGGTAGATAATATTAAAAAATCTGTGATACCATCGGATGGAGTTAGGTCGCAAATCTGACTTACTTTTACAAAACAAGGTATCGTACAAAACCATATTGAAGCCCATATGGTTATATGGGTTGCAACCCTAATCTTGGGATTTTACCGAGAGTTTCATCCGTAGCTCTGAAAAAAATAGCAGATGCTCCGAGTATGTAACAATGAAATCATCAGTCGCCAACTTGCTATTAAATTAGTGAATGCAAAATGTCTTATGTGTCTTAAAAACTACATAATGTATGTGAATCTGCTGGATGACAACACAGGCTGGTTTATGCAACCCTCTAGAGCTACCGGATCAATACTAATATGATTGTGTGTTCAATTTAATTTTAAGGTGCACTCCACTGAGGAAGCACGCACTAGTAATGTAAATAAATCATCATCATCATTATCAATCCCAGCGCTTAAATATTCTATCTCTGGACATACACCTCTCCAAGCTGTCGCCATACCATTCGATCCGCCGTCGCTCCCATCTTTTAAGTTTCTGAGACCTTACTGATGTTGTATTTCCTTCTTTCCGACTTATTAATTATCATAGCAAATTGCAAATATAAAATTAGAAAAAACTGAACTTAAAATGTGCCTTTTGGTAAATTTATGTTGCATCTTTCAAAGTGCCACAGTTCTACTGTACTTTTGCACAGTTCTAAGGTAAGCGCATTGTGACAGCTATTACTTAAGCCTTCAATATTTTCGAGAACTCTGTACCAAAAGTAAAAATAAACCGTTATTGCATGAAACGGTTTATGCTTCACAAATTTACCACAGTTTATGTTGTTTCGATGGACAAGCAGTTCAATACATTTGTAAGGTGATATTTTTTATTTGTGAATAATTTAAAAAATTATATGACACTTGCATATTTAGTGTCGCAGTTCTTTCAGTGATTATTAAACAATCCTGTTTACATATATTTTGCGACCTGCAATCTTAGTTTAGTTATTCATATCGTAGAGGATATTTTCACACAATTTATGCGAATGTTAAATATTTATGATTTTTGCAACGTAGGGCTTATTTGCGTGGAATCCCAAGTGTAATGGGTGTCATCGAGTTAGTGCCTCCCACACATGTATATCAATACCTTAATTATATCGTTCGGTGAGTGTGAAGCCAATTTGCATATTTATAATGGTATTGCAGTTTTTTGCCTTTATCTGGAAATATGTAACGGTTGGAAGAGAATTATCGAAAGTCCAGTTTACTCCTGGGTGGTTGATTGATAACTCAGGGAAATCTCAAGTACTGTAATTACAAATCTGTATTGTCATGTTGAGTATTTGTACAACTCAGGGTATATATTTCGAAAAATTCTATAAGTATAAAGGCTAATATATTATAACTACAAAACAATATACATTACGTAGTTGAAATCTTACTTATATCTAGTGTTATATTAAGATTTACTTGACCAGATTTTGTTTTTATAACCAATTCGTAAGTTTTGGGCATAGAATACATCAATTTCTGTAATTCTTTTTTAAAAATACAATTATACGAATTAGATATTCGATTAATTACGTTGTTGTTGGGGGTTTCGTTTTAGATATAAAGTTTGCTATCTTTTGACATAAGTTTTATTTGTGGGGTTGAGATCCGTGAATTTAGGCAACGCAGAGTTGAATTTTGTTGACGACTACTAGAGCTTAATTAATTTTGTCCCATACAAGGTAAGTCATCTAGAAATAATTTTTTCCTTGTTACTAGGGAAAATGTTATTTTGAATTACTTCAAGAGACCTTATGACCTTTATTATCCTAGGTACTATATGTACATATATACAAATATAGAACAAACTGGAAACTTATCCAAGAAAATTAAAGTATTTAAGCAAGGAAACAGTTAACTGCGAAGGCAAGTGATAAAACAGAAGAAAATGTCGAATATATAAAAGAGAAAATTAAAAGAAAAATATAATTAAAAAAGAAATAAAAAATAAAGAGGAAGAAAAACACAAACAAATATAAAGTAAGTCCTAGAGGTAATAAGAAAATAGGAGTGGACGTTAACATGGAAACAGAAGTAAACAAAATCAAAAGAATCGAGAATTTTAACGAAAAAACGGGAAAGACCAATATTGGTAAATTCCTCAGGTGAAATGAAAAATAGAGGTCTTAACGCGAACTAGCTCTCTAAAAGATACAGAAATCTGGATTGACGAGGATTTTTCAAGAAAAACTCTAAGCGAACGGACAACCAACTCTACTTATACATCTTAAACATGCAAGAGCGAAGGGACACAAAGTGCAACTAAGGTAATAATAAATTGATTAATAGTATATGAAAAAAAAGGCGTTAGTAATAGGCAATTTAATATCGGGAAGCTATTAAAGTAACATGAAGACTAAAAAATGAAACTTATAAAAATTAATTTGTAAGACAAAAAATTAGAGCAAAAAAAAAAAAAATTGAATAGAAAATGATGAAACATTACAAAGTAAAATATATAATTACTAAAAGAAATAAAAATGAGCAAGAACAGCAAAACAAAAAAGAGGTCTAGGAAAAGATAGTATGGACTAACAGAAAAGAATAGAGCAGAAACAAAAAATAAATTTAACGAAAAGTAGTGAAAGACCTATTAGGAAAGCCGTAGTAAAAAACATAGATGTACTTAACGGAAACGTCAAAATGATACAAAGATCGGAGGAGATTTTCAGAGAAAAAGAATCTAGCAAACACAACCAATCTAAAATGTGAAAATGAAAACAAGGGAAAATACTAAAGGTAAAATATTGATTAGATAAGTGAAAAAAAGGCGTTCCAGTAATAGGCAATTTAATTCGAGCTTAAAGACATCGTAAAGAATTAGAGAAAATAACGTTTCATGAAAATTCATACTTACAGAAAATTGTACAACAATAGATAAGCAAAATATGAGTAATAAGAGTAAAAGTGTAATAGAAATAAAAGCATGACGAAATTCTGAGAAAGGAATGAGCAAACACATATCTTTAATTTAAAAACTGTCTAAACAAAGATAAGTAAGTGGCAAGACAGTCAGAAGTAGATTCATGGAAAATGAATCATTGTAATGATAAGAAAGATAGACACTGTCATCTGAAAGGTAACATATTAAAATTATAACCTCAAACCAAATTGAATAGTATTGTTAAAAATAGAATTTATCAAAGATCGGAGGAGATATATAGAACAAAGTAATGTCTGACTAAAAATATTATAAGGCCTCAATAATTTTAAAATCCAACGAAACAAATATGAGTGATAGAATTGGTACTACCAACTATATGGAATATATGCTAACATTAAATATGGCAGCTAATATAAATATTAAAAAGGTTAGCATGGTAATAACAACTTAGACCTGAGATTGGAAAGAAACAATATCGAGAAATTATCCAGTGTAATTTTTCAACCCAATGTATTAGCGCCATAAAGCTTTTACAAGGGCAAATTGAAGCAAAATATTCATAAAAACCACAAGCCAAAGCCGCAAGATTCTTTTTATGCCCAAAAAATGTTTGATATATTTGAGTCTATGTATAACAACGGTATTGTTCTCCATGAAGAAGCACACTCTATATGTTTGATACAAGCATGCATTGAAGACAAATTATCAATTGAAGAAATGCAAGAAATATACAACTTCTTGATATACAAAGAAAGGAAAGCATAACGTTGAAGATACAAGAAAACGTTATAAGATAGTAAAAGTAAGATTCAAACTATTATAAAGATTATGGAAGAAGGCAGATCAAGGCATTTAAAATTGAAAATAACAAGCGATAGAAAAATATCGTCACCAAAGAGACAATCTATCTTACCAGTTCACTATGGTGATATTAAGCGCTGGGGACAAAAAGGTGTTACTAAACTGACTGATTTCAAAATCAGTAGAACATTTTTGCAAGATTTGAAAAAAGAGTGAGGACATCGTCTCATAAAACTACTACATTTGTCACGATAAACAGCATAAAAAATTCCGAAGGCATACATCAGCAGGCATCAGATTTTGTAGCAAAAATTAATGATATCATTTCAAACAATTCTTTTGAAGCTTTGTACATTTGTATATATATATATATATATATATATATATATATATAATAGCGACCAATCCCTATTCTAGTACGAAATAACAACAGTTAAAACATTGTCGGGCGTTGGAGAAAAAGTAACACGAGTAGCTGTAAACTCTCTTTCATTAATGTAACATACATATACTGTCCAGCCCACCAAGATTTTAGACAAAAACTTGGGCTAAAATCTATTCATTTGCTTTCAGAAACCAAATAGTTCGTTTAATCGAAATGTTAGAAAAAATAACAGAGAAAAACACTTACCTAATATTTACGTTACCTGCAATAAGAGTGGAAAGCTTGCAAACAAAAATTTTGAGAGTGGTGTAAAAATTATTTGCAGATGCAAAAGAAAAATTTCTGTTATTGCCTGATAAATATCCGCAAAAAAGCTCAATCCAAATATTTCGTAAAAAATAAGAATGTTTGGCTCAAAAATAATTCAGCTGGTGCAAGCCTGGCTCAACCTTTAGATAGATACCTTTATAGACAACATAATTTTTTTTCTAAACCTAATTAAGCGAAGCCGAATTAAAAACAAAACTTCTCATCATTTCGATATGTCACCAATTGAAAACCTCTATATTCAAAGACATGGTGCAGGGATATGCCGTAAATCAAAAAGTTAAAATTAACGTTCTTCAAGTAGTATTCAATATAGTGTTAAGTGACCGTGTTACTTGTAAACAGTATGTTTTTTCCTGTACTTGCTATTCAAAAAAGCTTTGTTTTGATCACTTTGTTCTTCAACTCAACTCCTATGAAAGAAAGAACAAACTTCTGATTCGGAATCAGATACATCTGAAAGTACTGAATCAGAATAAAATGCAACAGAAATTCAATGCAAAGTTTATCCTATATGTAAACATCAAAATTGAAAAACATGATTTTCTTAAAAACCATAATTTATTCTGTAAATAATGATAAGTTAGATAACTGAAATTTTGTTACATTTGCTTTATTTTGAATCAAAATAAATAGTTTGTAAAAGTGCACTCCCAGTTTCATATTTTATTTTTGGTTCCTAATTTTGATAAACATAGAGCGCTACCTTATGAGAGCGACAGACGCGATTTAACTTACAGCATTCATCGTAATTGATTCAAATTGTTCAATGTGAATCCAAACCAAACTCTAAATATAGAAATGGATCATGCCTATGGACAATTTTGAGTACTGAGAGGCCTATATCTCGAGAACAAGGGATTTACGAAAAAAATCCGCTTCACCTTTTGTTTATACACTGAGTAGATCATACAAAAAAAACTTTCAGCGAAGTCATTGATATCGCATCCGCGGCCTTCCCTTGTTAGAAGGCGTGATAAGAAGTGTCTATGAATTCTGGGGGCACTCTATACAACAGACAAAATATAATATACACAGATATGTGATATAAATATCATAAGCAGGTTATCAAGAGATCCGAAAGAAGTAGGCTTCTATACAGAAAAAGCGGTAGCGACGTAAGAACTGTAAACCGATAGTAAAAAGACAAAGTGTATGATAAACCGCCAGAGAGATATTTGAATATGGTAACGTTACTGATATAATAATAAATCAAAAAAGGTATGAAAGGACCACCAACTTCAAGTACCTGGGCTCAAGTGAAAATTAAAAACGATGAAATAGGAGAGGAAGTAAACGCGTGAATAGTAGCGGGCAATAAGTGCAACTTTAGGTTAAAAAGTCACTAATAACATCAGTGGTAATTTATGCGGGAGAAATCTGGTGTCTGACAAAAAAAGAAAGCTAGTTAAATTCTAGAAAAATCCTTAGGAAAATCTACGGTTCGGTAAATGAGAACGGATCTTGGTTTATATTAACAAACCGAGAGCTGAAAACAGGATATGAAGAAGCAAGTATTTCAGCTGAAGTAAGAAGCAAATGAATAAACTGGCTTGGATTTGGACTCTTCCAAAGGAGTTAAAAAAACTTGAATGGAAGCATAGAAGGTAAAAGAAACAGAGAACGACCAAGACTTGGATGAAAAAAGTGCAGGATGATTTGAAACGGCTAGGCGTCACTAGATGCAGGAAAAAAGCAAGAAACTGCAGGAAACGGGCCAAATTTATAAGGAAAGCCAAACAGTAAGCAAACAGTAAGGGTACGAGTGCAACTATTGAGCACGTACCATAAATATGGAGAGAAAACGAGTCTCTCCAAGATATGTTGTAATTATCGAAAACCATTAAACGAAAAGTTAAAAAACCCAAAAAGGGGAGATAAAAGGCTTTTAATCCGCAAAAGTATCGTGGAGTAAGTAAGTAAATCAGTAAACACAACTAAGACTGGTTCAAACAACGCTGTTAAAAATAGTTTGATATACTTAAATATTAAGGCCAAATATAAACTGTTAAAGATTACTTTTCTAAAAAATAGTAAATCTATGGATGGAACAAAGTCCCTTTTGTAAAAAGAACTTGAAAAATGCAAGAGGAATAAGTTGTTTTCTGGTAAAGTTAGTACAAAAAATTATTAAAAAATAATAGTTGTTTCGTGCACATCTCTAAACGACCTTTGGCCCTAATCCCATCTCTACCCGCAACCTTGATTTGTCCCCTTGCCCACCCCTAGTCACAACTAAACGAGATTTTTGCCACCGACCCAGCATTCCAAGTTCAACTTTTCTGAGAGACAGAGCGTAGCAGGCCGCCAATCGAGGCTGACCAGGTTTTTGTGCAAACCCAACAGCGCTTTGATTGCGCTTTTTCTGTTGCCGTTTTGTGTCTTCTACACCCGTCTGCGGTGCTCCAATAAGTATAGATTTAGCCACCTTCGGCTTTGACGCCGCCAAGCCAAAGCACGCTGACAACCGTATATATATATGATATAATATATATATATGATTCTACAGCAGACGCTATCTTCCTTTTCTCAACCGTACTCTCTACACTTTTCTATCCTTCCATTCTCTCTCCTCTAGGTTTTTTCCACCGCTTCATCCACTTTGTTCCGCCACGATCGTCTAGGCCTTTCCTTTTTCCTTCTCTCTATGGGGTTCCACTGGGTGACTTGCTTTATACATCTATCATCTGGTGCTCTTCTTACAGGTCCATAGTATAATAGTCTTCTCTCTTATAAATATGTGATTATATCTTGATGTAATTTCGTATTTCTTTTCCGTATCTCGTCATTCGTTATTTTGTCTAGTCTTATGACTCCACAAAACCTCCTCCAGTAATCCATCTCTACTACTATTATTTTTCCCTTGTTATTATTTATGGTTCGATTTTCGGTGCCATACATAAATAACAATTGTATTGTCATTGGTTTGGTCTTCTTGGTGATGTGCGTATTCCAGATAATTGAATGCAGTTGTTTTATGCACTTCGTGTTTGTCCTGTACTCAAGTTACTTGAATTTAATGACTCTATCTCTAAGTTCTCTTTTACTTCCATATTATTCAAATGGCCTTCCGTTAGGTATTCCGTTGTGCTAAAATTTGTTTCCAATCCCACCTTTGTATATTCTCCTCTTATCTTTCCGACCATATAGTTTAAGTCTTCTTCACCTGCTTATTAGCAAAACTGAGTATACAAAGATGTTCGTTTCTAATCTGGATTCTCATTCCTTCGCATTTTTTCTTCCACTTCTTTAGTGCATACTTTAGAAATATCTTAAATGGGGTAGATCATGTAGAGCATCCCTCTAGTAGACTTTTGGATATTTAAAAGGTTATGTATTTGTCTACTCTTACGGATACCATATTCTGGTGCACTCCTACATCCTACATTGCCTTCCACAACTAACTCCTTAGGACCATATTGTATGCCTTCTTCAAATCTATAAAAGCCAGGTGAACTGCTTTGTTCTTTGCTTTATTCTTTCGATAAGTTGTTGTACCGTGTATACATAGTCTATCGTGGATCTTCCGCCCGTAAATTCAGCTCGGTTTTCTATCTTTCCTAGAATTTGATTTTCAGTTTTGTTCTTTACTACCCATCCACAAATTTTTTCCATTGTGGCTGTTACACTTATAATAATAATAGTTCCCCGTAATAGGCCTCGAAGGCCCTTTGGGGTCGTAACAGGATAGATCTGTTACAGTCTAGAGCCTACGGTACACAAGGGTAGTAACGTGGCCAGCGCTACGTACCGACCGCCTATTATTACCCCAGAGTTTGACCTCCAGGTACTCATTTATTGCAGCCTGAGTCGAGCTGGGCCGTAAAAATGCCAGCGATCGAATTGGCGAGAGCGGGATTCGAACCCGCAACTCTTGGTTTCGTAGTCTAGCGATCTATCCACTAAGCTACCACGGCACTTGTTACACTTATACTTCTGTAATTTTTACAGACTTGCCTATCACCCTTCTTAAAGATTAAAGTTATTTATGCAGTTTTCCATTTTTGCGGGTATACCCTCTCTGTTTATTATGGCTTAAAACATTCTTTGGATTGTGCGCTGTAGTTTTTCTGATCCATATTTAATCAGTCCCGGTACTATTCCTACAGGTCGCGATGCTTTCCTGTTCTTAGTAATTTTAAGTGCCTTCTGCATGTCTATTAGAGTAATTGTAACTTGATCGACTTCTAGGTTTGCCCTATTCTACTCATGATAAGGGGTATTATAAGGAACCAAATAGATTAGATACTCATAAAACAAAGATATAAAAACTCTATAAGATCAACAAAAACATATCCAGGGGCAGACGTCTCCTCGGATCACAACCCAGTAGTAGCAACATGCGAAGTAAAATTTAAAAAAGTAAAAGATATGGCGGGAATAAGAAGAATAAACCAATCATATATTCTGAAAGACGAAAATGGGAATACCGTAACGAGTGTAGAACAGAAACTTAAGACATGGACAAAATACATAAAAGACACGTTTAACGATGAAAGAACTAATACACCGCAGTGGGATACTAATAATAAAATAGGCCCCGAAATACTTAAAAGCGAGTTACTACATGCGACCAAACAAGTAAAGAGTGGTAAGGCGGTCGGGCCTGATGAAACACCAATTGAACTAATAAAACTGATAGAAGAAGAGACAGTAGATGTGCTACTTGAGCTATTTAACTTAATCTACCAAACAGGCATGATACTAAAAGACTGGCTAACTTCAACTTTTGTAGTACTCCCCAAGAAGAAGAACGCAAACAAGTGCTCAGAATACAGGACCATAGCATTAACCTTAACACCTTAAAAATATTTCTGAGAGTAATACACAACAGAATATCCAGAAAACTTGATTATGATATCAGTAACACACAGTTTGGCTTCAGAAACGCCATGGGAACTAGAGAGACGCTGTTCGGTATAAATGTGTTGATGCAGCAATGCTTGGACATGAACTATGAGATCTATGCCTGTTTCGTGGACTTCGAAAAGGCATTTCACAAAGTCCAACATAAAAAACTAATAGAGATTTTAAAATCAAAAGATGTGGATGAAAATGATATCAAGATCATATGTAATCTATACTGGGGCCAAACAGCAAGGATTAGAATTGACAATGAAACATCAGAGGAGATTGAAATTCTCCGGGGAGTAAGACAAGGCTGTGTGATGTCGCCTTTATTATTTAACATATATAGTGAGGCCATCTTTCAGGAAACCCTAGAAGAACGCAAGGAAGGGGTAATAATCAATGGCGAAATCGTCAATAATATAAGATTCGCAGACGATACCGTTGTAATAACAAACAACATAGATGATTTACAAGATCTAATACAAAAATTGAACAACACATGCAAAGAGTACGGGTTAAATATGAATCTGAGCAAGACTAAATTTATGGTAGCAACTAGAACAGCAAATGCTAATGCAAATATTACCATAAATAACACAATAATAGAAAAGGTAGACACATATAAATACTTAGGAACATGGGTAACTAACGATGCAAATAACTCAAAAGAAATAAAGACAAGGATAGAAATATCCAGAAATACTTTTGTAAAGCTCAAAGGTTTCCTTTGTAATAGAGACCTCAACTTAAATCTTAGAACAAGAATACTACGCTGCTACGTCTTCTCAACCCTATTATATGGAGTCGAGGCTTGGACCGTAAGACAGAACGAAGTCAAGAAAATAGAAGCCTTCGAGAGATGGTGTTATAGAAGAATGCTTTGCATTTCATGGGTGGACCATATCACAAATGCCATAGTCCTACAAAGAATGGGCAAAGAAGAAGAAGTAATAAAAACAATAAAACGGAGGAAGCTAGAATACTTGGGACACATAATGAGGGGCGAGAGGTACGAGGTGCTAAGACTGATAATGGAGGGCAAAATACAAGGGAAGAGAAACATAGGGAGACGGAAAATGTCCTGGCTTCGAAATCTTAGAGAATGGTTCAAGATAATATCGGCAAAACTTTTCAGAATTGCTGTAAACAAAGTGAAGATAGCCGTGATGATCTCCAACCTCCGTTAGGAGACGGAACATCAAGAAGAAGAAGACTCATGTTTTTCATTTTCTTAAAACTTGTCTCTACCAGTAGCTCTTGATAGTATTTCAGCTTTTTCCCTTCTATGTATGGTATAAAACTTTTTTCTATCTTATTTGTCTTTGTTGGTTTGATGATGTTCCATGCTTCTGAATTCTGTGGTCTTCCTACATATTAATTTACGTTTATGCATGCTTTCTGCTAATAATCGTTTTTCTCTTTAGTTGTGAGGCTTAAGACTTCTGTGTTTTCTTGTCTGTATAATTCGTAGTCCGATTCTGATTTGGTAGCCAACCATTTCGCGTTTTTCCTTTATTACTTCTGTGGTGTTTTCTGAAAAATTCTATTTGTCTTTCGCTGCGTTATTTTTATTTTCTCCAAGTGCTTCAAATTTCTTGTCTGTTCTTTCAGTCTGTTTTGATACAGCTGCCTTATGGATTCATCTTAAAGAAGGTATATTTTAAACTTTATTTATTTTTATATTCTGGATTTGTTTTATTTTTATTTTTGACTGTCTTTGTTCTTGATTTCATGTTCCATTCGTAAAAACTGATGGTAATTTAGAAACTTAAAGAATTTTACTGGTACGCTCGGCAAATGTTCTATCTGATTCTGTTGTGCTCAGAAGTGACGAAGCTCATTTTTATTTAGCGGGCTGCTTTAATAAGCAGAATTTTCGATATTGGGCTTCAAATTCTTTGACAACTTTATGAGTGACCAATCCGCGTGTAACTGTTTGGTGTGCTGTTACGGAATTTGGCATCATAGAGTCATATTTTTTGAGGAACCACGATGCGCTATGATTATCACATCTATCCGCTATGTTGCGATATTACGCAAATTCCTAAAGCCTAGACTCAAACGAACATGGAAATGTACCATTGTGGTTTCAACAATATGGTTCTAGCGCGTATACGGCAAGAATTTTCTATATTGTTCTTTTTATTGCTGTTTTAAAAAAGGGGTATTATTGTACTGATCCCTGTACTTTACGTATTTGGTTAGCTTAATTTATTGAATTATGTAGTAAACAATAGTCAGGTAAAAAGCTACATCTATTTGTTAACAAATATAGTTACGTATCAAATTTTAACACGTTCTAAGATTAAACATCCGTACTGTCAACGTCATAAAATTTTTATTAAAATATTAAATCTTTTTATATTAAATAAATTTGTCTATAGCTATAAATTACCTTGCAATCAAAGACATGGCAATGGGGAAGGTTTTCATCGTTCGCCCTCCCACCAGGTAGTCTTGCGCAGACTTGGAAGATTCGATGAAGCAGAAGTAAAGTCCAATTATCACGCACACCAGCAGCATGCAGACAAAAACGAGATAATCGGGCCATCCGAAGCGTTGCATGGCGGCCCCAACGTCCGCCACGCCGATTCCGATGATAATCTTCTCGCCCTGATCTGCCGCAGATAGCATGCTTTCATCCATAAGCTCCGCCATCGTACGTGATCTAAGTGAATGTAAAAGGGTGCAGCGATAAGATAAGAACATCGGGGCTATTTGCCAAACCAACCTTTGTCCGGAGGGGTGCCGTTATAAGTTGCTGTACGTGATGCGAAATATGTAGGCGCTGAAGTGGTCGACGCTGAACTTCTTGCACAGGTTTCGGATGCTCTTCCTCAGCTTAATTTTCTTCATGGTAACAAGCTGGGAGGAGTGAGTTAGCTTCGCATCGAACGGCTGGCACCGACAGCGACAGCACTCATTTGCAAGAGTGACAGCACCGCGCGCTCATTGCTTTAATATACGCTATCAGAATTGTTATTGTTGCGTCTATTATACGGCGGATGTGATGCCCGCGTTAATTCAAAGATTGCCCCTGCTTCAATAATAGTATATGGGTTATAAGAAAACCCAAAATAGAGTTGCTAAATTGCGCACGTATTCGCCATTATGTACGTGTCAGCCGCTGTCGACGCCGAACGCTATCTATAGCCATGGAAACTTACAACTCCCAAGCGATATGCTTTTGGTAGATTTTCTAAGGTACAACACGTACATAAGTGAACAATGGGCTTAAAATAGCAATTTATGAACGCCCCAATAGTTTAAAACAATGCTGCATAAAATCAATAGAAAGTAAATTCATACAAGTAAATTTAATTTGGTGTAAACTATTAAAATTAAGATTACTGATTTTAACGTAATATTTTTCCTTTTTGAATTATATATATAAAAAAAATTATGAGTGCTGCTGCTGCTGCTGTCACACAGGTCAAAGTTCAACTATTGCTGTCAATGATGTAGTGATTTGAGGGAAGGGCTAATAAAATAAACAAATGAGTCATTAATACTAAAAAAAAATTATTCTGCCTATAAAGACACATCATATATAATCCGCAATTTGTTGATTACGCACCATGTGGTAAACCGAGAAGATTGCGGCTTCCAAGCATTGTAGGTAGAGATATCTAAAGGGGATTCCCCTCGTTTCTATTAAAAATATAATCTACCGTGGAGAACTAATAAATCGAAGATTTCCTGATCACGTTGAGAGGTCTTCAAATTATACAACAAAATTAAAAAAAAATAAAAATAAAATATAAGATCTAGACAACTGAAAATAAAAGTAATATTTTGAATTGTTTAAGATATTTTATATTATTTTTGTTTTTTGTAGGCCTGTTTTCCTTATGCATCAATTACTAAGTTTTATTCAATGTTGAAATCGAGTTTTCTGTTCGTCTTTTTAGTGTTTTTAGTGTTCAATCCATTCCTCTCTTCTTCTTCTTACAAATCATCTTTAACATCCTAGTAACTATGTCTTACTTTGTTTTCCCCACTGTTGCTGGTAACATATTTATTTTGGTAGTACTTAGTGCCTGCTTGGTTTTGCTACTGTCATTATGGGTTTTTGCTCTATAGATTATAATTGACCTGACTATAGTCTTATAGATTTTATCTTATCAATATTTAAATACTTGCTCATTTAGGTTACATGTCTTATATAACCAGAAACTCACTGGGTTTTTTTAATTTGTTGTTCAGTTTGTGTGTGTTGTGGTTGCTAATACCTATATCTACTCCTAGATAGTGGAAGTTTATGGCTTTTCAAACTTCATTAAGTAGCTTCTTTAGATATTACTATTGATCTGATTTTATTATTTGAGACTTCTATACTATATGTCTTCGTCGTCGTCATGAATTTATGTAGGAGCTGCAAGTCTTCTTCAGATTGTACAATTAGGATTGCGTCTTCTGCGTAGCATGTTACAGAGATATTACTTTGTCCCATTTTATACTCGGATATCTTTCTTACTTTACAGATAATTCTACCCATAACAAGATTAAAAAGGATAGGATTTAGAGTCTCCTAGGCAGACTCCTATACAGCATCTTATGGTTTCTTTCAATTGATTTCTTGCTTAATTTTTGTTACTGTATTTTTATTTAGCATTCCGCGCTTGTGCTTCGGAGCGGACGGTCGAGTGCCACGCTCCGGTAATAAGTGCTCCAAAACTCTATACCTGCTGCTAAGGTCAAGCCTACAATTTCTATTATAATTAGAATTACGAGTCATTTTATACATATTCCAAATTACAAATCCTAATTTGTTCGCGCTTGACTTTCGAAGCGTAAAGAACGTCAGCGATAAGTGTCGGCTGTAATACGAGTGTTAACCGTTATCATTGACCGTAAGGTCACTGATACCACAGGTATCATTCACTATTTGTTATATTAATTTAAATTGAACGCAAATAACCTCGCAAATTTTTAAATTATGAAATATGTCCTACTCGCAACCTAACTATAATTCATATCCAAATCAAACCAATCTACAACAGCAATTTCAATATCAAACCTATAATGCATCACAACAAACTTTTCCTATACAATCCCAACTTCCCATGTACCAACCAAATCCTTACCATGGACTGATGACAAATGTGTACCCGATAAATCAGCATCAACCCTCTACGAGCCTCTTAGCTAGTAATGTGACAGGCAACGAATGGCACACTATCAATTACAAAAAAAGACCCAGGAGCCCTGAAAACACTACAAATAATCAAAGGCAAGAGAAAAAAGAACCAATATTGGTTAGAAAACCCAGTTGAAACTTCTAATAGATATGACCCACTAAATATTGAAATAGGCGACAACCAAACAAACACCACACAGACAACAATCGTTCAAAAGGACCCCAAACCTCCACCTATCTACGTATCCGATGTCAAAAACATTAATTCGCTAACGACACTACTGAATGAAATCGCCAAAAACAATTACACATTAAAAGCACTTGGCAACGAACAAGTCAAAATCCAAAGCAACACAAGTAAAATCTATACAACTATTATTAAACACCTTTAGATAAAAGCACAAAATTTCATACTTACAAACCGAAGCAAGAACGAACATTCAGAGTAGTAATCAAAAATATCCAGCACTTAACAGACATCGCAGAAATAAAACAGAACCTAGAAAATCTTGGTCACGAAATAGTTAATATTTGGAATACTAAACAACAATTAAACAAAACCGATCTCCCCATGTTTATTGTTGAAATGAAACAAAAAGACAACAACAAAGAAATTTATAAAACCACGCTATTCATGAACACAAGAATCATTGTTGAACCGCCACATGCTAAAAGAACACTGCCACAGTGTGCCAAATGCCAAAGGTTCGGACATACCAAGAACTATTGCCAACAAACATCTCGTTGTGTCAAATGTATAGGAAATCATCCTACCAAAGAATGTCCGAGAATAACTAAAGATGATCAAGTTAAATGAGTAAACTGTGGAAAGGGAAACTCTTCCCAAGATTAAGAAGCGCAGTTACACACACCCGCACGCCTACTCAAAATTATAGAATTCCTGGGGTCACATACGCTGAACAAGCAAGACAAAATACTCAACCTCCACAAAACTTGGCTTCTAATGCAACCCCACAAACACAAGCGGTGGACTTAAATCACCCGTCAAACGACATGGAAGAACTAAAATTCATGATGAAGAACTTAATTACACAAATGGGGACTATTATGAATCTCCTAACCACGCTCATTAGTAAAATGACATAATGGACCAACTATTAACTATAGCAGTTTGGAATGCCAACGGGCTTAGCCTGCACGCCCAAGAGGTCAAACTCTTCCTTGAACTTAATCAAATCGACATACTGCTAATAACAGAAACACATTTTACCAGCAAAAGCTATATTAAATTTCCAAGCTACTGCATATACAACACCAACCATCCCGATGGAACCGCCTACGGTGGAACGGCAGTTATCATAAAGTCTAACATAAAACATCATGAATTGGCTAAATATGAAACAGAACAACTCCAGGCTACTACCATCCAAGTAGAAGACAAAACAGCAATCCTAAAAATTTCTGCCGTCTATAGACCCCCCAAACACTCAACAAAAAAAGACACTTACATTTCTTCCAAAGTCTTGGAAACATTATTTGCAGCCGGCGACTTTAATGCGAAACATCAGGACTGGGGATCTCCTATTACAAGAACTGAGGGACGCGAGCTACTGGCAGCTATAAATGCAAACAATCTACAATACCTATCAACTGGCAAGCCAACCTATTGGCCAACAGATCGCCGAAAGATTCCAGACTTAATTGACTTCTGTATAACTAAAGGGCTAAATACAAGACAATTTACAATCAAATCTTGCTTTGAACTTGCAGCTGATCACTCCTCCATTCTAATTACACTCTACTCAGAACTAACACAAATACAAACACGACCAGTCCTTCACAACACTAAAACGGACTGGGACCTATTCCAAACAATAATAACTGAACAATTGAACCTGGGAGTTCCGTTGAAAACCAAATATGATATTGAAGAAGCTGTACTACAATTAAAATACAAATAACTAGTATAATCCAACAAAAAGCATGGAAACCCACCCCTGCGATGAAAACTACTTATATCATCAGCTACCCAACACTACTAAAAGACAAGATAATGGAAAAAAGACGTCTCAGAAAATTACCCGTTTAGAAGCAGATAAACAAGCACTAAACCGGGCAACAAAGAAACTAAAGAAACTTCAACAACAACTTAAAAACGAAGGCATACTACCTTGCGAACCTTACAGCCACTGAAACCAACGACTATTCTCTGTGGAAAGCAGTTAGAAAACTCAAAAGGCCAATAGCTCACATACCACCTATCACTAAATCAAACGGCCTATTAGCTCGTACTAGTAAGGATAAAGCTGAAACGTTTGCTGACCACCTAGTCAAAGCATTCCAACCATACCCTAGCCAGTGTCCGAAGGAAGATACTAAAATAAACAACTTTCTGGAATCTCCATTCCAAATGAGCCTACCGATTAAACCATTCAAGCGCTGGGAAGTACAAGAAGTAATTAGAAAAGAAATCAACATCAAGAAAGCACCAGGTTTTGACCTTATCACTGGAAAAATTCTCCAGCAGCTACCTGAAACCGCACTACGAGCAATCACTCAACTATACAATGCTATCCTCTCCAACAGATACTATCTAAGCGCTTGGAAAGTAGCACAGGTCACAATGATTCAGAAACCTGGAAAGCCACCCACTGATCCTGCTTTCTATCGTCCCATCAGCCTCCTACCTATCCTATCAAAAGTCTTTGAAAAATTGTTCTTAAAACGCCTTCAACCAATCCTAGATGATTTAGAATTGACACCCAAGCACCAGTTCGGTTTTCGACACTCATATGCAACTATTGAACAAATACATCGACTTGTAGATCAAATTCATACCGACCTAGATGAATATCGATATTGCTCCACTGCGTTTCTACATATTTCACAAGCGTTCGATAAAGTATGGCACTTGGGCCTCTTCTATAAATTAAAAAAATATCTACCATACCAATACTATGAAATACTAAAGTCTTACTTAACGGATCGACATTACTTCGTTAATTATCAAGATGAACACACGAACCTCCACCCAATACTATCGGGAGTCCCCCAAGGCAGCGTGCTAGGACCTATCCTCTACTTACTCTTCACAACTGACTTACCAACTACAAGCCTAACTACAACCGCCACTTTTGCTGACGATACGGTAATTCTAGCTTCGCACCTAAATCCGAATACTGCTACTTCCAACCTGCAAACCTCCCTGAATAAATTGCAGCAATGGCTCAAGGTATGGAGAATCTCGATAAACGAAACCAAATCCCAACATGTAACGTTCACCATGAACCATGGTAACTGTCCACCGATCTCACTTAACGGACAACAAATAAAACACACAGACTCCGCAAAATATTTAGAACTCCATCTAGATCGACGCTTGACCTGGAGAACCCACATATTTAATAAACGCAAACAGCTAGGGATACAATACGGGAAACTATACTGGATGATTAGAAGAAACTCTGTACTCTCGCTAGAAAATAAGCTATTACTCTATAAGGTGATTCTGAAACCAATATGAACCTACGGTCTCTTACTTTGGGGAACTGCTAACAACACCAACCTGCCCATTATCGAGAGGTTCCAGAATAAAGTGCTTCGGGCTGTAGTTAATGCGCCGTGGTATGTGCCGAACAAAGGGATTTTAAGTGACTTAAGTGTTCAAACCATTAAAGACCATTAAACAAAACGAACTACCAACGCATTTCAATGCTGTTCTTGAACATTAAGCTATTCCAGTGCCATTCCATTAGATTATAAATTAGTTAATTACTTAAAGTACTTTCAATTCAAATCATTCGTTAGCGGTATAGAATAGTGTATTAATTATAGGGGGCTTACTGGAGCCTGACCCTGCATGTCCATTAGCATGTTTTTGCTCATTGCTTATAATATATACACACCAACTACTTATTGTCCATAGTATAATTAGGACAGATTGTAAATAAAGGGGTTAAAATAAAAAAAAATATTTAGGTTTTTTACAACTTTTATTAGAGCTGTAGGAACATTTTCTTCCTCCAAAATTAGCAATACATCTTGCAGCTTGATCTGATCGAATGCTTTTCTTATATCTACAAAACACACAAAGATTAGTATATTAGACTCTATTGCTTTTTAAACCACTTGGCGTATACAAATATAGCGTCGGAAGTGGATCAACTAAGGCGAAAACCTTATCATTTTCACTTATATGCTGATGTAACTGCATCTTGTCTAGTATTAGTTTAATCAGTAGCTTCTGTGTCGTATGTAGAAGCGTTATCACTCGATAGCGTTTCGAGTCACCCTTTTCCTCTATTTTAAATATTGGGAGAGTTGTGCTTGATTTACACTCTGCTGACACCTTTTCTTCTTTACTTATTATGTTAAATAACTTTTAGAGAGGTTCGTTTCATTCTTGTCCTCCATATTTCAACTTCCCGTTTTTTCTTCATCCTGACAACGTGATTTTTTGGTTTTCAGTGTTTTGATTGGTTCTTTAATATACAGGGTCCATCCCAAAAGAAATGAGCCTTTTTAAAAAAAAAATAGTTTTATTGAGCAGATCGCTACAACACCTCAAAATTCTTCAAAATAGGATCCTCCTGCATCAATGCACTTTTGGAGACGGGTCTTCTTCGGCCGGGGTGACGCGGTGGTGTGCCACTCAGCGCTCTGCCTTTTTGTCTCCGGATCGTACTGGAAACACCATGTTTCGTCTCCTGTTACCACTTTGTTTAAAAACTCCGGGTCATCTTCGCACATTTGCAAGAGTTCTTCACACCGAACCACCCGGAGCTGTTTTTGTTCGTCAGTCAACACCGCGGCACAAGTTTGGCGACACCTTCCGCATCGATAAATCCTCGGAAATGACTCGATGTACTGTCGATTTCGGAATGTTTAGGCATCTGCTACTTGATAAACACTGAACCGACGATCGGCGTTCAAAAATCGCGCACTCGCTGCACGTTCTCGTCGGTTCGGGAGGTTGACGGTCGTCCAGACCGAGGTTCGTCGGCCACCTCTTCCCGGCCCTCCTTAAATGCTTTGTGCCACTTTTTAACTTGCGAGTACGATAAACAATCATCCTTGAAGGCCTCCTGAAGCATTCCAAACGTTTCGGTAGCATTCTTGCCGAGTTTGAAGCAGAATTTAATTGCGTAGCGTTGATCGATTTTTGAATCCATCGCGCCGTGTCGAAAATTGAAAATAGACATTCACGGAAACACCCGTCCTGCCGCTCCGAGAGCTCAGAGCCGACTTGCACCGACCGCGTATGGAAGCTAAGACCCCCCACCACCTGCCCCAAGCGTCAGAGCACGCCGGAATGTACACTCGCGTCCGAAAAAAAATAAGGCTCATTTCTTTTGGGATGGACCTTGTATTTCCCTGATACATTGACAGATTTATCCTTAATTTCTTAATTTGATGTTATATTAATTTTAGTTGCCGTTTTATTTTACACATTACTAAAGTATTGCATCTATTGTTCTGCATCTTTAACATTTATTTTCATGGTACTGCTAATTTCAGCCTTTCAATTCCTTAACACACGCCATATTTTTTTCTGCAATCCGTATAGCTGTTTGTCTATATCCTTTGTAAATCTCTTTTAGTTGTCTTATTTTCAAATTTACCAAATTTTTTTCTTGTACATAACTGGTGATCTTTTAGTCTTTTAGATTTTTTAGTTATTTTGTATCTCAAAAGTTTTTTAAATTTTTTTTTATTTATTTTATTTGTGAACCATCACGTTGTGGTTCTGTGTAGTACTTGTGTTGCAATACAAGTTTACATTCCAACTTGTTATTTGATGGATACTTCTTCAAATCAGCTTGTTTGCAACGAACATTAAGAATTTCTATAAGAATGACTTGTGCTGCCTTTTTTATATGCATAAAATCTTCATCTTGTCTGTCTTCTTTGTTATTTTAAAATTTTCATTTAATATATATAATAACCTTTTTTTTGTTAAACAATTGTAAGTTCCAATGTTTCCTTTGTTGATGATCAAAATGTCATCTTGGCAGTTTTAAGCGATCTATAATGAATGTGTTCGATGGACAATAATTTTTCGTAGACTTCAAATAATTAGTTAATTTTGATATAGTAAATTGACAATTTTAAATGTAATTGAAAATTTTTTTTATAGATTCTCCAATTTCTTCTTGTCGCCCATATCAAACATTGACTATTAAAGATTGTAACGTTTCTTATGAAAATTGCCTATATAGTCACCTTTTTTAAAAACCCATTTCGAGTAACTAGTTCTACATCTAAGTTTTTACCATTTGTTAATGCTTGGGCAAGGATGTCTCGAATTTGTATTGATGTAATGACTTTTTTGAGGGGTGTTAATGGAATGATGACGCGCGATACATAGTCTCTTACATCCGAAAGTCAATCTCACCTTTACGCGCTAAACCCTATTTAAAACAGACTATCGAACACAGATCTAAAACCTGATAAAGGAAATGCTATTAGCTTTCGCACATGGACAAAGATAAATTAAGACCGACGAAGAAGGAAACGGAAAAGCATTATGTCAGATTAATTAATATTCCCTAGTAAACTAGTGCATATGTTATGTATTCGAAAGTTAACTGGATATCCGGAAATAAAATAGCCCCCCAGTCGAATTTCTGGAATGGGACAATTCAAGAAAGCAATGTGTGCTGGAATCTAAGAACGCTACTAAAATGTAGCAAATAAGAGAACTTAAAATACAAAATGGAAAGGAACCAAATAGTAAAATGAAATGGTCGCAACAACAAGACTTTTGGCCAGGTCGTTACAGGATAATCAACATGCAATACAAGACAGAACGACAGGAGTTAGTATAATTTTAAACGAAGTTCTAGAAAAGCGGGTAATAGAATACACACAATATCATGAAATACCTAAGTAGGTATGTTTAAAAAACTACCCCAAAAACATAAGAATAATCCAAGTATACATGCCAACGTTAATTCATGATAAAGAATAGAAGTTAACGTGTAAAGATATTAAGAGGCTCATTAAATACACGAAAGGAGATAAAAATCTAATAATAATGAGTGATTGGAATACCATAGTGGAAGAGGAAAAAGTACAAAATATAGTGGGACGATATGCATTAGAAAAAAATAATGTGCGTGGAGAACGCCTAATTGAGTTCTGTGCTAAACATAAATTGTGCTACCAAATAAACTACATTATAGTTAGACGGAGATTTAAAGCCCAAATAAAAGATGCAAGAAGCTACTCAGGACACTCAGATATTGACATTGTTCATAATATAGTGATAATGAATCTAGGATCAATCTAAAGAAATTGAAAAGTAAAGAAAATACAGCGTAGCAACACTTAAGAATTTACAAGGAACTTCAAAGAATAAGTAAATAAATTAAGCAACCCAAGTGATAACATAAAAAGTAGTTGTAATAAAATAGAACAAGGCATAATAAAAAGTACAAAAAATGTTTTAGGTATAAAGAAAACGCAACATAAGAAATAGTGGATAACAAATTATTTAATAAAACTGTTAGAAGAACGTCGGAAATATAAAAATATTGACACAGAACAAGGGCGAAGTAAATATAAAAATTAACAAATAAGATTCAACATATAAAAGGCGTAATAGCCTAAAAACAACCAGACTGAGCAAGCAATCATCACATGCTTGTAAGTCACCTCACATACAAAAACATACAAAGGAAAATCGGTTCAAGCGAAATATTAGAATTAGAAGAAAAAATCAGAAAAACCATATATAAAATAGACCTACTGAAACAATTCAGCATAAAAATGCTATATCAAAACAGAATAAACAACAAACTAGACAAAAAGAAGAAGGGGTCCCTAGAAGAAATGTACACTTACTTAGAGAAGGTAATAAAGGAAGCCGCGGAAGAAGCTTTAGGCGTAGAAAAGAAAAAACCTAAACAGATAGAACAATTCTCAGAAATATTAAAAAGGCTAATCGAAGAAAAAAGAAAGCATACATAAAATGGTTGTCTGAAAAAACACCAATATTAAGACAAGAGTATGGAAAGTTAAGAAACTAAGTAAAGACCAAGTAAAAATTGAAGTATGAGTATTGGAGAAGATTACGTATAGGTATAAACTACATAATAACATATAACAGATCAACAGCTGCATGGAAAGTAATCAAAAAGATAAGAAATAATAGAAATTTTAAAAGAAATCTAAACATCATAAAGCCACAACAATGGATAAAGCGTTACTCAGATCTCTGAATAGAACATAGAGACAAATACCAAGAAAATTACCCAATAAAGCACGACAGATCGATATCATAGATTAAAGAAGACATTGTACAAGAAGATCTAAAAAAGCAACAAACAAGTTACTAGACCCAGCAAATATATGAATGGAATTCCTCAAATGTTAGGAAGAAAGTCATAATATTCATAAATAAGATCTTCAACAAAATAGAGGAGGGACATCAAAATGGCAAGAATAATACATAATTTCTCTATATAAAGGAGACAAAAAATTATGCACTAATTATAAAGGAATAACAGTAATTCCTTCTATAGCCAATCTATTCTCAACAATAATAAAATATAAAATGGAGAAGGAAGAAATAGAATATAGAGAAGAGCAAATTGGATTAAGAAGGAAACACTCTTATGACCTTTGTAGACCTAAAAAAGCTTAGGATAATGTACCTAGATGTAAGATATAGCAGACGATGAGAGAAATAGGTAGAAAAGAAAAATGGATAAACCTGATAAAAACAATATACAAAAATAACTAAAAAAAGTTCAAGATCTATACACACACACACAAACACACAGATAGATAGATAAATAGATAGATAGACAAAACGCTAGAAACAAGGTATCGAAAATGCAAAGGAATGGATTTTGAAATAAATAACGACACACTATACTCACTACTTTTTGCGGATGACTGAATCATATTTACACAGAATGAGAAAGATATGGAATTTATGTCAAGGAAACTTAAAAAAGAATTTGAAGAAAGAGGATTAAAGATTAATTTCAAAAATATAGAATACATGTGTGTGGAAAGAACGACAGGAAACTTAAATGTTGTTGGACAGAATATTAAACCCTGCTACAATTTCACTTACTTAGGAACGGCTATAAGCTCAATTGGTAGACGTAAGAAGGGTATCTTTAGAATAACGTGTTGGCAAAAACGACAACAAAGAATTTACAAGGACTACTATATAGTGACAACTTAAGTAAAGACACAAAGAAAAGATATTTTGTAGTTTACTAGAAAATATCACACTCTATGGCGCACAATCGTGGCCAATGACGAAATATGTTTGAGACAGAATTAGATCAGTAGAATTGGATTACTTAAGAAGATGTCTAAAAACTACCATAAGAGATAGGATGAAAACAGAAGTAATATGGGAAAAAGTGGAAGTAATTCAGTCAATCATTAAGAGTTTAGAAATTGAGCACTACGTATGGTATGGTCACGTAAAACAAATTCTTTAAGACAGATAGCCAAGGAAGATTATAGTATGGTCTCCAAGAGGTAAAAGAGGAAGAGGGCGATCAGCCTTAAACTGAGAAACATACTGATGCGGCCGGAATAAGTGGACTGTATAGGTAATTTTGAATTTTGAATAAAAAACATGAAACAAATCTAAAGTTAACCTATGGAAACCTATAGAAACGGCGCTTTCGCTCAGATGTCGGTTCCCTGCTGTTGGTCCTGGGGCTTCCAGAAAAAAAGGATTTAAGGATATAGATAAAAAATAGGATAAGTTACCCCAATATTCACAGCAGACGAAGGGCAGCGCCCTTCCTGGTGTAAAAGGTTCCCTCGTCGAGTCAGATGAAAAAAAATGGATCGAGTTTTTACCGGTAAAATTAGCCTTCAACAAAAGGCCTGGCAGAAAGTTAAAACTTCTGCTGCCAATTAAAGCCGCCGGCGAACTCGCAGTTAAAAAGAAAAATGTTCTCGTCTTACGGAAAATTTTCCTGCGAGAACACAGCCAAAAAGCCAAACGCAAAACGCGAACAAAGGCAAAAGCGTAATGCCGCGATCGAAATGCGAAATGCAAGTTTAAATGAATAAAAGCAAAAACGTAAAGTCGCGCGAACTAAACGAAGTCGAAATGCCAAGTGCAAGAGCGCGGCCCGCGGTCCAGACCGCCATATCGCAACGCGTGCTGAGACAATTGGGCCGATAAAACAAATTTCAAATATATATATATATATATAAGAGGGAATTAAAAAATATAGCCGGCCCTAATTTAAAACTTCAAAAATAAATATAATTTTGAGATTGGCGCGAACACATACCTAAGAAAAATAATGAAAGAAAAAGATCTGAAAGAAGAGGACTGGTTGGATAGGGACATATGGAAGCAAAAAACAAAAACCCCATTTGGGTAATAAAACGAAAAAGAAGAAGAAGAAAAAGAAAATATTCAACGTGAATGCAAGAAAACCAAAGAATAATATATAAAGAACATTTGTAAAAAGATACAACAAGAAATAAGTGATGGTAAACATGCCAAAAACATGTTGAAGAGTAATAAAGACCCGTAAAATACAAGATAATAATGGAGACATATTATTACAAAACAAAGAACTAGTTAAACGGTAAAAGAAAAACCTAAAAGATTTATACAATGAAGACGACAGAGGATTATGTGAACCGCTGAGTACGCAAAATATAAAAGAAAAAATAACAAAACCCCAAATATAGATAATATATTTAGAGAGATCATCAAAAACACTAGATACAATTTTCAAAATAATCAAAGACATTTACAATATAGGACAAATTCCAACTAGTTTCACAACACAGATAATTGCTAAACCACGAAGACATCAGCACACAAATGCGAAGAATATAGAACAATAAGCTTACTACTCATGCTTCAAAAATACTATCAAAAATGATTCAAAGAAGAATAGAAAAGAGAATAAAAGAAAATATGACCGAAGATCAATTTGGCTTTAGGAAAAACACAGGCATGAAAGAAGCCATACTGACCCTAAAAGTATTAATTGAAAAAATACTAAGCAAAGATAAAGTATATATAGCTTTAATCAATGTGAAAAAGGCATTTGATAGAGTGAGCTGGCCTAAATTTTTTAACATATTACAAGGCATTGGTATAAACGACAAGAAGCTAATTTACAATTTATACAAAAATTAAACCGCGGTAATACAGTATCTTATAATATAATTGTCTTATCTCCCTAACTTTCTTTCTAAACTTATAATTCTATCTCCTCCTAGACGCTTAAACCGATTTCTTTGAAACTTGCACACCACATTCACAACTATATTTGCTAATTCGGCGCAAAAAAAACAGCCTTCTAACTTTAACCGTATTTGAATTATTTAAATATTTTGATTATTTTATTGTATAGATGTCACACCTGTGAAAGATAAAAGCATTTTTTTTGAAAAACAGCGCCATCTGTTGGACGTAAAAGCAAAGCCACAACAACGCGGACCGGGTACAGCTATTTTAGAATAAAAACAAACATTCTGTTACTGTTGCCAAAATTAATTTAGAGAAAAATTAAAAATGTTGCAAATGAACGTAAAACGTAAAAATTACGGGAGTGCATTATGAACGAGCGCATAAGCTTTGCATTAATTCAACTTTACGTATTACGTATTTCCTATGGGCGGCTTATGCTTACGTTCACCATGAATGGGCGTTAAATTGTTCCATGTTTCTGATCCAGAGAAAAAGCCGGTCTAATTAAAAATTTATACGTTCGCACCTTGCAAAAATTTGAGGGAAGGCGGGTGAAAAATTATCAGTCTAGGGCGCCAAAAATATCTTTTGGCGGGCAACTCCTATTGTATATATAAACAAGCCATTCATGAATTTAATGAGACGCAGACTTCACGCGTATATATCCACGGGGAAAGAATTAACTCTATAAGATACGCTGACGACATAGCGCTATTTGCTAAATCAAAAGAAGAGTTAATGTATGCAATAGAAGACATGGACAATGTTTTTAAAAACAACTACAACATTAAGCTAAACAAGCACAAGACAAAGGTGATAAAATGCTCAAGAAAAAAAAAAAAATGGATAATGTCTACATTAATCGCCAGACAGTAAAGACTGAGAGTGAATTCAAATACCTAGGGAGCACAATTACACAATATGTGAAGAAATTTAAGAAAAAAACTACGCCTACAATATATTAAGCAATTAATAACAAACTCAGGCAGTGGCAGTTACGTAAAAATGAAAAACAAGGCTTTAGAACGACTAATATGGAAAGCTGCAACAAACCAGTCGTTGGACTGACGACCTTGGAGAAGAACTTTTTTGAACTGCTCTATATGTACATAAATCATTTTACTGCAGATAAAACATTTTTTACTCTATTCAGAGGTACTTCTTTAAATAATTCGCCACCAAACAAATTTCTAAGCATTTGTTTTTTAGGAGAAGAATCCTACTTCTCTTTTTCTATTTTGTTTTTTCGTTTTGATTTGGCAGTAGCAGCATATTTGGGATTGATGTAAGTTTCATGACATTTCGCATGCACTTTCATCTTTATCTTATAAAGCTCCATACATATCATCTTTTTTTTCATTTTGAGGTATACGAAAAAGAGTTTTGATGCCAAGTTTTTTCACGTCATGATCATGTTAATTGTTGAAGATCTGGTACAATTTTTTGAACATTTGCAGATGAAGCAAAAGTTTGCTTCGTCCACCGTCTCCTATTCTAACACAAACAGAAAATTAAAATAAAATTTTTTCACTCACATTTAGGAAAATACAAACTACGTATTTTGAATTATAAAGCTATATTTTAGTATATAAATTTCTTTTGGTATTTAATAATTAAATTTTTTAAATCTGTTCTAATACATTTTTTTTTAAATGCAATTTTATATGCTTATATGCCACTTCAGACTATTGTTTCGTCATCACCGACACCTAAAAACCCCCAAACGACAATTTTTGAGACATTTTAATCACTTTTATCAGTTTTTAAAAAATTATGCAGTTTTTAATGCATTCCCGATTCATTTTTAAAAAATTACAAATTTTGCATGGGTAACACTTTTTCTAAATACTGGGTGGACAAAAGTTCTTACTTTTGATGAAAAATGTGCTAACTTTCCTGGCTTATTTATATTATTTGACAGAATACCACAAAGCGAATATACATTACAACATAGTTGAACATTTGTAAATACTTGCGTTAAACAAGAATCAACACAGGGCAGTCTGTCAATGTCTTCCGGCTCACTCTAAGAAAAGTTAGTCAGTTTTAAGGTGTAGACTATCGCTGTACTTTTAAGAGGACACCCATTCGTGTATTCTGATAAGATTAGACCGATAAGGCAGCAAATATTGGACTACGTACATTCTCAGTCGCCCGGTTGGATTCGTTTCGATCGTATCTCACCAGCAAAATGAGTGTAAGTTTCCAAAATTATTTTTCTATGAGTAAAAGTGACCCTATAATTTGTTATTTTATGTTTAGACAGATGCACAAGTAACAGGAATTGATTACATAAAAACTTTTCCAGGAATATTAAAGATTGCTCAAGAGGTTAGTACGTAAAATAGATTGCGATATAGTTAGACGCTACGTTAGCATAATTACGGTGTTAGATTTATAGAAGTATTAACAAAGTAAATTAAACCTTAGATCTGTGTTATTATATTTTTATCGTGGAGTCTAACTTTCGGTTTTGAATTTACGAACTTGTAAAATTTTGGATGCGTCGTGTAATTTAATTCAAATAAATTTAATTAGAGGGCAAACATACAATAGTCGATTAAAAGAGACAAGTTGAATGACTGATAACTAAACGTAGGTAGAAAGTTGTTGAATTTTAATGTAGACCTCTTTTTGTAGGTATGTAATTTTATTGGAATGGTATGCGTGGCAGCAACAGCAATAACTCCAAGAGGCGACGCATTCATAGCTTGTTCTGTGATAGCTTTCCTATTAACTGGACTTCTGCTGATTTGTTACATTACCCAAATTGCGGAGTCTCTTCAGGTTCCTTGGTACAGAGTCGAATTTTTTTACTCCCTAGTTATAATTGTATTTTACATCGTAACATCAGGTTTGGTGGTAGACATGAGGATTGGGGGATACATAGCTGGAGGGGTAAGTATCAGTCAACTCGAACTACAAAAATTATTTTGTGATATTTTTTTGTTTACTTACAAAAGGTTTATGTTGTGTAAGCTTATAAAGATTAAATATATTTTAACATACAGAATGATATATTTCCAAAAGTAAATTAAAGACAATTTTTATAAAGGTACATTATATATATTTTTTACAATTCTTACCAAAACGATATGGGCTACCATAACCATAATTTAGAAAATTATGGACGGTTTGGTATCTGCTTTGATGATATTTCCAAGGGAGATTGGAGGCTTAATCTACGTACTTCCCAAGGAGAACTATGAGTCATAGAAAAGACTAGTATTTTGCGTGCGCTCTATTCCACACTATCTAAGTAGTGGAAATAAATAACATTTTTGGGAAGAAAATGCATTAGGTTGAGAAAAGCTTGTTTGTTCAATTAAGAATTTTCAAATATTGGGCAATTGTGGTTATTGTCTCGGGTATTCGGGCGTTGAGAATATTTTTTTGTTTCACTTGCCCTACGAATGATTGGGTTGGTAGGATGGGAAATAAGAGCATGTGTTTTTGATTCAGAAAAAAATGTTCGGCCTGCTCGTTTGACCTATGTACAGGGTGGAAAAACTTTGGTATTTTTATAGAATATCTAGATAACTACAAGGTAAAAGTGTAAAAGTCAAAATTGGCTATTATCTTTGGTTTTTGAGTCATTCAGGAAAATTTTATTTTGAGTTTTTGTTTTGTGGCGATATATTGCTGATTCATTAAACAGCAAATAATAGCTTTTATATTCTTTAAGCATTTTTGACAAGAATGTGGTTGGAAATAAATTTTTAATTTTTTTAATTTTTGGTTGTAACGTAAAATTGTGTGTTTGCATTTAAAAATCATAATTGGCTATATCATCAGAACTAGAATTTCTTTCTAATTCTACCGATTTAGATCACATGGGTGGATTTTTTCATTTTCACTGAATTAAATCTAATTTTCAAATTTAATTTCAAATTTTTTCCTTTTTTCTACACATATCTTCATGTCATTTGAAATATAAATAACCACATGTCATTTCTTTATTACACTACAATTATTGTGTAAAATATTTTGTTTAGGAATGAAAAAAGTCTATGAAAATTGTAAAAACTAGGCCAAAAAATTTTAAGCAAAAATTGCTTAAGTAAAACATATTTTAATAGTTACAAAAATCCATATAATAAATCTATTTTTTAAAGATAAAAAAAACTTTATTTCACTATTAGGAAATGCCAAAAAACATAAATAAGAAGATATTTTAAATCTAAATAAAACCCTTTACATTGAGTTACCATTATTTGCAATACCTAATTAACAATGCCTTAAAAACTAAAACTGCCTTCTAAACATAAATATTATTAAGGAAATTAACTCACTATATAATATTGTAAAGTTTTTGCTATTAATGTTGGTAAATAACACACTTAAATTTATTTAATTTACTTACAACAATGTAATTATATTTATGTACATTAATATACGAATTTACTAATATAAAATCATACTCTACAACTCTATTTATCTCTAAAATAATTTATCTTGCACTAGAATAGTTCAGTTCGCCTCCGGTAACTTGTCTTCGCCTTGCTGCTTCGTTACGTGATATTTATACCTCCAGCACCTATTCTAAACAATTGTAGTGACATTGAAACCATTTCATAAATTTGGAAATTTTCTGTATTGTTCTACGCCTCGCACATGTGCAAGCACCGTGGGGGTCTCAACGGTAGTCTCGCCATTCGACCGTGATGGCACCGCGGTGTTAGCCGCGAACGTCGCAAGGCGACGGCGCCTTTTATGTAAATCATCTTTAGCGTGTCTCAAGTGGCCCGTTAGTTCCTATGCAGTTGATTTTATAATTAATAATAATCAATTCCAAGACGATTCTGTTATTAAAAGATGGTGCTCTATTTTGTTGGAAATATAAATTTTGCCTGTTATTCAGCAGTAATTCTTCTATAAATTCGTTGATTACTCATAATAGCATTAACTATTTAGTATTTTCAAAAATTAGCTAAATAAGGTATACAGAACACTAAAATCAAAGTGCCCCTGATGTGGGATATCGGCGGCACTGTAAGGTTTAATCCTTAACTGACACATTTCAAAAAAGTATCATAAATGACATATGGGGTACTTTTTGAGTTTCAAGTATTTCAATCTGAATTTATTTTTGGTATGTTTTTGATGTCTAAATTAAATGGTGATATTTCGAATTGAAATTTTCTTATTAAGCATTGATAAAAAATTGACAAATAAATCGCGTTTTTTTCGTAAAAAATTAATAACTTTTTTATTTTTTAATATTTTTTATGAAATTTTAGCTGTAAACTTTTGAAATTCTACTTTTTAAGGTAGTATCACTCCCGATAGCGTTACTTTCAAAAAGTATATTTATTTTGAAGACTGAAGTGGCAAAAATAGAAGTAAAATACGAACTTGGACCAAAGCGCGTAAAATGTTTATAACTTTATGAGTTTTTAATATTTCAGTTTGAAATTATTTTTGGGATGCCTCCTATGATTTATTTAAAGGGTGATGTTAATTTGCATTATAGATGTTTTGTTTATAAAAAACAATTACAATTTTTTTTAGTACTTTACATAAGTACAATTAATAGAAAAATGATGATAATTAAAATTTTACGCAAGTATGAACTTATTCAAATCCTCCACATTCCGTACACAAGTATATTCGATGAAGATCACACATCGGTCGGTTACATGAAGGACACTTTATTTTCGATTTTTATTCTCCGAGCGCTTACACAATGCACATCTAATTTTAGCAAGGAATTTTTTTTTCACTTTCATGTTGCATCGGCTGCTCCAGCTGCAATATGGTCTTTATTCCTGTTCGAATGCTGAGTCGCAAAGTTTGATTACCTAGGCGCAACTGCAGTTGCGGCTTCATGAAATGCAAGGCCAATCTTTTTAAACAATCACTGGCTCTTACAATAGTGTTAATGTTTTTATTAACTAATGCAAATTTTAACAAAATGCGAGCATTTACAGCTGCTTGATCTAGGGTTCCGAAGAAGTATTGCATTGGCCATCGGTTTGTCCGTTTTGAGACTGTATACTCATGACAAAGTTATTCGAAACAGTCGGTACCACTTTTTGTTTTATTGTAATGTAAGATGATGTTTGGTTTATCATCTGTAATATCTGTCGAGTCTGAAAAAGTCGATGCAACGATAACTATTTTGTGTTTTTTAGTGTGTGCGATAACAGTGTTATTTGTGATCCAAAGCAAAACTTTGTGTCTGCTACAGTTTTTAAGGACAAAATAATTTCTGTCGGGATTTATCTTTTATTTTTCCTAATCGTGCCAGTTATAGACAGCAGGTATGGCTCCATCAAAAAGCGTTGAAGTAAAGAAATACTCGCAAACCAGTTATCGCAAGTTACAGTACGTTTAGTATTGCGAAATCGGAACCGTGACTTTTCTTTTCTTTTCTACAGAGTGATAAGTAAATAATGTGACGGTGTTGCTAAATGTCATGAGTTGGGCTCCATCCACTGATGGGCCTCCAAGATTCACTCGACGAGATCTTCAGGCCACTGCCTTTTGTGTCTCCGATTTGCGGGTTGGAGGTTGTAGAGGTTGGCGATGAGTTGATTGGTGTGGTTCAATGTGCGGTCTCGGCTAATGGGAGCTGAAGTTTTGATGACATCTTTGATGAAGGGAATTCTGAGATCGTGGCGCAGAGTTTGGTTACTGATGTACCATTGAGCGTTTCCCAGAGTACGTATAGTCTTCGACTGAAAGGACTGTAGAATCTTGGTATTAGAGGGTTTGCTACATCCCCAGAGCTCGATTCCGTAGGTCCATACAGACATTAAGATGGTTTTATACAGTAAAATTTTATTTTCGATGCTTAGTTGCGACTTACGCCCGATGAGCCAATATAAATTTTTTGTTTTCAAATTTAGTTGCTGCCGTTTGGTTTTTATATGCGGTTTCCATGTCAGCTTTTGGTCAAGGTAGAGTCCTAGGTATTTAACCTCAGTTTTTATGGGAATGGGGTGATTATAAATAGTAACTTGTGGACAGGTGGAGCGTTTTGTAGTGAATGTGATTTGGGTGGATTTTTCACTATTTACTTTGATTCTCCAGCGATCTAGCCAAGTTTGTAGGAGGTTTAGGTGTAGTTGCAGCTTCTGGGATGCCCGGTTAGGATTAGTATCAGATGAAAATATGGCAGTATCATCTGCAAAAGTGGCAATTAAGGTAGTGTCTGTAGTGGGAACATCTTCGGTATACAGGAGGTACAAAAAGGGTCCAAGGACACTGCCTTGTGGAACTGCAGAGTTAAGGGAGTGGTAAGATGATAGTGAGTTGTCAACTTGAACCTGGAAGTGTGCCATACCTTGTCGAAAGCCTGCTGCACATCTAAAACACTGACGCTCACATATTCTTCCCTTCCAGATTTTCTTTGATGTAGTTAACTATCCTATGACATTGTTGAATGGTTGAATGCCCCTCGCGGAAGCCAAATTGATGGGACGGTATTAGTTCATCTGGTTGTGTTATTTCCTTGATTCTGTATAGCAGTAATCTTTCAAATAATTTTGATAATAGTGGCAACAGTCTTATCGGCCGATATGAGGTGGTTTAATGTGGAGGTTTTCGAGGTTTAGCAATCATGATTATTTTAGCGTTTTTCCACTGAGTAGGGAAGTGAGAAATGGCAAGCATGCGATTAAAAATCGTTGTGATGAGTACTAATGCTTTTTTCGGAAGGTGTTTTAGTACTTCCCCTAGTACAAGGTGGTAGTCCGGGGCTTTATACGAGCTGGTTAATTTAATTTCCCTATATACTTCTGCTGGTGAAAAGGTACTCACGGGTAGGGATAATCGGCCAAGCGCGCATAAATATTCTTCTATTTCTGCATCAAAGTTTTGGTCATTAGATGTCAGTGGTGTGAAGATTTGGGCAAGGTGTACTCCGAAGGTGTGTGCTTTTTCTTGGTTTGATCTAGTCCAGCTATGGTCAGGTTTTCTTAGCGGTGGAACTAGAGAAGTAGGTCTCTTGAGTCTTTTTGTAGCTTTCCAGATAGAATAATCTACTGGAGATAGGCTAGAGATGTAATGCCCGAATATTTCTATTTTCATGTAGAGCTTCGTGAAGACGGTGGGTTAAATTATTTAAGATGGTCTTGTCTCGAGGGTTTCTGGTCCTTTGCCAATTTCCACGAGCTCTGCGTTTTTCTATGACGAGCTGCCTGATCTGTAGGGGTATGTTATATGTTACTGAATCGTTTTTGTGTTCAGTCGGTGTAGCTTCCCAGGATGCCTTTTGGATTAGGTTTCTGAGGTGCTCCACGGTTTCATCAATTTCGTTTGGAGTATGCATTTTATGGGCTAAGCTTATGTTACAGTTGATGTGGTGTTCGAATTGCTCCCAATCAGTCTTAGCTGCACAAAGTTTTGGTATTGGGGTTTTATAAATAACATTTGTACTCAAAGTAATTATTATTGCACTGTGGTCTGAAAATAAATCAAAGTTGCTTTCAATTTTGCTGTACACATCGGGAATATCTCTGGTAACTGCGAAGTCAAACAGGTCGGGAATTTTATTTAGATCTGATGGCCAATAGGTCGGTTCGCCGGTATATATATATATTTTAGATTATGCTGCTGTATGGTTTTAAAGAGTGCTCGTCCTTTGGGTATAATCAACCTGGATCCCCAGGTAGTGTGTTTGGCATTCCAGTCACCTGCTACAAGGAAGCGGGGTCCTATTGGTAGTAGAAATTCCTGATATTCTTCAATTGAAATAGTGTGCCTAGAGGGACAGTAGACGGCTCCAACAATTAATAGGCAGGGGAATAAATTTATTTTTATCAAAGCGCTTTGGATTTTGTTAGTTGTATACGGTGGTAGCGGGTAGTGGTCTATTGCTATTCTGATTATGATTGCTGAACTTGCGTGGGCAGTTCCGTCCGGGTGATTTCCGTAATATATAGAGTAATATGGAATTTTCATAACTGTATTTAGTGTACAATGGCTCTCCGCTATCAGTAGAACGTCGATGTTATTGATAATTAAAAATAGAGTGACTTCATGAATATGGTTTTCAGCCCGTTTGAATTCCATTCCGCGTGACTTTTCTGAAGTACTTCAGATGCACTTTCGTTCGGCAACAAATTTCTAATAACGTCTTTTCCCAAATATGGAATCCCAAAGTCTAAGTAAAGATTTTCAAACCGTATTTATCAGGCTTTGATTTTATATACATACGAATTCCGCATCGGTTTCGAAAATTAAGCAATTGTTCATTTACTGTAACTTTTTTCGACATAGTGTAGCAACTTTGACAATTATTTATGAATAAGTCCCAAAGTTCTCGAATGGGAGATAATTTGTCATTTGGATTTCTTTTAGTTTTATCATCAAATCGCACGCACATGCAGAGAAATTAAAAGCGAGATCTTGACATTACACAACGATACAACGTAATGCCATACTCGTTGTTCCACAGTTCGTGAACGTCTACGTTAGATGATTTGCTAGCCCAAAAAATATAGCGGTTCGTTTCAGTAATATCGGTATAATGATGGTACAATTGCATTTCAATACCGCAATCAATAAAGTACTTTTAATTGTGTTGTTGGTATGCTCAACTATTATTTTTATCATGTTGTCAGTAAACAGTACTTGCCAAATTTTTTCATATATAATTAAATCAGCATCTGGACCAGCTGGACCAGGAATAATTTCTGTGACATCATTTTAAAATTTACTATAATATACTCAATTTGTAATACTCTAAAATATTATACTGTTGATCGATAAAACCGCTACCGACATTATCGTCTCTCTCACTTTCTGTTTCAATGTACAATAAGTGCTACAGTTTACGCGGGAAAGTAACAGTAACCGCAGCCAACGATTTTCGACAAAAACGAATATATAGTATACACTTACTTGAACGTCTTTCAGGAGCTCTTAAATTCCATTTGTAGCCATCTTTGTCTCTTAATATCGTTGGTGGTCGTCCTCGACCTCGCCCTCGACCAAGAGCAAGGGTCTATTCTTGAGGAGCTCGAGCGTCTAAAAGTTGCTGCAGAGACGTGTTCTCGTCGATCTCTTCTGTCTCTTCTGAACTTGAATCTGATGGCTCAAATTCGTCGTCCTCATCCTCGACTTCCTCACGGTTTTCCTCTTCCGATGATGCTTCATCTATAGCTAATTGATTTTCGACGTATTCGAGAAGTAATTCTCGCAGGGGTCGGTGACCCAAAAGTACGCCATAACACTATTTGTAGCGAAAGCATTATTGTTTTTGAAAAAAAATAATGACAAAACAAAACAAAAAAAACTGCTCTGTTTCGCACTAAAATTGACGTAGAGACACTGGGATCTAAAATACCTCTTTTTAAGATTCTCCCCTCGATAGCTGAAACAGAACTCTTAAACTAATAATAGATGGTGTCACGAGGCCATTTTCAGCGGGCTTCTTTGAAAAATCTTCCGTCAAAAACAGAAAAGTTATTTTTCCTTCACTACTGACATTTTTCAAAAAAAGAGATTTGGGATGGTGGGTTTATTATCTCTTGTAGTTATCCAAATATTTTATAAAACATCAAATTTGTCCACCGTGTTCAATCTTTTCCTATCACTACAAGGTATTTCGTAAATTCTATAATAGCTGTGGAGGTATTGGTCTTTAACCGAACGGATGAAGTCAGCTATTTTATTTTTGGTATTGTTTGTATATTTTGTTTCTGTAGTATACGGCCTATTTTATCCGTAACGCTTCTAATGTAAAGCAGAAACGCTTTTACTTGGTCGGGAATTTCATAAAACTTGTGTTTTTGTTAATATTCTTAATGAGATGGGTAAGGATTTTGTGAAATATCCGTTTTATATTAGAGTTTCAATAATAGCTTTGATTTTACTTTGTCTGTTTTCGTGTTGCAATGGCTTTCAGAAATTTTTGCGACTGAGTATATTTAAACAAGATAATGGGATTCAGCGTTTAAGTAGATGTTGGAATGTGTAGGTTTTCTATACACATTGTGTGATAAAAACTGGAGTATTTTTTTTGTTATAAAGCTTTCCAGGAACGGGAGAAGACCGTTAATCTTATTCGTAAAGTCAGAAAACAAAAATGTCATATACAGGTGCTAACTGAAGGGTAGATTTAAGTAGAAAGATTGTGAAGGTTTCTGTTTCAAAATCGACCATATAAAGGTTTTCTATGTCAAATTAGAATAGAACTTATAGGAGCACCATTAGTTTGGTTGTAAAATGTATTTTAAAAGGTAGAGCATATCTTGGATAGAAAATAGTTAATTAAGGAGATTATTTTTATATTTTATGGTAACCTGATTTTAATTAATGCAAAGTATTAGGAATTCAAATATTGGTAAACAAGTAAACAACATCAAAGCTGACTGTGATAACGCTTTTACTTATAAGAAAAGTTTTAAGTATTTATAGAAAATAATGCAAATTATAGGCATAGGATGAGGTTTGATTTGTAAGAAGTTCAAGAATTTTGGTGGTACTTAGCTAAGCTGTGGGTGGGAAAGGTGAATGCACCTAAGACGTAAATAAATGTTGCTTTTATAAATTTGTAAAGGGCGTCATAATTTAGAAATTATTTTCTTTTTTTAATGCTTGCACACAAGAGATAATAAGCCCTTATTATACAGAATTTATTATACAACATTTCTAACATATCAAATTTTTCTTGTCAAATAACAGTCTGGTCAAGCCTTCATTTTCCAACCAATAAATAGCCAAGCAAATCACATGTTTGGATTTATTTATAGTTCTCCTTAAGCGGTTGGTGGATTAAGACCCCGATTGAAGGACTAATTTAAGAACAAAATTATTTTAATATTATGTTAATGTTTGTTACACCATTATGTATGCAGTTATGAGTAAAATACGTTGACCACTAACTTTTACAGACTTTTTGTGTTTCTATAATAACTCATTTTTCAAGGGAAAAATGTTATAGGAAAACATTTCAGTATAAAAATACTGAGTTGCAACATTATAATTTATACAGGGTCCTGCAGAGTAATCTCCTCTTTTTGAAATAGCAATAGAAAAAACAACATATATTTTGTTCAATGTTTTATTATACATTCATATAGAATAATGCTTGCCATTTAGTTATCAACCAGTTTTGAATACGATATTGTCCAAATATTTGATCAAACACCTGCAGCCTTACTTTAAAGTTTACTGTAAAGTTTACACTGCTACTGGTGCGATCGTGTTGCGAATAGCATCCTTTAATTTGAAAGACTTTATACTTCGTGTCTTGACAAAAAGAAATCACAAGGGAACAGGTCTGGTGACTTAGCCGACCATAGGATGTCACCATGATGAGGCGGCTTAGAAAAATATGTGCCAGAATTTTTCGAGAAATTCTTGCCGTGTATGCGGTAGCGCCATCTTGTTGGAACCGCAGTGGTGCATTTTCGTATTCGTTGAGTTTGGGCTTCAGGAAATTGTGTAACATCGCAGTATAGCGAATAGATGTAACACACACCGCGCGTCCTGCTTTATCAAAAATTACAGTTTTATGATGCCAAATTTTGAAAGAGCACAACAACGCTGAATACGAAATGGTCAGTCACAGAGTTGTCGAGAATTTTATTGGACCCAATACCACAAATATTGCTCATTGACGTAGCTTGATAAATGAAAATGAGGTTTAATACTGAGCACAACTGGAATATTTGCCAATATGTCCTGTCGAGCTTACCAGTTAGATTCTTTAAATTTCTAGACTACCATCAATTTGTATAAATGGAACGTGATATCGCAGTGTAGAATTCTTTCCATGATTCCGTCAAATATTTTTAAGGCGGAAGCATGATTAGTGGCGGAAGATAGTGGCGCTGTGACAACAGCCTGACTCACTGATGCGGTAATCTCGGGTGTCCGAATGCTACGAGGTCCACCAAATCATTTTCGTTTAAATGCTGAACCAGGCTGTCGGAAATTTTGTACCCACAACATTATGTTTTCATTGGTCAGAATTCTTTCGTAACGACCTACCCTGAAATGTTTACAAATTAGCAGCTGCGTTTTAATCACAGTCTTCAACACAAATGCACGGTGTTTTCATACACGCTATGATAGCCACTAAAATGACATGATTTGTGATGTTGAAGGATGTATGACTCAAGCGTCGTCTGCCAACCAACACTCTCAATTTCTTGGTAGGCGGATTCGGAACGTCCTTAAGGGTACGCCTGCAAGCTTCTTTGACGGCACTTAGGGTCCCATGGTGATGTCCTTTGGGGGAGGATTTCACTTTTGAGAATGAGAAGTTGGGAAATTGTCAAAAAAGTCGGGGCCGTCTTCAACGCGTTGCAGAAAGTCATCGCAAGCCTTTGCTTTTAGTCGTCCGACAAAACCTTAAAGACGAGTTTAGCGCAGATCTTTCTCATGGCCAACTTTTCAGTAATAATGCTGAGCTCTGTCATCTTATCAATGCCACTTTCATCTGCGACCATGCGCACACTTACCGACGGTCTGAATTCAGCACTTCATGCACAAGTTGCACGTTGTCGTGGGTTCTTGAGGTCGTCCAGCGCGGGGCTCGTCTTCCACACTCTCTCGGACATCTTTGAAGAGCGTGTGTCACTTAAAAACAACAGTTTGTGACATGCTTTCATGTTTGAACACTTGGCGAATCATGACCAACGTCTCCGTACCCGATTTTCCCAGTCCAACACAAAATTTGATTACCGCTGTTCAATCGTTCGCTGCATTTTGCGCTTGCACCGAGTCATTCGACAGGGATTCACTAAAAACATGATCTAGCCTGAACGAACGCTCGCAGATGTCTGGCTCTTGGGGCGTATTTAAGATCACATCCCCCACCACTGAGTATGCGCGATGCGAGCGCGCTACGATGTACAGTCATGTCAGGAAAAAATTGTTTCGATACTTTTTATGCAAACCTTGTATATTTTAAATCAAGTTAACGATTCATTAAAAAATTAAAAGCTATATTTTTAAAATAACATTTTTTATTTATGGAAACATAGACGTAGTCTTGTGTATATGGTTTATAACTTTTATAAATTACTAGTATTTCTCTTATGTACGAAACACGTTTAAGATTACTAATTGTGTAGCTTAAATGGCGCAAAAATGTTTCGACGCCGACAAAGGGTACATTGTCAATAAGTTAGCGAATTTAAAAGAGTATTGTTGGCCTATGTGGAAGGGTGTTTCTTTAAGAGAAATAGGTTGTAGGTTGAAAAATCGTCATCTTCAGAGACTTGAGATTACAGACCGGCCGATGCCGAAATGTAGAGAATTTTCTCAAAAACTATGCAGTTCAATCCGTGAACTAAGTTGTTCAAACATAGTTAATCGTGGAAACTAAATGTTTTTTTTTCATAAAAAAATTTAAATTGCCAAAATAGATGCATTCTGTATTTCTTTTAAAATAGACATTCTGATGAAAAACGGGTACAATTGTAAATTTTATTTTTTGTATTTGTTATGTATCTACTACGTACTAATAGTAGTCAAAAATAACAGTAAATATATTTTGTGCTGTTTTTATTGTACGTTGGTATAATATACTGTATATTATGTTTTATGCACAAGGTGAGTAAAAAGTAACTAGGCATTAAAAATTTGTAATAAAGTTAAAAATGTTAATTTAAACTTATTGAAATAAATTATTATATATGTACTTTATTACATAGGAAAATAAAAGCAAATCTTTAAATTTTAACGTAGACACCGGTGGCATTAGCCAGTTCCCCCAAACCGCTGGTAATGGAATGCACAATCTTCTAAATGAAATCGTTTGGGATAATGCTAAGACCCCCCGAATTCGTTGGGTAGCTAGCTCTACAGGTAATTCGCATAGAGTGAGATGTGGATTTTTGGAGATCATCTATAAGGACTGCGTTATTGCAGCCAGTGCCCCGGAAAATCCTGGTCTAATCATGTACACAAAGTAAGAGCACCATCTGCAAGAAAATAAGCTCGCCAATGTTACCCCAGCCAGATACCGTAAACCACACATAATCAAAGTATTTGAATGTAGTTATTTGCATTCATGTGTTACACACAAAATCTTGTTGTCGTCACAAAATGGTCACTTTAGACAACATTACATACTCTCAACCATCATTTTTAGATGGCTATCACGTGATACCCAGTAACAAAAGTTATAACAGTTAATGAAACCGCCGGTTAGAAATACGGTCTTGTCCCTTCAAAAAATGTTTATGCCAACTTATATTATATTTTGCGGCCACGGTCTTTAGGTTTTAACTCTTGTACGTAATGGCGTTTCTACGCTGGGAAATTTAATTCGTTATGCCTTGTTGGGTTATTTGCACGAGCTGCCTGACGTGTTGATTTTTGCATGCTACGGCTAAGCATTTCTTGCACTATTGTTATGTTCTCCGCGGATCAGGATGTGACTGGCCGGCTACTTTATGCATCATTTAGCGAGCCTGTGGTTATCAACTTGCACAACACTTTCTTATTGTCACCGGATGTAATGTTGAATTCTCCTCTTTCACTGTACACCACCATCTCTACTCAGGGATAATTGAATTCTAGTTCATAGCATGCTGTTTCTGAACGGTCAAGCAGTTGGCCATTTTTGATTCCGTTGCATGTGCTGCCCCTCATGGCTAGTGCTTGTACTAGCGTCTATTTAGAGATGGTTTTTATCATGTTGCTAGTGGTACAACAAGTTGTATAGCCAAGTTTTAATGCCTAGTTACTTTTCACTCACTCTGTATTACAAACTTTACATTTTATATCTGTTTCGAAAATATAAATCCGATGTTAAAGAAATAAAAACAATTTGCACGGTCATGATATGACAAGAGTGGATTATAATGCGCATGCGTAAATAAGAACTTTACTAGTTGGGTTTGTTGGGAGTTAGATAGCGATGAGGTACATGTAATGTGTGATTGTCGCATTTAGAATAAGTAATTGAACGTAAAAACTATTGTAACAATTTAGAAAGCTATAGGAAACGATATAGTGTGTGTAGTAGAAATAATGGCACTGTACAAACGATTCAAAGATGGCCGGAAATCTGTTGAAATTCAATTTTTGGAAAATCAGTATTGAGCAAGTATCGGAAAATATTGAGCGTGTGTGACTTAAATTAACAAGGATGGTGACTAAGAGTCTGATAACTAGAAAAGGATCTGGATTAAAAAAACTTGAGTGTGTAAAATTTTGATAGACCATCTTGGCAAAAAACATTCCGACAAAATTAAGGCTAACATAATCTTTGGAGAATATATTGAACGACGTTGAAAGAAGGGTGTGAGATCTTCGTCCACGAGTACGCAAAATGTAATTGTTTGGTAATAGTTGCAAAGTAATTATTACTATATAATTTATGAAGTATGCGAAACTAGTGGAGCTGGAGACGGTGTGCGGAAAAAAGGAGCAGAGGAAAACCTCCGATATGATAGAGTCACGACTTAAAATGAGCAGTAGGTCAATGGTGCAGAGCGGCACAAGATATAACAGAATGGAGGCTTTTAAGGGAAGTCTACGTCCTGCAGTGGACTCCAATGACTGTGTGATGTGGTGGGATATAAATTATGGCAACTATCTTTTTAAAGGTAAGGGATGAAGAAAGCCGTGCAATCATAGTGTGTGTCCACAACACATAATGGCTTTGTAACATTCTGTAATTGCACTGAAAATAATGTTCAATTAGTTGTCAGTTAGAGCGCGGGTGGAAAATCTGAAATATACAAATGAAAGGACAGGAAATGGATAAAATGTACAGGCATTTAACAACAGGCCTACATTGCACCCTTCATGTTTAGTAAAGTAGTTGATATAACATTACAGGTTTCATGTTGCAGAATCATCCTGCCCGTTGCCGGTCGCTGCTCTGGAGCATTCCCTGGCATTGAAGTTACAAAGAACGGTTATTTTGATATAGGAACGCTATATACAGCGGCTGATTGACAACTAATTTAACATTGGCTTCCTTGAGACATTCCAAATTTTATGATATTATCCCCTACCTTTAAAAAATAGTTGCCATTACTTATGCCCCAACCCTCATATTCATTAATTAATGTTACAATAATAAATAAGAAATTTAATAGAAATCTACATCAATAACTGGTTTTGCTTACATTTAATAAAATTGCATTTATTGTCTTTGCAGTTACAAAATTTCTATTTTTGTTTGTGGATGTTTGAATAAAATAATATTTTTATCTACATCATTTAATGCGAAAAAGTAAAAGCTTCTATATTTTAATTATTACTTATTTATGACTTTCTCATACTCATATATTTGTTCAGAAATGGTTTATTACGCAAAAATAAATTAAACAAAAGTAGTAATAGGATAAAAAGGTTTTTTCGTAAGGATCACATTTTTAATTTATTTTTCCAAAAATGTAAAAATGGAAATAATGTTATTCTGCTAGTCATCTCATTTTTCTTTACGCTTTATACTTGATAATAATTGCTTCAGATATTTAAGGAAATATTTGTTTCAAAAGTTTCTTTTTTGCAGGTATTTGGATTTATCGCAGCGGTGCTGTACATTATAGACGCCTACCATAAATTCAAGTTAGCGGCCACTTCATAATTCTACCCTCGCAATGCTCTTTTTAATATAGAATATTTCATTAACGTTGACACAAACAGAACGGAGCAGAAAATTACAATTCTCACACATGCCAACTTATAAAAATATTTTTTGTTGTTTAACTATAGATACTGAGTGCTTTTTTATTTAAATATAAATTTACACTTAAATGTTAATACAAGAAAATGTATACAACATAATGCAACCCGTTAAGTAGAAGCTTTAAGGAAATAAGGCGGCGACTTTGCCGCAATAGCAAAGCTGGGGTGTACAAATGAAGGTTCCGCTAGAGCAAGCGGAAAAATGTCAACAAAATTAGGGGCTTAAGTTGTAAACTTTTAAAAGGGAGGAAAATGTCAACTGTCGTAGTAATCAGTTTGGTAAAAATAAAAGTGGAGAGTAGCCGGGAACACTGTAATCAAAACTGCTATTTATCTCGCCCTGGTTTAAAATCCGCCAATATTTTTGCCAAACTAAGTGTATTAGATGCATGCACTTTAATGCTAGAGTTATTAACTATTTTTTTAACTACATTCCAATGTCCCATATTATTTATAAAAATATTATGCGTTTGTTTATATGGCTAATAAAATAGGCTCTATAATTTTGTGTTGTTTTTATAACATTAACTTTATAATTTTGAGGAATCCCTAATATGTTTTATCGTATTATAACTACTTTGGCATGTTGTACGAATTAGTTATTATTACGTAAAAAGCATGACGAATTTTTTAAAATGCATCAAGGTTCTGTTTGTATTATAAATTTAAACAATTATTTGTTTGTTAATTTATACATAATTATTACTTTAATTAATGTTATGTAAAAGAATCTGTTTTGTGTTTAAATTATATCTATACTGTTGGTGTACGCACTTAATTTTTTGTAATTAGCTAACTCATATAAATACTGATACGTACGATATATAAGTAACTTGTTGTAAAATCGACAGATTAATAAAATTAAATTGTTTTAATCTTTGTTACGACGCAAATAAAATAATATTTTGATATTGACATACGAGAACATTTCGGAAAGAAATCCCTCTTACAAGGTGTAAACGAATATACATATACCAGTATCTTGAAGCGCAGCGTCATCGTTGAAGTCACTATTTCATGGCATAACCTCTTGGCGATTTTCTACACAAGTTCATCGCTGACTGTAAATGTCGCTATCCTCTAGGAGTTTCCTTTCCAAATTGTCCTTGCATAAAAAATTGTTTTATTCTTATTTAGTGATATACGCATGCTGGTCTAAATGACGTCATTTTTATTATTTATCTTAATTTTGTTTGGTATTTATTGATACAACTTTTATAATAATGATGATTGTAGTATATGTGCAGTGGTATATCTTTACTATATGTAGTAAACGTATTTTTCTTATTTGCTCAATCGCTTTCCAGAAGATTTTCTCCAAGACTCAGTGTGGTTTTCGAGTATACAGAGACACAATTGATATATTTTTGAGAAAACTTTAAGAACGTGCCAAGTGTTTTATTATCTGGAAAGGACTTTCGGTCCTATCTTAAAATTTGCTGTGTAAACAATTCTAAGTTTTATAGTCTTAGTCTGGCTATTTTATGATGATAAGTCTGAAGAGATTCCTTAAAAAAGAGTTATACCAGTCTTAATACTTTTCGCTCTGTTTTCAACTGCAATGCTTTATGAGCGATCACCAACAAACAATTTGGACTAGATTTGGACAGACTTTGCTTACGACGGTTAAATAATGTTATCAGAATAGTCAAAATAGCATCGCCTGTACTAATATCTGAGGAGTTATTATAGTAAGTCAATCGTTTTAAAAGGGCATATATGGCCAGTCTGAAAAGTTTTGAGTAACAACATGAAGATTGCCCTTCTCGTTAAAAACAATTGTACATACTTTGAATTTGTAAAAATTTCAGCCGTTTTGTATGCTTAGTTGTTGTTTGACAGTCGTTTATACCAGTCGATATCACCGCTTTTTTAAAAATAAAGAAATCGAATACCCTAATTAAGTACTTACATTGAAGTAAATTAAAGCCCTGTTTACGGGAACTCTACCCCATTATTTGCCACCGTGAAAAGATGGACTTCGAAGGGTGAACCTGCTCCAAAAGAGGCGAACACGGCTTTATCAGCCGGAATAATGATGGCGACTTTTGGCGAATTCTGATCACCGTTTGCTTAGAAGAAGAAAAAACAATAACGGGGTCTCACTACACATCGTTATTCGACCAGTTGAAGGCAGCAATTGCTAAAAAACGACCCTTTTTGGAACGGAAGAAAGTACTCCTCCATCGTCTTACACTTCGGCGGTCACAATGGCCAAATTTCACAAATTGTAGTTTAAATTGATTGACCACCCAGAATATTCACTCAGAGATTATTTCCTGTCTTTTAAGGTCAAAGTTTGACTCAGAGAACAGAGATTTTTATTAAACGAGAAAGTCATCGCAACCATAGATGCTTATTTTGCAGGGCAGGACGCCAACTACTATTTGGACGGGTTAAAGAAGATGAAGCATCGTTGGAAAAAATGTATCGATATATAAGGAGACTATGTTGAAAAATAAAATTAAATTTTACAAAAAAAATATTTGTTTCTATGTTGGGATCCAAACTTTTCAGACTGCCCCACGTACGATCGTTTTTGCCTTATCATTAATGTCGAGAAAGTCAAGGTATGCGTACAATCTACTACCGAAATAATTCTTATACATTTAGTATCACCCTACCAAACACGATAATGGAACAGATAAGCTAATTTTCATATTTTCAAAGCATCTTGTTCAAGTAATCTAGCTCGGAACCATATGTGCGAAACGAATTGCAGTGAATAATTATTATATTGGAATTTTAAGAATAATGAACTAATAGCTTACACTAAAATCATGGTCTACTACAGTGTTGTAATCTCAATACTGTGGATGTGACGTATACATTTTGTATAGTTTGGACAATAAAATATTTGCGCACTAAGAGGGGAAAGTTTTTGAAAATTTGTTTGTTAATAGTACCAAAGTCTTTATTATTTGCCATTAACTTTGATATAATATATTCCTCATATAGGTGACAGTAGACTTCTATAGCAAAATTCTATGCAACATCAAGTTTATTTAGAATCTTGAATATTGTCAGACAATCTTAGCAAATGTAAAACGTATGCAATTTAAATTTGGAGAGTAACTTATTAAACCTTTATATAAGTGGTGCCAAGAACTCAGCCATGTTATTGTCACGATAATGCAACGCACCGACTGTTATAATTTGTTTGTATACAAGTTTGGGTAATGTAAGTGAAGGCAGAGAGCGCGTAGAGAATGAACCGCATGATCATCGGCAGCAAACATCTGTCACCGAGTCAAACATTGATCATGCAGACACGCTTATTCGTGAGAATAGGCACTATCAAGGAACTTCGAGCTATGCTGTCCATTAGTGTTATTAGTGTAGAAGATATCGTGAAAAACCATCTGCACTATTGCAAGATGAATGCACGGTGGGTAGCTCGCACTTTAACGGACGTGAAAAAAATGGTGTGCATGCAAGCTGCCACTTATCTCTTACACTAATTTGAAGACAAAAGTAATGCGTTTTTAAAATCTATAGTGACCAGCGATAAAACGTGGGTGCACTATTTCATTCCCGAATCCCAGCAGTCATCACGCAAGTGGCGTGACCAGTTCTCCCAACGTTCTTCTGGAGCTGGCACGGCGTTATCAATGTAGACTTTCTGATGGATGCCAGAACAGTCAATGCAGCTTATTACGCAGATTTCCTGGCAACAGACTTAAAGAAACATATCTGATTCAAGTGAAAGATAGGTGGAAATTAGATAGCTTTCTTTTATGGCCATGCACGCCCCCATACGGCTAAAACAACATAAAAAACCCTTCATAAATTAAAATGAAACCTTCTGCCACATCCTCCGTACAGTTCCGATTTGACTCCAAGTGATTTCTACCTGTTCAGAAGACTTGCAAGGCATGCGATTTGCGGACAATGACTTCGTCATCCAAACTATTCGGGAGTGGATACGCTGCCAACCAAAAGCCTTTTTTGAAAATAGCATGAGGATGCTTCTAGAACTTTGAAAAAAATGTGTTGACTTTAGAGAGAGTACTTTAAAGACTGATATAACGAGGGACGTCACCGGACGTTCTCTCACACGTTACTTCTAATGCAATGTTACATTTGTGTATTTATCTGATTTGTTTATGCTATTGTAGCAGATTGCAAATAAATAAAATCAAATAAAAAAAAGACTGATATGTGCAAGTAAGTGTTTGGCAATTTTTTTTGTAAAAAAAATCAGTCCCGGTTCTATTTGAACCACCTAGTAAATTTAGCACTTCGTTTACGTAAATTCGTGGATTTATGAGAACCCAACACACACAATTATGTATTTTATTGTACTGTGCGTTTTAAATTATATTACCACACAATTTTTTTCTCCACTTTTATCTTATCTTTGTCGGTTACTTTTATCTTCATTTATAGCATGGAATAATTTTAAAATACAAAATTTTTATTTTGTAAACTTAGGTTTGCTAAAATGTTACCAGATAGATATTTATGTAAACCGTAGTAAAGAATGGTAAACTAGCTGTGCGTGCCTTTTTGGTTTTTCTTTGTGATTTGTATTATTGTTATATGTATCACGAATGGGCGTAACAATTAAAAGCAAAAGAAGTCAATAATATTGTGTAATTTAAACTACAAGCGTTAGACTTTTTTCCTGTTTTATAATGTAATAATTTATCAGATTTTGTCATTGAAAAAATGATACTTTTAGAATATCGAAAAGAAATGTCATTTAATTTTTTTTGTATATTAAGTTAGAATCACAGAATATTAATAATTTTTTTAGAGAATAAATAAATGTTAAGTATATAAACATAAAGTGCTTTGATGTGATAGATACCGAGCGGTTATGTTAGTTGGCATATCACTTCTCTTTTACGCTCACCACAGTGTAAGCAATCGTTTAAACTGTGACTTCTATATAACAAATAGTAATTATAATATTTTTTGAATATTACTAATACATACACTGTGCTTATTATCAAACACCCTGACAATTACAACGGCGTTTGATCCCCAAATACATGGTAGTAGAGCACGGTTGCACACGCACAGAAGAAGTCCAAATAAGAAGGAAACCAGCCAGCGATTAAAAAATGCGGCAATGGACCCAAAAGGACTTGGAAGTCTCTTGCTTTAGTGAGTTTTCAACGTTGAAATGGATATGGACCAAGTAGTCAAAGAGTTTAACAAAGCAAAAGACAAAAAGCGTCTGCACTGTTGCTATTAGCGACACCTATTGAACACGACAGCGGTCTCGTTGGGTGTCAGAGCACTCGTGATGTTTGAAAGCGACTAATGGCAATCTTCGAACAGTAGTTGCGTGTAAATCGAACTGTTATAGAAGTTTTACGGCCTAAAGTATACGCCGGGCAAAACGACTGAATTCATGGCCAAAGTGGAATGACTGTATGCCCAAATGAAGTTCGCCATCCGAGTACGCGACACTGCTACCGACGTAGTATGAGAAGACAGAAGAAAGCATGAAGTCAACATCAATGTTCCTGTAGATAGCACAATGCGTGCATTGGCAGCTCTAAAGATGAAAAAGTTCAAGAATAAATTTAAATTACGGTTTCAATTACGGTGAAGCCGAATGCAACTAGTGTAAATGTCAAAAGCCGAATAACATAAAGAAGAAACATAGATTAGAATATAAAGATAAAGGGGACATGATCAGAGGTTATTTGACACCGTGTCAACGTATATATGACATCTATTACTGCAGCAACATACTCAGTTAGGTTCGATAATGGAAAAACGATACAAAAATAATTGGCATATTCCATGTACTAGGACTAAACCAGAAAATAAACAGAAATCTCTTTCTGTAGAACCTGCTTATGCAGATTCCAAGACTTTGATCGTAAGATCAAGATGTTGTCGACACCACAACAAATAAGACAATTGTCCTAAAATGTGATGACTAACTACTAAAAATGTGTGCAGTAAGGAGTGAAAACTTATATTGTACTCGAAAAAAAAACGATCCTAAGTTCCATATATGTTTTGCATAATGACACTGCGATGTTATGCCACAGAAGATTAGGTCACATTTTGATGAATAAAATAGCATGTCGCCAGCGTTGTCACTTAAATGTGAAAACTGTCCGTCTGTTTGAGTTAAGCGAACACAAATCAACTGAATATGGAGAATTTGTGTACGCAGACTTGTGCGAATCAACGGAGGTGTCATCGTTGACATGATTGAAATTATCATTATTCAAAGACGACTGTAGTGGTAATCTAAGAATGTATTTCTTGAAAACCAAGTCACAAAAAGAGATGTCCGCTCGCTTTAAGATTGTATGATTAAATTAGAAACTCAAACAGAACAAAAGCTTTGCGTGCTTAGAACTGTCAATGGTCTCGAATATGTGAATTGAAATTTGAGCAGGGTTCTCAAAAACGCGAGTTTTTTATCAAACAAGTTTTGCTTTCACTTTGTAACAAATTGGATATGTGGAGCGTGAAAACCGAACACTAATAAAGATGGCGAGAAGCTAAATACACGTGCACGGTTTTTGAAAGTACTTTTAAGCCAAGCCGTCAACTATAGGCTAAACATATTTCCGAAAGAAGATCTGAAGTTAACGCTGGAAGAGATGTGGAACGCTGTCAAACATTCGGTGAAACATCTTTGTTTGTTTGGGTCGCTTGTGTTAATAGTGGCACCGAAGCAAAGAGACTTAAGTGAGAAAACTCAGGTAATCATCTGTTTACTTCGACTTCGGTTACTTCGACACACAAAAAATATACAAGAGATGTCATCATTCATGAAAAAGGAATTAATTCCATTGTGCGTGCGAGAGAATTCCGTAAATACGAGTCTTTTTGTAACCTAAAGAGGCCGATATATGGTAAGAAGCGTCAAGACAGTGAAATCAAAAGTTTCATTATGTTCACGTGAATTTATGCAAGGGAATGCTAGTCAATTTATGTATCGTTGGACACCTAATTGTGAAATCATACTGTTGCTTTTATATGTGGACAACGGTTTGATTACCGGAACATTGCGTGCAATGATCACTTCAGTATTGGAAGAATCGAAGTAACACTTTCAAGTGCAAAATGGACCAACTGATTGTTAAGTAGAACTTTACAAAAAAGCCAGCGAAACGAACTACGGCATCTTAAAGTTATTATATTAAAATTTTATCAAACATTTTAGAATGGATGTGTTGGCACTACTGTCAGAACGATAACGATGTCTAAAAATGAATCGGTGGCGTCAGAAGAAGAGATGAAAAGTATACCATATAAATAAGCCTTGGAAAACACATCTTTTCTTATCCACAGAATTAGGAGCAAGCTGTTGTAATTCTTAGTCAATTCTTAGAAAATCCATGACCGGTGCATTATCGTGGAATGAAGTGAAAGGGACTAAAAACTTGTCGTTTCACTACCAGAAGAATTTGATAGCGTTCGAATTGGCCGGTTATTGTGACGTAGACTATTGAAAGCGACCTTCAATCAGTGGTTTTGTGTTTCTTCAGGCGGTATCGTAGATTGGGCCTCAAAGCGGAATATGTGGCTATATATTAGGCGTCGATGGACACGATATATTTTAGAAGAATGATTAAAGATATGGGTGCTTGCGATATGAGTTTTACTCCATTGTTTTGTGACAACCAGAGTACTCTGCGAGTGATTCTGAAGCCATAGTTTAACAAAAGCATCAAGCATATCAATAGTCAGTGGAATTTTGACAGTGAAGCGCAGACGGAATGAGCCACCTCGGTCCAATAAATTGCGACGAAGGACCAGTTGGTCGTTCTCCTGACTGAAAGATTGCCAAGGACGCTTTGACGCACTTACGATTTGGTTTTGGATATCATAGAAGTAATTTGCATGATGGTTCAGATAACTCTTTGCGTAGGACTGTTAAGGGTAGGGACATAGAGTGATCTGGCAGTTAGTTGTAACATCACTTTTCTTTTCCGAGACATATATAGCCAGTGGTAATTGTAATACTCTCTTAATTATCATCAATAAATTGTGCTTATTCTCAAACACTTTGATAATTACGTCATCGTTCGATCCACAGTTACGAGATATTTTGAAGTGGATTTCTTAGAATTCAATTATGCTTATGTATAATTCACATTTCTTCTTCTTCTTATTTCTCGTTTCCTTCATGCCCTTTCAGGCGTCGGATTAATTTACATTTCAAAAAATATATTTTTGATTTCTTTTTTTTATATACATTTATTGCTAGATCAACAATTATTTGTTATACATAGCATAGGTAATTTGCGTTTAAGCCTGGTGTAAATATTAGTTTTAAAGAGTTGATAGAATTCCGCACCACTACATGCACTCGCGTTTGAGATGAATAGTTTTTGATGTATTGATCAATGGGTAAGATGCCTGTTCTTCGTGTAGTTGGGTATTTCTGACGTACCACGGTGCGTTGACTATGACTCTTAGGACTTTGTTTTGGAGGCGTTGTATTTTCTGTATGTTGGTATTTGAGGTGTTGCACCAGACTGGTGATCCATATAGGACGAGAGGTCGAATTAGGGCTTGTTGCGTATTCAATTTTTAACGAGGATTTTCTGTTGATAAGTGGATACAATTGTTGTAGTCTAGTGTAGCTTTGGGTAAGCTTCTGGTTTATGTGGTACCTCTGGCTTAATCGAGTGTCAAGACATAATCCCAAGTATTTGACAGCACTGTTATTGGGGTTCCAAGGTATTTCATTGTCTACAATTTGTATGCAAGGTGGATTGTTAGGTCTTCTTAGTGTAAAAATTTTGGTTTGGCATTTGTCAGAATTTATTCTGATGTTCCAGGTTTTCAACCAAGTTAAAAGTTTGTCAGTTGCGGTCTGTAATTTAGAGATGGCTTCATTGAGGTTATCGGCTTGGGTGAACATAGAAGTGTCGTTTGCGAAGGTAGCTATTGTAGCACCAGGCTCTGGTAAGTCAGACGTATGTATGTTAAAGAGAGGCTCCAGGATGCTACCCTGGGGAACTCCAGCTCGGATTTTGGTGATTTCGGACAGGGTTGTGTTGATTTTGACAGCAAATGTTCGGTTATCTAGAAAGGAGAATATGATTGCTTTGAGATAAGCAGGCATTGTAATATGAAGGATTTTCTTTTTGAGGCCTTCTATTCATACCCTGTCGACGCCTGCGCTACATCGAGGAAGATTGCCACCATGTATTGTTTACTGTTGAAGCCCCGTTCGATGAGCTCGCTTATTGTTTGAAGCTGGTAACTATTACTTAGAGTCTTAGCATGACTGTAAGAAAAAAAGCATACAAAGCGTTTAACGTATACATATCGTAATAAAACTGTCAAAAATTTCCGCTTATTTCAAATAACTATCTGTTATTGGCCGGTTTGAAAAAGTGCGGGTATCTCAGTAGTCAGGTACACATGACTCATTTTCAGGCACTCGTGTGTTAGTGCTGCGGCTAACTTGTTTTGCAAAAAAATGCAAAAGTACATTTTTAGGTTGTCTATTTTAATGCCATGTAATAATAATTTACTTGTTTTGCAGGTGCACGTACTGGCGATAAATTGTTTTCAACTCTATCTATTCCAGTGATAGCTTTGGTGGGAAGTAAAAACAAATATATATTCTGATAAAGTTTCAAATCACTATTTGTGTTATAGCGTGATTTAATTATGGAGCTATTACCACCTAGAAAACGTAGATTAAAGCACTTCACTGTTACCGATAAGAAATGCATATTAAATATAAGCAGTAAGTTTGTTTACTTTTAAAAATAAATATTAAGAGACTTCCAGTTACTATAATTTTTGTAGGAGTCGGAGTGGCCAGTGTTTATAATGTTCGTCGAGAGTATCACACGCAACATACGTTACAGCCAGCAAAATAAAAATATTTTGGGTACTCTGCATTGTTTAAGAATTATTATGTTTTTTATTTACTTTTTCGACATTAAGACACTCTTAAAAGGCGAGTCCAAAAATTATAGTTAATATCCAGAGGATTTCAAATTAAGCAAGAAATAGCAGTTTGGCAGTTATTGAAAACAATCTAAGCTTATTTTATCATTTGATAGATAATTGATTATTATGTAATTTGAACATTATATATTTTTTATTTCTTAGGCAGTACTATTTGAATTTAAATAATTTGTTTCGTTAGGACAACGGCGATTATAAAACCTATTTAAATATATAATTATAAATATATGCTTTGTATATATTTCTAGGTAAAAATTAAAATTTACTTCTAACAAACAAAATGCTACATTGTAAACCTGGCTTTGGCGCACATCTTTCGCCGTTTCAGGAGCGGTTCAGGCGTGTGCCATGGATTTATTACTACATGTATTCGCCGAACTTATAATAGTATAGTTGGATTCTGTAATATTGTTACATTCATGGAACCAAATATGTACTTTCTAGACAAATACGGTGTATATCTTGTTTTTTAGGGTTTGCATTATAATAATGGTAAGGCTCTACGCCCCACGTGGGAGCACGGCTTGCGAACTGAGAGGTTAAGGCTCTCATACGTTCGCTCTCTCTGCCCGGTCGTCGCGCACCATCTCTGATGCGGGGCGATGTGGCAAGCACCGCGCCTAAGACGACCGCCATTATTACCCCTTGTTCGAATGAACGCAGGTTCTCAATTATTTTTAGTGACTGAGTAGGCCACCCGCCAGGCATCAGAGAGCACCGGGAATTGAACCCGGGTCCGTCAGCATCGCAGCCCGCCCCTCAACCACGGGACCACGCTGGCTTTAGGGTTTGCATTAGTCATGCATAAATAAAAATATACACGAACAGATTAGCTTAAACCTAGTTAAGTTAATAATAAGTATTGTACCGTATAACCTTTGGGGGATGATAAAATTTATGAGAAAACTAACGCAAATGAAACAACTTACCTTAAAACATGCTTTTTGGTAGAAGAAAGGAAAACACAAATTCAAAAAGGAAACTTAGTTATACAACGAATTTATTCTATTTCAGTACATGTTACCGGAGGTAATGCAAGATGATTTTCAACATTTCACAACACTAACCTTTATAGTATTCGATCTTAATAAAAAAGAACGTAAAAAACATTAACAACCTAACAAGTGTTAATTCAAAGTGGATATAAAAACAATTCCAGCAAGTATTAAAATATAATACAGTGCTTTTGAGCAACACTATACAGGCTCGCCGAGCTCGAAATACGCAACTACCTACCTCTTAAATATAAAATTATCAAGTAGACCATTTAATGTTAATCTCACTTGCAAATTTTAATAAATAAATAAATACTCTCTTTTTGTCATTTTCCTATCTTAGATGCAACATCTACATTTCTATTAAAATCCTAAGTGACGATAAATCATTTATTAGGGATTATATTAAAGCTATTGTACTTCGTGCATGCGTGCTCTTAGCGCTCAACTCCTCCCCTCGATAATCTATCAGCAACATCAACAAATTAACCTCAACCTAAAAAACTGAGACAGTTATTCGCTAAGAAACATGCATGCACAGTCAAATATTAATATTTGGTCAGTAACATTTAAGTAATTATTATCTAACTATACGATAATACTTTGGTAATGGAATCTCATATTTTTGGCAACAGTGACTACTACCTACGGTTACCGCAACTTTTCCAACAAAAACATCTTTTACTTTCCATTTCAATAGAAATTCATAGAGGTACATAATCTAAGTGGTTTAAAACTTTACACAATAATACATTAGTAAAATACTGTTAGTAAATTCTGCCATGTTATGGTTATTATAACCTACCGAGATCTTCTCAAGTCGATGATGCTTCCTCATTGGAAGCATAGCGCCAGCCCTCCATAAGTAAACCTATTTATATTTGCTCAGAGTCAATTCTACGTTTATGGAGCGCCTTTATGATCGCACTTCTCGCTCACTTGTGTCGACAAGCATTTGCCGCTTATGCAGATCTTCACCTTAATATTTACCTATTCATTCTGTCAAACGTTCATAGCGTAAAACAAGGGTTTTGGATTACCCTGCTGCGGATTCTGCGGAGATGTGGGAGAAGTCATTGTGCTAGTGCTTTGAGCCATGGAAGTAGAATCCTGCGGAGAAACGCTAGCTGCTCCTTCGGGCACTCCTCTTTCGATGAATCTTGGTTTTGTGGGCGAGTTGGGCACAGAATCTTTCTGAGCCGAGAAAGTTGTTTCTATAGTCTGCCTATAACCATTCGGCATTACTCCATTATACTGAGTTTCACTGTCAGTTAGAGAAACATTATCTGGAGCCGGATATCGCGGTCCTGCAGCCGGAAAACTGTGCCTGTTTATTTTGTTTCCATACATGTGCTCACCATTCCATACTACACCAGCGTGAGCAACAACAGGGCCTATTGCTGGCCTGTATCTGGGATTGACAGTAGGATAGTAGTTGCAAGTAGCCAGTGGTGGAGCTGATGTTTGTGTAGATCTAGCTGTAGAGAATTGTCCAGGAAGAGGACTATCACTTCTAGAACTCATCAAGTGCGCTTGACTTGAATTGGGCATCGGGTAGGGTAGTCTTATCATTGGTTTAGGCATTTGCTTCATTACATTAATCTGATAATGAGCTTCATCTGCAGAAGGATGGTTCATCCTTGGTTGGTTATGATACAAAGGCTCAGCATATCTATTATTAATTTGATTCTGATTAACAATTCTGGCGTAGCATTTCTCATTTGTTTGATATTGGGGATTTGGAGACACGCAAGTCGGTTGGTAACTCTCTATATGATTGTATGGAATGTAAACCATAGTTTGGTGAATATTTCGCGCTACATCGAATGGTGGAGGGGATTCGGGACGACCACTCCTGCTTCTGCTGGGGATAGGGGGGTGATACAGTTCGCTGCATTCGCCTCCAATTTTCATTACTGGTGAGTGAATATGATTCACATTTGCTTTGTAAGCAACTTCGCGATTGCAGTGCTGATTCGTGCAGTTCTGATACATATTGTCTTCAACATATGCAGTAGGCCGGTACTGTTGCATGTACATTTTCGTTTTCATTTCCTCTGTGACATACGCGTATTGGTACTGAGGAACATTTTGGTTTATATTTCGAGATTTATTATTATCTAACCCGCTTAAGCTAGCTTCTGAGTAGTAGGGCCAAGCAACATGTGGATTTGGCTTTGGTGGAGCTTGTGGGGGTTGCATTTGATTTTGGATTTGCTGCAGAATTTCGTTAGTGGTTCCAAACCGTGGCTTAATTCCGCGAACGCTTGGTCGCTTATTAAATCCGTAATCATCATGTTCGTCATCTTCACTGTTATCTTGCTGATACCTGTAAACAAAATGTTGTTTATTATAATATTTTTAAATTGATAGTCAAAAACTAACTTTTTCTTAATTCTCTCTATTCTGCCAGCATCCTGTTGAACAAACATCGCTAATTCATCGCCAGATTCAGAAGCTGACGGAGTTCCAACCACAACGTCAGGAGCATTTCTTTTGCTATCGTCCTCTTCGTTCTTTAGGCCTTCGTCTATATCTTCTAAACTGTATTCTGTTCCCACTGAACTAGTTACAGATGAACGATCGCCTACGTGGTGGGAAACGTGGTAATAGTGGTCATCTGTACTCATGCCGCTTACACAAGCTGTTAGAGGAGCCAAGGTGGATAGAAATTGCTTTCTGGCTTCACTGGTCGAGTTGCTTTTTGTTACTGGACAATGATGCGAAGCATATTCTGGATGATGGGGTGTATTTCCCAAATCTGGAGCGGGGCCTAGCTGATTGAGCGTTTTTGAGTTCGGTTCAATAATCGTGTTGTTTTGAATGTCTGGAGGCTTTTCCCGTTTCGCAAATAAGTCTGTGATTTTCTTGTATGTAGAGGAAACGGAGGAAGAATTCGAGCTTGCAGTGGACGACGACGATGGAGAAAAACTTTTATCTTGATTTTTATTGGTGTGGCTGACTTCGGGAGACTTTCTAGCTTCCTCGCCGGGCGGACTGGCCCGTTGCGGAATATCTTCGGGCTCCTGCACGACGTCGTCCACGTCACAAGTCAGCTGCTTGATTCGTTCAACTAGCGAATTATCAGTCTTTTGTTCCTTTTTCTTAGGTCTAGGTTCGTATCTGATCAGTGATCGGCGAAGGGTGTTGCGTTCGATGGCGCGCTTGATAGATTCATCGGTTTCGTCGCTCTGGATGAGCTGCGGAAGCTTAGACCGTTTGGCTTCTTCGAAGGCGCGGAGAGATTCCGCGGTTACCAAGTACTGATGCACGGAGTCGTTGTCCCCCGGCTTGTTGCTCAGCGGCTTTGAGCACGGAAACAGCTGCCTCACGGCAGAGTTGGGCTTCAGGCTGTTGTTCGAAATGAGGATGTGGTTTCCCAGCTTGAAGGTCAACATCATCTCGGTGGATTCTGGAGACACCGACGCATTGCAAGTGCCCGACTCCTTCTCCTCGGCCTCGTCGCCCTGTTTGGCGCTCTCTTCCTCGGGCTTGTCCACCGCCCCGTCGCAGGAGTCGCGCTTATTATCGTTGGCCTCTATGAAGCGCACGGAGCGCCGGTTGCCGTTGCTCTCTTCGTCCGAGGTGACGCTTGAATCGGTCGCCGGCTGCTCGATGTTGCGGGCGTTGTTCACTTCTTGGTTGTGTTGCTTCCACAGGCGGCCTCCTTTGAGTATTCCGCTGATGGGAGATCCTCCCGGAGGCAGGTTAGGACTGCTAGGGCGCTGCTTGTCTTCGTCCACCTCGCGCAGGATGCGCCTCTCCGTGACTGTTGTCATGGTGACCGTTTCCAGGATGTACTGATGCTGATTAGGGCTTCCTACAGAGAAAATTAAGTTACATCTCATGGTTAAATTTTATAAAAAAATGTAATACTAACTGTAAGAACGGAGAAACGTACGTAATGAATATAACTACCAACACGCTAATATTTTGTAAGATTTTATATTTAATTTATGTAAAGATGTAATTTAATAGTGTGTATAAATTTTTTAAAAAATTTATTGATGACAATTAAAATAATTAAACATTTTTAAATAGGCATTTATTATATAATTAAGTATCTCAATTATTAATAGCTTTAAAGATAATCTGTTTGTTATTAACCATAATAAAAATCACGTTTAATAGTAAATAAAAAGGAGGCAAATATGTGTTAAAAATTTACATGTAAACTTTTAGGCAATCCTTGTAAAATACAATATCTTTACTTATTAAATTTGAAAAGAACTCCTGTAGCTATAAGTATGTAAAAATTGATTAATACAGATGTCAGTGCTCATACAAAAATAATAAAAATAAGTAATACTTAAGAAAATATACAAAAACGACAGATATTAGTGCAGTGACGTACACAATAGGAGTCTAGACCATTTTTTGTGTTCGCTATGTGTTATTATTGTTATTTTCTTGTGTTAGATGATCACCGTTTGTTTTTAAAGTGTTGTTTTTTATATGTGCATTTGGTTATATCTGTACTTAAATTTGCCAAGATTTCTTTAATGTTGGATTTATTTTGCTTCTAAAATTGATAAAACAACTATTACAAAAGGAATAGTTGGTTAATTTTTACGATTATTCTTGTATATGTAAAACTATTATACCAATTCAATAATTTTTGGTTATTTAATCTTATAACTTTATTTGAATTGACAAACTTCATTTTAAAAATAATTTAAAAGATCTAAATTTATTAAGTTCTAAGAAAAAGAATCAAGATGTTATTATTGAACTGAAGTAAAAAAAAAACAATAAAAATACTCATTTAATTTTAAACAATTTTCACTCAGAGCTTTATTTATGTTTTTAGATAAAAACAAATTCGTTTATATATTTTACTATTATTGTCTTCTTCTAGCTTTACCTAAAAGTTATTTCCAAAGGGCAAAGATATTTTAAGAGAACCTTAATTTTATTAATCTTTAATTTGTTCATTTTCAGTTTTTAAAGATTTGGGTCACCTAAAAGCATTTCTATCGAACATTTTCTAGGCAACAATGTTTTTTTCTAAAACCATTTTCAAATAATTTTGTGCACAGCAAATTTGTGGGATGAGAAAAAATAACAGTTATAAACAATATATGTATAACCTGCTTCAAGATTAAGATAAATTGCTTGCAAACTATTTTTCGTATTGCAATATTAGAAAGCTTGATTGAATTCATAACAAACATTTTATTGCTAGAATCCTTATGTTCTTCTAGATTGAAGTCTTATAACCACGGAATTTTTTAAATACTTTCCTTTCATGTAGTGTTGACATTTAATGTGTAAAATTTTAAAATGATTTCTCTAAAAGTGTTATTTTTGCCCTAACATTTTTTAATTCATTAAATTCTTAGTTCTTAAATTAAACATATAAATTCTTTTAAAGAAATATATTCTAGTTTTTTAACAATCTTGATATCTAAATGTTAGTCTTAAAATACTATATAATCTACGAGCAACTAAAGAAATGGTTTCAAAAAGAGCTACCAGAAATGAATTGATTCAAACATCAGTGAAAAAGAAGAAAAAAATGGCTAAAAAAGAGGTGGAAAAGAGTAAACGCATAGGAATCACAAGAACCTTATGTAAGGGGTAATGCTTCAAATTCAAACTAGAAATTTTTTATTACCAAACTACTTTGCACTTAATAATTGGAAATATATTAACTCTTCCTTTCGCATTATTCTTAATTTGCTTTCTAATTATTTTTGCATTAACAATAAATTATGAGCAGTCAATTGAATGCGTATACGAGCTCCACAAATTACGTAATCCAAAAAGAAAGATATTTCTGGCTTATCATTTAAAAATGCATATTAAAATAGCTAAATTAAACGTTATTATTTAAAAATTCAGCTATTACTAATATGATATTATCAAGATTCTGAGAAATAATAACAATATTACATTCCTGAGAAAACGGAGAATCAAAAGCAAAAAATACTTTAGAGATGCTGAAGGTTATTGAGAAAATTTTAGAAAATTGTTTATGTTAAATTATAAAAATTATTACACGTTTAAGAACTCGTCATTTGAATGTCGAAAGGCGAGGTTGTGCTGCGAATACAAGTAAAACGAGAACCTAAACTACCAAGTGATTATCTGTGTTATTCATAAAAATAAACTGTATACGCATTAGTCAAAACAAAAACTGAACTACACATATATGCATCGGGATTCATTCTCTTAACACTAATTCTTCGATACTTAAACCATCAACAATTGGTTTGGTAGTCAAGCCCAAAATTTTTACAACTAGTAATTCAAAATTGCAATTATCAATAGTTATATCCACCTTTGGCGCAGACAACAAAATCGGAATACCTCATTTTGGTTTGATAAATCTATATAAACTAGCAAATGAAATACTTAGTAATAACAACTTAAATTGTAACGAGCAACATATCAATGAAAAGGAAAGGCCAAAGCCGTCGCCCGTGTTTGTTTTGGGAATAAAAAATATAAATTCATTGACTACTGGAAGAGTTAATAAAAGAACATAAATCACAAAAGCATTAAATAACGGCCAAGTAACTTACTACTATTAATAAAGCCAAGTTGATCAAGTATTAGGACAATTTGGTGAATAAATTGTTAATAATTCTAGAGAACTGGTTATTGACTTGTGTAAAAAAATAGACTAAAATTTTTAAAAGTTTCTTTAATCACAAGGCACCCCACAAATATACATGCAAATGAACTTCTTTAAATCAAAAATCAATCATAGACTCTTTTATCTAAAATTTTTTTTTACTGCGACGTTAAACGCAGTGCAAATTGTGGAACCAATTATTTTATGCCAAAATGGTATGGCCCTATAAAATGTATTACGTAAAAAACGAAAGTCCCAGAACAATAACAATCACAAAAAGACAGCATTAGAAATATGTGTCAGAATAGATTAGAAGCAAAGTTAAAAAGACGAGAAATAACTGAAAATACTAAAATGAACACAATACTATTAAACAATGTTTAACTGAAACAGCCTTAGAGAGATTAGGAATAGAGAAAATTATTACAAACAATAACAAACAACAACGACCTGAGTTCGCAGAAAAGACAAACACTAATTAAAGAAAAACCATCTATATATTAATTGGTTAAAGAAAGGAGATTACGAAAGCAAGCAAGAATACAAAAATAACAATGGACAACAAAGAAGAACAGTAAAATAAGAAAAAAACAAATATTGGGAAATAAAATGTAATTATATTAACAGTCGGACCAGAGTGACAGAAATATGAAGAACTATTAAACTAATGAAAACCAAGACCACTAATACATTCAACAGAGGTATTACTATAAATCAGTGGAAAAAACATGAAAAACTATTAGCAGGAAATCGCGCATAATTTGTTAAAAATATGAAACCTATTCAAGATGAAACAAATTTAGCTCCCATACAAATAACTATAGATAATGTAAGAAAATATGTTATAACAATGAAAAATGGAAGATCGGCAGGACCAGGAGAAATTCCAGCTCAATTGATAAAATATGGAGGAGAAATGCTTCTAATAAGAATTGTAATTTGTTCCAAAGGTGCTGAGAAAAATTATACAAGAGTGGAGAGCCTTATATATAATATCTATATTCAAACGAGGAAATAAACGAAACCCAAATGACTGCAGAGGTTTAAGTGTTAACAGTATTTTCAGTAAACTCTTTGGCAAAGTCTTGCAAAATATTCTAACAGGAATGCCAAGAAGAATAGGAAAAGAATAAAGTGGGTTCACACCTGGTAGATCATGTGTAGATAATTTGATTGTAATAAAACAACTTAAAAAATAGCAGTAAAAGGAAGGACGCAAATTCAAAAGTAGGCAAATTCAAATATCTCGTAACTGATATCGATAAAGATGGTTTGGGATCGCAACAGAAAAACGTAATTAAACAAATCAAGAAAATTGTAGAAGCCCTAAATTCCATCTGGTGCGTTAAACATATCTCAATAAAAAATAAGAAGCGCATAGAAGCTACAATAGTGGAAACAGTGCTTTGATATGAAAGTTAGGTGTGCAACCCCAGTGCTGAACAAAAAAAAACTGCTAGTTGTAGGGATGGAGCCCCAGAACATTCAGACTGCGACTCGTAACAAATGCAGAAGTTAAGGATCGAACAAAAGCAAATAAAACCCTTATGCAGCGAATTGAAAGAAAAAAATTGAAATGGTTCGGACACCTTATAAAGATAGATGATAACAAGCTGACACAAAGAATATTCCGATGGCAACCACCCGGCAAGCGAAAGCGTGGAAGGAGGGAGTTAGACAAGCGATGCCAACCAGAGGACTGGAAAACCAAGAGGTTTGGCGAAAGGGCAGTTGTGATATACAATGTATCTGTTTATAAGTTACAATTATGTATTATAAGTATGGTGTATATATAAACCAGAAAGAATATTTTTATCCAAACCCAAAAGATAATAATAAAGACATTACAACATAAAACTATTTTTAAATTTTTACGTGAGGTTAAATCATCTACAAAAAATTAATTCTAGAATGCATCAAAAGATAAAGATACTGGCACATAAAATATAATCAATCGATCACATTGTGTCGAATGCATGGGAAATCATTTAACTAAAGAGTGTATCAGGAAAATAAGAAATAACCCAATAACTGGATTTTGAAACAAGAATCCGAATAATTATCAAGGATGTGTCCTATATAAATAATCATAATAAAAATTTTATCTACTGAAACCTAAAACAGACGCTACATCCAAATTTATCTAAGACACAGCTCTGATGCATAGCAACTTAGGATCTGTCACAACTAAAAACTATGATGAAATACCTAATTAAACAAATAGGTGCACCACTAAGTATTCCAGTCAGAATTTGTAATAATATAGACATAATGTTAATTTCCAAGGCAAACTTCACACAGAAAAACTATTTTAAACTTCCTACTGCAACAGTTATTGGGTAGAACATCAGACACTATGACAGGTCAGGATTTATCCAATAAAAATTTGTTAGCTACTAGTATTATTGTTCAAGATGCCCTGGAAAAACTAACAATTTAGCAGTCTATTTTTCTGTAAGGCATAATAATAAACAAAAATATTATAAAAATTCATTAAAAATGAAACAAATAGATTGCAAAAAAAAGATAGAATCAAAAAATTGCTTGATTTACTTTTTGGCTTACTAAAAGTGAAGAAAAAGTGTTGTCTGTTATAAAACTAAAATTATTTACTGTATTCATAATAATAGGTGTTTAATAACAATAAGGTACTTGGCCTAACAGATAATTTGTCACCCGACTGTTTTCTACTACATCGTGCCTTAATCTGATCACATGCCATTTATGCATGCAAAAGTCATTCAGAGCATCTCCTTACAATAAATGTATCGATTGAAACTTCTTCAAAGAAAAACTAGACTAGTCTATCAAACTTAAAACTAAACTTGATATAAGATTAGCTGTTAAAGAATGAACCAAGTCATTCAACTGCAACAAGACAATCAACATCTGACCAAGCAGAAAATAAACTTTAAGAAACTTATCCTACAAGTGTAAAGCAGCTTAAGCTAGTATAATATTGAATTACCGGTATAAAGCAAATTCACAAACTAGTTAGCAAAACTGATGAAGAATTGGGTGAAAAGGGTTATTGCGCAGCAGTATTCTTACACATTTCCTAAGCTTTCAAGTGTGACGTGAAAAATTTCTCTATAAGCTCAAATTGTATCTACTTTATAATGTATACTCTCCATTGTAAGGTTCTGTATTATTGTTATTCCTACATACTAACATAATCAAACGACATTACTTTTAAATAGCACATACGTGTTTACCAAACACAAACAACTAGGCTTACAGTTTTGGCAAATGTAATGGTTACTTGGTAGATAATCCCGTCTAAAACTAGGAAGTAATCTCGTATTTTATAAAATGTCACTTAAACTAATGTAGATTTACACAATCCTGGACAGCCAGCAATTCTAACATAAACCTATTGCAAAAATTAGAGAACAAATGGTAAGAGCTAAAGAGTTAAATACCCCAATGGAGCGCGAGGTTCAAAAAACTAAGTATAAAATACAACAATAAATTTCAAATTAAACCCAACGAATTTATAAAAAGCATAAGACTGAAATTTGAATAATTTCACTGCCTGGTTTTTCCGCTTTATAATTTCAATTCAATTGTATTGAAACCAAAGAAACTACATTTGCAAGCAGAGTTTAATATAAAAAGTATTGACTGAAATATTCTACATGTCATTGTTCGTATTTCTTGTAATAAATCACACCATGTAGCCTTCTTACCCTTAACCAGTCGCGCAGATTACACAAATATTAGAGAAAAATAACTCTTAAGAATTTCATTATAAATGCAAATGTACGGTTTCATAAAATAAACATTGCACCGTTCCTAGCAAAGTTAAAATAAAAACTGAAAAAACCCTCAAACATTCTAATATCGTTAGAAATGTTAACTTTGGGGACTTTACTTAACTAAGTGTATTCAGCAAAGGCCTAGCATTTATTCTGCACGTGTGAATTGCGACCAATTGAGAATTTTTGATCAGTACTCAAGGGAATAGTCTCCGCAGAAGGTTGGAAAGTAAAAAGTGGGACCCAACTTCCGAGTCAAATTATATCAGAAAAGTGTATTTTAGTCTTCTATAAACGTCTACCAAAAAATTAACTTTGTAGGAAGAACTGGAAGTACGCAGTATTTGTATTTAAATGTATATTGTAATACAACCAGAGTTTTAAAAATGTACATAAACAGAGCGTATTTAATTACACGTTTAATTTTTATAGACATCAAAAGCTAGTCTTAATTTTTAATAATAATTAATTAAAAAAAATATTTACAACCAAAATCTTAGCATTTAAATGTAACCGTTTTACTAAAACTTTGTTTTATTCTAAGCTTTTATAATTTTTCTGTATAATAAAAATACATCCTATAGTCAAATAATGTAATGAACAAACAAGTAAAGCAAATTATTTTACGATCTTCAATTCATAAATCACTTATTTAGTTAATAACAAAATTAGGAAGTATAATAATATAAATAATGCAAAGATAAAACACAACGCAAATGGAAAAATAAAATGTTTTATTTTAATATTCTCATGACTTAAGTTCCCACATATCAAACAGATTTTTTTTGATAATTTTGATAAAGTTAACATTAGAAAAAAGCGTAATATTTTGTTTGAAACCACCAATGAAATTAGACGCTTGTGCTTTTTACAAATGTTATTGCATTAGTAGTCTAAAACAAAAATAAATAAAAAACTACAAATTATAGAAAACAATAAAAATATATAATAGATATTAAAAATATGACATACTAGTAACACAGGGAAAACTATTTCTGAGTAAAATATGCAAAATTTCTAAACGAAGTCGAGGCGAGCAAAGAAAACGTCTGTGCTACAAAACTAGAGCCAATACAATAAAAACAACAGAAATAAAAGAAATACTTAAATAAATAAGCAGCCAAAGGCATAAAGTACAAAGTCATGAAGTAAGAAATATGTGCAAAGTGCAAGATGAGGAATAGAAGGCTATGGAGAAACTAGGTATACAAAATGTGATGATAAAGTAACGAAAATAGCAATTATTAACGAATGATAAACAACAATCCTCTAAATGTATGGAAATACTGTTAGACATCCATTTGGTAGATGAAAGACAAAATTAAAAACAACAGAGTGAAGTCCTACAAGTAGAAGAAGAAAAAGCAATGCAAGTTCAATAGAACAAATATAGAATTATAATATATAAACATTTTCCAAAAATTAAGCTATAGTTTGATGACACATAAAGGCACCAAAATATTTTATTTAAATAAATTAAAATAGACCGACTTATTCACAACAAGAAAAAGGTAAAAGTAAAATTAAACGATTTCTTAAAAACATTAAACTGTAATATTGTTGAAAAATAGTATTAACAAACAATAAAGTACAAGAATGTAAAAAGTAAAAGTCCTAAAATCAAAGCAATAAAATAAAAAGTAAAATGTTAAGAAAAACTTATAATACTACACATGATAAAGAACTCAAAAAATAGTTACGGTAGTCATTTCGAAACATTGGAGAAATGAATTTTAAAACAATGCAACAAGTATTATATATGCAACAAAATCAAGATGGACTACAACAATACTAAAACTTTTAAAAGCGCGAGCAAAGAAAATAACAAAATAATTGTAATCTAGAAGTGCAAACTAAAAATATATTAATATAAGACAGTCAAAGACAAAGAAATATGTGGAAGGTAGTAATAAATACTAAAAATGTGTCAATAAATTATCAGAAACAATTACCTTAAGTATCTTATTCTTAGCAAAAACATAAACTTCATAAAATGAAAGTTAATATAACGTTTTAATTATAAATAACTAAAATGCCCCTATATAAAAACAAACGCCATCTATAAACTATGTTAAATAGCAAGTTGTTAGAAGTAAAAGAGATAAAAATAAAATATTATTAAATAGACATGGCAGTAGCACTACGATTGTAATTACAATAATCATATTTATGGACTAATGCTAAAAATTAATAAATACAAAAAATAAATGCGAAAGCATCAAAATAAATAAGGACAACTAATAAATGTTAAAAGTCATTAAAATAGTCCAAATAATATAAAAATCTAATACCAAGTTATTATGGTGCGAAGGACCCTCTTAATAAAGGCATTAAGTTGCAGAAAATTCCGCATCTACAATGAGGCGAAAGAAGGGTGCAGCACAACATGCTAATTAGTGAAAAGAATTTCTTTCGGAAAAGTCAGATATTAGATAGCATCTGATACACAAGCAATGAACGCTGTAGAGGTTATATTTAAAGATTATTAATAACGGTATTCATTTCATACATTAATATCGCAGTCTTATAACATATACACATAGTTGTGTGCATTATGCACAGCCCAATGAATCAAATATTCCGACATTTATGCTGCTACCAACGGTGTCTTTACTGACGCAACCAATAATAATGCAGCATCCGCAAAATACAAAAAAATATTATCAACCAAATTTGCAAATATCTTATCTAGTGCAAATTGTGCCACATTATAATTACTCATTAACAACAAACACATCAGATAATAAATGACACACAGCAAAACATTGTAAAAAACGTAGACTCTCTGATGACTATAGTGCAACTGAAACACAAGTATTAACGAAGGGTTGTTAGCTCGGTACTTCGGTTGCTACCACCAATAGATTTGATAAACAGTGTGACTAAGAAAGAATAATTGGTATTTAAAAAGATATATCAAAGACTACCTTTAAAATCTAACTCTTGCAGAGGCTATCAATTATGCCCTATTAAAAGCAACAAAGTAAATAAATAGATCTCAATTTTTAATACTGCCGTTGTTAAAACTACTGACAATAGCTGGGTCAGAAGTAACCAACAGAAAGCATTTGCTGAACAGTTTGCTAAAGTCTTTATGCCATTTAATTTTGAGACTATGCCAGATGAAAATACTAAATACCAAATTGTATGAAGATACCTTATCAGGTGGCTATACAAAAGTATTAAAGATGAACTGAAAACGACTATATTTAAAAGTTAGATTCGAATGCTACAAAAAGTTCTGAAAATGATTTAAAGCTATTACTCGATTATTTAGTGTAATATTAAGAACGGAGCGATACTAAGTCAATAAAAGGTAGCACAGATACCAAACCAGGGAGAGACCCTAGAAGCGTACTGTTCTATCGACCTGTTAGATTACTAGCGGCCCTCACTAAGCTATTTGAAAAATTATTACTAAAACCTTTCAAACCAATTTTTGAAGATCAACAGATAATTTCTCTCCAAGAGCAGTACCATGAGAAAGTTTAAAAGTGGCCAACAGATATAAAACAGCGTATCTTTTCTTGGTATCAATCAAACTTTTAATAAGGTAGAATTTCGTATACCTCAACAAATGTATTCCATTAAAACAGTACATCACTGGCAGATATTTCTTTGCCAAATAGCAAAGTGCAGTCACCAGTCTTCATAAAATCAGGTCAGGGGTATCCCAAGGAAGCTTTCTTGGATCAATGTTGTACCTGATATACATAACAGATCTTCAATATCTAAATTGACTACAACTGTTACATATGCAGATGGTTCGACTATTTTGAAATCACACATTATTCCGAATATTGTAAATATATAGGCCAACTTAATCCAGCTCCTATCTTGGGCTAGAAAATAAAAAATCAAAGTTAATGGCACTAAATCAGTGCATGTCACTTTTACCTTTAAAAAACACACCCGATCTTTAGCAATGGTAAAAGAACCATTTATTTCCTCAAGCAGAATGTACAAAATATTTAGGTATCTACCTGTATATCCAACGTAACGAACTAATACACATCCCATTACAACACGAAGTGATAATACCAGTATAAGACACTCCAAATGAGTCAATTTCATATTCAAGATTGAGTAATTAGTGTAATAACTAGTGTTAAGTAACGCATTTTCCGCACAGAAAGTTATTCATCTACATAATTGTCACTACTTAGTGCTAATACTTAATTGGAAATACCTACTGAAGTATTTTCTGCTTATCATGTGGTTATAATATTTAAGTTTTAGTTATTAAATCTGTTTCATTTAAAGTAATTGTTTAAATCACAGATAGATTACACAATAAGTGAAAATAATAATAATAATAATAATAATAAATATTAAAAATCATTTCCAATTTTATTATATATATTCTGTCAGTACAAACAACTTTTCATTTTTTACTTTCTGCAATATGAATTAAAAATATAAAAAACCTTGAGATAATAATAGAATTGCAAATACCTTAAAATAAATTGAACATTTCTTATCTTAAAAAAGCGAATGAACTACTAAAACACCAAAAAGTAAAAATATCCAAGTTTCAAATAAAGTTAGTTAAGTAGGGGGTAGAAAACCCATAATCCATAAAACATTAGGAAAAAGTAAAACAAAACGACATCTAAAATAAATAAAAATGTATTGCTTTTATTTGTAAAATCGAGTTTAAGAAACTTCAAACCCTGCGCAGGTTTTTAAAGATGAAACTAAAAAAGATCAATAATTTTCAAAAAGTAAAATATAGTTATAATAGGCAAAACACAGTTTCCAGTAAATTTATCAAAAAATCGTACAACTTGGTTTCAAAAAACGTTGTCTACATAATATTTTAAAAATAAAATGTTTAAAACTGAAAATGCAAGTTTACTAAAGAATATTATATGTATTTAATACAATGAATATTTTTAGAGTAAAAATTAAAACCATAAAAAAGAAATATTATTAACATGGCTTACAAAGTGACTTCCTGTAAATAAAAAAATTGCGTAATGCAGTTATTACAGGAGTATAATTTTAGAAAATATATAGCAACTTTAGACTTGTAGAACATTTTTACATCATTACGTAATTAATGCTACGTAATAATTCAGTTAATACCATTACTTTGCAATATGACACAATTTTAAAACTTTTCTGTCAATACATCGTGTATTATAGTATGTAGCGCCGTCTTGTTAAAACCATACTTTTGTAAGGTCAATAGATTCTCGTTCATTTTGAAAGAAATAAGGGCCGATGATTTTGTCGAACCCAAATTGTAACTTTTTTGAGACTAAGTGGACGTTGTTGAGTCTCCATTGACTTTTCATCGTTCCAAACTCCAAAATTTTATTTGTTATTAGCGCCATTCAATTTCACAATGGGATTCGTCGTCGAAGTAATGTTTTGGTCAAAATCAGGATCTGTTTCAAAGCTTAACCATTGAATATACAGCACAATCTATAATAGTTCGGTTTAAGTTCTTGAACCAAAATAATTTTGTAAGGCTAAAGCTTTACGTCCAGATATAAAATCCCCAAAACATTTTATGTTCGGTGAGAAATTGAGTGGAATTCTTGTATACACTCTGTGAGCGGTCACAATGTTTTCATTGAAATGTACGGTTAGTTGATTTATAAGCATTGTTTGATTGGGAACAGACCTTGTTACCCTAAATTTTTAGGCAAAGCTTGAAATTGTTCTCCTGATGGCATATTTATGTACTGTAAATTCGCGCTTAGTAATAAACCTCAGTAATTTCTATACCCTATGAATGCTGTAGTTTTCCATGACTGTTTGCTAAGATTAATTAAAATAGTTCAACAAATTGTTATAATAGAACATTTATTAGGAGCGAAAACAATGTTTCACAAAATAAAAGATTAGGATACATAATACAATAAAAAAAAACTGTAGATAACATTGTACAAAAAAATTACGTGTCCAAAGTATTTAAAAGAACAGAAATTACGCGCAGAGATACATTACATGAAAATTTGCTCGATAATTCTGTAAATAGTCAGAATTGATTCTAATCACGGAGGATGGGACCTATCTGCTTCTAAATTCTCGTGATGAACCTGAATAAGATTTAAACATAAATTAAACATAAAGCCAAGTTTTGTAAGAAATAGCTAATTTGACAGGAATCTATCAGAATAGTAAAATAACGGCCTTGTTTATTATTGCTTCAACTATGACTGCCAAAGTTTATTTAAAAGAGGGCTCATTAAAGGAGTGCTCGCATGTATTGAGAACAAACCAATATTTTACTATGGACAGACATGGCATCGTTCACTACTCATCATTGGTGACAATGCCTACACAATAACGGCAGAAAATGTATGTAATATTGTGTCTCAAACGCGACCTACAGAGGTTTTCTGGTCTCTCTGCAGGAAAGAAAATGCTAAAAAGTCAAAACCCCCACCAAATCTAAAGAAATTTAAAAAAATATGAAGGAAAGTCTGAAAAATTAAGCTTGAATCAGATTCTGCTCCAATAGCAAAAGCAGTAAATAAGAGCACCACTATCCAAAAATCCTAATTCAACTACTTCTTAGACACTCTTAAACATATTTGTTGTCTAAAACACAACCTTCACTACCTTTGACGGAAAAAAATTGTACTTTGATAATTAATAATTTTCCTTAACTACTAACTAAAATCATTAAAAAATTATGTGAAAAGTACAAAACAACTAAGGTGGGCATATTTATATATTAATATCCCTATCTACTTAAATACAAATTTACCATGTATCATAGTCTGAGAAAAGCGGAGCAAGTTTTGGAATTAGTTTTTATGATGGAAAGAAGTACATTTAAAATCTTTATAAGCTGTATCTCCAAATTTTTAATACGCTGCTCAACAAATGGAATGCTTTGAGTATTAAGGAAGAAAAGGTAAATATCTAAAATGTGACAAAGTTAAAAACAATAATATGCCGTGAAATCAGAGCAAGCAAATTTGAAAATATAAATATAAAACATTTTTAAATTATTTTAGTACGTATAAAGTTAATAGATGCAAATATATAAAAACGTAATGTAAACAATATAAGAATAAAATTTAAAACAAACATCAAACATAATAATATACATGAACAAATTAGTATAAAAGTAAAAAGTATATGGTAATCCCAATTGAACTATAAAATTTTGATAAAAGAAAAAGGTAATATCTAAACATATTGTAAAGTCCAGAAATGTCGTATATTGGTGAAGTAGATTTTAGAGAACACAGAAATAGATGCCGATTTTTTCAAAAAAAAAAAAAAACATTGGGTGATGAAGCTAATTTTTCTTTAAATGGCTTTGTGAATCGTTAACATTGTCATATGTGGGCTAGTGAAAATTTGCATGTTATTCATAAAAAACCAATGCATTTATAAAACATTCATTGCCTGTTGTGCATTGTGGGCTAGAGGAATTATTGGCCCGTACTTTTTTGAGGATGAAGCAGACAATGCCGTTACTGTCAATAGTGTACACTATCGAGAAATGGTAAACAACTTTATTCAAAAAAAAAATAATTTGAACATAAATAACATGTGGTTTCAACAAGATGGAGCTACATATCACACAGCATGCAAAATATTTTACTTCAAACATATTTTCCTGTTCGTGTTATCTCGCAGAGAAGTAACATTGATTGGCCAACGAGGTTTTATGATCTGGCCCCATTACACATTTTTTTCTAAGTTTATTTGAACCATATGGTTTATGTCAACAAACTCGCTACTATTCCAGGGCGAAAATAGAACATTTATGGGAAAGCATTATAAAAAATGTTGCTAAAAGAATGGATGCATATCAAAGGAGTCATGGAGGGTATTTGGTCTACATCTATTTCGTACGTAACTTTCAAGTCTCTACTTTACACTGATAGCAATAAAATTCACATTGTTCTAATATCTCCAAGAAAAACATTCTGAAGTTCAATTTGAATCACGCTATAGTCATACGTTGAATCATTGTCCTATATATTTTTTAGATGTGAAGATTTGAATATTACTGAGAGCACAAAACTATTTTTGTACCCTGATTATGCAGAAAACAAAATCAGCTTTCTAAAAAATGGATATAAGTCAAGCAGTAGGAAATTTGGTTGCCTAAGAAAGCACTAAAAGCAAGGTGCTTTGTTCTGTACTCTTATTCACTCCTAACTCATTTTATGTCATTGCTTCAAATTTGGTTTAGTTTCTCCCATATCTTTTTTTATTGTTATTTTTACTCAGATGCTTTGGAAACATCGAAAATTATCTTCAACGATTGTTAAAAATGCAAGAATGCTAACAGCAACACTAGATCATCTATGTTCTGGTGAAAGGCTGGAGGAATAGTATGTAAAATAAGCTCAAAATACACAGAATTTGATGGTTGTAAGGCAAAAATAAAAATTTTTCATAAAATAATAATTGAAATCAAATTAATAGGAAAAATGTAAACTGTGAAGACTCGGGGAAGACCTCTTTTCTAACTTTACGTTAATCCTAAAGAAGAAACTCCGATGTAGCTCTTTGAGAAAAATAAAAAGAAACAAATAAACACTATTTGTCCATACGTACGAGATGTAGCAGAAAAGTAATGAGACTGGCAACACTGTAAGCGATCTGTCAACGCTACGCTGTTGTCCTTGATAAAGCACGTGTATAAATACCCTGCCATAGCTCAGTGCGAGTTTCAACTCGTTCCGTTAACTACGTGATTTTTGTGACTGCTATTAGTGAAGTTGTATTTTGGTTGTGCGTCACGCAAAATCGAACAGCGGAATTTCAGGGAGGCCTTCAACTTCGAAAACCGACGAAAACATCGAACGTGTGAACACTCTTGTGAGATCAGATCGTCGTTTAACATTAAGAATGTTGAGTGAACAATTAAATTTGAACAGATTTACCGTTCATCAAATTTTGACTGAACATTTGCACATGCGAAAGGGACCTCAAAAGGCATTTCTGTGGTTCTCCAGCCCCCCTATTCACCTGACCTCAGTCCCTGTGACTTTTTCTTTTTTCCTAAACTGAAAAATGTCCTCAAATGACGTCATTTTGGGACTGTAGAAAACACCCAAAAGAGTGTAACGGACATGCTGAAGACCATACCGGTTGAAGACTTCCAGCGCTGCTATTTACATTGGGAATAACGTCGCTATCGGTGTGTAACTGCTTAAGGGAACTACTTTGAAGGGGTAACATCGATGTTTAAAAAAAAATAAAAACTTTGGTAAATAAAAAATCAGTCTCATTATTTATCTGTCGCACATCGTATGTAAACTTCGATATCTGACCTGAACTTTCACTTTTCTCCCCCTCCTCGTCGTGGTAGCATACAGAGTGTCGTGTCTGTATCCATTTTAATAGGAAAAAGCCTTTAGATGCTACGTAAAATCTCACCTATCTTTACTTTTATCTTGGTTAGATATGGTACATCGTCGGATCCAGGTATCAAATTAAATTCTTTTGATATTGTTGGCTTCATAAAGTCTGGTTTGAATTAATTTTCTTGTTGGCCCCTAAAGACGTTTAAATGCCACATTTCAATTAATCGGGATAAACGTCAGATTACTCTTCCACGTCAGCAATATGCATGGATAACTAAATGCGTTCATCTCTTACCTCCATTCATTTTCCTCTGGGTATGTCCCAACTTTTAGCAAAATCCAATCCAGTTTAGAATTTACAGCAGTGGCTCCACAATTCAAGAGTCTAATTTTTCCAAGGATGAGGTAAGCGTATATGTCTCCTCAAATTAAAATCTCAATCTCAAATAAACTCCTTATGTCGCCTGTTATTCTCTTAAGTTCCTCTCTTAAATTAGGAAGTTTGTGAGTCATCCATGGAAGTAATCCGCATAACCTATCATGCTCGTGTACGATAAATCTCTGGCTAAAGTTGTTGCCCATGGATTGAAAAACAACTTTGTACTTAATGTAGGGTATAAGTTGTGTCCTTGAGTCACAAAACATGGAGCGGACAACACGCTCGACCCTCACGAATTTCATCTTTACTTTTCATGCTGTTGCAGCTATGATATAGCTTCTTTGGCAATCTCCAGCGATAAAAGCTCTGTTTTTACTTCATCCCCCATTCACTATCTTTAACAAAATAGTTTTTAGAGCAACATCGTTACTACATTCTAGGTTGGCGTTACTGGAGGTGGCACGTGTCTCTTAAATTTCAAGGCATGCACGCTTATTAGTGGATTGGGTGGCGTCAATCGTCTCCTCGTTTTTTTTCTCTTCTGGTTTCTAGTAAAATACTGCCTCCCATAAATTTTGCACTGTATTTTGCCAATGTAAAAGATACAGCAGAGGAAACAAAGATTCTTTGTCCGTAGTAGTATCTTTATTCTCTCATGTTCCACCTTATCACAGAACACACAAGTTGATCGTTAAGCATTGTGAAATAAAGCTAAAGTAAGTAAGGTCTTATGTAGATCTGTAATTGTAAATCCTCGTTTCCATACCGTTTTGAAGTATTTCTCTCAACTTCACGTAGTTCTCGTTCGACGAATGATAACCCATAGCTAACTCGTAAGTATCCGTTTCAGCATCTGTATATCCTCATCAATCTTCTGGAATTGAATCCAAAATCCTAACCAGACAGTCAATACTCTTGAAAACTTTGACATCTTTATGGTTGGGTGCTTTAAATTTCGTTTCTTAAGTACAACGTCGACAATTCGTTCTGTCCCACTTTCAGCGTACTTCCCGTCAGGCTCTGGAATTAACGTCGCCTTAAGGATTCGAGTGATCTCGTACTTCACCTTATATTTTTTTTATCTCGTCAAATTCCTTACCCCAGGTACTATTTGAAATGCTATTATTTTTACTTTCCTTATCCTACAATAAGGAAAGTAATGTAATCGGCGTAAATTTGACCTACCCAGTTTTTCACATTTCTGGGCGAATTTCAGCCCCAAGACACCAAAAAAGTTGTTTTTGGCCATTGGTTCGTGTGTGTGTGGGTGTGTGTGTGTCTGTCTGTCAGTAAACAAGATATCTCGAGAACCGTAAGAGCTAGAGACTTGAAATTTGGTATGCAAGTTACTTGTAGGTAGGGGACGCAGTGCGAAGCTTTTGGTAAAAATCGGCGGTGCCATTTGGTCACAAGGTCGCAAAATCGGTCTCAAAGCGGTCGCGTATCTAAACGGTTGAAGATACAAAAAATTTATGAGAATAAAAATGATTTATTATCATGAGATAAACATGAATTTAAAATAAAAGTTGGTAAAATAGGAACTCGAAAAAAAATTGAAGCTCAGAATTTTTAACATCACCCGGTATGTTAATAAATATGTCGGGAAATTTATATTACTGGATAGACCAAACTGAGACGAACAAAAAATTAAAATGAAATTTTTTGATCCGAGGTCAAATAAATAAGTTGTAGCCGATTAAAAATTAATTAAACGGACCAATCACAGCGCGCTCGGAGAGCTACCGGGCCGACTTCGGGAGGACGGGGGGGAGCGCTTGGCCGCTAGGAGGGAGCACGCAGGCTGTGCGACCGAGCTCGCACGGTTACCTTCAGTGACGTAGCAAAATTGTAAGTACGAGTCAATTATTGTCTTGTACTGTTTCTTTTAATCAGCTTTCGAGTGTTGGACTCGCGCCTCGTCCTTTTTTAAAATAACAAGTTCTGGGACAAGAGCAGCGCAGAGACGATATATATATATATAATAGGATAGGATAAGGAAAGTCGTGTGATGTTCACACCAGATTTTTTCTTCATTGAATAATTTAAGTTGATAAGAATCTGCCGCTTCTCTAGATCCTTCTCTTTGGACAACGATTCCAAATCCTTAGAATCAGAGGAATAATAATAATATGTGAAATGAGGTCCAAATACACAGAATTTGATAGTTCTAAGGCAAAAATATGAGTTTTTTTAACTTTTATTTTGAGTGATTACTGGTTTAATTGTTTTGGTTGCACATGGATGAATTATATCTACTTCAACGATATTGAAGTTATTTTTACTTCTAATTAAATTTAAATTTATAAATGCTTAGTAGCTTTCAATTAGTACTTAATACTTTAAATTATATTTTTTGTCAAAGCCTTCGACAGAAAAGATTTCTTGTGAGAATAGAACTTAATTTTTTGTCAGAAGTCTTAACATAGAAAAATCCAATCCCACAGCAGAACAAAACGAAGGACCATTTCGAATGGAAAACGCAAGTACAAGTGAAATTTATTTGATCACGCAAATATATTTCGTACAATAAAACGTGGGAATACGTGATTACCCGATAATGCGGCTGCATATTTTTTGCAAATCGCCATTAGAGGCAATTGTTTTGCTACACGGTTGGTTCCCAGGCGTTATTCATTCTTATCTGAGCTCCTATGGGAATTTCCGTTTTTAATTAGCTGTCAGCCGTTCCCCGTTTTACTTTCTTTAATTATTCGAAACTTAAAAGGCCGCGGTTGCTTACTAATTAAAATTTTATTATTTATGTTAATGTAGTCTTACAGGAGTCGCACTTTTGATGTTCTAGATCTGAAATTGAAAGCTCAAGAACGAAAAGGACGTGAAACACAAAACGTGATTGTGAATTACATCGAAGTCTCCATATCCATTTCGCTTAATCCCCTCGGAAGACCTCCAATAAGCGGAACGATTGCTTTCCGATTGCAAGTTCAATATGCAGCTTAGGCTTGCAATTTAATTTGCCTGTCGATATTTTATTGGAGGCACCGCGGCTCCAGTTGCCCTGATTGCGCACGCGTTTTGCTCGATTTCAGGCGATACAAAGAGCGTGAATACAAAGTTCGAATGGTGATTCCCCTTAATCTGGCCCGTTATGAGACCCGGCAAAAAGTTGGATGGCGCAATGTTATTGTGGAAGTTTAATACAAAAACCAATATCACCGGAGCCCGCGAAGCGCAGAGAACGATGAAATATAGTAGGCGCAACGATATCTGATTACGGCCCATTGGTGCAGATTTTCGGCAGCCTGTCGATGGACTTATCGGAGTGGCGCAGGAGATTTGCTTGAACACCATTGCGGATAAAAGTAAATAAGATTTCGTGAAAGACTGCAACGCAAAATTTCTAAAAACGTGAAACGTATTTTTTTTTTGTTAAAGAGTATCCATTTTATGGTTTTATTGTATTTTTTAGCCTTCTTAGCTTGGTATTTCGAACAATAAATCTGTGATTTAGAACAAACAAACCTTGAACTATCAAAAAGTCAAGTACATTAACAAAAATAAAAATTAGTATGCGCATCAAAATAAAATTATAAGAACATTTTAAGATATATCATGATGTCACAGACAAAAGTATTTTTTAAAAAATAAAAATTTATAGTAACGCCTAGCTAGTAATCTCGAATTGAGTTCAAATATAACCCATGCTCCATACGCCATAACGTACAATAAATATGTTTAATATAATCTCTAGTGCAAAAAGTTTGATAAGTAAAAGACCTTTAGTAATGTTTCTCTTTATTACGCACCAGTAAGCGGATTAGTTTAAAATGCCATACAAACTGATTCATGGTAATAAGAAAGTTTGATTACTTCTTTGGTAATTCAACTACAAATTTTATAATTTGCGTTTTCCTTTTTTGCAGAAAGTAGTACACATTAAGTAAAGGTTAAGTGAATGTAAAAAATTATAAATGGACAAAAACGACAGTTGATTGCTTCGAAGTAGAAGAGAAAACAAAGAATTAAATTTCAATATTTTTGTCGGCTATTACTTTGAAATTATACAAAATTAGATATGCTTCGCCACCATATATATAAAACCCACACCATATAACTAACTTTCCCATATTTTACGCATCTATATCGAGGTAATACCATTGTCACTAAACAGCGAAAAGTGATCCAATCGAAAACACATTTTTGTTACTGTCGACACTATGCAAATAGCGTTAAATGTTGTCCCTAAGTTTTTGATATCTGCATTAATTCGATTGATTTTTGGAAGTCCTTAAGAGCTTTTTTTATCACTATTCGTTTTGATCGTACAGACAGTTCTAGAAGTCCAGTCTCAATAGTGCTAATCGTTTCTAGCTTCGTTTAAATTAAGTGATAACCCGATTCAGCGTATTGTCAAATATTAAGCTGTAAAGAAATATATCACCACTATTTTAAAAAATTGTCACGTGGTCAAGAATGGAAATTAATACTTTTAATGTATTATTGTTCGAAACAACAACTAAATTATTATTTTGTACAATTACCCCCCCATGATGTCAAAGTTTTACTAAAATACAACAAAAAATAGACATCGATCAATTTTCATATAGGCACTTGTGTTTTATTATTGTAACTACAAGGGGGGCGGATGCGGTGGCTCAGCAGGTTCAAGCAGTTGCTTCTGTCCTCTAGCCGGCGCGCGCAAGTACGAGTCTCGCTCAATCTATGGGTGTGTGTTGTCCTAGCATTTAAGTGCATGTTAGTGGGCACAATAAGGCCTTACGGCTACAGTGCCTGTAAAGTGCCCCCCTATCCCCAAAAAGAACTACAAGGGGTTGACCGCCAAAAAGTAATTTTGGCGCCTTAGGTTCAGAATTTTTCAGTTACTTTCCCTCAAATTTTTGCAAGGTGGGAACGTAAACATTTTTTACTAGATCGGTTTTTTTCCTTGGATTAAGAACGTAAAATAATTTAACTTACAAACGAAACTCCGTTCGACGGAAACAAACCAAAAATGGCCATCGCAGACGCTTCTTGCGATGACAGCCGCGGCCGCCCGGAGAAGCGAGAGCTGCCCCTACGTGCGTGTACAATCCCACGTACCCATGTAAATTAAGAACACAGTGCGCGACACGCTATATTTCATGTCAGTCGTCTTTGTTTACTTTCTGTTCAAATGTATAGATAGATGTTATTTCACAAGATAAATAGACTAATAGCGTTTAAAATATTCTAAATTAACTAAGAATTTTGATATAATTTTAAAAGATACAAAAAATTCAAATAATCAAATATAAAATTCAGTATAAATAATTTCGCGACTAAACTCATCCTGTAACTCATTACAATTTTTTTCCAGCTAATATTTTTCCAAGTATGATAGATCACCATTTCTTCAATCAAGTCCTTCTTCTCCAATTTCAAAAGAAAAAAGAAATGTCATGTATATTAGCAAATAGCTAGAAAATCTTCGTGCCTCTAAAAATTTATATTTCTCAGTTTTGTTAGTTCTAATTTTATTTAAAGTAATATTTAAATTAGCTGTCATTTTTTTATTTATAATGTTAATAAAGAAGTTTTCATTCATTTTTCTTTAAGCCACATAGACTTAATATTTTCGCGATAAATTTCGTATATGTACAATATTTTTTTTGTCCTTAATATTAAAAAGTGAAAACTGGATTACATCAAATAGACTAAAAATAAGATACAGAAAAGAAAAATAACATATTTACGTATTGTAATTGGAGTAACAAGAATAGATAAAACACACCGAAATTAGAAAAGAGGTAACAATAGTATCTGGATTAACAAAAGTAAAGCAAAGTCAACTTAAATGATTCAAATACTTATTTTTAGTGAAAAGATTATACCAGTTAAGAGAATTTGGGAGGCTCGGATGTAGAGGACAAAGGAAAGCTGGAAGTTAGAATTTTCAAAGCATATTACAAAAAAGAGGAGTTATTCCTAGTGATATTATTGGCATAAGATAAAAGAAGAATATATTAGTACGTAATGAAAACTACAGAAAAATAAATTTTAAGAATGATATTTACAGTACTATTATGTAAATATTAGAAAATATACAAATTTTTCCCTTCTTTAAGAATTATGAGTGTGTTGCAAATTAAAATGTGCCGTCAGTACGTGTGCGAAGATAAAATTTTCTGCCACATAAAGCATCATGACCAGATGGTGTTGGTGAAAAGAACAGAACTAAAGGTAGTGAGTTATTTCAGCTGTCCTGCACTTGTGGAAAAAGTGAAAAACGATAGAAGTAGATATTCATGGACAGTGATGGGTAGCGTCTTTTTTTTGAAAGAAAGGAATGATTGCTTCAAACATCTATATAAGATTAGTAGTCGTGTGGAAACTTAGCATTATCTAATAAGTCTGCAACTTTGCTTTTGCCGTTTTTCCGACATTCCAGGCTTTATCGTAAAAAACTGGTTATATATTTATGATTGTCCATCGCTGGCCACTACTTCCTCCCATCTTTCTGGCAGCGTACGAATCCCACGTCGAAAAAACTTCTCATCTTTTGAGGCGGTCTACGTATCGATCCAATTTTTGACTTCTTCATAAGAACTTTAAGTACTGGATAGGTAAGCCCTGTGCGATTGATTGAAACAAGTGATCGTCAAAGAAAATAATGTCTAGAAAATACGATGGGTGAAGTAGAACTTACCATTTCAACATTTTCAAGTGTTTTCACCGACTTTGTGACATGGAGTCGAGCATTGTTATGATGAAAAATTATTTTATCGTGTCTTTCGTTGTATTGCGGCAGTGTGTCTTTCAATGCTCGGCTTAAACTCATTAATTGCTTTTGATACAGATTGCCTGTAATTGTTTCAGACGGTTTCAGCAGTTCATAATACATTAGGCCGAGCTGGTCCATGAGTTTTTTTTCATAAATATTCGGCTTAGCTGACCTTGGAGCTGTAAATATTTGGTTTGGCCGTCGACGTGAAAACATAGCCGGGAAGTTTCTATGATTTTCTGCGCTTAGGGTTATCGTAATGAACTCATTTTTCGCCCCCAGTCACAATGCAACGCAGAAATCCCTTTCGTCTTTGCCTTCCAAGCAGATGTTCACAATCAAACAAACGCCGTTCAACATTTCTCGGCTTCAATTTATGTGGTACCCGATTTCCTTGTTTTCAATCATTCCCACGGCTTTGAGGCGTTTTGAAATGGCTTGTTGAGTCACTCTTAATTACTCTGCCAATTGTTCTTGCGTTTGACACGAGTCTTTATGAAATCATGCATCCAATTCTGCATCTTTGAAAACCTCTCTTCCGCCATGCCGTTCTTCAATGTCAAAATCACCGTCCTTGAAACGTTGGAACCACTCACGACACGTTCTTTCACTAATAGCGGTCTCGCCATAAGTATTTGAAAGTATTCGATAAGCCCCAGTCGCAGATTTCTTCATATTGAAGCAGAAAATTAAAACCTCCCGCAAATGTCGAGAATTTGGCTTCTAAACCGAGATTTTCAATCAGGAATAACTTTACGATACGGACACAAATCGACTAATGTCTTGAAAGTTTTGAATGACGTCTACATCTGTTTATTTCCACCACCACTGACCGTCTAAAGCCATCTAGCGGAAAACGGCGGACGAAAAGTTGTGCACCTATTATGTATCTTGCGTGATGAAGAATTGAATACAATTTACATGAATATTTTGAAATAAAGACAGATATGACTATCTGATGTGCAAATGTGTAATGCAGTTAAAAATAATAAAAAACGCAGGATAAAAATGCGGCTGAAAGAAAGTGTAGGTATAGAAAAAAATACATTTAGAATTGTACAGTTTAGCCTGAAAAATTTACAATGATTCATAGACATGTTAAAATTGTTTCTGATAAATCTATTCGAACAAATGTGTCAAGCTATTTCTGAAGAATAGAGCTTTACTCTTGCAATAACGCTATACTCCGTCCTATAATGTATCTCACGAGTATATTTTAAGCTTGTTCAATAAAGTTTAAATCGGCTGTTAGACTGTAAATCAGATATCTTCTGCTTTTAAGGACTTATTGCATATAAACAGGAAATATGTACCATTAGCCTCTATAGAGACAGACGTATTATTGTTTAACACTATGCAGCCAGTGGCAATATTTATATTAAAAACGTAGAAAAATGTACGAAAACCCAACATAATATTAGTTCATATTTGATACCAGCACCTCTTGTTAGTACTGGTTTTACCTGCTGGTTGGATGTGCAGACGACGTAATACACAATATCACTCTATTCTTTAAATTATTCTGGGCCGAACCTTCTGTGGTCTGAATTCAAGAAAATAAAAGATTCTGCAGCTTTGTGTATCTACAGATGATTTTCCATAAGTTCTTCATAAATTTTTACTCTGATAGTTACTATAAAATTACGTTAAGTTCTTTGCAGTTATTTTTTGTCAGTCTTATATAGGCAGTATATTTTGTGGAGTTAGCAGGCAACATTTCTGACACCAAAAATCTCTACCACAGATTTCTAATAACACCTGACGGAACTTTAACAATGATAGGACTATAAGTTCCCAAAATACTGCTCGAGTTCAAGTTAGCCGATAATACATCCTAAAATGTTATCAATATAGATGTAATAATCATAATCCATTGGTACACACAACGGCTGAATAGATATAATTTTTAACTTGTTGTAGATATAGTGTTTTATCGTACTATTAGTTCACAAGATGCGTCCAGTGCGAGTAATTTTCTCCTTGAATTTTTTACAATCCTTAATAATAATAACGTGAAGATATTTACTAAGCCTTTCCTGCTACAATTTTAATTACATAATTTTGCACAAAAACAAGTGCAATCTACATCTTCGTCAATGTTTTCAAACATGTTTATTGACGGTTGAGCAAAGAAATAGACAAGAAAACCGATGGATATACTAATAAACGGCGATAAAAAATTCAAACAAATATTAGGAATGTAATGAATAAAACTAAACCATATTTCTTGTGTAAACAGATAAATGATAAAAAAACGGAAAAGCTGTACACAAAAGAAACAAGAAATACATAAAAAGTTAAATACATATAAAAATATAAGAAACCAAAGAAAGTAGCGAAGAAAATTTGAAGAAGCTACATTTTCATTTAGCATTTGTTGAATATTAATTATAAGACACAAAAAAATAAGAGTAACATTATAATATTCTTACCAAAATTAAATTTTCAATTTATTTTAATACAAAATTTTCCGATTAAGTTGTTAGAAATATTTATAATTCATAAATATTGATATTTAGTTGATTTACTATGTTACACTAATTTTTACAGGAAGTTCCTTATTGGTAAAAATATATTAAAGAGGGTACATTTTGAAATACTTGAAAAAGATTATTAAATTTATTATTCAAATTGTGTATAATATTGAAAATTTAATTTTTGGTTTAATTTCCTAAGGCACTTGCCAGTACATTGATACAATTATAGATAAACGTTGAATATTGCGAAAACGTCGTGTGTTTATAATTTTACTTAATAGTTGTGGAAATGCTTGGAGATCACAGTAGAAATGTTCTAGCTACAACTGTAGTCGGTTTGGAGGCAAGTAGTAAATTCTGCCGCCAGCAAATTGCTACTATTAGTGTAATGATACAAACAGAACGACCCTTGTTACAGTTTTACATAGAAAGCAAATAGGATTGCTCTTATCAAATAAGATCTTCTAAATTGTATAATAACTACAAATGTTACACATAAAAAATTTAATTATATATAAGTATATAAGTAGTACAATATTCTTCAAGTTCCATAAAAAGTTAAAAGCGTTAAGTATAAACATTTGCTATCAGATTTTAGCAGCTACAGCGCCCGGTTATTGTTTTAGACAGATGGAATAATGTACATGTATACCGAAAACAAATAAATTGATTATAATGAGTGCTGTTTTCGGAAAGAGATTTGAAGTATTATTGAATCTCCGCTAAAAGATCCATAAATAAGTATTTCTGAAAAATAGTGTTACCTGCACAAATCTCCTGATTTAGTGCTGAAGCGAATAAAGTGATACCAGAAAAAAAACTATGGGGTTTTATCCAATTGGAGAAAGAGAAAATCTCCCAAAAGGTAATCATGTACTAATTAAAAAAAAATCCAAACAACATATCATCAAGCTCATTTAAAACTTTCTAAAAAGTGGGATGTAGTAGAGCTTATGATAAACTATCGATATTAGGAGTCCAACACTACATGGTAAAGTACTACCAGAAAACAGTTGCTTACCGAAAAGCACCTGAAAATGACGTTGGCGAGTAAAGGAAAATTTAGAAAGGGACTAGAGCAATATCATGTTTACTAACTAGTTGTTTTTAGGTTTCGTCTCCTTTAAAGTGGTTCTGGTTTCTATGCGCAAAGAAATAACGCCGGTGATTTACTAAACACCCCAGTATGTTGCATGTTTGAACTTATTTTAGTAAACAGAGAGTTGTAACAGTACATGTTTTTACAAATAACATTTATATACAGTGACTATAGTTTTTTAATATTATTTATATATATATATATATATATATATATATATATATATATATGTATATAGTATATGTTTAGATACTAAACGGTGTAGTGGAAACCACATAAACAGCTTTTACACAAGAGTGTAGAAGGTAAAGGAGAAACACTACACTATTTTCTCTCAAGAAAATCATGGTGGGCTCCCGACTAGTCAATAATAAATATAAAAACTGAGATTTTTAAAATTGAAGCCTAGAATGTTAATAGCACGTTTAAAACAGGAAATATACATACGTAACATTGTTAAAGAAATAAAACGACTAGAAATACCTGTGCTGGGCATAAGTGAAATGAAATGGAAAAATGATGGCAAATGATTATATTGTTTATTATTTAGAAAACGGCAGTATGCAACATTGAAATGGAGTGGGCAAAATATTAATAAAGCAATTTGATGTCACAGATTATGTTGCTAAATATATAAGCTAAACCTTTTAATCGAAATCTTATTCAAATATACATACCAACAACTAACTATAACGACGTATTGGAAGGTTTGGTAATTGTTTAGTATCTGAATGCTTTTCAAGCAGTTATTTTATAGAAATGATTGTGCTACGAAAATATTTGTTATCACTCAGGACAATGCATTGCACTCCCGTAGGTCATCTGCCCTTAGTAAGTTCGCGAATTGTTTTATAAAAATTATTTTGGGATAAGCTTGCTCTACTATGCACGCCTTTTCCAACGTGTTCGAAACTCTTCTGACTCTGTTAAGCTTATCGTCTGTGAAAATATGTTCCAAAACTTGCACTCTATAAAAACGCTGCCGGGGTAGAGGTTTGTTATATTTAAATAACGGGGTACTGAATAAATACACCAGAATACACAAGAGATCTACTTTTATAAGATAATTACTTCAAAATATTTAAGGTATTAAACAATTATCGAAGATGTTTCCAACAACACCAAGAAGAAAATGAGCGAAATGAAACAAAAAGAGATTACTCCGAACTTTAAATGATGAAAGCCTTTTCTTATTGATAACAAATATTTTCTTACTACAACCATTTTGATGAGGGATTTAAATGCCAAAACGAGATCAGAAAAAGCGGGAACAACAGTTTGTATATATGATTTAGGAAGCAACAGTGACAAAGGTGAAAGGTTTACACGGTTTTCTGCAAAAAATGAACTAGTGGTTAAGAATACCTTCTTAAAACTGCCGAAACGACTTCTATATACTTAGGTAACACCTACCCGTACATCTCAACGCATTGTGTGCAATCAAATACACTATGATATTTGAGAAAATGTACCCAGATATAAATGTACCGTTTGACCATAATCTACTGCTAGAAAAAGTAGGAAGAACGCAAAAAAACGTTTGAAAAAGTAGAACATGAAAAACATACATACTAAACAATTCTGCTATGAAGAAGCAAGGCAAAAACTGTTAAATTATGATAACAAAAACTAAGCCAATTATATATTGATGAAGAACTAGAAGTGGAGCGTGTATGGAAGAATTTTCAAAATATAATCTAGGAAAAATAACTTGGAACCAAACACTAAAGAATAAAAATAAAGTGGAGGGCAGAAGAAATTTTACAATTACTAGAAAGAAGAACAGATTATAAAAACAAAGAAATAAATATAGAAGTACGAAGTAAAATAAGAAAGCAAAAGCTAAATAGTTTATAAAAAACTGCATACAAATAAAGGAGGAAACCGACACGACTACTTTAATCTGAATAAAAGAGTAAAAGATACAACAAATCATGAGAAAAATGTAGCTGCTAAATAATTAGATAAAGAATACCGTGCCGTATACGCGTTTAAACAGAAACTACGTAAATGGGAAGAAGTTAGAGTGTAAGAAAATAAGAGGCGATAAACAGGGTTGTATTCTGTTACTAACATTGCTCAAACAGAAACATTTTCAATGAAGTAGCAAATGACTTAGATGATGGTATAAAAATAAATTGAATGAGAGTAAACATTTAGAAATATGCAGATGCGTCAGGCCGTAATAATGTAAAAGCTTTATTAATGATATTTTCTTTTAATTCTTAAGAAGCTCATGTGAGACTAACTGCATACATTTTAATCATGTGGTTCTTAACTTGGAGGACAATTTCATTTTTAATGGGGACAAACTGAAAATGAGTTATTAACAGCCTTTTAGGCTGGAGGAGAGAACATAATTTTAGGAATACTTTGGTCGAAAAAAAACGTTGAAAACTGATAGTTTCATCTATTGTGTAACTATAGATAAATTAAAACGAATAATTTTTAAAACAATAAACTAAAAACAATTATACTTGCCTTCAAAAAGTTTATAATTTGTGTAGTTTAGAACTAAAAAAATTATCGTAAATAATTCTAAATGTGTATATGACAATACTTTTGTTCGATAGCTTACATTCTATTGAATAGTGTTGTGGAAATATTAACAGATATGGTTTAAATCCAAGAGTCAAAGGAACTGAATGTATGAGTGTAAGCAAACATCAAATAAAAAGGGCCGCATTTCAGTGAACTACAGTTAAAGAAAGTAAATCATGTCACCTACCTTTGAAGTTTGTATAATGACAACTGAAGCCATTTACTAGAAACTAAAAGTCGCTTTAAGAAAACACGATCTACTTTTATAAGCCTAAATAATGTACTGTGTAGTCACGACCTAAATCTGAAGTTACAATTGAGACTAGTCTGGTTTTATGAATTCTCAGTTCTGTATTATGATGTCAAGGTTTGAACATTAACATGGGGGGTTAATGAAAAATTTGTAAGTTTTTGAGATATGGTTATAGCAACATATACTTAAAATAAGCTAGATGGACCGTATAAAATAATGATAAAGTTTTAAAACGGATTAAAAAAGAGAAGTAAATAGCTAGAATAATTACAACCAGCAAAGGGTACATTACATACTGTCATACAAGAAAAAATTAAGAGCAAAGGGGTTCAAAGAGAAAAACAGCGTTGTGCACAAAGAATTTAACACAATGGTTTCGATTAGCAACAACTGTACTCTTTTGAGCAACTCTAAACAAAGTTATTCTAGCCAACAGAACTGCCAACATTCAATAAAGAAGATAATTATAATAAAGTTATAACGTCCAATTACATAAACTAAAAAATGTTGGTTAAATAATTAATAAACAAATAATCAGAATTACTTCTAAAAAATATTTTTCCGACTGTTAAAAATCTTAACTTTAGAAGTATATAAGGTGATATAACACTGTCACAACGTATATGTCATCCAGATTCTATAACACATTAAGCAAGAACATTTGATGAAAAGGAAAAAAAAAAAAATCCAAACCAAATATAAAATTAAAGAACACAATAACTTCAATAAGATGACTTGTTGATCGTCATAATCTTCTCACACGTCATTTTAAAAATTGAAATCTTGCTAGAAATATAAGCCCTTATTTAACAGTAGTTCCCCGTAACAGGCATTGAAGGCCCTTTGGGGTCGTAATAGGATAGGTCTGCTACAATCTAGAGCCTACGGTACACAAGGGTAGTAACGTGGCTAGCGCTATGTACCGACCGCCTTTTATTACCCCAGAGTTTGACCTCCAGGTACTCATTTATTGCAGCCTGAGCAGAGCTGGGCCGTAAAAATGCAAGCGATTGAATTGGCGAGAGCGGGATTCGAACCCGCAACTCTTGGTTTTGTAGTCTAGCGACCTATCCACTAAATCACCACGGCTCTATAAGCCCTTCTTGTTATCATTAATTTTTCATATGACGAGGTCAAGTAGTGAATTTTCACTGAAGTCCAACATATAAACGTATTAGAGAGTTTTTGACAAGTTTGTATGACAAAAAATTCTTGTTTAACATTTCCTGTCAAAATATGCTTAATTGCTCTTGTTTATATTCCGAACCCACTGTACACAACAGTTTTTTCAGCAAGCTCTAGTGTTTCGCTGCTGTCGCTAGTGGTTTAAATGTAAACAAGCCCAATATCCAATTTAAATGCTTCTTAGATGTGGTGGCTGCCGCATGTCGCTAGATGCGGTAATAATTAAATTCCTGTCGTCTGGCATAATTCAAGAAGTAGGAATAACAAATAATATGTCAACTACAGTGGGCGCAAACAAAGTTTAAAAGTTATCAGCAGTGAATTTTGTATGAAATTATCGAGTGGCCAATTAAACTTGAAGTATTTCGTTCGCAGAGTTTCGGCTAAAAATAACAAAAACAACAGCGACGTGGTTGGTTAAGTGCTGCTTTGATGTTGGGTCGTATTAATCGAATTTTTTAAGTAAAAGCCAACATAGGAAGCTGTTATCAAAGTTTTGGTAATAAATTTCAGCCATTTTGTTTGTAAAATAAATAAAACAAATTGTTACATCTAGCTAAGTACGTGAAGTGCGGATACGATCTTTAAAAACCATAAAAAAGTTTATATATCGAGAAGCATACGTTTTACTATTAGGCAAAACGCCGTGGGTCGGGAAATTTGTCACCCTGTCTTTGTACGGCAAGCGTTTGTGTCTCTACAGTGGTCGTGATTGATGGCTGTGTGCGGTTTAATATATTATTTCGGCGCAGGCCAGATTCTATGCAATAAAACTTAAACCTGCTGTTATTTTGTGCGTCATCCGTGCAGACACTGTGATTTAGGGTGGGTGTCACTTTCATTAAAATAATAAATAAGGAAGGCATATTAGGTAATTCGATAATTACTTTTTATTTGTATAATAATCTCCGTGCTTACGCAATTTTTGAAAAACGAGTGCATTGTGAGATTGGAGCTTTCAAACTCCAACCCGCTTTATTGTGAAAAGTAATCCTTTGAGTGTAGGCAGCAACGCCCTGAATGTATAGAGGAAAGACGTACTTTATAGCAGGAGGTTCTTCCTTTAAAGTGTTGCTAGAAGATTTAATGGTTATTGTATTTCATTTACTTGTTCCCAAAAGATTGATTCTGTGATAATGTAACAGTTTTGTTAATGTTTTGCGGTTTTGCGCACTTGCTTATAGTATTTATCTTAAACAATTTAAAAGAAAGAACATTTTTTTAATTTTTATAAGTAGACCTTTTAATTTAAAAATGTTTATAAAAGATTTTATACAATACTTATGCCTAGACAAATTTTCCGATCCAAGTTTTAGCCAACACGGAACAGTAAATACAAATTTCGTTACGATATAAATCCTTGGAAGTTGAGACAAGACCTTAGGTTCTTCTTCTTGTTTTTCTTCATTAGCTGTTCTTTATCCACTCTTGTATGTAGACTTCTCCCAAATTCTTCCATCTGTTTCTATCTCGTGCTTGTTGATACCATTTCCTTCCACCTGTTTTCCTTATATAATTAACCCATCTTATCGGAGGTCGTCTTTTACCTCTCCTTGTTTCTCTGGGTCTCCAGTGGGTGATGTTTGATGTCCATTTGTTGTTAGTGTATCGAGCGAGGTGGCCTGCCCAGCTCCACTTCACTTTTGCGATAAGTTTCATGATATCTGTTGTTCCTGTTTTTTGTCTTATTGCCACATTTGTAATTCTATTTCTTATAAGGAAATCCAACATCCTTCGTTCCGTGGCTCTTTGTATTATTCGTAGCCGATTTGCACTTTTCTTTGCCAGAACCATGGTTTCCAGTCCATATGTAGCTACTGGTATAATACATGTGTCAAATACTTTTCGTTTCAAATTTATAGTTCTTGAAAGCGTGTTCTAGGGTGAAGGTAAAGAGTTTTGGTATTGAATCACCCTGCCTAATTCCCCTTTCAATTTGGATATTTTCAGTTTTCACGTCATTGTTAATTTTACTTGTAACGTGCGAATCCTATATAAGTATTCAATCATTTTTTACATCTGTAGTCCACTCTTGCGTCTTCCAGCAAATTTAATACTGCTCAGACCTCAATGCTGTCAGAAGCCTTTTGAAAGTCTATAAAAGCTAGGTGGATTCCTATCCATTTGCTTCTTCTTTTAAATTTATTAACAATTGTCAGATCAACATTAAGATGACATTTTAACAATCAGTTACTAAAAACTATATACACATTTGTATTGAATTAATATTCGAAAATATTATTAGCGCCCCGTGTTCTATAATAATGTTAATTAGTTACTGTCTTCATAAGATGTTATTATATTTTAGAGAAATTTTTGTTTGAGTCTTACATGGATATTGCATTTATTTAGGTTATAGTATACTGCTCCGTCGCACTCACTTAAATTATGGAAGAACTTTTTGGCACTTTCTTTAATATAGTTTTGGACATGCGATACTCCTAGCTCATAATGCAGTTGCGAATGTACCATGGGGTATTTACTGCCATTCACAAAATTTTATTTTGAAACCTCTGTAGTTTCTGAATGTTGGTTTTGTTTGTGTTGTACCATACCGGAGATGTATACAATGCTAGGGGTCGTTCTAGTATTTTGTATATGAGAATAACACATTCGACCTTTAGCGTAGATTTCCAGTTTATCAGTGGATATAGTTGTCGTAATTTATTATTTCATTGTATTAGTTTCTGATATACGTGAAAGTTCCAGCTTAGTCTAGCATCCAATTAGACCTCTAGGTATTTAATTGCAGAATCTTTGGGATTTTAGGAAATAACTTCTCAGTCAACTTCAATGTTGGGTGAGTTGATTATTCATATTAATGTCAAGATCTTGCACTGGCATTTGGAGAGGTTTATCTGTATGTTCTAACTTTTAAACCATCTACAGATTTTATTTGTTGCTTGCTGCAGCTGCTGTACTGCTTCCGTCAAGTCTGCACTTTGAGTTATAATTGCTGTGTAATCAGCATAACTTGCCAACGGCGCTGATGTTTGTGGAGTATCTGACGTGTAAATATTAAAGAGTAGGGAACACAGGATACTACCCTGTGCCTCGATGCATTTGGTTCTTGAAATTGCTGAGTTTACTTCCACTGCAAATGTTCTTTCTTCAAGAAAGCAGAAGGTAATTGCTTGAAGATAGCTGGGTATATTAATATCTAGGAGCATATTCTTAAGACCTTCAATCTAAACTTTGTCGAAGGCCTGGGCTATGTCTAAGAAAACCGTTGTAGTGTAGCACCTATTTTCGTAACCACATTCAATTATTTCGCTGGATAGCTGTAACTGGAGGCAAATAAAGTGTCTTCTTTTGAAGCCAAATTGAAAAGTTGGGGTAATTTGAAGTGTTTGTACTTTTTTGATCAGTCGTGTGTAGTTGACCTTTTCTAACAATTTTGAAAGAGTAGTTACTAGGCCTATTGGTGTATAGTTTTTGACAGTATTTTTATCTTTTCCAGGTTTGACAAACATGAGCATGTTTCCATGTTCGAGGAAAGTAACTTGTTCGTAAACATGCATTTATTATTGTTGCTAGATAGTTTTTCTTGGTTAGGTGTTACATGACCAATTCAGGTATAAGGTCATGGCCGGGTGACTTTAGCTTTTGTAGTGTTGCTATAATTGTGTTAATTTCATTTCGAGATGTGGGTTTAATATAGCCTCTAATTACTAGATAATTCTTCTATATGCGATTGATTACTTGTGCTGCTTTTTCAATATCCGTAGTGAGCATAGGTAATTCTTCATATTTATTTAATATTTTTCTTGTTCTCCACATTCCCGGATCTTTAGGATCTATGTTTTCAATATGTCTTCTGTAGGATTGGATTCTGTAGTCATTCATTTCTCTTTTTGATCGGTGCGTTAAGTTATTCAAAGCCTTTTTGTCTCAGGGTTTCTAGTCCTTTGCCATTGTTGTCTTGCTTAGCTAGTTTTTTTAAATTAAGTCTATAATGTAATTCGGAGGATAATTACAGTTATAACTACTGTTCTAGTGCCTTGCTGAGACTGTAGCAGTAATATTCGCGGCATTGGTAATTGATGCAGTGATATTAGAGGCAGTTGTATTCTTATTATTTAGCGCAGCTTAAAAATTTCCCATTTGATTGATCCATTAGTTAGTTCAAGTGAGGAGTCTCTAGTTTTTGGTTCGCAAACAAAGTTTACTAATACGGGCAAGTGGTTGAAATTTAGTTCCGTGGTTACACTTTGGTTTATTTGCTTAGAGAAGTTTTTCTGAAAGAAAATATCCAAGATATCGAATTACTGGTCAGTTCTGTATGGAAAATAAGTGTTTTCATTCGGCGCCATCACTTGTAAACCGTGTACTGTTTTAATTTCCTCAGAGTTATTTACTCTGCATCCCTGTTGTGTGTTTATCGTCAAAGATCTACAATTACCAATGTTAATGTTAATGTGTTAAATATAATTTTGAGTTCATTGTCGCCCAGTTTTTTGTTTCGTTGCTTTTATATGCTTAGGATGGTAACTTGGATATTGTCATTTAGTTTTACTTTTATTGTGGTAACTTCATCACTTAAGGTTGGGAAGGTCCGGATACGAATGTATTCGGGTTTTTGTTTGATCATAATTGCTACTCCTCCAGAGATTACTCTGGCATTTTGGTCTTTACGATATACTTTGTACCTGGGTATTTTTAGGGTGTCGTTTTCAGTTAAATGGTTTTCAGAGATGTACGCAATATGAACTCTATGCCTGGCTAAAAAACCTGCAAATGTTGAACGTCGATTGGTAATGCCGTTTACGTTCCAGTTTAAGATTTAGTTGTATTTTCTAGGAGTTCTAGCGGATTATGGTACATTAAAGAGTAGAGGTACTATAGTGTTCATGATGAACGTGTTAATTTCAGGCAAGTAAGATGTTATTAGATCCATTATAATAAGGGAGGTGTTGTTGACGGGTTTGACGTGCCAGTTTCAGAAAAAAGATCGCTGTTATAGAGATTTTTAACTCTGTTGGCGAAGGTCTATGTTTCGTGACGTATGTATTATATGAGCTTGTTCTGTTTACATTTGTGCTGATGTTTAAATTGTTGTTTGTGCGTTTTTGTTGTAATTCCTTATGGTGGCCATATCCGCGGTAGCTTGCTGCATGGTCACCCCGCAGTTAGCACAACATGTAGATTTGCCTTCGCGCTTTTTAAGACATTCCATGATTGTGAGCTCTTGCACATTTTACACATCTCTGGGTAAGGGTTTTTCTTGTGCCCATAGCTCTGGCATATATGACACTGCAGTAGATTTACCGACTTTTTTCTAACTTCTACTATTACCACGGAGTGGTATAGTGCTTTTAATTTAAATATTTGTTTTGCTTCATCATTATTGATTAATTCAACTGCGCACACTGATAGTGATAGTGATTTTTAGTAGTCGTGTTATATTTATAATATGATGGAGGTACATTTTTAATAATTACTGATAAGGATTTGGCTTTTGAAAGGTGTGATATGGAATTTTATTTTCAGTATTAAACTTTGTGAGAGTACGGTAGTTGTCTTCTTAAGTTAGATTTATGCGTATGATATTTATATTACACATTGTTGTTAACTTGCTTTTTGCCATCTTTTTTATATATGTCACCAGGATTTTATGATTTACTGCATTATGCAGATAGGTAGATGGTATTCTTGTTTTAGCCGAATAGTCACAGTAGGCTGCGATGATGCGTTTTCTATTTGTCTTATCATCCGTGTCTTGTTGAGATAGTTGGTTAAATTTATTTTGTTTTAGTAAATCTTCTGTTGTCTATAGGTATTGTTTTTGCACCTCGTTTATAGGTGGTGATATGATCAACATTGCGCTTAAAATGCGTTTGATTCTGCATGGTTTCATTTGCTGATGTTTGATTATTTATCATAATGTATGTTCTTCGTATGTAAATATTAAAATGAAAATTTTGTACCGCATCACTGCTTAAATTCGACTCGCGTTTTTTCTTTTTCTATTAGGCTTCTTATAGTGTACAGATGGTCGATAGTACTATGTTAGGTTAGCGATCATTAATGCAACTTGTACTTTGTTTACAGCAGCTTGAAATAGTAATGGTGTAAATGGTGTACTTTTACCATACCAATTATACAGGTTTTTTAATCAAAACTTCAAACTCGTCTCTTGCTTTCAATCCTTCTTTGTATGACTACTTGCAAAATTCTATATTTTTTGTGTCACAATAGATCCTCCAAAGCATTGGAATTTCGTGTTTTTAGTCATTGGCATTATTTCCACATTCTTTTCTATTCGTAATAGTACTTATGAGTTGTGTATTCTTTTCAACTCATGGTATCTTTAAAATTCTGCTATACACTCACATTTTAAACGATTATTGTTTTCGTATGGTTGATTTCGTGAGCGTCCAGAATTCTAAACCATTTAAAAGAGCTGAGAATATATAGCATTCTAAGTTCTCACTACAGAACAATTTCTTAGTCCTCGAAAATGCTTGCCTCACTTACCCTAAGCAGGATTTTACTTCTGTACTACAGGGGCAACCACAATTCAGAATACATTCCAAATATTTAAATGATGATATTCTTTTGATAACCATATTGTTGATTGTAATATGTGGTTGTAGTATTTATTGTTTGGATGTAATCATAATTTTAGTTTTCTTAGTGTTTATTGTTAATGCATATCGTTCACTAGTTTCTACGACTTTGTCTAATAAACATTTTTCATTATCACATATCACTATATCGCCAACGTAGCGTGTATCGTTAATATATTTACTACCTATCCAAATTACACCAAACTGTTCATCAAGGACTTCTTTAAAGATATATTTGGATTAACCATTAAACAAGGTGAGAGATAGTATACACCATTGGCAGACCTCTCTGAATATTTCAATTTCTTCAGATATTTCATTTTCAACTATTACACTAGCCCTTTGATTTCAGTAGAGATTTTAAATTATTATGATGTCACTGTTATCAAGACCTACATTGTTCAATATTTGCACTAGTTTCGTACAGTGTACAGTATCGTACACTTTGTTATAGTCAAGAAAAAATGCATAATTGTTTTTATTTATGTTCCTCCGTCTTTGTTACAAAACTTATACGCTAAATAAAGCTTCACGAGTACCTATATTGTTGCGAAGTCTAAATTGCACCTCTGACGTAAATGCTTCACATTTCTGTTATCTTCTTCCATGAATAACTCTTAAGAACATTTTTAACACGTGGTTTATCAGGCTTATTACATTTAGCGTTACCTTTTATTTTAAGCAATGTAACAAATGTTGAAATCAATCATTTTTTGGTATAGCTCCTGTTTTATGTATGGTGGTAAACAGATTGTTAATTTCTTTAATCCATTATTCATTAACAATTTTAAAACTAATCTATATTATCTGAGCCTGTAACTTTTGCTGTTTTTGCTAGTTCCAATGTATTTTTATTTTATCCTATTGAATGTCTGATCTTGTGTTTTTAGTTTCTAAGGGAAACTGTGACGACGTTTTGTAGTAAAATAATTGCTCTATTTTTTACAAGTTGTCATTTGTATCTATAATGAGCTCTTTGTTTTCGTCAGTTAATTTATTGTTGTCAAGTGGTTTCTTCGCTTTCTGATGTAGGTTAAAATTATCGTATTTGTTTTGTAGAGTTTCAATTTCAGCATACTTTTCGTCAAGCCATCTTTTTTTCGCTATTTTTATTTTGTATATTTGTTTGCTTATGTTTTTATATATTTTTGTTTGCTTTATTTTTAACTTCTCAACATTCTTTCACTCACTGAAAAATTTAATTCGTCATTTATTCCTTTTCCTTTATTTTTATCTGACTTCAAATTATTCTCAGTTACTTTTTATTTGTTCTTATTGTTTCCGTGGTTTCATCTTTTATCGTTTTTATCCTTTATTTCTTTTTATTTTCTAAAGATCATACTTGGAAGTATTATTATGTCTTCTCATGGTTTTTAACCGTATCCATAATACTTACTTTACTGGATTATGATCCGAGTTAACATCGACACCAGGGAAAGTTTTAACTGAAATTTGATTTCTCATTATATTATTATGATCAACTTTAGGAATGTCTACGTGTAAAAACGTCGGGCAGGTAATTGAAGAAGATTATTTAAAATCACAATTTTTTCTCTTTACAGGAGTATAGTAGTCGCATACTGAATACAGCGATTATTTCTATTTAGTTCCAAGACAGAAGTTACCCACTGTATCCGTGCTTTTAACTTTACTAATTTTTAATTTTTTAATTTGATGTTCTTTCATTAGATTTACAGCTTGTTAAATTTTTTTATAAACATTTTGACTTTGCCATCTCCTTTAACTGCTGTGGAAGCAAACGCTTGAACAATATTTACATCTACAGGTTTTTCCGATAACTGTAATATTAGAACTTTGTTGGAGAAGGATCTTAACAGATTTATTTATCTCTTTCAATACTATAATCGTAACTTTGTTGTAATTATCGCCATTGTTTCCTAAGTAATATACAGTGTGATTATATGATTTATGAATATAATGATTCTGGTCAGCGCATTTTACTTATGTCTAGTGTTTTCTTCTCTTGTATCGTATTGACTAGTGTGCCTGTTTTATACACATTTCTAATATTTCATGTGGTTGCTTTGATTTTCCTTCAGGAGATTTTTAACATCCTGTAGACAAAACGTACCGAGGACTCGTAGTTGAGTTGTGTTGACGCAATGACTATTCTTGGAATGCACTTAGTGTTAATCAGGTAGCTTCCCCCAGATTTATCGATTCCATGCCGTTGAACATTTCTGGTTCATACGATTCAATGCAGATTTCTCAACCCAAGAATTATAGGGAGCTTTTCTTGATGACAGGAGTTGTGTGCTTATTCTGACGCTCACTAATGTTAGCCACAAATGTATTTCGTACCCGTTCTGTACTACGTGGAGGTGTAAATTGGAAATTTCCCTTTATGTGTAACCAAGAAACTGATGTTAGTCTTAAATAATTAATATTTTGTTGCTCATACCATTACTGAGATAACTGGATTTTTAAATTGCTAAAAAATTATTAAATATTATAAATGCAAGTGGTCTTAAAAACAATTCTTTACACATATTATGACATATGTGAATCTAGAGATGAGTTGGCAAATCACTATGAATTTGATAACGTTAGTGCTGCAATCTGTACATATGCGTATATTTATTATTGATGTACAGCTGAAAAAGTAAGTTGCATTTTTCATCTTCTAGGTAAGGTATAAAAATATGCCACTCCTTTAACAAGCAGCATTATGCGTGTCATTCTCTTTAAAAACATCCATAGAAAAATTCAACTGCCATCAAGATCAGTTTTTGTTCAGAAATTGTTTTTGAATTTAAATAGTTTTGAAAACTGCCGGTGCTTAAATAGAGTAACGCCTATTAAGCTGCAGCTTTTCATAAAAAAAAACTATGTCGAAAATACTATATTAAATTTTGAACTGCAGGCCTAATTATGAGTCCGCATTTTGTTGATTCAAGTTTTTTACACACTTAAATCATTTACTTCCAATTACGTATCTCAAAGTTATAAAGTAAAAATCTGTCTAGAGTTGCTTCATTAAAACTGGTCTTGAGAAGTTCAAATTAGATTCATTCTAGACCAAAACGTTATACCTAACTGCTTATTCCTTAAATATCAGACCTAGCCTTTTTGATTTATTTTGTAATCAACGATGAGTGAACACACGTAAAATAATATTTTTCTTTCAAAACATATTTGATTTCAAATGGATAAATGCATAAATGTAGCACAAACATTCCAAGTGGTTCAAATGGTTAAAAATGTCTAGAAAAATACTTGATTTCTTATAAGTGCTATGATTTAGTGCTCCACTTGGGAGTGATTTTAAAAATCAGTGTTATCAGTACTTAACTTATCAAAAAAAAAAAAAAAATTACGTGTATATTGATTTTACTATATCTAGAAACATTAAAAAATCCAATAAATGTTACAAAAGATCTTTTTTAGAAAACGCAAACATTCCTATACATTAAAGAACAGCCGGAAGGACAATTTCGTATAAAATATGTATAGTAAAATCAGTTTACCTAGTAAATATTAAATCTATTCCATTGATTGCCTTCTAAGTGTGTCTAAATGAATGGTATCAGAAATGAAACAATACAAAAGATACAAACAAATGACCTTTAAAATAATCGCCACATTTTTGGTAATCTTGAGATTGTCATCAAATGTCTTTAGGAATCGATCGCAGCACAGCTGCTACACATTCTGTGACAGCCATATGAATTCTGGATCGAACTAGTACAGGCTTTATTCTCTATAATGATATTTCACAGAAAGGCTGAAATCTCTAGAGCCATCAGTCAATTTTGTTTTCTATTCATTTGTCAGCTTATGAAGCATAAACTAGACCAAGTCTTCCACTAACCGCTTTTGTCGCACTTGCTCGATCACGTCTGGAATTTTGTTTGACATCCCACATGGCTTATTCTCAGTCGTTTTTTTCGTCACAAAAGCATTTAAACCAGTCGTAAACACATTTAATGCTCATGACTTCCCTCGCGTATACTTGGACCAATATTTACAGCAACACTTGATGTTCAAACGTTGTTTCATTGCACTATAACCTTACCTCTCAAACCAATAGTTCGACTGTTCGCAGTGGGTTTACTCTGACGGTCACGTGTACTGTGACTATTTGGTTCATGTTTTCGTTGAAGCATCAGACCATTCACTAAACTTTCTAGCAAAACATAATTATGGTTTCTAAATTATGCCACAATAATTTGAATGAGCGAGATTCAAAGTAAACAAATGCAATTAAACTAATTACATATTCGTAGTTATATAAAGTATTATTGTATATTTAAAAAGAACTGTTCAATGGTTCAGAAAAGCATTCTAGAAATTTAAAATTTTTGAATTACATGTTTGCGAAACAATTAGCTTGTTTTTGTACTATGGGATTTTCCATAATAAATTTAACAACGGCTTCCATTACAGAAATTATGTTGTACAACTTGCAGATGAATATCAGTATTTTGTTATTACGAAAAGTATTCTGCGTACAGAAATATAATATATTAAAAGCTAAAAACTTTAAACATAAAGCAGAATCTTTCACATTGGTCTTATCTTACAACTGTGTATTATTAATACCGTAATAATAGCGCTTCAAGTAACCTATCCCCTGGAATTTAGTAAAGAAACTTACATAGATTAACCATTACTCCAATTTTTACACAAATACAAAAAAGCAGGCAAATTGAGATTTTGCCGCAAAAAGTAAGTATTTTGTAGCGCAAAACGTGCTGCCTAAGAATTGATGTATGCTGATCACACGTCAGCACAAAAACATTTTGAAATACAATTTTCAACTGGCAAACAAGTATTATTCAGGGGCATTCATCATCCGGAGATTTGGGTTTTTTATGGAACAATACGTAGCTACCAAAGAAGGCGAAAACTTCTGCTTTCCGGAAAATCAATTGCTGTCATGGAAACTTTAATTGAAATTAAACTGATCGACGTAATAAGTTAATATTGCGCAAATATTTGAATGAAATATTGGATAAATTTAGAGAGGCAGAAAAGCCCAACCTGCAGCTTATTATAAAATGAGATTGCAGTGGATTCAGTAAGGTTCGTAGTTATTTATTTTTAGAGTATATATCTTTAATTACTTTTCGCTAACTACTCTATAACTCTAAGGAAGTATTCCGGGGCTACTTTATAACCTTGGTTGTTTGTTATTGTTGTTCTAGTCCACTTCCTAAATTTTGAAAATTACACTTTTTGTTGTAAGTGATAAGTGAATTAAAGTAGCAAAAATCTATAAAAATAATCGGGGTTCAAATTATATGGATTCTTTCAAAATAACTTCATTTATTAAAAAGCAGCTACATCTTACAGAAAGTTCTAGTAAATAGGTGTCTTAAAATATAAATAAAAATTTGATCGGCACTTCGTTTGTCCTGAGTAGGAACAAAAACTGATTGCAGATTCTTGAGGTAGCAATTAAATAAACTTTTCCGTTGCTTATAGTTGATATGCATAGTATGGTAAGAAAATAAAACAGAGTAATGCGTAAATTTAATAACAAACAAAAGAAAATTAAATATTAAAAATACTTAGGCTTTCATAGATAAAGGTATACTTATAAAGTTTTTGACATCATGCATGACATCTTTTTTAGATTATGCTTCTAGAAACATTTACAATTATAAGACGCACGTAATATGAGATTTTAGGAATAAATTCAATTTTTTTTAATTATTTATGGGTGATTGAAAATGATGCCGGGAAACTCTTATTACTACACATGGTTGTGATATTCGAATGTAAGCAGCGAAGCGGTGCAGACGCCATGCATGTGTTCCGTTATCACAGTGCAAACGTTTGACCTCTAGCCTTTATCATCTGTGAGTACATATTTTATTTTTAATACGAATTTGAACGCAAAACACCATGGAATCTCAAAATAATCCGTAACAATGAAACCAACTTACAAAATCAAGCAGTTAAACGCAAAATAAGTGAATTAATACCACCCATAAATGAGGTACAGAAACGGTATCTGTGGTCTACCGAAGAATTACTACAACAAAACAAATACTACAGCATATCCCAAAATACCGAAAACAAAGTCAACAAATAGCAAACAAAAAAATAAATCACCACAACAATAAAAAAACACAATTAAAACCAAAATACCACAAATTTACCTATAAAATACATTAAATCACACAGCTTTAGTGATAAATATTAAATCTTTGGCAAAAGCCAATTCCACAACAATTTGCAATTCAAGTACAATACGCGTTAACCTTACTCAAGACGATGATTACCGAACTCTCACCGAATTCTACTCTAAAAATAAAATCCCTTACCACACATTCCAAAATTCGAACATTAAACTCTCTCAGTGGTAATTAAAAACTTATCACTATCTTTAACTAAAGAGAAAATAAAAAAAAATTTGAAAACCTGTCAATTATCAACAAGACTGCTAACTAAAGATAAAAAGTCACTGCCGAGTTAACCAACAACGACGAAGCTAAGCAAATATTCAACTGAAACAGATATATCACTCCATCGTTACAGTAGAAGTTAGAGAAAAGACAACAATCATACCGCAGTATCATAGATGCCAGCAATACGGGCATACGAAGAACTACTGTACCCTCAATTATAAATGCGTCAAGTGCGCAGGAAGTCATAATCATACTGAGTGCAATAAGAAAACTAATAAAAACCTAAATGTGCAAACTGCGGAGAGAAACATGCAGCAAGTTATCGAGGATGCATCCATAATAAGCAACTCTAACAAAAACACGAATAATAACAGAGATACTAAAGAACAATGTCATACAATACATATGCTAATGAAGGTCAAACCTTTGTCAACCGAGTCAAAAATCTTTCCAACAGCCCTTCTACTACCTCAGCAAATACGCCAAATCAAACAAAACGCTTCATACCAAATAACATCATTACAATCCTGTCAGATATATTAACTCCCTACTTACCTCAAACCAAAACATTCCTAGTAAACACCCCTCCTGCTTAATGTACCATAAACAAAACATAACAATTAAAAATACAACAGTTCTTGACTGGAATGCAAATGGCAAAGCCTAACAACGATCAATGTTTATAACCTTCTTGGCTAGATGCAGAGTCGACATTGCTTGCATCTCAGCGACGCACCTAACAAAAAGAGAAACATAAAATTCCGTGATACCGCTGTTACCGGAAAGACAGAAATGCTCAAATAGCCTCAGGAGGAGTTGCAGTCATCAAGCAAAAGTTAGATCACAATCAAATCCCCAACTTTCCCGATAAACTCAAAATAATTTTTAATACATCTGCACCAATATTGCTAATTGGAGATTTAAATAATAAGCTCTCAAATTGGGTTGTCGAGCGATGAAGCATGAGGGAGTCAAACTCGAACACTATTTAACAATTCATGGATTTCAACTCATAACTCCTGAAGAATACACATATTATCCTTATAGAGCCAATCATCAACCCGACATATTGGACATTATTCTTCAGAAAAATTTTTCCAAACTTGTTAACCAACGCTTGATCACCGAATTAAACTCTGACCATTTACTTATACTTATATTCTTTCTCAGTTTCCTCAAACCAAAAACTCCCTCAGTCAGGCTAACCAACGGACCAATCAACTGGAATATCTTCCAAGCAACTCTGGACCACAATCTCACAAAATTAACAGCACTCAAAAGGACGGATGATATAGACTTAGCTGTCTGCACCATAACCTCATCAATAGTTAATTCTGCTAAATCAGCTACTATCACAACACTATGATATTGAAGCCCTAACTATAATCTTCCCCCCAACTACATAATTGACCTAATCAATAAACCGAGCCAAACTAGAAGACAATGGCAAAGGTTACTAAACTTCCTTACGCACCAATTAAAGAAAGAATTGGACGCCTTTCAAATTCAATCTTACCAAACATACATAGAAAACATCGGTCTTGGGTACCCGGGAATATGGAAAACCACCAAAAGAATCCTAAAAACCCACCAAGAGCTACCGACACTCAAATTTAGTACTGACACCTTTTACACAGACAGTGAGAAATCGAAAGCGTTTGACATCCATCTTGAACGGGTTTTTACACCGGCAATCACATGCTCCCTAGGTCATACATTACAAATAGTAAGTCGTATTGACAGATATCAACCAGTAATTACTAAAGACATCAAACTCACATCGCCAAAAGAACTAAGAGAACTCATAATAGCGCTATCAAAAAGAAAATCACCTGGATGGGATCTAATACCAAATTCGGTCCTCCCTGTTTAATGCATCCTTATGCATAAGTTATTTACCTCAAGAGAGTAAACATGCGCACGTCCTTATGCTCAAAATGTCTGGCAAAAATAAAGAAAATATAATGAACTACCGCTCAATAAGTCTATCAATTACCCTCATAAAACTCTTTGAAGAAGTTATCCACACCCGTCTTGAAAAGATTGTAGAAACACCCCATGTCCTGCCACCTTTCCAGTTTAGCTTCAAAAAAGGCCTTTCGACTTGCCATTAACTTCAGCGAACTAGTGGCTTTGAAAACAAATGTTACACTACAGTAGCCTTTTTTACATCGCTCAGGCTTTTGACAACATGTGCATAGAAGGCCTTAAAGCAAAACTCCTAGAATAAAACATACCTAGTTACCATCAAGCCATAATATTTTCGTCCCTTGAAAAAAGAACATTCGCTGATAAGGTAAATTCGATCACCTCTGAAATAAAAGATGCAAAAGCCGGAGTCCCGCAGGGGGGCATATTAGGACCTCTACTCTTCAGCATATATACATTCGATATCCCCGAACCACCAGTGTCGCTAGCAATGTTTGCTGACCATACGGCTATTCTTACTCAGAGCGAAGACTTGGAAGAAGCCATTAAACAACTGCAAAATACAACAGACAAGATCAGCAAATGATACAAACAATGGAAAATTCAAATCAGCCCCATAAAATGCCAATGCAAAATATTTATGCTCAGAAAAATAATCAATCAACCTAACATCAAAATTAATGGAAATGTGATACTGAAACTCCCAAGATTCCGCCATTAAATACCTTGGAGTACACCTAGACACGAAGTTAAGTTGGAGTTTCTATATAAATCACAAACTAAAAAAATGCTATCACCGATTGAAACAACTATATCCAATAATAAATTGGAAGTCTTCGCTCAGACCAGAGTGTGCAATGCTTATGTAGAAAACCTTACTTTCACCTCTTGCATTATATGCCTCTTCAGTTTGCTGTAACAATACTAAAACCAACATCACCAAGTTGCAGAGATTCTAAAACAAGGTCCTCCGAACATCAGTCAACGCTCCATGGTACATTAGAAACGCACAACTACATCACAAACTAGGAATATTGTTCATAGATAATATCAACAACTGTGATGGGGCAAAGTACTACAATCTTTGTAACCCCTATATTCATGTACGACTCAAGAGAAGTTACTCCAAGATGTAACACCAAATTTAACTATTAATTAAAGTGAACTCAATACGATTATGTATTTCTGGATATTACTGGGATATTACCCGCGTAAGTAATTGGCATTGTTAAAATCAATAATGTCATGTATAACAATATAAATGTTGAAATGAATTAAATTAAAAAAAACAAATAATGGTATATAAAAGTAGTAACTTATATGGTTTGCCCTGAAAGTATCGAGCTATTGGTAATATAACGAAAAAAGTTTTCATAGCCATGATGTACCCTGGTAATCTATAACAGTGAACTGTAATGCGCAAGCGTGAATAAGGACAACTTTATTATCTGAATCAGTTGGAAGTTAGACACCTGTGAGCGGGCACACGATCGCCAGATTTTCAAATAGCAAGTAGGGAGTAGAGCAATAAATTTGGATCAAATTTTGTGCCTAGTTAAAAGGAGATATACTAATCACCCACTTCTCCCTAACCGTTTTAGAAGTTCGCGTATGTGTGTTTGTGTATTAAAATTATTATTGTTATTTTTACAATTTATTTACAATTTGTAATAGAAGTTACAATAAGAAAATGGTTTAATGTAACAAAAAGTTTTACGCGGAATTTTATATTTTACTATAATTTTAACCACAAAATTATTTATGTTACAGAAACATAATTTTTGCAAGTTTAAAATCTGTTACGTAGATAAGACCATTAGGATGGTTTCGTAATTTTCATATTTTTGGAAGTAGAGAACAGTTATTTCCTCTTTCATGGTTTTCATTTGAAGGTCGTGAACAATAAAATTATTTGGCATGTATCAAGGAGAATTTACTATATTACAAACTATTTTTGATTATAAACTTTCCAGGATCTAAATGTTGGAGATATGTGGAGAACCCCATTCTAATTTAAAATTAATGATGTCGAGAAAAAATTCAATATTTAGTTTAGTATCAGAAAACCAAACAAGACTATAGAAGAATCTTTGATGCTTTCAAGTTTTCTGCTTCGATATCATAAAACTGATTAAAAAGTACAGAAAATACTTTAAAAGTAAAAAAAGAAAAACAAGAGTTCAAGCAAAAGAAATAACAGAAGATTAATCAAAAAACAAGGAAAATGCATCCGACGTAACTGAAGACTTGCTTTGTGTTGTACGTCAACGCCGATAGTTTGGCGCCTGTTGTTTCTTTCTTTCAAAAAGTCTTCTAAGCAGCACATAAGTATAAATATAAAAAAGAGTGTCAGAAGTGAGGTGATTGTATGAAGATGTTACAAAATAAATTTGTGGCATATAAAATCAAGGATCTAAGAATCCTGATTTCGTATATTTACAGCATTTAAAAATGATAGCAAAACCACAGTCCGTTTTTAATTATTTGTTATTTGTATTACTACACTATAGTTTATTTTTAGTTTTTTCAGTTTAAATGTGGCTTCGCAAAGTTACTTTATTAGAAATATATTACCTTTCTTTTATTAGTTTCATTAAAGTTTTTTTACACAAACAACATTAGCAACAAAGAAAAGGCGAGCAAGGGCAGTACTATTATTTATGATTTAAAATTAGGAATATTTTGTGACAAGTATAAAAATAAATGTTTGTGAAATAAGCTCAAATCAAATGTTGACCTAATTTATTTATTTTTCATATAGTTACATTTATATCGGACTCTAACAATCAATTTGTAACATCCTATTTGATTGAACAAAGTTGTTTTGAAGTGAATATTTCCTTAAAAATATGTCAGTTCCTGTTGCCTGAAAATCGCAGTTATTGCTGTCTTTCTGATTGATTTATATTCTTCTTTAATCTTTTATTTTTATAACTTTTATTTCTAGAGCAGCAATAACATAACTATTGTTAGTGTGAAGCAAAAAACTTAGTCTTTTATGGTTTTTTTATACGAAAGATTTATTTCTGGTGAGTACTTTTCATTTATTATTATTTCTATTTTGACGTATTTTATTCTGCTTTGGGTTTGGTTTAGCACTTTTCATAGTCGCGATTTAGCTTCATGCTTTGAAAAATGCATGGGAAAAGATATTTTTAGATCAATAGCTGAGAGTAAGTGAAGACATTGCTTGCATATACATTTATTCCTACATAATTCAATAAGTTAAGCTTGTAACTAAATTTATTACCAACGATTTAACTTTTATTTTTATTTTTATGGGTTTTTTTTTGTTTGATTATTTTTAAATAATTTTGGTATTTATGTATTTTTAAACCTTCCTCATTTTGTGTAGCAAAAATTTTAGTTTGCTATGCCTGCATTCTTATTTCCAACTTTAAAAGTGTTACAATTTTCTTATAAACATTTTTATATTTTTCTAAAGGTTATTGTATAAATGTGTATACTCATTATCAGGTCCTGGTCAAGTGACTAAGGCGCTTGGCTTCGGTGCGGACGATTCAGGCTCGATCTTGGGCTTCAGATGCTTTGCAGGTAGATCATTTAGATATTAAAATAAGTAAGTGCCTGCGTTCAATTCAAAAACGAATAATATAGCAGCTGTTTAGATGCGATTATTGCCATCTCGAACCGTATTGTAGATGGTGCGCAATTACCGAGGACCAACCAAGAGGACCAACATATGAAAGCCTTAACTCTCCAGTTCTCGCAGGCTATACTTCCTTGCAGGGTCTAGTGCCTTCACCATTATATTTGATTATTTAATATGTTGTAAGTCTGTTTTTCTCTATTTAATTTTAATTTTATAGTTTATGTTATAGCGTACACCACAATTATGGCACAAATCATCCTGACCATTTCAATTACATACAATAATTAAAAATGACTAAAGTAGTTGCGAGTAACTTATGACAGGGACATAAATATCTACAATTTTCAGATTTGATTATATGTAAGATTCGTTTAATGCCAATTAATTTTTTGTATAACAGATATTGTATATTTACTTTATGGTTTTTCTTGTATTCTGTTATGAGTGTTGACTAAGTGTATAGAATTTAACTTTTTTATTTTGTTCTATTTTATTACTTTGTGTAGCATTGTTTTTTTTAGTTTCTTGAAGTTTTATTTGCTTCTTGCTATTTCTTCATTGAACTTCTAAAAATATATTAATTAACTTTAATTTTTAATGTTTTATAAAAAATAATGCTTTATTGTGTTCTTTTTTACCGGATCATTAAGAGAGTACCTACAAAAAAGGAAAAGAGAAATAGAGGCCAATCAAAAGGAAAAGCCAGCACAAGAAGATACAGCAAAGCTAAAACGCAACAAGGAAATGCTGAGGACCCCTTCCAAGAAACAAGAAGAACAAAGCACAAACATGGATAAGATTGAACAATTATTCGTGAGCATAAACACACAGCTAGCGGAAATCAAAGTGGATGTTAAAAGCACGAAAGAAGACATTAAAATCATAAATACCCAATTGAACTTTTATGGAGAAGAAATTCGCATGATGAAAGAAGAACAATCTAAACGAGAAGCTGAATGGGAGCAGGAAAAGTTGAGAAAGCGAAAGCCAATACAGTAATTGTCAAATGCAAAAATTTCGGGCAAAAACTGGAAATCCTAAAACAAAAACCGAAACTACCCCTGCAAGTATACATTGATAGCGACCTTACGCAAAATGAACAAAATACAAGCAGCCATACGGAACGTGGCAAGAGAGGAAAGAAATAAAGGAAGAAAACCCAAGTAGGCTATCGAAAGCTAACAGTGGACGGAGTGAAATTCAAATGGTCGGATGAAAAGGAGGCAGTCTGACACAAGAAGACACGCCAAAAACTAACCAAGGAGGATCCGGACGGAAACATGGAGACGAAAATGGGCACGAACAAGGACAATGCAAAAGGAAATATGAATTGATCAAAATAGGGACTTGGAACGTTAAGAGTATGACTGGGAAAGAAGTAGAACTAGTGAGAGAATTTAAAGATACCAAACTGAAAATATTGGGAATAACAGAAACTAAAAAGAAAGGACATGGATGTACAGAAACGGAAGAGGGAAATATCCTAATATATAGCGGCGTAAACAAAGATGATAGAGCGAAAGCAGGAATAGATGCCTAATTGCAGAAGAATGGAAAGAGACGATAAAGAGTTGGGAATGCTACTCAGAAAGAATACTAAAAATAGAGCTGGAAATAGCAATCGAAGAAGAAAAATTGCTCAATATAATAGTAGTATACGCACCGAACGAGGACGCGAAAAAAGAGAGTAAAGAAAAATTTTATGAGGAACTACAAGAGGCCTGGGACTCCACAAGAGGCACGAGTATATTAATAGGAGACTTCAATGCGAGAGTGGGGAATAACAGCAAAAATATGTAGACGTAATTGGCAAAGAAGGGTAAGATACGCTGAATGACAACGGAAGAAGACTCCTAGAGTTTTGCATCGGAAACAACCTGATTATCACTAACACCATATTTACTCACAAAGCAATTCACAAGTTCACTAGAATAATGATCAGCAGGAACGAAGAATCAATAATAGACTACATAATTGTACCAGAGAACATTAGGAAACTCATAAGAGATACCAGAGTACGGAGGAAACCGGAAATAGACAGTGACCACCTCCTTTTAGTATCAGAAATTAAAATGAACCACAACACTAAACAATCAGAATCGGTAGAACGGACAAGCACAAAAGCAGAAAAAATCAAGATACATAAACTAAGGGAGCCAGGATACATACAAAAATACCAGGAGCTTATCAAACAGGAAGTAGACAAAGACAAAGGAGAAGAAGACGGAAACATAGAACAAATGTGGAAAAATTCAAGAGAGTGGTACTAACAGCAGCAGAAAAGAGTTGCGGAAAAACAGGATTAAGCCCAACAAAAACAGACAGCATGGTGGACATCAGAGGTAAAAACGAGATAAGAAAGAAAAAGAACTATGGTCAAGATATCTAAACACCAACCAGCAGACAGACCTAGAACTATACAAACAGCAAAGGAACATAGCAAAACAGACCGTAAGAGATGCCAAAAATCAAGCATGGGAGAAATTTGCGAGACCATGGAGAATAACTACAGAAACAACCAAAACTGTTCTACAAGGTAATGAAATCCTTCAGAAAAGAAAATAAAAACCCCCTGCCGCAAATAGAGGACAACAACGGGAAGGTCATCACAAACTCTACGGAAATTATAGACAGATGGAGACAATACTTTATGGCGTTACTAGAGGGTACAGAAACAGATGAAAACTGAGAAGAAAACACGGAAGCGACGAAATTAGGTCAGAAGCGAACCGTGACAATAGTCGGACGGAAGCCCAAAAGACCCAATAACAGAATTAGAGCTGCGGGAAGCAATAAACAGACTGAAACTGGGAAAGCAAGCGGGCACGATGGAATCTACCCAGAAATGTTAAGAACAATGGGAGAAGACGGGCTAAATTTATTACTTAACATCATGAACAAAGTGTGGCAGGACAAGAAGATCCCGGAAGATTGGCAAATAGCCGCTTTCCTGCCCATATTCAAGAAGGGTGACAGTAAAAAATGTGGAAATTATAGAGGAATATCTCTACTCAGCGTACCTAGAAAGCTATATGAAAGGATACTAGAAAACAGGCTGAGGAAACAAGTGGAACACCAACTTGAGGAATCGCAATGCGGTTTCAGGCCCGGACGAGGGACAAGTGATCTAATATTCAGCCTCAGGCAACTGACAGAGAGAGCCATAGAATATGATCAAAGGATCTATTGTTGCTTTATAGACCTAATCAAGGCATTCGACCGCATACATAGAGAAGAAATATGGAAGGTACTAAGAAACAGGAATGTAAGCGATGAATTAATAAGAAGCATACAGAGTCTTTACAAAACCAGCCGGAATTATATAAGATCGAACAACAAAAATTGGGAACGTTCCTAACTAGATTAGAGTCACACAAGGAGGAACCTTGAAGCCCGCTATTATTCATACTAGTGTTAGACGATATCATCAAGGAAGTTAAAGGACAAGTTAAGAAATTCCATGCAGGATACTATAAGTTGAAACCCATATATATAACAGAAATGGCCTACGTGGACGACATGTTAATAATTGCAAACAATGAGCAGGACCTCCAACACAACATACACATATGGGACGAAGCACTGAGAGAAAGAAACATGGAGATCAACGCAGAAAAATCAAAGACAATGGTTATCGCAAGGCAACAGGAAGACATCACAATAGAAGTAAAGAACGCCATATTAGAACAGGTAGAAAGCTTCAAGTACCTTGGAACAACAATCGCAGCAGATGGGAAGCTAGAGGATGAACTCAACAACAGAATCAAGTCAACAAACAGACTACATGGGGCGCTTTATAAAAGCCTTATGAACAAAAAAGAAATCTCTAAAGAAGTTAAAAGCAAAGTTTATAAAGCAGTATACATACCCACCCTCACGTACGGTAGTGAGGCATGGACACTAAGCGATAGACAGTATAACCGCCTTCAAGCAGTAGAAATGAAAGTGGTGAGGAAAATTAGGGGAGTTACAAAGCTAGAGAGATACAGAAATGATAAAATCAGACAAGACCTGGAAACCAAATCATTACGCCAACACATAGAAGAAAACAAACTAAGATGGTTCGGACACCTAATCAGGATGGAGGAGCAAAACCCAACCCAAATAATATGGAACTGCAAAACACAGGCAAAAAGACCAATAGGCAGACCCAGAAACAAGTGGAACAACACAATAGGGAAAAGCCTACAGGATAGAGGGAAGAGTTGGACAGAAGCAGTAGAACTGGCTAAGGACCGGAAAGTATGGAGAAACTTCGTCAGAAGACGCCCAACCCAAGACGGAACACCTCGACACCAATAATGGTACAAGAGGACAGGATTAAGAAGAAAAAAGAAGAAGTGTTCTTTTTTCTTAATATTTTTGTCACAATAAAAAATCTATGTATATTTCGTATATAAAATTGTTAAATTCTTGTTGATTATAATTTTATCTACCTGTCTATGTAAACTTTTGTTAGATTTATTTAACTCTCATTTGTTTTTAAATAAAACTATTTTGGAGGTATGATAATTGTTCTTATTTTACAACTGACCTAAAGGAAAAAATCCAAATTGAACTTTAACACACCACGAAAAACAAGAAGACATAGAAGACTGTTCACCGCTAGTTAAACAAAAAGTAGCCGAAAAAGGATAACTCAGAAGAACTTATCAAAATACAGGACACCCAAGAAACAAGAACAAATTCAACAAGGCAACGCAGGAATTTAAATCTTTCTTAAACAATTTAAAAACCAGGCAATACAAAGAATATCTGACCAAGTTAACCACTACCGAAGATACAAATTACTCGTTATGGAAAGCCACTAAAAAGCCAAAACGGCCACGAGCAACAATTTAATCTATTAGACTAGCAAATAGGACTTGGGCGAAAAGTGCCAGTAAAAAGGCAGCAGCATTTGCAAACCACTTAGCCCAAGTATTTTAACCATTTCTTCAGGCGTGCCTTTAGAACAAAAAAACAAAGCCACGAATTTGCCGAAAAAAATATCACACCGACACGGGCCATCAAACTGTTTACAGTCAAAGAATTCGAGAAAGTTATAAAGTAAAGCCCCATGGCATAATTTAATCACTGTCAAAACACGGAAAGAACTACCAGAAAACAGTGTGAAAGTTATAACATATATATTTAATTCTGAGCCATTCTGAGGCTAAATCACATTCCACAACAATGGAAATTATTACACATAATTCTAATCCCAGAACCAAAAAAGAAGCAGGAGAAAACTATATCATATAGGCCTACCTACTCTTTCAGTCATAGTCAAAGTACCAGAAAAACTAATTTTAAAAAGAATGAAACCGATAGAATAAAAACCCCATACCAGATCACTAGTTTCGTTTTAGTACACAGAATAACCACAAACATTAATCGTAGCGTTCGATAAGGTGTGGCATGCAGGATTGATTTACAAAATCAAAAAGAAACTCCTTGATTACTATAAAATCTTAAAATCATAAAAAGATCCTTTCAAGTCAAATATTAAGAACAACTGTCCCGATCTACCCACTATAATTAGGAGTTCCGCAGGGCAGTATCCCGGAACCCTTTTTATACGTACTTTATACCGCAGACATGCCATCCATAAGACAAGTAATGGTAGCCACTTACGCTGGCGCTACCGCAGTATTAGCTTTTCATGACGACCCAAATCTCAAATACTTTAAAGAACCTTACAGAAGAAAGAAGACTAGGTGAAGATCTGATGCATAAAAGTAGATGAAAGTAAAACACGCTACATTTGCGTTACGAAGAGAAACGTGTACCCTAGTCATATTAAACGGCAAAGCAATTTTCAAACAGGATAGCGTTAAATATTTCAGGATGCGCTTAGACTGACGACTTACCAGGAAAATCCACATCTGGAAGAAAAGGGTATAATTAGGATTAAAATTTCGACAATTGTACTGGTTAATCGGCAGGAACTCTCAGCTAACGATAAAAATAAACTGTTATTATACAAATGCATAATTGAACCTATTTGGACGTACAGAATCCAGTCATGGGTATCAACGGCTAACCTCAAGATATTTCTGTACGGACCATCATATAAGAAATAAAAGACGTAGCATAAAATACCAAGCAGACTTCGAGACCACTCCAACAAGCTGGCAACAAATTAGACGTACCACCTAGATTTAATTAGTTACATGCTTGTGTTTTGTATTTATATCTCTATATTATTTAAAACTAATAATTATGTTTACCTATTATTACCTAATATTAGTAAAATTTAATTATCTTAGGAAGTGTTTTCAATGGAAAGTGCTCTTGCATGCCACATCTCATTGTTATCTATTTCCTAAATGTTATTAACGTAAACATATTATAAATTTTTATTAAAATAAAAAAAAACAACTCTAAGGCATTTTTTTAAATAAAACATGATATTGGAACAATAAATTTTATTGCTAACAGTGAAAAGTACAGACTTATCAGTTACGCATTAAATGTAAACCAGCCAGCCACGGCTCTGCTGATATGCGTCCATTCTTTTATCTTACTTCCCTTAAATGTAGCCTCGGTTCAGCAATTATGCTATTCTTATTTAGCTTTCGAATCGTAGCAAGTTTTTTGACATAAAGCGATTCCTTCAAATAGTTTCAGAGAAAAAGTCTAATGAAGTTAGATCGCACGACCGCGGTGGCCAATTGATGTCGCACCTCTGGGAGATGGCGTGAACAGAAAATTTTATTTGAAGTAAAGTGCTGTATAACATGTAGCACCATCTTGTTGAAACTACATGCCATTTAAGTTCAAATCGTTGGTTTCATTAATCATCTTACTGACAGTAGAAACGTTATTAGCTTCGTCCTCAAAATGTAACGGGCCAATTTTTCCTACAGCCCACAATTCACACTAACAGAGCATGTTTGTGGATGGATTGATGATTCGCATGGCCATTTAAAGAAAAATAAGATGCATTGCTCAATATATTTTGATGATGTGTTTTCTAAAACTCAGTTTATAAATGTACTGTGTTTCTGGTAGCCCGTTTATTTAAGTTTTAGAGTCAATTGAATTTTATATGTCCGTAAATGCGGATTCAATTGCGGTGAACAACGACGAATTAACGTGCTTGGTTCTTTATCCATACTATTACTTACTTGAGCAATATTGGCACCTGAATGACCATTGCGTTGATAGCGAACATTTGCTTTATTAATAATTATACCATGTGTTTTAAACTTTTGCATAAGATCACGAATTGCACGCTCACTTGGAGCGTCCCAATGGTCAGAGTGTCCTCCATGTAATTGTAACTGATCGCCTATTTTTATAGTGAACTTAAATGATAATGATGTATTGCTGCACAATATATGGTGTTATAATGATTTGTCCATCTATTTAGATACCAACTGTATAAATGCAAACTTTTAAAGTATAGAGAACGCAAACGGTCAGAAATAATCAATTTGGATCACCCTGTAGGTGAAGCTGTCATACAAAAAAGTGGAGAATAAATAGAAAGTAAAATCAGCGTGTCGCAAACGGTAAGTCTGCATGTCAATGGGTCAAATTTATATTCAGCATTTTTTAATTTTTTAGCAAATAATGTAATACATTTGACATTTTTGCAAAAGAATCCATCTCTGTTATCCCTATTAAGACAGCTGCATCAATTAATTAGGAAAAAATACTTCCAAAATGTTTACCTTTGTTTTCCATAATACATGATAATGCAATTTATTTATGTTGTTTCTTTCACTTGTTGAAAATGTTTTAAAATCTTTTTTTTATATCATAAATTAGAGATATCTGAAGATCGAAACTTTTATTGTACGAAATTTTTGGATGTTTCCAGTTGTTTTGCGAATGAGAAGATTTAGATTAGCAATACTATGATTTTACAGTTACATCAGATTGTTCTATTAGGAAATTATCGGCTGATTACTTATTTTAATATGTATTTTGATATAATTTTACAATATTATTGCATGTTTTGATGTTTGAAAGCTGGTGTTTTCCGCACATTTGGATATATAACACTTATATATTTGTTCCAGATGGAGCAAAAACGATTGTTGATGTTCAAGTGTGGCTGAAGCTTGTCGCCGAATTAATGGGGCTTGGGGTGTAAGTATAGTTGGAGAGACAACGGTTTGGGGTCGCTTTAGAGAATTCAGAGCTGTCAACGAAGACTTCAGTCACCAGAAAGGAGGCGACCGACCATGAGAAATCGACCGAAATGCGGTCCTTGCAGCAATTATAGATTCTCTACCGTTGAGAACGCGCATGTTGGCCGACCAATTTGAATGCAACAACAACACGATTTTTGGCATTTTAAATGAGTTTGGAAAGGTTTGGAGCAAGACACGTTTTGTGTCCTATGAACTCACGGACCGTCAAAAGATCAAGCGAGTGAATTATTCTCAAGTTTTGCTGGACCGTCAAAATGAGAATCCATTCTTGGCCAACTGCTTGGTTACGGGAGACCAAAAGTGAGTAGGCTACAAGAATCCGCATTCACATGATGAATGGGTTGAACCAGGAGCAAAGCCAACTGGAACACCAAAGAAAGACTTCCGACAAAAAAAGCGTTGCTGTGCGTCTTTTCGTCTGCTCGTGTAGTTGAATACTGGAAGCTTCTTAAAGGTCAAACCATCAATTCTGAGGTTGAAATTGCTGGAAAAATTGCAGGAAGTAATCGATGTTGGGGAAGAATAGTTCGATTAATTGTTTTGTGTTTGTTTTGTTCGCTATCATCAATAAAATTATATTTAAACAACGGATAATTTCCGAACAACCTAATATATCCTTTTGCATGGACCAAATTACATTTTGGGTAATTGAAATAAAACCACAGTTTAAAAATTATGCTATTGTTATGCTCATGTGCGCAGCTGATACTACAACATCTGCAGTTAATTTTTTTAGTTTATTCATTTATGGTGAGACGGAGAAGTAAAAGCTCACATATATATATTCGACCTAACTGCTTGGTCGTCACGCACTATCTCTGACACGGGACAATATGGCAAACACGACGCATTGAATAATCGAATTATTACCCCTTGTTCGAAATAAACGCAGATACTCAATAATTTGAAGCGACTCTCCAGGCTTTTAAACCCCAGGGATGAACTGTTTATTTATTTATTAAATTAAAATTTAAAATTTTTATTTTAAGAAAAACATTTCACTTTAAGAAGTGACCTGGTTAGAAAGTCCAAAAATTTCATATTTGTTTTGCTTCAATCGATAATTAAGCTATTCAAGAATATATTCTCAATGATTTAGAGGCATCGAAAAAATATTTTGTAAGATACAGAGCCTAGCCCAGCGGGGTTGCTAGATCCCCAACTGGGCGCCTCCCCAGGTGGCGGATAGGGGAACGCCCGTCAGATATGGCGGGTACCGGGGAAATAAAATACCCGGGGCGGACCAAAACTAGCAGTAGCGTCTGACTCAGATTGAGCGGCTAGAAATAGGGCACTCTTTTGCCCTGGGATCGAGAACGGTCCTAAAGGCGGAAGAACTACGAGGGTGGTCAACGGCATAAGGATACAGAAGGCAACGGGAAACCACTGTATTAAAGGCCCATTTGGGCATCCCTAGTAAAATCAATATGGCTGAATTCAGAGCAAAATGTTCCGAGTTCTAGTTCCCCGTTCGGATCTCCGGGGAACGGTTTTGAATAAAGCTGCAAGAAAGAAGAAAGAGATGAAGATAGCTACATGTAATATTCAATCTATATATGAAGCAGGAAAAATCCACAACGTGCTTCAAGAAATGGAACGTCTTAAGGTTAACATAATGGGACTGAGTGAAACCAGGTGGCCAAATTCAGGGGAAATGCAAATTAACAAAGCAAAGATATACTACTCAGGTAACAACGACCCATACCATTGGAATGGAGTAGCAATAGTAGTAGACAAATCCCTGTGTAAATCAGTAATTAGCTTCATTCCTGTCTCAGATAGGGTAATCATGTTAAGAACTCAAACACTCCAAGGAATAATGAATATAATACAGGTATATGCCCCTACTGCAGATAACGATGAGGAAGAACTAGAACAATTTTATAACGACGTTCAGCAAGCTATAAATATCACAAAAAAACAGAGAAATCACGATTGTCATGGGCGATTTCAACTCAAAAATAGGAAAAGGAGAAGTGGAGGATATCATAGGTAATTACGGACTGGGACTAAGAAATGAGAGGGGAGATAGACTGGAACAGTTCTGCCAAGAAAAGGAAATGATAATCTCAGATACTTTCTTTAAATTGCCAGAAAGAAGGCTATATACGTGGAGAGCACCAGCAGATAATAACAACAACATAGTCCGAAACCAAATAGACTATGTATTGATAAATAAACGATATCGCAATTCCATCAAGTCGGCCAAAACATATCCAGGCGCAAATGCAGCAACTGACCACAATCCGGTGATAATAAAAATCGAAACACGATTAAAAAAACTTACATCACAACAGAACAAAAAACAACTACAGATATCAAAATTAAAAGACCAAGCAATAAAAGATCAATTAGCGGTAAAAATTAATAAAGAACTAGAAGAAAAAATAGATAGAAACTTGAAGGGAGACCCAAATAACAAATGGGAAGCATTCAAAAAATCAATAATGACCCCAATAGAGAAATATTAGGAGAATCAAAGGTAAATAACACAAATAAAATATGGATGACGGATGAGATACTGGAACTGATGGAAAACAGAAGACAACATAAGAATAGAGACAATGAAATGTATAAAACCTTACATAAAGAACTAAGAAGGAAGATTAGAGAAGTTAAGGAGAAATGGTACACAAATAAATGTGCAGAAATAGAAGAATTGCAAGCAAGACATGATGATTTCAACTTGCACAAGAAAATAAAGGAAATGGCGGGAATAACAAAATCAAATAAAAATAATATCCTCTTGGACAGAAATGGTAAAATAATACCCGACATCAAAGGTAAATTAGAAAGATGGAAAGAGTATATCCAGGAATTATTCGCAGATGAAAGACAACAAGAAACAATAGAAGAAAATACAGAACGAGACAGTGGACTATATATAACAGAAGAAGAAGTAATACATGCAATAAAGTTGGCAAAATGCAATAAAGCTCCGGGTCCTGATGAAATTCCAGCTGAAATAATAAAATTAATCACGGAAGAACAAATAGGCGTGTTGGTGGAATTATATAATACAGTATATAATACAGGAATAATCCCTACAGAATGGCTCAGATCGACATTCATCGCTTTACCCAAAAAAGCCAACGCAAGAGAATGTAATGATCATAGGACAATTAGTTTAATAAGTCACACTCTTAAAATATTTCTGAAAATATTGCATAAAAGAATTTTCAGAAAGCTAGAACAAGACTTTAGTGAAACCCAATTTGGTTTCAGGAAAGCAATGGGCACAAGAGAAGCCCTGTTCGCAGTGAATGTGTTAACTCAGAGATGTATGGATATCAATCAACCAATATATGTCTGCTTCCTCGATTACAACAAAGCATTTGACAAAGTCCGCCATAACTACCTCATTCGACTACTTAAAGATAAAAATATAGATATGAAAGATATTAGAATAATAACTCAGTTATATTTCAACCAGATTGCTAATGTAAAAGTGGATAATGAGTTAACTGAAGAAGTACAGATACAAAGAGGAGTAAGGCAGGATGTGTGCTTCGCCTTTACTCTTCAACGTATATTCTGAGGAAATAATCAAGAACGCACTGGAAGAGGTATCAATTGGGATTAAAGTTAACGGGAAATATATAAACAATATTAGATATGCAGATGACACTATACTCATGGCAGAGTCATTAGAAGATTTACAAAGGATATTACATCTAGTAGTCGAAAGTAGTGAAGAAAAGGGTCTGTCACTAAATATCAAAAAGACTAAATTTATGACAATCACAAAATCACAACAACGACAAGAAAATATATGGATTAGAGGAGAACAAGTGGAGAAGGTACAAAAATGCAAATACCTGGGAACTATTGTCAACGAGAACAATGAATACACAGAGGAAATTAGAGCAAGAATTGGCCAGGCCAGGACCATATTTAATAAAATGAGAAATATACTATGCAACAGAGACTTATGTCTACAGCTAAGAATCAGAATGTTGAGATGCTACGTGTTTTCAGTAGCATTTTATGGAATGGAGGCTTGGACGATGAAGAAAAACATCAGTGATCGACTGGAAGCATTCGAGATGTGAACCTATCGAAGAATGTTGAAAATCAGCTGGGTGGACAGAGTGACGAATGGTGAGGTACTCAGAAGAATGGGTAAGGAAAAAGAAGTATTGAATACAGTTAAGATACGGAAATTACAGTATCTGGGGCATGTGATGCGGGGAGAAAGATATGAAATCCTACAAAATATCATGCAAGGGAAGATACAGGGTAATAGGAATAGAGGAAGAAGACGCATCTCCTGGTTGAGTAACCTGAGACAATGGTACAATTGCAGTTCTATTGAATTGTTCAGAGCAGCAACGTCGAGAATACAAACAACCATAATGATAGCCAATCTTCTAAGAGGAGACGGCACTTAAGAAGAAGACAGAGCCTAGAACAAGGAAGCGTTGGGTAGGTATACAAGTGCTCGACCCCCTCTCTAGTTGGGGCAGGTATGCGCGAAGTCTCTTTTGGTCCTCTTCTAATAACAACTATCAAAAAAAAAACCGTGGGGTGTCCCTATACATTTAGGTGTCCTACAGTCATACCATATTGAGCTCTCAATGCTTTGTTGAAGTGTAGCTCTGTAAGTGTAAGTGCATTTATTTGCAGCTATTCTTAGGATCAATGGCCAGTTGTGCTCTGCCTTTCGACAAGTACGGATCGTAAATGCTAAAACTGATAAATACCATGTATCCAAAAAGATCGAAATCAGCCAACAGATGGTGTGAGTCGAGCAAAGCTGAAGCCACTAATTAATTGAAGTCTTTTAAGCATTTAAGCAATTCGTTGAAATTACTGCTTACATAGCTGCGAAAATGTTTAATGAAGGCTATGCAGCAGTTTTGATGATGATGGAGTTGAGTATTGGCCAGCAGTTTCGTTAAAATATAGCACACACAATTTATGCAAAATAACGCGAACAAAGGACCGCGCTTCATCGAGATACTTCGCTGTCAGCAATACTTTGAAGTATTGTTGTGTGCCAGCCGAAATTCCACTTTATTACATGTAAACTGTTCTCCTTCCATAAGGTATCCGTTGTGCGTGAAATATAATATCAGTAACTAACGCGGTTACCACACATAATGCACACATCTCCGACCTAATCACAGCGATTATATATATATATATATATATAAACAAGATAATGGCGCTGATCAAGTTACATCGTTAGTTAGGAATTCTATAAATTTCTACGAGATAGTCTATCCTGCATATATTACACTATGTCGGTATCTGCACGCTACCCAAATTTTTATTTTTCTAACGGCCGTATAGAAGTGCAGTCAAATAAAAATATTTATATAATTAGTGTAATGTAAAATAAATGTTTTATTTGTTGAAAAATATTTTCAGGAGCAATTCAAAACGCCACGGGGATTTGCTTGTAACACAAGTTTCATTATATAGAGTGTAAATTATCTCACCTGCTTCCGCTAAAGGCGGCGTAGTGGGCGTAGTTTGCTGGCTTTGGTCAGTTTTTTCCGCTTCCTCCTTATCCTCGTGGTCAGACTGAGTTTCGCCGTTATCTTCGTTGTCAGATTGGGATCCTTCACCTGCAACCGCAAGCACTCTCTCAAGAGTCGGTTTTACATGTAACGCAGAGCGGACAATTTACAACGCTAATCTAAAGTGAAATACTGTTGCGGATACACGAGCCCAAGCAGAACTAAAGCCAAAGGACCCCAATTCCAGCAAGGAGCTACCTTCCAGAATTAATTTAGAACGAAGTCGGCGAGACAGTTTACAACCGCGCGAAACGCATGGCATTCTTGGCCAGAAACCCATTTTCGCGGGTTTAGCGCCGCAGCCAAATCCTAGGCCCGGAGAGTGCAAAATGTATATTCATATAAAAAAGCCAAAGAACCGGGCAAATTTCGCATTCCGGCGGATTTGCATGCAGAACAAATAACACCCCGCAAATAATTTAAGAACCCGCGCGGCTGCGGCGGGCCAAGAGGCTGTAATCCTGCAGGAATTAGAACCTGCTGGGGAGTTGAAAATCCCCTTGTCTCAAATGTTGCTGCTGCAATGTGGATCTGAAACGTCCCGACGTTTTTCTTTTATGAAGGGTCAATATTTCGCTGACAGTGAACACATCTAGCGTAATGCGGCGATTGCCCTGAAAAGGACGCTGGAAGCTCGCGCGCTTTCCGAGATGCGCCAGCCCTCGCATTTGAAGCGGCGACACCGATGCGCCCCTAATTTCCCCGGGGATCCATCGGCAACGAATCGGAGCTAATTAATGCCGATTATTGCCAATTTAGGCTAAACACGTCGATGCTAAATATTCAAAAAATCTGAAAATAAGATCTCTATTCTTTCAATACACGTTTATATAAAAATAAATACAATTGGACTAATTAAGTAAATAAGTTTTAGTGCAAGTGGTCAGCATAAGTTAATATTATTGGTTTAAGTGCGTTTATGAACTTTTATTGGGGTGCATCACTAAAAAAAGTATCAACTTAATGGCAAAGAGATGCTGATTCTACAAATTTCAGCAGACTACCGTCGCTTCAATGATCCTTCTAAATATTCACAGGCAAGTGATCCTTGCTTACTAATTGTTTTAGTTTAATGTGAGTATAAAAAGTTCACCACACAAAAAATAATATAAGGTGATTCAAATGATGAACTCAATTTCATACAGAGGTATGTGAATAATTCCGATATTTTAAAATTTAATAACTACCTCTAAATGGAATGAGGATAGACAAGTCCAAAACAAAAATAATGGTAATAGCAAATAAAAAGAAAGAAGTGGAGATCAAAATAAATGAAGAAAAAATAGAACAAGCAAATAGCTTTCAATATATGGGAGTAACTATAGAAGAAACAGGAGACCAAAATATAGAGATGAACAGAAGAATAGTCAACTAATAAAGTGTATTATGCATTGAGTAAAGGCCTTCTCAACAGAAAAAGAAATACCAGGAAATACAAAGTTGAAGGTGTATAAACCAATATACAGACCAATTCTTACCTTTAGATGAAAGCCTTGGGTGCTACCTGAACAAGCTAAAAGCAAGATCAGAATAGTAGAGATAAAATATTTAAGAAGAGTAAAAATATAACAAAAGAAAAAGAATTAGAGATAAAGCGATTAGAGAAGAACTAAAGATTGAATCCGTAGAAAATTTTATTGTAAAAAGAAAACTCGGCTGGTGGGAACATCTACTAAGGATGGAAGAAAATGCACAAACAAGGATAATTTGAAAATCGAAAATGATAGGCAAAAAGAGAAAAGAAAGACCAAAACAAACGTGGGATAAAACTATAGAGAAAAAACCAAAGAAAAGAAATTTTGGATAGAGGCCAAAAGGTTAGCTCTAGACAGAAAGAACTGGACAAAAAAATTATATCGAATTGAGTGAGTTACTGTGTCAATTTGTTTTAAACACTTAGTGAAATACAATATTGTGAAATGCTATTGTTAAGAAATTAAGGCAATCTTTTTACCCTTATGGGTATGTAGGATATATATATATATATATATACAAACTACGTGCCTTTAGAAACAGGCTAAGTAGCATATATAATAGCTACCGCTAAAATGTTCTTCTTCTTCTTCCTTCTTTTGAGTACACACAGTTGTGAGCCATGTTGGGCGTAACCCAGGCAGGTGGCTAACTAACCCGTTAATTTAGAAGGAGAAGTTTTTTTTTTTGTATGACGGCCAGAGAGCATTAGATGTTTGCCATTGCCGGGGTTTAAACCCGAGACCGCCGCGCGCTAGTGTAGAATTTTCTAAGGGCATGCTCTAAAGGATGTCATATTTCTGCTTCTTTTTGGCATCGAAGTAATTCCTCAAGTGGGAGAGTAAACTGACACAAAGTTCGGATATTGAGGCCACAAAAATTCCATGCGCCACTAGAACATGAGGGGGATTCCCCGAAAGTTAATATGTTCTGTGCTGTATCGAGGTTTATCAGGGTTTATGGACCTTTATTTATAGTAACACGGTTATTAGGGTAACGTATCTCGCGATTATGCAAAAGTGACTTCTTCATCAAAATAATGAGGATTCAGAAAACTTCATTTTATAACAGGGTGGAGTTTCACTCTATTGATACTGGAATGTTAGACCTTTCCTGAATGTGTCTTTACCTCAACGATGGATAGGTCACATGGAGAATGAAAAGTGGTATTTATGTTCCAAGCCCCGGGATCTCCTGAGCTCACATCTTGAGACTGTTTCTTGTGGGGGTTCATAAAAGCAGCAGTTTATGTGCCACTTCCACTAACAATTTTGGAAGACCTAAGAAACCGTATCATAGCTGCTATAAACTCAATAACGCAAAACATTTTTCATTGTGAGTAGGATGAATTCTGCTGCCATCTAGATGTTATTTTTGAACATTATTAATTTAAATAGAAGTACAATAAAATGTAATTTACATCATATTAGACACTAGTCTTCACATTGATCCGAAAATTTTCAATCACCCTGTATTACTTTTATTATTAAGCGTCTTGCTTTTACAGTTTAATAAATTATTTTTTCTTAAATTAAGACAGTTATTAAAGTCAGCAAATGAGTAAAACCAAAAATGCAATATGAACAGAAAAACTTCATTTTTTAATACCATCAATACTTTCTTAAAAGGCATAAACCAATCATTAATCATTATAATTTATACTTACTAAAAATAATTAACTTAGCAGTATAATTACTCAAAGCACAAATAACTAACAACAAATGCTGCGGGAATTTAACAGCCTGTAATAATAAACAGATAATTTATATTATCTAAAATATTCTGCTGCAATATTACTTAATTTTTATTGATAAGCGGTATCGTATTAGGAAGTATTAAATATATAAACAAATTAATTAACTGTTTCTAACTTCTTGTAACAAAGACTATATAGAAAGTTACTAACCGCATAAAATATTTATTAAACTTTTCTTCGAGTTCAACAATTTATAAATTTAACACTAAAAAATGTATTATTTTATATATTAGTCATTATAATACGAATCATCAATGTAATAAACAGCGTATTTTATAGAAATGATTCATAAGTAACCCCCAAAATGTTTTTTTTTAATATGGCAACTACAAATTTACAACTAGCTTATTAAGTTAACAATTACATGACGTGAAAAGCGTACTCTCTTAAAATAATAACTGATTTGTTATTGATTATTTAAAGTTAGTTGAGATATTCTCTTAAAGGCCCGAGCATCTTATTTTACTTTAATATTTAATTTTTTTCGTTTGGTTTGGATGTATTTCGGCTTGGTCTAAAGATACATACCAAAGTGCTTTGTATAGTCTTTGTAATATAATACTTCTATTGAATATCACTGTAATAAAATTAATTTTTCTTAAAACGAAGGCTACAGACATTAATTTAGTTTTGTTTATTTTTATTTGCCAAGTATCTACATAACTTCATACAATCCATTGACGCTTGATAAGGATCTTCATGAGAGGGTAAGATAAACTGCGTCATTTATAAAAGTAGTGGTACAGTATTTTAAAGGAGTACATTAAAGAATGACTGTCATTACATTCTATTTTCAAGTTTAAAAAATAATATTTAAAAAACACTCAATATTAGTAAGGAACCTTTTTTTTAAATTGTGTACAAGGATATCAAGTACAACCAAAAGCTCGACTCACCTAGAAACATCCTTGAGTATATATTTTTTCTTTCAAAGCCTTTTTCTATATCATCTACCTTCCAGTAAATTTTTAAAATCTAATGATTTTTTTAACAAATTTAAATTTATTTTGATATTCATTGTTTCTTCCAGTTAGTTTCACTTTTGTTAATCTTCTTCTTCTTCTCCAGCCTAGGTCGTCCACTGCTGGACATAGGCCTCCCTCAAACCCTTCCATTTGTTTCTGTCCTGTGCGATCTGGATCCAATTTCCTGCAACTCTTTTTACATCATCGGCCCATCTTGTTGGTGGTCTACCTCTGCTTCTGAATACGTCTTGTCTGGGTCTCCATTCAATCATTCGTCTTGTCCATCTCTCATCTTTCAGTCTTGCCACGTGTCCCGCCCAGTTCCACTTCAGCTCAGCTATCCTCAACACAGCATCCTTCACCTTTGTTCGCTGCCTAATTGTGGTGTTTGGTATTTTGTCCCTAAGTGTTATTCCTAGCATTGACCTTTCCGTTGCCGTCTGAGTTACTCTTATTTTCTTTATGGTTTTCTTGGTCAATGTTAGTGTTTCAGCCCCATAAGTGAGAACAGGGAGTATGCACTGATCGAACGTTTTCCTCTTCAGGCATATTGGGATATCTAATTTAAAGATGTTGCTGAGCTTACCGTAGGCTGCCCATGTTAAATTGATCCTCCTCTTCAGTTCGTGGGTTTGATTATCTCTTCCAATGGTTAACTCGTGTCCCAGGTATTTGTATGAGTATACTTGTTCGATTTTTATATCATCTGCCTAAATGTTATCGCTCAGGACCAGGTTTGTCATATATTTTGTCTTTGTATAGTTTATGTCAAGCCCGATTTCCTTTGAGGCAGCTTTGAGTTCTTGTAGCATTTTATTTGCTTCGTCTATCTTATCTGTGATTAGGACTAGATCATCGGCAAATCTTAGAGAGTTTAGTAGTTCACCATTGATGTTAATTCCACACTGTTCTCAATCTAGGTTTTTGTACATATATTCTAAGAGTGTCGTGAATAATTTAGGGGATATGACATCTCCCTGTCTTACCCCTTTTTCTATTTGAAATGTGTTGGTGTCTTCGTGTAATCTTACTGATGCGGTTGCGTGGTTATATATGTATTTTAGTAAACCCGTGTATCTGGAGTCTATTCGGCATTGCGAAAGAGCATGGAAGAGTTGTTGCTGATTTATCGAATCAAATGCTTTTCATAATCTACAAATATCAGCATAAGAGGCTTGTTATATTCTACGCATTTTTCAATTAGTAGTTTAAGTACTGTTAGGTGATCATTCGTACTAAACCCTACTCTAAATCCAGCCTGTTCTCTTGGTTGGTATAGGTCCAGTTTTACACTTATACGTTTTGATAGTATTCTCGTAAAGAGCTTATATATGTGTTGTAGCAAGCTAATAGGTCTGTAGTTGGTCAGATTTGTAGCGTCTCCTTTTTTATGTATCAGAGTGATGATGGCCTTGTCCCATCGAGTGGGTGTTCTTTGCTCTATGAGACATTCGTTAAATAGAGAAGGTTTTTAAGACAGCTAGGCCGCCTTCCTTGATCGCCTCAATAACTATTCCATCGTCTCCTGGTGATCTGTTATTCTTCATCTCTCCAATTGCTGCTTTTATTTCTTCCAGACTAATTTCAGGTATATCTTCCAATCCCTGGTTTCTGATATATTTTATGTCTTCTACTTCTGCAGGATTTTCATTTTTGTATAGTTTGCGATAGAAGTTTTCTGTAATTTTCACAATATCGGATTTGTTTGTAATAGTATTTTCATTTTCATCTTTTAGTTTCATTATACTTTTTGTTCTAATATTTATTTGACGTTTCAGAACTTTCAGTTTTTTATTTTGTTCGATTGTTTCGATGTTGTTCAGTTTTAAAATTAACTATATGACTCTTGAGCTTATACTTCCTATATCTATTATGTTCTTTGCATGCCTTTTGTGTATTATAAACCCAACTCCTCTTAATAGAGCTTCCTCTTCTCCTTTGTAGTAAAGCATGTTCCCTGATGTCAGGTTTATTTGGCCTTCATGTTTGTTAATACTATTTTGAAAACAACATAAAGAACAATATTGATCTATACGAACATGGTAGGGAAGTTGGTTTTCCTCTTTTCTGTAGTACAATTATTTTAAAAAGTTCTCTTGAAGAAAAGAGAGAGACTTGAAATCATGTAAAAATTTAAATTAAGGCTGTTATATCTTTTTTAGTAGTTGGCAAAACTAAGCTTTACATATTATTTCGAATTTTAAGATCTTTATTTTTATCTCCAAAATATTTTCTTCCTTGCCATATATGTGTTTGAAAATATTAAAGAGGTAGTTATCGATATTACTATAGACTTGTAGTTTTGCAGGTGTAGCTGGCCAAAACGAGTATTCTAGGATACCTGTAAAGTTCTTTACTGTATTTTGTATGCATTTTGCTGTATTTAATGTTAGTTTAATTGTCAGATATTCATCTACATACTGTTTAAATCCTGTTAGCTGTTGTGGAGCATCCAAGTAAAAAATTTGTTACCAAGTTTCGATGGACGTATAAATGAAATTAAATGGTTAATAAGTATAGTTACAATAGATTTATACCAGCTTAAGACGTCTGGGCTGCTCGTCTATGGCAGCACGCACTACATCCAATAGAAAAGTATTAACTGCAGCCGGTAGGACTCGCTTCACAGAATCAACATTAAGGTGTCTCATGCCCACAATTAGTAATTTAATAGATTATGGTCTAGGCTACCAGACGACAAATCTCTGCTGTTAGCCAACTTTGAGTTGACCGTGCCTTACGGACGGGTACGGAATCACACAGATTCAAGGCTTACCTCGGATAAGCGTGAGATTCAGAGGTTTTACTACACCTCTCAAAACATTTTGTTGACACACAGCGGCCGATGTTTTGACTTCCCTCTCTAAAAAAATGATTATCCTCCGCCTTATCCATAAAAGACTCTCGATTAAACCATTATAAATGATGGACGATAGTCTTTCTGAATCCTTGGCATTAGCTGAGATGTGTTTGAGACAATCCAGCGTATACTCTGCTATTTTGTTTGCTAAACGATTCCTCCACCTTTTGCTCTTTCTTTTCTATTTTTCTTTAAAGTACATGCTAGGTCTTGCTTAATAAGACGAGACATTGAAGTTTTGAAAGTTTGCATTTTTCGAGCCATAGTTTTCTGCTTACAAAACGGATTTTTAAATTTAATTTGGGAACTTACAGCTTTAACTACCTGAACAGTCCAAACTAAACATAGTCTTCTACACCGGAGAGGACCCTAAACACCTCCAGCCTCATTGAAAAATTTTATAACCTGATGCACATACAGCTAATTAAGAGAGAATGCAAGGTCTTAAAGATTACACATTTTTCAGTTCCACATATTGTAATCTATCTAAACATTGTAATAAAAAGTAAACAAATACAGCCGATATCAAATGTGACGTGGCTGAGCTCCGAGCGTACATTTGGTTGCCTACCTTTAGGATTATTTTGCATATCTTACTTTGATAAGGTCAAGACTTATCCCACTGTTATCATTTGTAAATAATTTGTTTCACGTTTCCACCTTGCAAAAATTTTAGGGAAGGCTAGTAAAAAATTGTCAGTCTAGGATGCAAAAAACTTTTTTTTGCGGAGAACCCCTTGTGCAATACAGTTTTCTTTGTCACTCCACTTCATTGGTAAATAACCAAACTTAACAAAAAAGGCAATGTAATTTACAACTTTAAGAGTTGACAATTGCAACCATATATTAGTCATGGACACCTCTATGCTGTGTGAAATAAGGGCAGGTTTGATTTTCTAACAGTATTTATGAAAACAACAGGTAAAATATTTCTTAATTTGTAAGTTTATTATTGAATATATGTCGGTTAATGGTTTCCATAAAGCCAAAGAGCAGGTGGACGTCGTCGATGTAATAATGTGGTTTACTTCAATTTCTACGTAATATCCAGCAATAAATATCGCAGAAGAATTTTATGGCACTTATTCGTTGTTAAAAAGAGTTCCACAAATACTGAATTCATAATTGAGGATTTTGCAGGCTATTATGTAGGGTTAAAATAATAAACTATGAAATTGATCATGTCAATTAATCACTCTAAAACTGAAGCATTTTGTCAGTATTAACTTATCTTTATTTGGCCAGAAACTCTTTTTCATATCTTAATTAAAGCAACTGTTTGTACATTTGCCTTAAATAAAGAGAAAATGCCCAAATTCTAATTTGTTTAGTTTGTAATGTATTTGGCGAAACAAATATTAGTTTCACAAAATTATTATTACAGAAAATGTTTACATAAAATTTAAGAAATTAAAATTCCTAAAAACTTTGTAGATACATAACTGTTATTCATTGTAAAAGTAATTTAAGTATAAAAGAAAACTTATATTTGACACAGATTTTGATTGTATTTACTTCAATTAAAACAAACATGTGAATACTTTAGTAATAAAAATCAAAAAGCTATAAACCACAGTTGGGTTAAAAGAATTTTTTGTAAAAAGAGGGGATTTGAAGGAAATTCTAATACAATAAAAAAGCAAGTCCCATAAAATAAAACTTCTTTAGAAATGTACTATTTATTATCTCAAATAAAACTGGGCGCGTAAACTCTATAGATTATTCCGCTTAAAGGACTATTGGTTTATTTATATCAATCTAGGCATTTCATGATGTAAGGCAAATTTGTATTTAAATTCTGGGATTCTAACTATTTCAAGTCAATAATATTATTTTTTCGTGGAAATAGAACTTTATATAAATAAATAAAATGAAGTCTTGAAAAGCCAAAGCATATCTTAAGAACAGTACTTTCCAATATTTATGCCTCAAATATTTCAAAACTAGATGCTTTTTTAGCAACATTCGCCGAAAATGTGGTTATATTATTTCAAATCAATTCTTCTGCTAAAAATGCAATTGATTAAGTCTGTTTGTGATTCAGCAACTGGAACATCCAAATCAATTCTACCAATAGTCAAGTTAAAAGAATTGCTCTAAGGAAGATTTGCAACTTAACCAACATTCACATTGCCAGCAAAATCATCGAATGAAATCTCCTTGACTCGACAGTTAAATATCCAGGAGTAATGATAAATACCAAATTATCTTAGAAGATTCACATCATAAACTAAACCAGAGTTACGCAAGACTAACACAACTATTTATGGTTAGACTTTAACGCCCCAAGTGGAAACATAGCCTGCGAACTGAAAGGTTAAGGCTCTTATATGTTCGCTCTCTCTGCCCGGTCGTCGCGTTTCATCTCTGATATGGGGCGATGTGGCAAGCACCGCGCCTAAGACGACCGCCATTATTACCCCTTGATTGAGTGAACGCAGGTACTAAATTATTTTCATTCACTGAGCAGGCCATCCGCCAGGTATCAGAGAGCACCGGAATTAAACCCGGGTCCGTCAGCATCACAGCCCAACCCTAAATCACGGGACCACGCTGGCTCAACACAACTATACTCATTGCTAAATAAAAATTTAAATTACGAACCAAATACGCAATCGTAACGTACAAATCTGTCATCAGGTCCTAGAATTATATGCAGCACTAGAACAGAATACCATCCCAAAAACAAATATAATTAAGTTATGGACGTACCATATTAAAATCCTACATTTAGCAGTAAATACACTGTGGTTTATTTGAAACAACGATAAAGCTACATCAAGAATTAGGGATATCAACTATAGAAAAACACATTAAAGCAAACATTATAAATTTTTTTAACAACAATGAAATGTAAAGGAACAGCCACTTATAACCTCAGCACACAAAGCATATATATATATATATATAAATCAAAATTATATTTCAATATAAATAACGCAGACTTTCTCAGGATCTACTTTCAACAGACGTTGGCATGAGAACCAAAATACTTCATAGGTTAATATAGTCCATTATAGCATACATTAACAATGCCATGTATGATATAAATATTTTCTAATGTGGTAAATAAATATAAATAAGATGAGTTGGATTATCCAGTGATAAATGACCAATATTTGGCAAAAAGTTGTTTTTAAAACCTAATAACTTGTAATTTAGATTAAACGCCTAATAGGTGAAATATTGGACATCAGTACCAGTTATTATTTCCAATATAAAATACAGGTATTTTACTTTATCAATATTTGATATTTCAATAAAGAAGCTGACAGTACTAATATTGAGGATATATTTTTTTGTTTCCCTTATATCAATTAATTTGCAATGCCTTGAACGAGAATAACAAGGCAAGGTAATAATAACCTTTCTTTTAAGTAAACTTGTCAGATTTTATATTGAAAATATTGTTAGTTTTTCTTAAAAATCACCATACCTGAGTAATAAATATAAATAAGTAAATTGTGTATATAATGTAGTTAATGTTATTAAAGCTAATGGTTATAATGTGAAATAAAAATATCTTTAAAAAGCTAAGTATTCTATAAAATATGCAAAACACTTTTGAAAGGCGTAACATACAGAGACTATTTTAGATTTGAATTAAAATAACAAGGAAACTGTATCAAATATATTAATTTCAAAAAAAATTTAATTCCAAGCCAGTAAAAGATAAAAATAATTCTTCAGAAATCGCAAGTCTTGTCTAATGCCGATTGTTATAGATGGTCCAACTGCTATTTGTGTAATGGCAATAGATATAGAAAGTTTCACGATATATATTTCATAGTGCATCAATAGGTGTTTCCATGCTTGATTAAATTAAACAGCAAAGAAGATAACAACATAATAATGAGCAAATTACCAAATTATAGAGAGAAAGTCTACATTAACGACGATATGACGAGAGAGGAAAGAAAAGCCCAAGCAGTAATTCAGAAGCTGGCAAAAGAGAAAATAGCAAAAGGTGAAAATGTCAGGGTGGGATACCATAAACTGATAAGCGGGAGAAAAATTTGGATATGGAACAAGAAAACCCAAAAATTAAAGACGCTTACTAAGGCGCAAAACAGTCCAACGGAAAGGCCATCAAAAAACTAACAACAGGAAAACACAAAGGACGGGAATCTGGAGAGACGACTAGTGCGATGGTAATGGCAAAAGCGAAAAAAACTATAAAGTGGGATAAAGGAGGAAGAGAGAGCCAGAGGAGGAGTGGGATGCATAACCAAAAGCAAATGGAGTAAATACGTAACTGGCTGGGAGTATATTTCGCATAGAATTTTGAGACTAGAACTTGAAATAGAAAATTTGGAAGCAAATAATATATTGATACTATATTGCCCGAATAAAGGTAAAGCAGAGGTCAAGAAGGATAAGTTTTGAGAAAAAGTTACGGCGATAGTAGATGAGATTAAAGGGGAAGTAACCATTCTTGGAGACTTGAGAGAGTGGGCATACAGGATGATAGTGCAAGAGATGTTATTGGAAAGTATGGAGAGACGGTTCAAAATAATAATGGAAGGAGGACAATTGATTCCTGCTTCCCAAAACAATTTACTAGTAATAAATGGATTTTTTAAGCATAAAGACGCCTACAAGTACACAAGAGAAGTCAAAAGTAGAAGAGAAAGATCAATCGTAGACTACCTACTAATCCAGAGAACAAGGGAAAAGTGAAGACCGTGAGAGTAAGAACAGGAGCAGAGATTGGCAGTGACCACTATCTGCTAGAATGTAAAATATTCATAAGCCACACATCCCAGAGAGTAATAAAACAAATAAAATACATACAACAAACAGCAAACAAGAAGCAATAAAGCCATATAAGCTAGCTAGCTGACAGAGAAATAGCATAAAAATACAGAGAAAAACTTGAAACAAAGCTACTAAGCATCCAAAGAAAAGATATCGAAATCAAATGGTAAAAGCAAATATTGATAGACACAGCAAAATAGGTATGCGTTACAATACAAACAAATAAGAATAGACATACAAAGCAGTCGGCATGGTGGACCGATGAAATTAAACGCAAAGTAACACTCAAAAAGAAGAACAAATGGAAGCAATACTTAAAAGAAGGAACATAAGAAAGCTATGAAAAATAGAAGGAACAAAGAGTGAAGTCAAAAAGGCTGTAAAAATAGCAAAGAAAAAATCATGGAAGGACTTCGGCGCTAGAATGGAAAAAGACTTTCATACAAACCAAAAGCTCTTTTACAAGACTTTCAAGAATGGAAAAACGAGAAATCATCAGGTCGGACTAAACAAATCAAGGATAAAAATAAAAATGTTCTCACTGAAAGGAATCAAATAATATACAGATGGAATATATTTAGAAGAACTGCTAAGCACGGATGACGCAGAGGAGCATAAGGAAGGAAAAGCAGACAATGACTAAGAAGACCAAACGGTAGAAGAGTCACAAGTAGATGAGGTGACAGAAGCTACAAGAGCACTTAAAAAAGGGAAATGTCGAAGAATATGGGACCTACAGGACTAGAAATGCTGATATCAATATATATTTAATCAAGCTTGGAAGGAAAGGAAAGTGCCACTAGATTGGAAAATTGGGATCATAGTCCAATCTTCAAAAATGGCGACAGTTTTTAGCGTTTTTATTTAAAAGCAAAATCGGTTGCAAAAACCCTTATTACCAAATTGTTCACATTTTTCGACACTAAAAACTGACAAACTAAGATAATATTTTAACAAATAATATTATTAAGAATATTAACAAAAGCACTAATTCCAGAACTCATAACCTCATTTAAGTAAAAGCATTTCTTTTACATTGGAAGCAATACTCTCATAACAAACTGCGTATTGAACAAGCAAAATATAACGACGATATTTACGAATAACGACAAAATAGTCAGTGCCTCTGTGAATCTCACGGAGTTTACAAAATACCTTGCGATATGTGCCGCAAGAATAAACAAATGTCAAGCCGCATATACGAACATTCTTTAATCGTGCAGAAGCAAAATAATAAATTTTCAACACTTGAAAGAAACTGATCATAAAATTAATTTTTCCAAATGAAAGGCACTTACTCCTATTTCTCGCCCCACCAGCATTTGTAAAGCAATATAAATAGAAAAACGCTCTCGATATTTCAATACTTGAGACAATAGCCAACGCTAACCCATTATTTGAAAGCTGTAAATTATCCCACGTTATCGATTATGCAATCAACCTTCCAAATAAATTCATTGGGAAGTAGACAGATTAAGAATAATGTAATCTCCACAGGTTTTTATCCATTTTGTATCTGTTTGTCTGTCACCTTGTACGATACAAATCGAGAATGGATCTGCCTATCCAAAGTTTCGCAGACGATGGTGCCCTTTCTCAATTCTTCTACTATTAAGTGTAAAGTCAATCACCAATCTCGTGCCAGCATTTGTCATAATCGTTCGGTTATCCATGGGGTTCTGTTTGTCAATGGTCAACCTAAATTTGGCTTTTTGTAATCGTTTCCTTTTTGCCATAAAAGAATGTGTCTAATCGTAAACACATTTTTTGCTTGCGGTTTCTGCCCCGTACACTTGTTCTAACCTTTAATGTATCTTTGTCAAGGTTTACATCAATTCAGACCAAAATCCAACCATTCGCCAAACCTTTTAAATTTGATGAGAGGGACGTGGTGCATTTGACGTCTAAGTGGTATTAAACAAAAAACTTTCTTGTAATTATTTGGAGATCGTAACATAAAGGCTTCTGCACTATTCTATAATATTCCGGATTTACTATTTTTGGAGAAAAATTGGAGCGATAGGGTTAAGTCATACAGTTTTTGTGTCGCAGTATATAAGATGTGTAGTTGATTATAAGTAAGGTCAAAAAAACTGTCTTCACTGATTTATAATAACAAAAGCAACAAATAACGAGAACGGTGTAATACCGTAAAGGAAACTTTCTACAGCGGTGCGATGAAATTAGAATAAAAACTTTTAAAGTCGAATGATTGCTGCCTGACATATGTGAGTATAATGAATTTTCGAAATCGTAACGGTCACTTCCGGTTGCCGTTAACCGATTTGGCTGAAAATCAATCCCATGAAAGGTACTCACCTAAGATGTGCGACTGCCAAGTTTGAAGTGAATCACTTGAGTATTACGGAAGTTATAGTGTCTCCAGACACACAGACAGCAGACAGGATGATAATCTCATTAACTTTCTATAAGCTCCGCTGTAGAAAGTTAAAAAGTTATCGGAAATATTCGATAATAGATCATCAAAATATAAATTAAGTATGCTGTCTAAATTGTCTTCCAGGTTTAAACCAAACGTATTATATAAAGTGAAATATCATAAAATTGGATATTAACATTATTTTGTAAAGTTTAAGCCAAAAATATTTAAGTATTTAAAAATTCAGGCTTTGATTTTGTAGAACACTTCAAACAAGTTGTACGATTAGTTCTAAGTAACAATAAAAAAATTCATTTTTGCCATCCATAATATTAAAAACAATTTATTATAGCAGGTATTGCGCAATAGCACGCTAAGAGCTTTTTATGAATTAAATCAAACGATCTAATAAATACAGAATTTAAGTTGTTTTAAAGTTGAATACTGAAATTTGGTTACGTTAGAAAATAATAAACATTTACGAAGTTGCTTTCCCCATAAACCCCAAAAATACAGGCACAAGCATATTGTAGTTACAAATATTCAAGAAAATGTGATTTAAAGGAAGTACAAATAAGCATCCGTCGTTTGACAAAAGATGGGGCCACCAGTAAGTTATGGTTGAAATCGTCAGCTGTAAAACGACATATCGTAAGGTTGGGCATCTAGCAATACAATAACCTTAAAATATTAGCGATTTTGTATCAGCATCACATAATTTTTTTCGTGTGAAAATGTCAAGTGTTGAGCCGAATAAGTGTCATTTGCGGGAACTCTTGATTTACTTCTTTAATCTACAGCTGAGGCGCATCGATTGCTTATAGAAGCATACGATGAGGTTGATTTAAGTGAGAGAAGTTGTCATGAGTGGTTTTATAAATTTAATAACGGTGAGTTTGACGTCGAAGACAAAGAACGTAATGGAAGGCCAAAAGTGTACAAAGACGCAAAATTGTATTTACATTGGGAGTGACTCAACAAGCAATTTCACATTGTTTAAAATCGTTGGAAATGATTCAAAACCAAGGAAATTGGGTTCCACATGAACTGAAGCTGAGAAACGTTGAACGCCGATTTTGCAGATGTGAAATATTGTTTTATCTTAGCATAAACGAAAGGGTTTTTTGCATCGTATAGTCACTGGTGATGAAAAATAGATCCACTACGATAACCCAAAGAAGAAGAAATCATGGGGACCACGTGGCCATGCATCAACATCGACAGCCAAGCCGAATATTCATGGAAAAAAACTCATAATGTGTATTTGTTGGGATCAGCTTGGTGTCGTGTATTATGAGTTGCTGATACCGAACCAAACCACTACTGGATTGAGCCAAGCACTCAAGGAAAAACTACTACTTCAGACATGACAAAATTATTCTCCTGCATAATAATGCTCGTTCACATGTTGCGGAGCTGGTCAAAACCTACTTGGAAACACTAAATTGAGAAGTCCTACCCCACCCGCCGTATTCAACAAACATTCCCCTTCCGATTATCACTTGTTCCGCTCAATGGCACATGGCCTGTCTGAGCAGCACGTCACATCATATGAAAATACCAAAAATTGAGTCGATTCGTGGAGAGCTTCAAAAGATGAAGCGTTCTTCCGACGCGATATCCGTATGCTGCCAGAAAGATGGGAAAAAGTAGTGCCTAGCGATGGACAATACTTTGAATAAAACATAAGGTTTTGTTCTTTCACAATAAATGCCCAATTTTTAATAAAAAACGGCGGGGACTTATTTGTACTCCTTTTACTATTTTATGTTTCAGTAGAGAAGTTCATTATTGGCCATATATTTTTTCTATGATTCTTCTCAAATTATTTGACTTCCAATGCTTTAAGCATTACGATATGTGGAATAGCAGAGAAGCGAAATTTTGGTATCACAATAACCCTCCTTGTAAGTAACTCTGTCAACTACACTAGCAATGAATAAGAATACTTTGGCTACATTTATGGTAAGGATCTAATACCGCGCGTGGGAGTACGGTCTGAAAACTGAGAGATTAAGGCTCTCATACGTTCGCCACTGCACCCGGTTGTCACGCATCTCTGATGCGGGGAGATATGATAAGCACCCCGCCTTAGATGACCGTCATTATTACTCCTTGTTCCAGTGAACGCAAGTACTCAATTATTTTTAATGACTGAGTAGGCCACCCGCCAGGCATTAGAGAGCTCTGGGAATGAACTCGGGTCCGTCCGCACCGCGCCCGTGCCTCAATCACGAAACCACCATTTATATTAAATTATTGAAACTACACAGTAATGATTGTATAATCAAGTAGGGTATTTTATTTTAAACATTCATGCATGCCATTTATGTATAAAAATGATGTCACTAAAATGTTCACCATGACATTTGACATAAAGTCGCTTCGATGGCATTTATCTCGGCAATTATGTAATTCTTGAAGTCTTGGATGGTGGCTGGTTTATTGACGCAAACTTTACTTCTCAGATATCCTCAGAAATTTCATATTTCTATGTCTCGAAATTATACGTTCATCGAATTTCGACCGTAATAACTGCATATTCGCTCGTGTGTGCGGCATGTTGCGCCGTCTTGTTTAAATAAACATAATTTATGTCAGTATGATTAAGTTTCAAGAAGAAATAATCATTAATTATGCCGCGGTATCGCTTACAATTCATAGTAATTACATTTAGTCTCATTTTGAAAAAATAGCCCTTTGGTCTTTTTACCACAGAGCATAACAAACAGTTACTTTTTGAGGATGCATTTGTTATTCTTGATATTCTCTTAGATTTTTGTTCGCCAAAATTCGACAGTTTTGCTTGTGCACCGTCTCATTCAATGTTAAATGCGCCTCATCGCTGATGATTTTCGATGAAAAACTGGGATCAATTGCATGATGTTAGAGGAGCCAATTAGAAAACACACGTCGATTGAAATGGTTAATTAGCTTGAGTTCTTGAGCGAATTGCATATTGTAAGCGTGAAAATTCAAATCTTTGGACATCTTTCGGCATAAACGAGTTATTGAGAGTTTTGGGTCTTCTTTCACACTCTCCTTCCGCGCAACAATATTTACCGATGTCCAAACACTTTCGTTTTTCTCCTTTCCCATTATCAATATGGAGTTTCGGTTATGGAGAGAGGTTTCGAAAATCTTTCGTTAAAAGTGCTATCCTTCACTTATTGTTGGAGTTGACATATAATAGCTCTAATCAAGTGGAATTTTCGAAAGGGTGGCGATTCCATGAGATGTTTTATTAGGATTTACCACATGTACGAATATAAATGATTTCTAAATTTACGCAGGAGATTGCATGCCTTTCCGCTGGAAAGCTATTAAGCACTCCCATTTACCTGCACGCACCACGTTTAAGTTTTTTAAAAGGTCTTCTGCTATTTAGGGTTGTAGTTTGCTTTGGTACTCCTCGTCAAGAGTGCTGTTTTCGTTGGTCCATCCTAGGATATATTGTTTTCGAAAGCTGCCTGGGATATGTTTTTTAGTTGTCTTAAGTACTAGATTCCGCCAGAGTGGTCTAAGCGGTTGAGGCGCGGACTCTATGATGCCTGGTGAGTAGCCTATTCAGTGATTAAATATAAGTGAGTACCTGCGCTCGCTTGAGCAAGGGGTAATAAAAGCGGTTGTCTAGGGTGCGGTGCTTACCACATCGCCTCGCATTAGAGATGGTGCGCTACGACCCGGCAGGAAAGTTAGACATATAAGAGTCTTAACTTCTCAGTTCGCAGACCATGCTCCTACGCGGAGTGTCAGAGCCTTACCATCCCAAGTACTAAATTCATTTATAATTCTTATTAGCAGGTGGTACATGTTTGATTTTTTTTTCATATTTTACCCACTTAGCGTTAGTAAAGTTTCATATAGCTCTAGGAAAAGAATTTGGGTTACAATTTCATATATTACTGTTTGATGTTTGCCTCGTGGAAAATACAATAGCTGCTCTCTTGTTATTGGTGTTGGTCTAAGGTCATTGTCTGAGGCAACAAAGAATAAGTCTCAATTATATTCTACTTGCCATCTACTTGCCTTTTATCTTTTGCAACAAATATAAATGTTGTTTATGTAGTTGTACCTAACTCATAAATGTTATACCGTTATACTGTATATACTTCCACTCAATACGGTGACCACTAAAATTTTCAGCATATATTACAGGATATTTATTGAGTAAATTGCCAGGTGTATAACATTGGGCGGTTTCTACAGATTAGTAACATACATTTTCAATTTTTATTGTTGTTTTTGTATCTCCCTGTTATTTCCGTTGAAATTGAGTGTTTTCAAGATTATTTTAATATATGTTGCAATACCATGGGTTCCATGAATTTCAGAATATCAGAAATCATAAATCAAATTGTGTCTCCAAGGCAAGTAGGCATAAACCCACATAAAGCAAGGTTTCCAAAGACGACTTATAGCTCTGGCTATTTTTCTGGATCCACGGCAGCATATGGAAAGGTTTAGATAAAAAGAATATTATACAAACTAATCGACGTAGTATCTTGCGTTAAAATCTATAATCTAATATACATGTAACATGCTGCAGGATAAAATGTTCAGAGTTTACCCAAACAGTTACTTCAATAAAATAATCCACTTGAATAATGGTATGCCGCAGGGCCGCTTAATTTATATGCTCATGATCTACCAGAAACTTATTCTAGAAAATTTATCTACACTGACAATATTATACTGACCACATAACATCTTACCGAAGTCGCTAAAGAACAATGATCTGAAAACCTATCCGGCCTTCACCCCTACTTCAAAAAATGGAAATTAAATAGTTAAGTAATAAAACCTCATCAAAACTAGGACGGGCTCAATCTTTATTAAAACTAAAGGATAAGTTACAAACTAAAAACACGCTCCTAATCGAGGAAAGTTTCAGACATATCCCTGTAGCAAGATTAAGACCAGGAAGTTTCTCTTTATCGTCTCCTGTGAAAGATCTGAATATTTAAGAAGCATAGAGAGAACAACGACAAGAGTCTCCCCCTAGTAGTAAATGTAACACAAATCACACCTTTGGAAAATCCCTCTAGCTTTGACCTACCCGAAAATTAATGAACCAAGTTAAATAGGATGTGCGCGGGACACGGAAGATGTAAAGGTCTGATGCACAAATAGGGCTACAAAAATGAGGTCCAGAAGAACAAACTACGACCCACATTGTTGCCGAATGTCCAATGTAAAAGGCAGCAGACTGGCTCCTTACAATAATATTGAATTATAATCATAGTCACAATGGCAGTTACGATAAAATTAATATTAATTTTAGTCCCAATAAATCTAATGCAATATGATGCCTTACATAAAATATGTATAATTATATATTAATCCAACATAACTATTATTTCTTATCAGCCATATTAAAATAAAATAAAACAGAGTTATAGTTGGAACGTTAAGAAGCCAATTCATTCAAGTCTAAGTTATTTTAATAAATTCTCCAATACATAGAAGGTTTCTGTAAGCAAATATTAAAAGTTATTTTAACATTGTGCAGTAACAATAAATTTAATAAAGAAAATTGTAAGTATGATTTACTTTGTCTTTAAAGTACAGGGTCTAGCAGAATGATCTGCCTTTTTGAATTGATCGTCGTACGTAATATATTGGTAATTTAAACTCTGTGTGTTTGTGTTGCAGATTGTGTTGGCGATTCTGTAATTGTGAATCAGCGGCTATTTCGTGGACATTTAGGAGTATGCCGTCACGGCAGGATTCCGACCAAAAAGGCCATAATGTTGTAGGCGCACAATTTGCAACAGACTGGTTCAGTATTCCAAAGGAAATCACCTGGTAAACGTAACGTTCGAATACCCTAGAATATGACAGTAGCGAGGCAGGCTACATAACACTACGATCTCATGTTTTATCCAAACAAACTAATGGTGGTCCGGGAATGTGACTGTTTTTTTGCGAGAAGATATTGGTAAATGTTCTAGCTGATGATGTCGTGCTCAGTAGTGACAAACCTCATTTTCATTTATCGAACTGTGCCAATAAATAGAATTTTCATTATTTGACCTTTCCACAGTCAGCGTGTAACTGTTCATAGAGTCGCATTTTCTAAGAAAGCAAAACGAGCGGTGAATGTCACATCTACCCGCTATGTTGTGACGTTACAAATTTCCTGTGGCCCAGACTGAACGAACATAGAAATGCACCCTTACAGTTTCAACAAGATGGTGCTAATGCACACATTTCTCAAGAAGTTCTGGGACAAATGTTTCCAGGCTATCTCATTGCATGGCTATATTCAAGGTCAGTAAAGCCATTTTTTCTGTGGAGACACCTGAAGACTGAAATCTTTCAACGCAAGCCGTAGACTATTGAGGAATTAAAAAAAGCTATATGCAACATCGATTGCAGCGGTATCAGTGGAAATAACTCGGCAAGCAATGCGGTTGCAGGAGTGTATCGCACGTGCGAGCAAACGTGACATCATCCGGTTGAGAACTAAATGGAAAACATTATTTTGTGTGATAGTAAAATAAAACATTGAACAGAATCTATGTTGTTCTTTTTATTGGTATTTGGAAAGGGAGATCATTCTACCGGACTCTGTACGTTACCTTTGAAAGTAGCGTAGCTGTAGTGCATTTGGCAATTAAACACCTTCTCACCGAAGGACTGATATAACAAATTGTTCAAAGATGATTTTTACAAAAAAATATTAATTTACATAGTCACCGAAACAAATATAAATAGACATCGTATAAAGAATGATCCAAAGAGAAAATCGAACTACGTATAGAATTATTAATAGATGATATGGTTTGTTTTAATCAGTGACGTCTGCAGCAAATAATTAGAAGCTTAAATATCGATAGATGTCATGTCCCTCCATTTTATTTAGTAATTTTTTGTTTTTGTGTATCAAAATATGGAACGTTCTAAGGTACATTTTCGACGTTCGCTACTTTTCATGTTTGATTTGAAAAAAGACTACTAAAGCTCATCGCATGTTTCTAGAAGCTTTATAGTGACGCATATTCATCGTATTTGGTTTCTACGTTGAAAAAATGGCGATTTTGATGCGAATGACAAGGAATGCTTAGGTCAGCCAAAAAAGTTCGACGACGACCAATTGCAAGCATTATTAGATAAAAACTCTGCTCAAACATGCGAGAAACTTGTAGAGGCATTAGATATTAATAAATTAACCATTTCAAACCGTTTATATGCGATGGAAAGGATCCAGAAGGAAGAAAAATGGGTACCACATGAATTGTTGAAAGGTGCTTCGTGTTGCTTTAGCATCATCAGATCATCAGCTTTTCTGTTCGATGCAACATGCATTAGCACAACTTCATGCTTACCAGAAACACTCAAAAGGTTAGTTTACGGCGCTCTATAGTGAAATCATTTAACAACAAGATAATGCTTCAAAACAACCCGCATATTAAACTAAGAAATTTTGACAGATTTTCTGGTTAAAGTGCGAGATCATCCGTTATACAACCCTGATCTTACACCTACTGATTACTTTTTACTTTATCTACTAAATGATAAATAACTGGTGTATGATTTGCAACTCCCAAAAATTCTCTGAAAGCTTCAAAAAATTCAAGAAGATCGCATTTATGCTCTGAAAACTGCTCTTGTCGAATGTGTAAAAGCTATTCTCGTAGTTTTTGTAGAAATTTTATTTGTGAGAAAGTAGTTAGATTTGATCAGCAGTAAAAATGTCATTGGTTCCCGTTATAAAATCGAAGGGCAACATAATAACCATGGTTGAGGCGTAATATTTTTGTATGGAATTATTACGGTAATTCAATATTTAAGTACCGTAGTAAAGTTTCGGAGAAAATATTAGTTTTAGTTGGTGAATTAATTATATAGTTAACTAATGCCTTTTTTTTTGTAAAAGCCTGAAAAGCTCTATATGTAGTATTTTTCGTCAAGAATATTTATTTTTCAAAACAGAAATAGTTGATTTGATTGTGAAATCCTACGTTACTTGAATATTTTATAAAAGCGCGGTGCGGATACATTTCCGGCGAGCTTTTCGCACAACCGCGGCAAACTGGGTTAGGCAGGTGCGGGTCAAGCACCTTCGTAATTAGCGAACGCCCGCGTTCAAATATTTATCCAGCCCTTCTGCACAAAGGAAAACACCGACGCGCTTTTTGCGGTCCACACGCTCGCCGCCTCCGCGCTCCGGAAAAAGCACATTAGCGGGCCGATTACCTGCAGGCGAGTTAAATATCATCGCGGAACTCGGCGGCGCGCACTCCAGCCAAATGAGAAAAAGTGCGATCTTGGCAGCGAACTTAAAGCTCCGGGCATTTAGGGCTAATAGAATGCCGAGGAATGGGAGGCAGCGCTGTAAAAGACGTGTTTTACGCGGGAGACGTAAACTCCTCCGAAGTGCTGCGCTTCTGAATATCGATTCGGTCTCGCCCTCCGTTTCGACTATACCTTTGAATGATAAATTGTATCTTTGCCAGTGAGTATTAATGTTCTCCGGGCCTTCTGGGGAATTCTAAGCTGTTTCAATTACAGTTACACACAAATTCAGTTCCAACTAGCAACTGTAATCCGCCGCAAATGCTGTTGAGGAGGTCTGTTTCAGACGGAAAAATTTAGCAAACTTCCGAGATATTTCGACCGCATTTGAGTGCCAGGATTAATAAAACATTCGCAAATCCTACTACGTGGAATGTTTGTAAATTACGTACTAATTAAAGGTACGATTTTTTTTCAAATTTGCCCGATTATTTTAACAGCAATAATTTTTTGATATTTGAGTGAAGTTTAGGAAGAATAAGACACTATTTGTTTATTCATCAAGTTCATTTTGTCTCCTTTAAAGCAATCCCCTTTCGTTGCAATGCATATACGCCCACGATTAATTAAATCGTGAAGACACTCTCAATTGAAACAAATCGGATTTTTCAAGCCGGTTTTTTTAATCGACTGAACAGGAAAAAGTCGCATGATAACATATCTGGAGAACACGATGCTTATGTAGCAATATTTGTTCAATGTTGGCAAAAAGCTTATGATTGCTGACAATTGTTAGAAGCCCAAAACATCAGTTAAAATTGCGTGTACTAAACCGATTGAAAAAGCTTTCTTACAGTCAAATGACGATTTCCCATTACTTATTTTTCTTTTTTTATATTTTCTCCGGTTATTCATGCTGATATTGCCTTTAAACAAACTTGTACTATTGAAGTACAATTTGTTCGACAAGGATTGATCATCGAATGATTTCTGCATTATTTTAAACATTTTAGTAACATTAATTTCATTCTTAACACAAAATTTAATGCAACTTCCTGTTCAACAATATTAGACATTTTTAAGAATTAAAAGAAGAGAAAATATTATAAAAAAAATATCACACTTAAATTCGGAGTGAATATTACTGAAAGTTGTGCCAAAATTAAAAAAAATCTGGTGTGAACATCACACGACTTTCCTTATCGTATTATTATATATTATACCGGGTCCATCGTCTCGGCCCTGCGCTGCTCTCGTCCCGGAACTTGTTATTTTAAAAAAGGACCAGGCGCGAGTCCAACACTCAAAAGCCGATTAAAATAAACAGTACAAGACAATAATTGACTCGTACTTAAAATTTTGCTACGTCACTGAAGGTAACCGTGTGAGCTCGGCCGCACGGACTTCGCTATTATCGCCTGCGTGCTCCCTCCTAGCGGCCAAGCGCTCCCCCTCCTCCCAAAGTCGGCCCAGTAGCTTTCCGAGCGCGCTGTGATTGGTCCGTTTAATTAATTTTTAATCGGCTATAACTTATTTATTTGACCTCGGATCAAAAAGTTTCCTTGTAATTTTTTGTTCGTCTCGGTTTGATCTATCCGGTAATATAAATTTCCCGAAACATTTTATGAACGCCCGGTATACTAAAAATCCTGAGCTTCAATTTTGTTTCGAGTTCTTATTTTACCAACTTTTATTTTAAATTCATGTTTATCTCATGATAACAAATCATTTTTATTCTCATGAATTTTTTGTATCTTCAACCGTTTAGATTCGCGACAGCTTTGCTTCCGATTTTGCGACCTTGCGACCAAACGGCTCGGCCGATTTTTACCAAAAGCTTCGCACTGCGTCCCCTACCTACAAGTAACTTGCATACCCAATTTCATGTCTCTAGCTCTTACGGTTCTCGAGATATCCTGTTTACTGACAGACCTACAGACACACACACACACACGAACCAATGGCTCAAACCAACATTTTTGGTGTCCGGGGGCTATATTTCGTCCAGAAATGTGAAAAACTGGGTAGGTCAAATTTTCGCCGATTACATTACGTTCCTTATTATAGGATAACGAAAGTAAAAAAGTTTTTTGGATTACAAATTAATATCACTTTATTTTTTAATGGGGTAGTGAATGCGGGGAATCATCAGTATCAAACATTTTCCTAATTTTTTACATTTCGTACAGTAGATCTTGATTAAGCATCTAAAATTTTCGATAAAATGTATGATAACGCAACGTTTTATACAAAATTGCCTTCTTTAAGGAAAAATCGGCTTTGCGCTGATAAACAGGCGTCTTGGCCCGCTTAAATATTCGGCAAGCGCTTTGCACATCAAAGCGCAATCGACATCGCATGTAAATTCTGTGGGCAAAAATACATAGGTCGTCCTTATCAGGGGCGCCGTGAATGCGAGGAGCTCGCCTACGTTGCCTGCTCGTCGGCTTATATTAAATTCCAGGACGGCGGCGCCGAGCCGCGCAATTCGTATACTTGCCAGTGTTAATTCAGCTAAAATATTGGCCCGAAGATTCGTATAAATTGTTCAATATCGCGAATTTATGCGCCGAATGAACTTATGTTTATGCGCGCCATAAATTATTCATACTTGAAGCCCTCGTACGAGAGCAGCTCTGCATTCGCTTGCGAACTGCAGCTTAACTACTGGCGGCGCTTTGTAAATTCGAAGTCAAAGAAGTCCAAATACGTGGTTATGTAACAGATTGGAGTAGCTTAGTCATCTTATTTGAGACGTTTGAAGTACACCAAGTGGTTTACATTCTGAGAAAGTATTAAAAGTAGTTTAAGTTCAACTGCAAGTCATTTTTCTGAGAATCTCATACCGATTATCTATGTACACTACAGTTTATTGCAATTCCAGCACCATTATAAACAAATTACATTGCATTAAAACTTTTCTATTATCGTTTGAAAGTCATATGCTTTAGGCCTGTCCGATATTTGATTATATCGTTCCTTAGGTATGTGGTCTGGAAAAAGTAGTAAAAGTAAACATAAGTGTTCTGAGACATTCAGATTTGGCACGTGGTACTTGCACGGTGTAAGAATACCTCGTTGTCCACAAAGGGTATATTATCGACTACAAAAAATAAGCCTCAAAATTGGTCACCAAGGCAGCAAATATAGAACCAATGTGTTGAAGAAGGTACTAATTCGGAATACCGAGGTTTAAAACAATAGGTAGAACAACCAAGTAGGAGGACCGTTATCTTCAAAGACAACTACATATTATAACGCGACTTCGAGTTTTAAAACAATAACTGTAATTTCTTGCAACTACCACTAACGCGGAAGGGCGTTTATGGGCACACAAGTAGCGTAGAATTTTGATTTATGACGAATTCAGATTTTGTTTAGATCGAGACGATGCTCGGATATTAATACGCTGTAGACATATAGAAAAGGAGCAAGAAAATGGCACACAAATCCAACTATGGGTATTATGGTATGAGGGGCTATCAGTTAGAATAGCAGGTCATCTCTAATCAGATCTACATTGACGCAATCTTACAGCCCACGATATTTCCTTTCCTTCATAGGGTGTTCAAAGCGATTCTTCAATAAGATAACGCTACATTGAAGGCGGAGGAATGGAGGTGTTATACTATTAAATAAATCTCCAAAGTTTCAGATGTTAATTTGCGTTTTTCTTGGTGTTGCAATTTAAAAAAAGTTGTGGTGTTAAGAAATTCTAATAAATTGATTTATCAGTTTATGTGTACTCTTCTGTAGCAAGTGCTATTTTAGTTGTGATCTTAAAAAGGTGAAAAATTATTAAAGAAATCGGCGACAAAGTTAGACGGATAAAGTACCCAAAATACATTTCTAGATGTTCTTCTGACTTAGAAACACAGTTTTTAACTCTGGATTATGTGATGCTCCTGTGTGGTCCAGAACAAATTCTCGATTTTTATCGAGTTTGCCAACTGTATAAGGACGGGCATTTTCGTAAAGCAGGATAACGTTTTAGATTGTCTGAGCACTGTTATAGCTTATTCTTACTTAAGAAAACATTTTAGCAACCGTTAATCGGAGATCATCCTTGAGAAAAGAATGAACCATGCGAATTTACTGCTCGGTCACACTGGGCTGCGAGTAATATTGGTGGCTTTCATTGTTGACTGCTTTCGTCCTCTCAAAAAATGTGGATATGTCACACGTATATTCGAGTCTTCTTAGGACTGTTGAGGGAAATGTGATAATAATTTGTTGCGTAACGGACAAGGGTACCTCCTGCTTTGACATCGTAATAATGGATATATAAATACCCTAAAGAGAGAATCTCCTTCAGGCATTTTCACCCACAACGCTCAGTTCAAAAAAATTTTGGTTTATATTTCATCCATCCTCGCATTTATTTAAGAAAACAACTCATAAAAATCGTATGTAAAAATAAAAGATTCTTAAAAAATATATTACTTATTACATTTTTTGATGCTAAATACAATTCTTTTAGTTACATCGAACTAACTTCTTTAAAATGAAGATGTAGATTAATTACATGGTAAAGTATGGTAATTAGAAAAGTCGTTTGGTCATTATGGCTTTCTATGGAAAAGAAAAATTAACAAAAAAGATCAGCAAAGCTTCTATAGTTTTTGTATTGTATTATTTAGAAGTTATTGGCAGTGAAAGTATAAATGACGGTTGTTCGCGCCAATCTCCAATTGCCCTTATTTTAATTTTTAAATTAGAGCCGGCCGTATTTTGGTTCCCTCCTGTATATATATATATATATATATATATATATATATATATATACATAGTTTTGTTCAGCCGCAAATTTGTACGAGCACGCGAAGCGCTGATATATAGGCCGCGATTTGGCCCGCTGGCCGCACTGGACCTTCTGCTATGCTCTCGCACGCGTCGTTCCTTTTTTGAATTTAGTTTGTGATAGTTTAAATTTTCCGTAAATCGAGAGTTTGCCGGCGTATCTAATTAGCAGCAGAAGTTTTCATTTCTGCGAGGCCTTTGTTGAAAGCTAATTTTGTGGCAAAATTCGATATTTTTCCGATCAGATTAACCCGGAAGTCCTTTTGTTTCCCGATTGCATTTCGGGGTTGAAATTTTTGCTGGTAAAACTCGGTCAATTTTTTCTTTGTTCCGACTCGGCAAGAACGACGAAGGAACCTTTGCACCAGGAAAGACGCTAGCGTTCGGCTCCGCTGTGAAGATTGAGGTAACTTGTCCTATCTTTTTACCCACACCCTTATGTCCTCTTCCTGGATCCCCCCAGGACCAACAGCACAGGAACCGATTTCGGCGGAAAGCGCCGTTCCCACAGGTTAGTGTTTTTAGATTTAGCTTTTGTTTGAAGTTCCTTTTGTTCAAATTTAAAATTACTATACAGTCCACTTTTCGGCCGCAACAATGGTTGTATCAGTATTGAAATTACTAACAGACTGTATGAAAAATACTCGTGATTGATTTGTAAACTAATTATATCAAAAGTGTGTTTAAAAATTGAGACTAAGGTCAATTCCTAGTAGCAAGATAATAAGAGCTACGATATCTTTAGGAAAGCTTCGACATAATTACGAGAATTTTTTCTGGCAAAACATTTTCGACGTGACAAAGGATTTTGATCTTCAATGAAAGGATATAGTCTTCACGAGAAGTTCGAAAATTTTCGGGCTAAATGAAAGTCTTGTTTCAAAATTGAAACGGATATGAGGTGATTATCACCATTACTACATTCTAGTTCTGAAAGAAAATAAAAGAACATTGGTCAAATAATCAAAGATGTAGTTCTAGAAACAATTTTAAAATTTGAAACGACGTTTTTCATAATCAGAATTAAAATTAATGTGCAAAATTTCTTTTCTTTTTATTTCAAATTTTGAATTGCGGTAACTGAAACGCTTTGTTCTAAAGGCTTTAGAGTAATTACCTATAAATGAGAGATTTATTAATTGTGTATTTTGGTACTTAATCTATCTATGCATTAGGTGTCATCAGAATATTTGCATGTAAAGTGATCAACATACTCTATGCAACGTTTGATTTAAGTATAGAAGGTAGCTGTTTTGTATTTATTTATTTTTAAAATTTACAACAATGGGCATGATGCAAAATAAAATATTTTATTAAAAACAACCGTGTCTAAATTAGTTACAGCTTTAAAGGCTCAAATTATAACTTTGTGTTGTTTATAAAGTTGAAAAAGTTTATTATTTAAAAGCCCTTTAAATTCTTATTGCACTGTAACCAACAGAATTTTAATAGGTTTTATTACTATTTTTTAATGACATAATATTTAGACATAGTGGAAGCCTTAGAACAAACATTTTATATTTGCGACAGCTTTCAACTGATTTAAGTATTCAAATGTATTTCAGATACTCTTCTAGATTGTTGCAGCCATTTCCAAATTAATTAGGTTGTTAGACTTAAATACATCTAAGAGCTTGTAACATGGTAGCTTTAATTATTTAAAGGATAATCTAAGTTTCAACGCAGTAAAGCGCGACAGGCTGCTAAATTTTTAATTTTTACTTTCTCTGTTCCAAATTGTTCAAAATTCAACCTTGCCAAACATCCTTATCTAAGTCTAAGTTATTTTACATTTTTCTCGTTTTGTCGCATTTAGTTATTATGACTGAAGCTTAAGTATGAACTTTTTAACCATTAAGAGACCAGTAAACTAAAAAATGTTTTTACCTTGGTACACGGATTCAACAATTAATGCAACTAATGCCTCAATATTATATTTTCAGTAGTAAAAGGATTCTCATTGATGTAAATAAAATAAAATAAATTTGAATAAAAATTTTATTAAACTCCAAAGTTAGCAAATATAAATAAATGTTTGGTACATTAACAAAAGTATAGAAGATTTGTAGTATTTCACCCTTTTATGTATGAAAATACCTAACATTTGTGTTGTAAGGTTATTTGAAAACTAAGTAATAATATAAATTAAAAAAATCTTTTTAAAAGATTAAAACTTATAATTGAAAATATGTAAAATATATACATACATACATACATAATCGAGCATCTTCTCCCTTACGGTGTAGAGGTATATCTAAAATAGTAATTTAATTATTTGAACATCCCTCAAAAGTTACTAGAAAACACCATTTTAAGAAAATTGCAACAAAAAGATATTACGAGAACTGCAAAATATTAAATAGATCTCATCCTAAATAGGCTTAGTTTAATTTAAAAAAATTCATAGGTAATGCGGTTATATACTCGACTTGGATCTCTACTCATGAGGCTTTTATATTTCATATTTAGATTCATTTGATGTCTTAATCTAGATTTTTATTTTAAAGAAGATATATATACAATATTATTTTCTTAAAATTTCGCACGTGTACAGCATTACCATACAAATATTACGAGGTCCATCTAGAAAATATCGAGCCAATGGTAATATAATGAAAACAGTTTGGGTGTCTGAGATGCAACTTGGCAGTCTTCAGTGGATAAATCAATTGGGAATTAGACGCTGACGAGTAAGCATATTTAATGTGTGATGGTCGCATTTGCAGTGGCTTACCATCGACTTTTGCGCGAATTTGAAACATTTTTTTGTGATAACACGAGTATAGTACAAAGACGTGGAAAAATAATTCAAAAACGCTTTGCTTACTTTGAAGGTATCTAAGGTTTCTATCTTGTATCGTTATTAATAAACATAAAAACTTTTTATTGTAATTATAATTTTCTGTGTTATTTGACTTGTTACTTTCGAGACAGAGCACTTATTATGTCTTATAGTTCAGTAAAATTTTACATTACAAAAACATAGAAATTATCCTAGTTTTACTTGTAAATTTTCTTTTAGGAACCTCCCGCTTTTGCAATGATATCTCGCATTACAGCCTGTGTTTGTTATAAACTCATTTTGTATATAAAAGGACAGGTGTTAGTGTACCTACTGTTAAATGCCGTTGGGATAATTAGATTTTTGTTTGAAAGAAATTTTTTAAAATAAGAACGAAATGCGACATTTAGGCTATTACATGTTAAATGAGTTTTAGAAAAAGGTGAGCATTGGAACTACAACAAAAACAATAAAATATTTATTAGGACCGTGCTTCTAAACTGGAGAGTAGTGAAACAATGGTTTTTTAGAGTTAGAAATGGCAATTTTAATCTGGACGATTGAACTCAATTTGGACGGCTATTCAGCATTTTTAATAGCATGATTTAGTAAATATTACAACTAAATAGAATTCTAAAAGTATGAATATTAAAAATTCTATTTATACAAACTTTCTATTTCGGATCTGGTTACATGAATGTCGCAGTTTTGGATAAATAATAATGAACCTGCAAAGCTTGCAACGCCTAGAGAACTGGCGAAGTAGTCCATTGAAATAGTTTTTGAAATCGTGTTTCCAGGTTAAAGGTCACCTAGTATTTCAAAGTTTTATGTTTAAATTAATCAGTGTTCAAATACGAGTTGAATGATATGCTGCATGTCCTATGTTGCTATTTTGAACATTTGAAATCGTAAAGGTCACTAACGCTGACCTTTTACCAATCAGTTTCAAAATCACTAGCAAACAAGCCCTTTTGGTCACGTGTCGTTTGATGAAAACAGAATTTGGAAATTCCCAGCCGTTCTCGAGTTTTTGCTCGGACGGACGGACGGACAACATGAAGTTAGTAAGTGACTCCGCTTCGCTTCGCCATTTAATAAAAGAGCTTTTTTGGCATGAGGGCAATTTTGATCTTGTTCAACAATATACAATAAAAAAGAGCTAAAAACAAGCTGATTTATATCCAATAAAAGCATTGCTGTGCATTTGGAGGGACTGCAGGAGTTTGTTCTTCTAACCAAACTCAAAGTGGAAATTCACTAGTCACTTTCTAGAAAAAATAATTCAAAAACTAGTATAATTAAGTGTGTACTTGCAGAAAAACAAGTATATTCAGCAATGTCTTTAAATGCTGCCCAAACCATCGGTAAAGTGTGGCATAAAAGCTTGATATACAAATTGGATAAGGTGCTCCCGAAGTAGTATGTAGAGATGTTGCCTTCTTACATCTCGGACACACATTTTAGAATTAATCAAGAAAATATACATTCTAACTTGAAACGAATAAACGCGGCTGTACCTTAAAAGTTATCTTTGGCTCATTCTTTATTTATTGTATATCAGCGACTTGCCTGCTATAGATGACTATGGCTACATTATCAGATGACACTGCTATTCTTACAGATGATCAAGATCAGAAAGATTTCATTACAAAACCTCAAATAATTGATTCGACCAGACGATAAAAGATTCAAGCCCATTGACCTTAAATATAGTCATATACATTTTACAAAAAAAAAACAGCAACACCACTCGCCCTAAAAATTAATAGTACAATAGTGCAAACTTCGAAAAAACACATATGATAAATTAGATTTTGTAACCAAAGTGGTTCTATAGCATCCATCTTTGAGGTTACGTCAGTGACTAATACCAAATCTATCTAACCATTTGAGAAAAGGTGTTGCGTACCATAACAAATTTTCATGGTAAGCTCAAAATGTTTATTTTTATCGGGGCTTTTAGTATTCTAATTGCATGAGCTGAAAAGCAATTCACACCATGCCCAAAGAGTAAAAAGGACCAAACTATTAGATCTGACGTAATTAGTATGGTACGTAAAGACAGGGGATATTGTATTAGTAAAGTGTATATAAAGCAATTAGAAGAATCTAAAGAACTTCAATTGTTTTATGTAGTTTCACGATGTATTACAGCAAAATTAATGGTAAAAGATGTACTGCCAATTGCTTTAATATTATTTTCTTTGCGGAAAATAAAAAAAAATGAAAACTTGGAATTATCAAGAATAGTGTCATGATGCTATGATTTTATAAAGTACGTTTAAGTCTAATTTTTGTTTTAATCTGCGTATGATCATATTACAAAACTACATAAACATGCTGTAACGGAAAAATATTTTGGTTAAGTAAAGTTTTCTTCGATAATTTGCACCATAGATATATTTAATTTAAAAAGTGTCATAATAACAAAATATATAAAAAAGTTTCTCGCTATCTATCAAATTTATTTGATTACGCGATTGAGAACATTTCAAGTTGTGACTTCATTTGGCCTTTTAAAGTTAAAACATAAGCAAAAGTATCTAATATAGGATAAGATAGCCCTAGAGTTAAGATAAATAAAAGATTTATTGCCCAAATCGTAGGTAAAAAACTTTATTCAATAAGTTACCTAAAAGATCGGTACATTACTTAAATCTGAATAAAGTGAAGTGAGTACGTTGTCGTAGTTAAATTCTCAGACGTATTTTGTTCATTTAAAAAACATATTCACTATAAAACCCAAATCTTCCTAAAAACTATGTAGAGAATTTTTTATCACAATTCTAGATCTTTACAGAATAAAAGGGAAGCCAAGGGTAGTTCAGAAGAATTGTTTAGATTTATATCATTAGAATATAGCCATTCAGGCAATAATTTATTTTTTAACATATAAATAGTCCTACACAAAAGTATCTCTGATGTTCTTTATTCGCTTGCGACTTGGGGGATTATGTCAACATTTTAATGCAGTGCAAAGAAAATACAGTAACAACACCAAATTATACAAGAGAAAAAAAGGGGAGGAATTTATGACTAACAATCTAGTAATATTAAACTATACATAGTTCAGCACATTTCCTCTTCATCGGCTACAGGAATTCTCAAATTGAGTTAGTGAAAATTTAATTACATGGACTGACGAGTGCTATCTACATTAACATGTTTTAGGTTTTATAAGCCTTTAGGATGTAAGAAATTTAATTGCATTTTTATTACCAGGATGAGTATCGCTGATTGAATCATTCCTTTCGGACAGTCATTTCACCAAGATCTATAACCTCCACAATATCTATCCTACCGAACTTGAAAAAGGTGTGTGCAATACAGTATAGAGCTGCGTATGCTAAAGGTACGTGAGAACATTCGGTGAAAGATCCCGGCAGTGTCCCTTATAAGATTCTAATTGTTACCTTCAAGAATATAGGTTACCCTGTTTACCAGCATTTGAAACACTAACTGAGAAATTATCCAATACATATGATTATGACAAGTAATTCAAATTTTCAACTATAAAATTACTAGTATAAGATTTATAGGTTAATTAAGAAAAGTTTTTTTAAGACATAAATAGATGTGCTCAACATAAATATTGTTATATTTATTGCCACAACAATATCTCATCAAAAAGCAATAAGACCGCCACCACATCGCGACAAAATAAATCAAATAAATGAAAAGAAACAACTGTTTTTTATGTAATGCCTGTTTATGGCAACCGTTCAACGGCATTTTTGAAAATTTTCTAGGGCGGGTATGTTGTGTAAAATAATACAGCGCTCATACATACGTGCCATAACCGTCCATTCTAAAAACGCATAAAACGTGTTATCTCTAAAACAGCGTATCAGATACATTTGATTGATGAAACTTTGCTTCGGGCAGCAGGGTTTGGTGCGGCGTATCGGTTGAAAACAGAAATCAATGCGAACAGCTAGTCCCGAACGTAAACATTCCGCATTGTACATGCAAAATCCTTATATGTCGCTGTAAGGGACCTAACCATTTATTATTTCAATTTAAAAACATTTTATTTTATTTATTGACGTGAGATTATAAGGTTTCTCTATTAAATTACTGTATTCATAAAATGATAATTAAAAAATCATTGCACTTGTGCTTGGAACAGAAAAACTCTTATCATTTATATCAAAATTTACATAATATAGAGCTGGTATGTATAGAAAATGTACAAAGTTGGTGATTAGCAAAGGAAATGACTCTATATCAATAATTTTTGGCTTTAATTATATAACATAAATCCTGTAATAGAATAAAGTTAATAAGAAAAAATTTACAAGCTGTTAAAGTCTTAAATAAAATATATTAGGATCAAAAAAGTAAAAAAATTCCAATTAATACTAGGAACATTTTTAGTGTTGTATTTTCGCATTTATGTGTTGCGCCCATAGCTAATCTTTTTTATTTTTTATTTGTAGTAGAGGTTCAGTAATTTTCTAAAATTTCTTCTTTAGATGTGTAGGAAACGTTGAAGCTTCAAGTACGACTACATAGATAACATAAAATCCTTTAAAAAGCATTTTAAATTCAAAATAGCTTTGCCTTTCATTTTCCTTTCCCATCATTTTTTTTGTGTGTACGTAAAAGAAATATAATATAATATATACATTTTCTTTGATGGGGCGCACTTACCGACACTGCAGCTTTAGGAGCTTATTGAGCCTACCAGCGTGCACGGAATTGAATTCTACGACGTCACATACACCCATGGGTTAAACAAGACTCAAACAATGATCTTAACAACTGAGCTGCGGTGACAACCCTAGAAAATTTTGCAATATGATGCAAGTAATATTCATGCCTTGAGATGAGTTCACATTTAGCGAGACTAAAACTTTCACTTGCATTGTACTCGACAGGACATCTGGTTGTTAGTTATTGCTTAACTGGGACAACAAAAAGTAACTTGCATATGCCATCTTGGTCAAAAATATAATACCGAACACTCCTGCGCTATAACTTTGCAGGAGATTTAAATATTGAACAGTATTGAGATAAATAGTTTTCGTGCTGGGAGAAGCCTGTCTTCATAGTGAGCCCGTATCGGGAGTTTCAGAGAAAAAATTTCAATCTGAAAAGCGCTTCGAGTTCATTCTCGTTTACTACGGAGTACACAGTACTGTTGTCAGAAAGGCTCTCAAATATGAGAGGCCTGCCATCTATCGCCAAATGCAAGCGTGTTTGGGCATTCCCGCAACAGTGTTTCGTATCATTCTGTAAGACCATCTTCAAATGAGGTAGGTTTGTTCCCTTTCAATACCCCACGCTTTAACCGACGAGTAGATAAAATAATGGGTTTTTGAAAATAAGTCGAAAACAAAGTACTTTCTATGACAAAAACCTATATCTATTGGATGCAGAAATGCAACAGATTTTGAAAAATAAAAATATTTAGTGCTTTACACACACCGCTATGTATACTTATGTAAGAACTAAATAAATAAAATATTAGTGTATTCGTAACGAATACTATAGTATAAATATCATACTAATTGTCAGATAGTTAGAGCAATATCACGACCAGAATATGAATATAAACAATCTGGACTGCATTTATATCACTAAATAAACTTCGAAAGTACGCTAAGCGATATAAACTACCCCATTAGAAGATCGATAATACTTTCTTGGATGCGTGTTTTTCAACAGTTGTTAAGTAATTGCTACTAAGGGTTTTAGATTTAAGCAGTGGATAGAATCTCGTAAAATCAACTCCTTTCTTATTTTATTAGTCTTGTAACAAATAAAGCAATACGGTGCAATTTTATTGTTACTTAATTATTTTAAACCATTCTGCTTTTCCTTACAAAACTTTTACGCGAAAGTTTTCTTCTGAACATTCTCCCTCAAATGTTGCCCTTTAAAATATTTAACACGATACGTAAGCTCCTTTCACACACTGCTGCAACAGGATTGCCGTCAGGGTTTTGCACGTGCACACTTTTTGCTTTTAAATCGTTTGAACCAGTTGCACGTTCAGTGTAAATCAGTTTTTCAAATACAAAAACATGGCAAACGTTGCAAAAAGTATGGATATGCCGTAATATTAAAAATCTTAGTAAAAATGTGCTAATGCTACATTTATCTATATCTATTTTAGTTTTTTATAAAATTGTGTTTCTCGTAGCATACTATAAGCAAGGTGATGCGTTCTTATGAAATATTATTATAGGTCTACAAAATAGGAGCGGTGCTGGCTTAGTGGATAGATCGCTAGACTTCGAAACCAAGAGTTGCGGGTTCGAATCCCGCTCTCGGCAATTCGATCACTGGCATTTTTACGGTCCAGCTCGACTCAGGCTGCAATAAATGAGAACCTGGAGGTTCAAACTCTGGGGTAATAATAGGCGGTCGGTACGTAGCGCTAGCCACGTTACTACTACCCTTGTGTACCGTAGGCTCTCTAGATTGTAGCTAGCAGATCTATGCTGTTACCACCCCAAAGGGCCATCAAGGCCTGTTACGGTGAACTATTATTATTAAGTCTACAAAATATGTCAAAATAATTCTAAATCAAACTAACAGGCATTAGAGTGAGTAAAGATAAATGCAAAGCACAAAATTTTGATTTAAAAGTTCCTATATATATAAATATTTTTAGGTATAGACCATTTTTACAAGAAGAACAACAGTTTATAGAATGTATTGTATTGTATGTATTGTGTGACATATTTTTTTTAAATAGGGGTTATGCCAGATCAGCATTACATTTGCTATTACATGGCAAGGTTAAAAGATTTTTAACATTTATATCACTAAAATAGATAGTTTATAGTGATTTTGACAATTAAATTAGTTATTCTCACTATTTAGGATATCAATAGGTAACTTCCTTTTAAGTCTGGTGTGTAAGTTTTCAGTGCCCATGTTGTAGTGAACCGCGCCACTGCATTGATTTATGTTATCATAAAATTTTTGGGCTGTTTTCTTTATGAATTCTTCCACTGTTAGGGTTCCTGTTTCTCGGTAGAGCTGCGAGTTTCTTGCGTACCATTGTGCATTTGTTATTATACGGATAATTTTATTTTGTAACACTTGGAGTTTGCGAAGATTAGTTTTTGATGTCGCGCACCAGACGCTGCACCCGTATGTAAAAATTGGTCGAATGATGGTCGTGTAGATGAGAACCCCACATTTTATTTTCAATGTTGACTTCTTGTTGATGATGGGATAGAGCATGGCCAGTCTTGCGTATGATTCAGTCAGTTTTTTATTGCTGTGGAAACTCCATGTTAATCTAAGGTCGAGAAAGACCCCTAGATATTTCACCGCGCTATCTTTCGGATTCCAAGGGATAGGTACATTATTGATAACGATATTAGGTGGATCTTGTGGGGACGCAAGATAAAGATTTTGGCATCACATTTGCTGGGATTAATTCGTATAAACCATTTGTTAAACCATGAGTTACGATGATTCAGACTTTGTTGCAGATTGTTTGCGGTTAGGTTAATGTCGTAGTCTTGAGTTATGATTGCTGTATCGTCGGCATGCATTGCGATGTTAGAGTTTGGTGTTGTAGGAGCATCGTGCATGAAAATATTGAATAACAAGGGACTCAGTACGGATCCCTGCAGTACTCCCGCGTTGATTTTACGTACTGGTGAGGTATATCCTTTTATTCTTGTCTGGAACGTTCTGTCAGTTAAAAATAATTTAACTATGTTTAATAGGTAAACAGGAATTGCCAAATCTTTCATTTTGTATAATAAGCCGTTTATCCATACACGATCAAAGGCTTGCGCCATATCTACAAGTGCCATTATCGTGTGCATTTTGTTTTCGTAACCCTTTTCAATTATCTCAGTTAGTCGTAAGATTTGATGACCAGTAGAGTGCGCGCTTCTAAAACCAAATTGGAATTTGGACAGGACTGCATTATCTTCTAAAAACTGGTTTAATCGGCTTTGAATGGTTCGTTCAAAAACTTTAGAAATTGTGGACAGCAGGCTGATGGGTCGGTAGTTGTTAGGGTTGTCATGCGGTTTATTTGGTTTGGGAATCATTTGAATTAGTGCTCTCTTCCATTCGGTAGGGAAGTAACCCAATCTTAAGCAGGAATTAAATATGGCTGTTAGTAAACATATACTTTTTTTGCGGTAGATTTTTCAGAATTATGTTGGGGATCATGTCGATACCTGGTGCTTTCGTGTGCATTTGAAGTAACTTGACTAAAAAGCAATATTCTTTTTCTCAAAGATAACGACGTCATAATATATATGGTTTTCACTGTAAGTGTATTATTGGAAAATACGTTAAAATTGGGAAATGCTCAAATATTTAACTAGTAGATCGTAAGATCTATATAGACTAAAGGGTTAGAAATATTGAATATATAGAATATAACCTACATACAACAAATTAGGGCTGAGAATGCTAAAGAAAGATGTTTGTCTTAATAGAAGAGCTGCCGATCTGGGAAATTCTTGCTAAAATTTTCCATTTACAGTACTGCTCCAATATCTATCACAACTTACTGACAGATCATTTTATCTTGATATAATCTTTATAACATAGATGACGATCATGCACTACATCATACGACAATTGAAATGCTTTAAATAATCATCATTATTATTGGTCGGTATTGGTGCATTGGTGCAGATTTTAGTTAGGCATTTGCAAGGCGCTATTTTAAGTTATTCACAGACGTCAGCAGACATAAGTTTTGCAAAATTTAAGTAAATAAGCACCACCACTAAAAACACATTCGGTAGATAAACTAACAATCCGATATTAATTTCTAGGAAAAGCAATTACTTCAAAAAAGTAATTTCACTTCAGCTCACAAATATTATGTTAAGAAACTAACATTTTGGGTTCATTTCGACTCTCAATCCGCCAATATTAGAATTGAGCAAACAATTTTATTAGTTGTGTTACAGCAGACAAGCCTGCAGCTCTAATCTAGAAGTTACACTAAAAAGAAGCTTATTCTTCTCAAACAGCTAGATTGTTAAACAGGGCGTAATAAATTTGCACATGATTTAAATTACAGTGGAAATTGATGAAGTAGCAGTTTGAATATTTTAATTATTTATTCATGTTATAACTTTTATATGGCAAAACAGTATGTTTACAGATACTTTAGTAAATTTATTGTTCTTTTGGCTCATACGCGGTAATTTAAAATTTCATTAGACAATTATTAAAGACGGGATATTTATATAATTTGCCTGTTGATAATTAATGTACAATTTGAAGTTTTTTGTTATGATATACAAAAGCCTACAATTTTTTATGGTATTCAATTTACACTTACCAATACATTGACTACATTTTTAGTTTTAGAGATATTAAAGCGCTGATGTGATGTGTAATCCCATGTATTAATAGTAATTATTATTTTTAGAATTAGTACTACAAAATTTATGTTTAGATAACATTTTTAAAAAAGTTACGCTTTTACTTTTTTAAATGTAGATTATAACTAAAAAGCACGAAATTCTTATATCTAAATTTTAAGAAAACAATGTTATGCTAGTGCAATGAAGACGGTGAAGGTGGAAAGAAAAGCCAATATAAAGCTGGTGTGCAACAGGAAAAAGATAAGCAGACGAAGTTTTCATTTCAATAGGACAAAAGTCTGGTCTATTAAGAAGGTAAAAAATAGATACGCGTGATTAAAAAATCTGCAAGTAAATATTAACACCCTGCAGAAATTTGAGGCAAATGGAATTACAAAATGGGCCATCTCTGAAGCAAGAAGGTGAAAGTATTATTCAATGACAATATAAGTAATGCCATCGTTATGCTAACACTAATATATAAATTCAGTAAAGAAGCAAAATATGCTTCAGAGTGTAGGTATAGGAGTTTGTGCTTTGCTCAGTTTGCCGTATATTTCTGGTACTCACAAGGACGGAGACCTAAATGTTAGTGAAATGTGGTTTGTTTAGGGATTATTTTTATCTCTAAATCGATCATGTCCAAAGACCGATTTGAATTTAAATTAATTATATTTAATTTGATAATTGAGGGACAAGAGGTTCCAATAATATTTTTTCCATTAGATACTTATGGAATGTATTTATTTTGAACTGTATAAATTGAAAAAGTTGTCGTCTTCAAGTATGTAGTGTCATCATCTGATAAACACATGTTACACGTTAATAGCAGTACTTTATACTTGTAAAGAAATTGATCGAACGTACTACGTTAAAAAATTGACGGAGCCTAGTTACGCTACACATCGAAACTTGACGATGAATAATTGGTTTACTTCAATACCATTTACAAATGTAATGCTAAATAAGCAATTAATAATCGTGGGAATCTTGCAAGAATTTACAAAGAAAATACTTTTTTCCTGAAGAAAAAATATCTATCGGGTTCGCCTCCGATAAAAAAACCATATTTTTTTATTTGTTTAATAAAGGTACATTAATAGTTTTACTAGAATCATATCTCTTAACAGAAACGGTATACTAAATATTATAAACATTTACAATCATATAAAAGGTGACGTTGATGGTTTCAACCAAATGATCTATGACACGTAAAATTCGAAGATGGCTACTGAAACATTTCTAAAGGATACTTGACCACATGCGCAAGTGCAAATAATATTACTATAGGCATTTAAAAATGTAATAAATTACTCTTCAACTTAGAAATGTAACAAGCAAAGCCTCATATGGAAGATAAATTGCCTAAAGAAAAATTCTCCAAAAGTGGCACAGTGCGTTGTGGGTTACATACTGAAAAAAATGAAATACAAAGAGTGCATGAAGTATACGTTTTATACAAATTTGTACTAATCATAAGTTACTAATTTGTATTTAATGCAACAAATTATTTTCTTTACTATTACTGCATAAGAAATAGTGTGAAAATATTGCTATGCTGACAATTTATACAAGTGTTGAAGTATGAATGTAAGTATCCGTAAGTATTCTAGGGTTAATTTTAATTTTAATGACTCTACCGAATGGTAACTAGGTTTGTGTTATATTGTCGTTTTAATTCATAAAATTTTACATTTTTCTATGTCTATATGAAACTTTCATATCAACCCCACGAAATAGTAGGTTACAATTTTCTTAGAAAATTCGTGATTTTCCAAAATTGAACAAGATTATTAATTGAAATCGTACCAACACAGCAGTGAAATATCTAGAAGTGTTTTTGATCAGCAAACATTTTATAAATCAGGAATCTAATCAAGACTACGTAAGATTTAATTTTTTAATAAACAAAATTTCTTCTAAAATCCCAATGTCTTAAAACACTAATTTATAATTGCAAATAATTTTCCTAATGCATTGCCATTTAAAGTGCAATTTTTTAATATTTCTGACATTTGTTTACATCTAAAGAAACTCAAACAATAGTTTTCTTTGATGTCTTTTATCCAGTTTCTAAATTCAGCTGCATTTTTGTCAGTTACAGCCATTATCTTTGGCAAATAACTTGTTTCCAGTTTGAAGTCCTGTTTGACTTGGCGGATCACAAATAATTTTTAAATATTACTGTAGCAATTTGACTTGGAATGTAATAATCTTGTATATTTTAGTGCTGAATTCAATATGAATGATTACATTACCTAAAAAATAAAAGTTTATACTCCTTTATGTATTTTCTTATAAGAAAGCTGGTCCTTTTTCCTTTCCAGAAAACTTTAAACTGTTATAGTACTAGGTTGTATCAATCTTTCGTCACTTTTTCAAAGTAAATGCTACAACATTTCAACAATGTTTCGAATTTGGTCACGATACTACTCTTGTGCTTGCTACACAAACTACGAAAATATTTCGCCTCATTCACCCCAGTCAAACCTCATTTTAGTGCAGACGAATTGTTGTGTGGAAGTAATACTTGTCTTCTACTGATTATGTAACATAACCCTTTTTCCCAAGCTATTTTATCTTCTTTTATCAAGATTGACAAAAAATCAACTTCTAATCCAAACTCGCAATTTGGTTCCATGGAAATTTGAAACGATTTTTACAGATTTTTGATCACTGGGCTTGAATCAGAATGATGAAAATGATAAACAATTGTGTTTTTTGAAGGTCTCAGTGTTGATGGCACGTGGCGACTGCATGGGTTTGGTTTTTCAGTGCAGCCTGTAGAGCCTTTTCAGTCAAAATGTATAGTCGACCTGAGCACGTTCGCATTTTCAATAGCACAAATTTCTCTCACTGTAATCGTTGGATTGCAGCCTTTTTCCAATAATTGCACATTTTTCATAAAACATTCTAAAAGATCTATATTAATAAATTTGACAGAAAAATAAATGATTAACCCTACAAACTAATGCTCTTTATATAATATTTTAAAATAATATACGATGGGCGACACTAATATTTAATAAAACACGTGTTTATCGAGTGTATAAGTTATAAACAAAAAGTGACAAAAACTTTTGATACAACCTAGAATCTTGACCTTTATGTTGCAACTAATATTGCGTTAAAACAATAGTATCCGTAATTTTTGAGTTTGTTGAACCGTTAGAGAAGTCGTAATGTAACATGAAAAGACATAAAAAAATGGCTGCATTATAGTCACTATTATGTATAAAAATATAAATAATTTTGATACAAATGTAAACATTTATTTGGCATACGACTTAACAAGAGATTGGTATTAATTATAATTTTTGATAAAAAAAAGTATCAAAAAGTTTTAACTCCCATTTTCACATTATTTAGAAACCATATGTGCACTAAAATCTCTATTTCTATCAAACCAGATAGTCAGATATCTCTAAAGGTTTCGCTAAATAAATAAATAGAATTGTTATATGATATATTTCACGATACAAAGAATTTGTAGAAGATAAATGGTCTACAATCCGCACTATGTGCTACAAAAGTATACTAAAAGTTACAAACGAAACTAAAGCAGAGAAATGAGATAAAACACACTAATATAAATATTGCCAGAGTAACTGTAAGCTTAAATCAGTTATTTTTATCTGAAAAAAAAACAACGTACAGGTTATTTAATGAATTACAAGGACTAGTTTGTCATGCATTCTTCCATTATAAACTCAGCACTCAATAAAAGCTAAATCAGAAGTTGCTTAACAACTTGTTGACTCTATCGACAAGGATAAACAAGATAAGCGAAAGGGTAAAATATTTCAATTCTTTCTAATATACGGTTTAATCTAACCAAACCTAAAAATCCTGTTTGGGGAAAGTGCATTTGTATTAAACCACAAAAATTAGTATGAGATTTATTCTTTAGCTGTTTCCAAATTTTACGTAATGATTGTTGCAATGCTATATTAGCTAGTATATATAAATTAGAGCAAAACTCTCTTCAATTTCTTTCAGTTTAAATATTTATTTTTACAGGGTAAAACTACAGAACTGGAATGTGTTTTAAAGATGATATGAACCAAGAGGTGTCTCTTATTTTTGATACACTAATGAAGTTTTCAATTGCTCTTTCCAACAACTGTAAAAGAATACGCCTGAGTTCATAATCTATTCCTAGGGAATATTATATATTATACATCAGAAAACACCTTATGTCGCACTGGAAGTGAAGCTCTTACCCTGTGGACTGTAGCCCCATCCTGTTAGAAATATTTTCCCGTTGAATAGTATCGAAAAAATTATTGAATCACTTTCGCATATTGATTGAGAGTAACATTAATAGATTCTAATTTGGAAGAACTCCAACTTTACTCACTTTACGCACTTTAGCAGTGACACATTCGCTGTGGAGAAGCCTTTCATGGATATCTCGCGGACTATTATCACTCTAGTAGGGAATGTTTTCAACAAGTGGAAGTGGTATTCGTCGGTAAAAACAACTGCGTCATGTGGCATGCCTTCCAAGATGCTTCTATTCATTTTCATATGATTTTTTAATCCAGTTTAGTAAATTTCTGTATAATAACTATCTATGGATAAAAACAACGGTCAAAATTCGCCAGACAGCACGACTTGACAAGTGAAGAGCATGCTTAAGCGCAAAGGTCTTCCTTCTCCTCTTCTCACTACAGAACTTGCACTTCTCAAGTTTCCTATCCACAACAAAACCGAATTTAAAAACATTATACGGCTATAACAGTCTGTATTCGTTCGTCTACGACATGATGGCTACTAAAGGATTCTCTAAGCAAAACTTTCCAACTACCTGCGTCTAATAAAATCACTTCCCCCATCTTCTGATCACCCACCGCTTGAAAATCTTCTTTTGAAATTAGGGAGAAGGTTTTGTCTCATCTTGTACAAATGCAAATATCTTTATTTGGTTATTTTTAAACTACCACAATCTCAGTTAAACAACGGTTTACTTTCACATTTTTTACAGATAATTTAGTTACCGCAAAACAAGTAACAAGTATATACTAAATAAAATATTGTGATGTTTCTAAATTTGATGATTAAATAAAAGGTGTCCATCAAAACAATTTGTAAATTATTCCAAAAAATTGTTACATTTGTGATTTTAAACTACCATTAAGATCCACACGGGTGCTTTTGTGGGTTATTTTTTGAAAAGCTACAAAACGGATAAAGTAAATAAACTTACGTTTTATTTTATTATGTGCATTGAACATCATGCTGGAAAAAATTATTAATATTTTACAACTTTTATTTGCAAATGAATTTTAATGTAAAACCGTAATATGAAGTGAATTAAACAGGAGACATTAACATATTGCAGCATACCTAAAGAGTGTGTCAAAATATTTAGAAGATTTGTTCGAAAACAATAATTATTCATTCAAAGAACTAATTTCTGTTTTAGGAAATTATGCTTATAAGTTTTAATTTTTTAATAAAATCAAATGCGATTTAGGTTTTGTGCTTTACGTTTGTAAGATCCGTTTTTCAAGAAAGGAAAATATGATTCATCTTCAACTTACAGTTGTAAATGTATACAAACATAAATCTACCGATCTGCTGATTATTTTATAGATAAACGAGAAGGGTGTAAACCCAAATTTGCAACTACCGAAAGAACATAATTTCTTTAGCTAACAATGCTTTGTTTTGGTCTGAAGTGCTTGTGTATCAAATTTGGTGTCAATCAGAGCTTTACTTTTTGAGTTATCGTGATGACAGATGCACACATACACAGACGGGATTGTAATGTCATTAATTACCTCTTAAGAGTTAGCTTCTACGTTCTTTCGGTAGTTGCAAATTTGGGTTTACACCCGTCTTGCTAGACAAGAAAAATATTTATACCAATAATATAAATTTTTGAAAGTATATGTAAATGAAAGCTTACTATATCATAGCCAAGTATCTTTTGCTTTATCTTTCCTACAAATAGCCGTCATAAAGAAAGGCATACGAACATAAATTATATTATCGTAAGCATAATTTCGCTTTATGTGCTCTAATTGGAAAACTTAATGGGAGGGAATCGATAGACCGTTGTGCCATGCTGCTCAGATAGTTGCGACAGCGCTCGAAAATGGCAACTTCCCGCCGGAGAAGCTGATGAAAGCTGACTCATTTATGATCCATAAATCAGACATAAGAGCTGCTCGCGGATTTAAAAACAAGCGACACACTACGAGTACGAACCATCATACCTCATTAAACCTCGTTCACAGCCGAGCGGGCAAACACTGGAAATGGGCTGTATGTCACCAAGAACCATAGCAGACAGTTAATTGCGGGACTTTGACGCTGCTCGCACTGTGTGGGCGAGTTGAAGCGCTGCTGCACTATCAATCGATATCTCCAGATAATTGCGTTTGTCAGCTGTAATCTATTGATACATAAAACATAACAGCTTTTCGCGGACACGGGGGAATCGGCGGGTGAAATGTGTGCCGGGATTCGCCGATGCATGATCGGTGCCAATTTGTGCCTGCCGAATTTAACACGCTGCATGGCAACTATTTTTCGAGCCATAAAATTTGTTAATTTGTATTATAAACAATCAAAATAATAAACTAAAAATAATTTTTAACTTAACAAATGTCTCTGATTATTTATTGTCAATTGTAATTTATTGGTGTGGTTTTGATAGATTATGAAAGTATGATTTATATAAGTACACGCGGTTGTTGATTTTCGCGGCACTTTGCTCAGAAAAAGTCTAAATTGATTCAAAGATGTTTTACTTTATAACCCAATTTATGGTACAAATGTCTTAAAAATAGGAGAAGGAAGCATTACGTTTTTTAAAAACTTTTTGTAGCGATGGTTAACAGAATTATTACTTTTGAAACTGGTAATAAAAAGAGTACGCCCATGTTGCAGCTTGACGTTTGAACTCAAGTAAAATTAATGTAACCTACATAATAATTCAGCTTTTTAATATACGCAGCTTTTTCTATTAAAGAACAGAATAAATTATTTCTTCGAGTATTGTTGCATTTGCTTGACAACAAACAAACAACAATAAACAGAAAGAAACTTCAAATATCTTAATAATAACGAAAGCATTACTGAAAACGTACGTAATTGAAAACAATTATAAATTTATTAAAATTTTTCACTAAGTAAGTCTACAGATGAATCTGCATTACCTTCAACCTTCGTCTTGTACAAAATATCCACTCTTGTTACGAACACAGACATGCTCCTGCAGCTTTAATTCAGCACCTTCGCCTCATTGCAACACTAGATCTCAACTGCGTCAAAAACGTTTGTATCCAGAACAGAAACCTTATCGCCGGACGCAGACGCATTTTTACAATGTTAAGGTGCGGCAGATAACGCCGGCTGCTGGAATGTTATCTCTTTGATAAGGATAGGATTACACATTCATTTGCGCGTACTGTCTAGCCATGCACACGGACACGCTGCTTTCACGGTGGTAGAAGCAGGCTAATCAAATTAATTTGCCAGACACGTTTTTAGAGGTTTCCCTAGAAACTTCGCGATTCGCCAAATAAAATAGATTTGCCAGTTGATTTCCAGATTTACTCATATCCACTGTGAAATAAGTTTGTTCCAATTTCATAAAACTCTTTTTCAAAAATTAAATAACAACACAAAACCTGTGTAATTCATTGTATAATTCAAATATTTGTTTCAATTGATAATATATATAATTTATTTATGAGACTGGGGGATGTTTAGGATTATTACAAAGATAGAGGAAGTCAAAAGTACATTATTAAAGTATAAAATAACGTATTTATGAATTAATTCTTATATTAATAACAAAAAAGCACTTAAATCTCAACTTACTTCATTAGCAACCCCCATTCCCCAAATATGTATCTAAAAATATCAATATTAATTTAAAATGTAACGAACAACAGCAGTCTCATTAAACTAGAAATTCGCTCACGGAGAATAACAGACGCCCTTCAACTATAGAGCGATAATTCATAACTACATCACTTTGATGACAATGGGATCGTTCAAAGATCAAAAATCTGGCAATCAAATAAGCAAAACCCCCCAAAAAACAATAATAATATACCACGCGTTCAATATCCAAGAAATAATCAAAATTATTCATAAAAAGGTAATTTAATTTACTAATAACCACAATGTAATTTATATAATTTCAATAACTTTGGCTATGTGACATGTAACAATTAAAAATGAAATATAAAACGGTGACTAAGGATTTGTAAGGCAATATTCTAGTATTTGCACAAAATGACAAAGAAATTTAAATATATAAGATATACATTAAAAAACAAAAAGGATATTAAATGATTATTATCACAATAGAACAGATTAATCCCAAAATTTATAGAACTTCAAATTATCTACGTACAAAGTACAATATTAAGCAATACAAATTATAAATAATAAAAATAAGTAAAATACACACTAAAAGACATACTAAACGTGAATTAAAGAAATTTCCAAAAACTGATAAATAACAAATACAATATTCCGAACAAAAATAAAGAGAAATACTACAAATAGCATGAAGAGAATTATGTAACTATTTATCGATATATTTGAACAGAAAGTAAACAAAAAAATGTAGCGTAATTCTAGGCCCTTGATTTGCAGGAGGAGGTCCGTGTGTTGTAAACAAAACATTTGAAAGTTGCGCCTGTCCAGATACAGTAGCGGCAATAATGTCCTTCCAGGCATTTTGAATAATTATGTTGCCTTTGTACCTGTTATTTATTTTATGGTGCATAAATAGATACATATTTACTTTCTTAATTAATAGTTCCTTATCCGTTGTAAAAACGAAGCCAAAATGTCGACAATACTAAAGTTAGGTTACGCAATTTCAGAATCAAACAAACATTTACTGCTGCTAACATTTATCTAGAAAAATTTAAAATGACTGCAAATGAACATAAGAAATACGTAAACTGAAATCGGTTCAACTTTGCGCATTTCTTAGTATGAACGTAAAACTTAAAAATTACGGAGTATATAATGTACGCGCATAAGCTTTGCATTGATTCAACTTTACGTATTACGTATTTCTTATGGGCGATTTATGCTTTCGTCCGTTATGAATGGGCGCTAAATTAAATTGTTTCACGTTCCCGATTCAGGGAAAATTCGTGCATAAACTTTATAGTTTACAGTCTAATTGACATACCATCAGTTGCCTGCAAAATATACGTACGAGAATTTTAAACATCTCTCTTACTACACTAAAAAATTTCACATCTTTAAGCAAAAAAAGAACAAGAAGGCCAAAGTTAAAATAACCGTAGAGTTAGTAGCAACGTTTTTTAATGAAGGATTATAAAGGACTATGAAATAATTTTTATACAGTAAAGATAAACGTTTTTTTTCTTTTAAAGAATCCTTCGATCATAGATGATCAATCTATAGTATTGGATGGAGGTTTCAATGCTTTATTTAAGGTTGATAAGAGTGCCTTAGAACAACGAAAAATAAAGAAAAGAAAATCTAGTCGCGAACAGAGGGAACAGAATCTGTTGATGTGAAAATTAAATGGATAAAGAGATTATAAAGCAGTACAATTATCGCTTCGTTTCAACAAATACTGGCATTGGTAATTTGTTGATCCCAAAGCAACGGATAGACAAAATCAATCATAATAAAATTTATGTAAAAAAAAACATGAAGGAGGAACTGATGGACAAATAATAAAATAAAAACCTCAACTAACGGAGAAAATACCCCCCGATTTCAAAAGGTAAGGTAAAGATAGCGGATGAAAAGTTTGGATGCACTCGGCGAAAAGTCACCAAATCAATCCTATACACATAAATTTCTGATAATATAATGTCATAACCGCAAGTATCCAGCACATTAAAGGTATTTGACAACAAATAAGGTCTTCTAGAGAGTGGCTTAAATATTATTGTATAAAGCGGTCCCAATTTATTAAATTATGCTAATTTTGAGTTTTATCACTATGCTATTATTTACTATACTAGACACTTATGTGATAGCGGAAAAGCTCCAAGAACATATAAAGTAATTATTGTTATAAACATGACTTTTATATTTAAGAGTTTCCTACAAAAGACGGACGTTATCTACTTTTGATGACCACTTTTGATTTTCTTAAAAAGTAGGTAAGAGGTTCATCTTACAAATCAGACTTAAAAGTGCCTAATGGCTGTTACAAACTTCAATTGGTGGAAAATCACATATCATTCGCCTAACTGAAAGTTTTCGCAAAGCATAGTAATACTGATATACCTTCGTTATTTATTCTTTTTATGCCGATCGTGGCATTATCTTTTGTCTTTGGGTATACTTGTTCTGAGCAATTTTAATTCAGATTTTCTTTTTAGCGTATCGATTCAAAACATAGGTAAAATAGAAAATTGCTGGCAACTAGGAGTAAATATATAAAAGAAAACTTTACATAATGCACAACTTTCGGAATAGAAATAATAGACACAGTACCTTGTAACAATCCTCGATAACAGATAATCTGAAGGTCTAATACAGAAAAGGCGATAAACATAGTAAGAGGGGCAACTACATATAACGTAAGTGTCATCATCCATATTCTCCATAAAAAATAAATCCAACTTTAATGTGATCACGTACAATCTTCCTAACAATGATACTTCTATCTAGAAAATGGTTTGTGCAAAAATATATTTTTTCAATTACTAACATAACTGTGACCTCTATTCAATAACAATTTATTTTCATTAAACAGCAATGCATTAAAATCGTCACAAACACTAGCTACCATTAATTTTAAAAACAATAATTATTTTAGTGTTTAATTTTTTGAAGGTATTTGAGAAGTATACTGTACATTTACGGAAACGGGAATAATAATTTTTACTACACCATTCTCTTGTTCATCTTAACTTTCGAACAGGTAACCTTAGTAGAAACCAATTTTTACAGTTAAATTCCTAATTTAAAAGGAAATCAGAGTACATACAGAGTGTGGCAAACAAAAGAAGTAACTTTGGTTTAGTACTCGAAAATAAACAATAACTTATATTACAAACAGTAATTACCCTAAGGTAAGTTTAAGTAATCTTAGCTTAATAACTTGTATTTCGCTACTATAAATAATTTTAATGTCTTAAGCATAATATAAAGTAGGAAAGGTTCTTGAGCATTAGCAAATAACTTTTAAGAACAATGTGCTTCTTATTAGCAAGTCTTCTTTTATCCCTTAAAATTTCTCATTTATGACTCAAAAGCAAGTTGCAGATTTGTGCGGATTCCGTTATTAGTAATTTATTAAGTTTTTTGTTTTGCAGAAGATCGGTATTGGTTTACTCTTAGAAAAGATAAAATAAACCTGCAAAGCTTACAACGCATAGCAAAGTGGCGAAGCAGTCTCCCAAATTTGGAAATCGCGTTTCCGGGTTAAAGGTCACGTAGTATTTCAAAATTTTATGTTTAAATTAGTCAGTGTTCAAAGACGAGTTGATTGATATGCTACATGTCCTATGTTGCTATTTTGAAAATTTGAAATCGTAAAGGTCACTAACACTGACCTTTGACGAATCAGTTTCAAAATCACTAGCAAACAAGCCTTTTTGGTCACCTGTCGATTGGTGAAAACAGAATTTGGAAATTCCCAGCCGTTCTCGAGTTTTTGCTCGGACGGACGGACAGACGGACAGACAACATGAAGTTAGTAAGTGACTTCGCTTCGCCACTTAATAATACCTTTATAATAATATATTTTTTTATTATTATTGAAAATTGGTAATACACGTGATAGTTTACTATCATGAAATAGTTATATCAAGTATAATTACTGGCTCATAGTCCTACACGAAATGTGTAGTTATATACGGGCTAATAGCCTATATAAGAGTAGAAGAAGAAGTATAATTACAAATTAAAAGAAAGCTTTATCAAAAGAAAATCATATATACATAATAAAATTATTATAACCATCTGTGAACATTTATAAAATTCTACATACCTATTTTCACCATGTGAGATAATAATAAATTGAGTATTTATTGGGCGAAAAAAAACAAATAATCAGAACAATAGTTGGTGTTAAAATTATATAATAGTTAAAAAAGATTATGTAATAAAACTGTTATTTGTTGATATTTAGGTGGAAATAAATAAACGATTATTATGAAAATGCAACGAATGTGTATTATTGACATATAGATTCGAAAGGTACAAGTAAATCATAGATATAGACAGAAGACCTAATTGAATATAGGTGTTGCCAACTTATAATAAATATGGTTGCGTTCTCATTTGCCAACACTCCCCACAGAACGCAGATCCATTTTACTGATACAGAACAAAGGTTTTTCAAAGGTAGTACCTTTAGTCAAGTTATCAGCTACCATGTTGCAACCATTTACAAATTTAAATTTAACTTTAGAATTAACAATGTTTTCCCTAAGAAAATGTAAACGAATATCTATATGTTTAGTTTTTGGTTTATAACAGTCTGTTGATGCCAGTCTTATTGCACTTTGATTGTCACAGTGGATGAGTAGGGCGCCGTCTCCACCTTGACCGAGCTCGGCCATCAGCTGCCCAGCCACAGGGCCTCCTGGGTCGCCGCCGCCATCGCCATGTACTCGGCCTCCGCCGAACAGTGCCACGGTTTGCTGTTTACACGAATTCCAAGATAAACAAGCATTCTGAAACAGAAAAGTATAACCCGTGCACGATCGTCTATCCACTGGGTCGCTCGCCCAGTCAGCATCACAATATCCAGTTATTTCCTTTGAGTCATCTTTGACATAGCATAGCTTTAGGTTCCTGGTTCCTTGAAGATACCTCATAATCCTTTTTATTCCAAGCCAGTGTTGATTTCAGGACTATTACAGTACTGACTCAACTTAACTGCATAGGCGATATCAGGTCTCGTGACATGTGCCAGATATATCAGACATCCACCGCTTCCCTGTATGGGATATTTTTGTTCCCATATTCAGGATTTTTCTCAAATTTTGCATTCACCTCTATCGGGGTACAAACTGGTTTGCATTCAGACATATTAAAGTGGTCCAATACTAGGTTTATGAATTTTTCTTGATCTAACATAATCATACCTGCCTCTCTGTTCCTATTTATGTTTATGCCGATACAATTCTTCATTTCACCTAGGTCTTTCATACTGCATTCTCCTTTTAACTTGTTTTTAATCTCTGTTGTTTTATCCTTATTATTTGTAAATATCAAAAGATCATCCACCCACACTGCAATGAATATAGTTGCAGACTCATTTACTAAATAATAAATACAGGGATCCACATGTGATCTCTGTAAGCCAATTTTTAATAATACATTGTTCAATTTAAAATTCCACTGCCGGATAGCCTGTTTGAGTCCATAAATTGATTTATGTAAAATACATACTTGATCATTTTCTTTGTAGTATTTTGGTTGTGACATGTATATCTCAGTATCTATGTCACCCTGAAGAAAAGCACTTATTTCATGTGCATGGAGGCACCCGAGTCCACATACCACAGGTCCGGATTCATTGTCTGAGGAGAAAAAGCTGCAACAAAACCTTTATTTCCTTCTGTATTTTCTACATTTTTCTTTTTCGGAGCACGACAATTCTTAGCAAAGTGTCCATGCTTGTTACAATTATAACATCGCGGTCCTTTGTAGGCCTTTGTTGAATCACGTCGATTTCTTTGAATGACCTTTTTCCTTGTGAAGAATGCTAAATTATCAGAACATTGAACTTCCTGCAGGAGTTTAGATTTAATAGAATCAGCACTTATTTTGATGCCAGAGCTCTCCAGTCCCATGATCATGGGCTTATAAGCTTCAGGGAGGCCGGCTAACATCAATGTACCTAGCCATTCATCATCAATGTCAAACTTCATATTCCTGGGCTATTTTATTCACATAATCATCTACGCTTCGAGAAGAATCCAATGTAGTTGTTATCAGGTCCCTCAACAAGGCTACTCTCCTGTACAACCCGCTGTCATCAAAAGCCTGTTCCAAACTCTCCCATACTTCTTTACGAGTAGTTGCATTCTGAACATGTACGTAAATGATAGGATCCAGTAATAAAATCAACTTAGATTTCGCCTTGGTTTCTTTACTTTGGTTTGTATTGGTACCGGTGACACAACTCCATAAATCGTCGAGTTCGAAATATGCCTGGACTGCAAACTTCCAACTGGCATAGTTATCTCTTCCAACTAGTCTGTCGATATGAAATGGATTGTAACCTGAATAAGACATCTTCTTTGCGTATTTATGATTTACACGTGATTTCTGACCAGGCACGCCGCCCCGGTTAACCTCAAAATGTATGACGGACAAAAACACGCAGGCCGGTTTTCTTAGTTTTTACTGCGTTTACTTTTTCTTCTGTTTCCACAAGTAGTAATCAACCACGCTCTGCTAACATGTTGATATTTAGGTGGAAATAAATAAATGATTATTATGAAAAATGCAACAAACGTGTATTATTGACATATAGATTCGAAATGTACAAGTAAATCATAGATATAGACAGAGTACCTAATTGAATATAGGTGTTGCCAACTTATAATAAATATGGTTGCGTTCTCATTTGCCAACATTAGTGATTACGTGTAACGCATAAGTACCTTATGTTAATTCTGAATAAATTTAAATTTGCACAAAGCAGTTTCTGTATAATTAATATGATACATATCATATCAAAACATTTAAAGAGGCACATATTGTACAAAGCGTACCAAAAAACTCTTAATTTGTATACAAAAATCTCACAACAATTAATAACTATCGTAAACATTAAAATGATTTCTAGAACATAATTAAAATTTACCGACCAAAATTAGCAATAATGAACGGCAGCTAGTTGCCTCAAAACTGATAACAGACAGACATCAAGATTAGTTTAGCTGTGAATCAGATACTTGCGGGTGAAGATCAAGTAATGTTTCAATCAGTTGTGATGCAGCGATGAGAGAGGCAAAGGAAAACCACCTCATAGTCAACGAATAGCGAAGAAATGGCAAATTTTGTAAACAAGCTCATGGACCTAGCAATCCAAGATCTAACAGGAAAAAAATTACCAGTCTTTCCGGGTCATCAGCCAAGAAAATGTAACATGTCAAAAACATACAGGTGGAATGTGAAAATAATACTATTCAAGAAATAACCAAGCTTGGAATTGACATAATAAGCATCACCAAAATATGTTCGCCTGATTTAGGCAATTACATAGTTGAAGAGTATAGAATTTATTATTCTAAAAACAAAGAGAACCAACTCGCATTTATATGATCATTGTCCTCTAGTTGGAAAATTAAAGTCAAACTTAAGGAAGTCAAGGGAAAAACAAAGAGGCAGTGAGACATGAGGAAGTTGAAAGAGAAGTTAACGAGTAAAAAGTAACAAAATAACTGATAGAAAAATATAAATATTTAGAATAAATAGATAACACAAAAGAAACCTTGTAAAAAATATCTGAGCCATCTAGTAAGATTGGTGATGAACATTTGATCGTTAAAAAGGAAATTTTGAATGACAGACAACATACCACAACTTAAGGGGGAAAGAAAGAAAGCGAAGACAAGAAAATGCGATACAAAAATATCCAGGTAGAGCCTACATAACTGACCTTTTTGAGGCTAGCAAACTAGAATATCATCTAGACTTTAACTGTACAGATAACCTACCAGTAAGAACAGATGAGATCACAAAGGCAATATCTGAACATACTTGGAAATATGGTCCTGGCCTGGCCAATTCTTGTTCTCATTTCCTCTGTGTATTCATTGTTCTCGTTGACAATAGTTCCCAGGTATTTGTATTTTTGTACCTTCTCCACTTGTTCTCCTCTAATCCATATATTTTCTTGTCGTTGTTGTGATTTTGTGATTGTCATAAATTTAGTCTTTTTGATATTTAGTGACGGACCCTTTTCTTCACTACTTTCGACTACTAGATGTAATATCCTTTGTAAATCTTCTAATGACTCTGCCATGAGTATAGTGTCATCTGCATATCTAATATTGTTTATATATTTCCCGTTAACTTTAATCCCAATTGATATCTCTTCCAGTGCGTTCTTGATTATTTCCTCAGAATATACGTTGAAGAGTAAAGGCGAAAGCACACATCCCTGCCTTACTCCTTTTTGTATCTGTATTTCTTCAGTTAACTCATTATCCACTTTTACATTAGCAATCTGGTTGAAATATAACTGAGTTATTATTCTAATATCTTTCATATCTATATTTTTATCTTTAAGTAGTCGAATGAGGTAGTTATGGCGAACTTTGGCAAATGCTTTGTTGTAATCGAGGAAGCAGACATATATTGGTTGATTGATATCCATACATCTCTGAGTTAACACATTCACTGCGAACAGGGCTTCTCTTGTGCCCATTGCTTTCCTGAAACCAAATTGGGTTTCACTAAAGTCTTGTTCTAGCTTTCTGAAAATTCTTTTATGCAATATTTTCAGAAATATTTTAAGAGTGTGACTTATTAAACTAATTGTCTTATGATCATTACATTCTTTTACGTTGGCTTTTTTGGGTAAAGCGATGAATGTCGATCTGAGCCATTCTGTAGGGATTATTCCTGTATTATATACTGTATTATATAAATCCACCAACACGCCTATTTGTTCTTCCGTGATTAATTTTATTATTTCAGCTGGAATTTCATCAGGACCCGGAGCTTTATTGCATTTTGCCAACTTTATTGATGTATCTTCTTCTTCTGTTATATATGGTCCATTTCTCGTTCTGTATTTTCTTCTATTGTTTCTTGTTGTCTTTCATCTTCGAATAATTCCTGGATATACTCTTTCCATCTTTCTAATTTAACTTTGATGTCGGGTATTATTTTACCATTTCTGTCCAAGAGGATATTATTTTTATTTGATTTTCTTATTCCCGCCATTTTATTTATTTTCTTGTGCAAGTTGAAATCATCATGTCTTGCTTGCAATTCTTCTATTTCTGCACATTTATTTGTGTACCATTTCTCCTTAGCTTCTCTAATCTTCCCTCTTATTTCTTTATGTAAGGTTTTATACATTTCATTGTCTCTATTCTTATGTTGTCTTCTGTTGTCCATCAGTTCCAGTATTTCATCCGTCATCCATATTTTATTTGTGTTATTTACCTTTGATTTTCCTAATATTTCTCTACTTGGGGTCATTATTGCTTTTTGAATGCTTCCCATTTGTTATTTGGGTCTCCTTCAAGTTTCTATCTATTTTCTTCTAGTTCTTTATTAATTTTACCGCTAATTGATCATTTGTTGCTTGGTCTTTTAATTTTGATATCTGTAGTTGTTTTGTTCTGTTGTGATGTAAGTTTTTTAATCGTGTTTCGATTTTTATTATCACCGGATTGTGGTCAGTTGCTGCATCTTGCGCCTGGATATGTTTTGGCCGACTTGATGGAATTGCGATATCGTTTATTTATCAATACATAGTCTATTTGGTTTCGGACTATGTTGTTGTTATTATCTGCTGGTGCTCTCCACGTATATAGCCTTCTTTCTGGGAATTTAAAGAACGTATCTGAGATTATCATTTCCTTTTTTTGGCAGAACTGTTCCCCTCTCATTTCTTAGTCCCAGTCCGTAATTACCTATGATATCCTCCACTTCTCCTTTTCCTATTTTTGAGTTGAAATCGCCCATGACAAACGTGATTTCTCTGTTTTTTGTGATATTTATAGCTTGCTGAACGTCGTTATAAAATTGTTCTAGTTCTTCCTCATCGTTATCTGCAGTAGGGGCATATACCTGAATTATATTCATTATTCCTTGGAGTGTTTGAGTTCTTAACATGATTACCCTATCTAAGACAGGCATGAAGCTAATTACTGATTTACACAGGGATTTGTCTACTACTATTGCTACTCCATTCCAATAGTATGGGTCGTTGTTACCTGAGTAGTATATCTTTGCTTTGTTAATTTGCATTTCCTGAATTTGGCCACCTGGTTTCACTCAGTTCCATTATGTTAACCTTAAGACGTTCCATTTCTTGAAGCACGTTGTGGATTTTTCCTGCTTCATATATAGATTGAATATTCCATGTAGCTACCTTCATCTCTTTCTTCTTTCTTGCAGCTTTATTCAAAACCGTTCCCCCCGGAGATCCGAACGGGGAACTAGAGACTCCGGAACATTTTGCTCTGAATTCAGCCATATTGATTTTACTAGGGATGCCCTGCCAAACATTACCCATACGCATTCAAGCAGAAGAGAAATTATCCAAGAGATTTAAAGACACCAACGCCAGAATAAAGATTAATGGCGAGTATATAAATAACCTAAAGTATGCTAATAATAATAAAAAAAATAGTGCCTGTGAAGAGTCTCAGGAGTCTTTAGAAAATAATAACCCAGGTTCAAAAAAACACACAACAAAGTATATGGTACCATAAAAAATCAACAAATAGAAAGAGTATAGACATATAATTATCATACAATCATTCACTAGAAATCATATGCCAAATAGAGAAAACCGGGCATGTGTTCCTGAGATGTTAAAACTATTTAAATACTGCAATGCATGGTAGTCAGCTAAGATTAGGCTATTGAAATATTATGTTTTCCGGTGCTGCTTTACGAAGTTGAGACTTGGGCTCTGACTGAAGTTCTTATAAGTTTTTAAATATATACACACAATATACACACAATACACACACACACACACACACACACACACACACACACACACACACACACACACACACACACACACACATATATATATATATATATATAGAATCCAGTGAACAGCTCACAATATCAGAATTTCCTAGAAATAACAGATAAGGGAAAAACTGCTCCTGATAATAAAGGAACGTAAGCTGGAATATATGAGACACATGACAATCAATGAATGCTGTAAATTATTATAATGATATGGCAGGGCAAAGTAGTATACTTATGGCAAATAATTTCAGAAGAAATTATTGTATATAATTTTGACAAATTAAAGAAGTGCCAAGTGGTAAAATTTACTGTGATTAAATTATTGGTAATGTAAGACTTTATTGAGAAAGCGCTGAGCAGCGGTAGATCAAAATTCGAAAATTAATTTACTTAGGTTTATATCAGATCTGTCTACTTTTTTAAAAGAGGAAGATCCATAAACGTGTGCCTGAAAAGACACTTTATTTGTTGTTTTCCACTTATAAAATCATAACGATTTACAATACCCCACAAGATCGCAAGCATACGGTACAAAATATTACTCATAATCTCCTACATAAAATTTTTAAACCTTGCCTATTTTTGCTTGTTCGTTATAACGGTGTAATTTGTATAACCTTTACAATTTACGTTGAGGATACATCAAACACGCTCAACAGTCATTTACACAAATATTCTGTACTTTCAAAGTGGATACATAATTTAATAACTGCAATTTGTTGCTTGGAGAGCTTAAAAACTAGTAGAGATATATAAAAAACATAAAATAAAATGGGTTTTGCTGACAGTTGTATCACTTACTAATTTGGCCTTGTAAATGTGGTCTTGGCGTTATTATGTGATTATTGCAATTGTATAAATTATTTTAAATTATGTTTTGTTAGTTTTCAGCAATATGTAAAAAATAATCTGACCATATTTGGCGAATCAACTTTTTAAAAAGGCACGCCACAATCACAATTATTCGAAGCAACACAGTAGTTTGTATTTTTCAAGGGAGTATTTGAAAACTCAATTTATACAGTTCGCATTCCCCAGCAAATACGATCCTCGTGGCCACACAAATCTACTACTTACGACTTGTTTTCCACCGCCTCTATTATCTAGATCATCCGACAAACATGTCGGGGCGCTTTGCATAACGCGGGACCGTAGCTTTCAACGGCGCTGAAACAAATAAAGCGCCCGAAAGAGTCAAGGCTGAAATTCGCAGCGCCAGACTCTCTCGGCTTGCGGGAACTGGCTGTAGTCCTGGCGGATAAGGCGTCGGCGGCAAAGCGAAAACAAATAAAAATTTTATAGCGTATACCAGCCTAGACAGATCGTTCGCCGCCGCAGCCCCTTTGAGTGGCGCTGAGTTAAAAAATGCGGCTGGCAGTTATTTTCGCCGTATCATTAAAACATCCGTGCAGTCTAAACGAGTAACTATGAATGCTAATGGGTGCTCCTGGCTGCTGCGCCAAAAGGCCAAAATGCAGCGCAACGGCACGTGATGTTTACGAGAGGATTATTAAATTAATTTTACTATTTTTGCAGCACAATTAAAATTGTAGCTTAATTTTTTTAATTGTATTAGGTACAAGAGAAAAAATAATTCTCTTTTTGGAGACAAAAATTTCAAAAGAGAGTGCGTCTATTATAAGAAATAAATAAAAACAAAACAAATTATTTTACCTTTTTATAAATAGGTGGTCTAAAAAAACTAAAATAATAATAAAACCAAAGTTCATATAGTTGAAAAAACAAATGAGACAACAAAACATATTAAGAAAAAGTTTTTCAAGCTTAAAATCAAACAAACACATAGATTCTCTAAGTTTCGGCATGCGTTTTGATACCATTATTAAGAGTGATTGGAGTTACCTCTCCGCTGGGGGTCTCAATACGTGTACTCCCCAAGGAGAAATATAAGTTATAGAAAAAACTTGTCATTTTCCGGCTCTACTTCTTTATGAAAAATGAAAGTTTGGCAAAAATATTTTATTGGAAATGTATTGGGTTGGAGAAAGTTTGTTTGCTTGGAAAGGTTACGTCACTAATGATGTTGGATAACTAACGGTTTGCCAATAATGGGTAAATGTTGACTATCACATCTTACGTATTAAGGCATTAGGGGTGTTTCTACTATTATCCATAAAATAGGTTTTGTGCATTTACTAAACATAATAAGGAAATCGGCCATAAAATTTATCTTTCCAAATCAAAAACTCTCGCTTACGTATAGGGGTCCCTAGTTACTCTTCTAGGACAATAAATTCAGTGTCTATTGGTTTAAAAATAATAGTGTAATAATTAATTTGCATAAGTTGTTGCTGGAGGGATCAAAGAAGTGTAAGACATCCAGGAAACAGTTTCAAAGAGATATATCAATGCGATACCCCATGGCACGTATCAGAGATAAGTTGAACTGTTCATGATTTTCATAAGTAGCGATTAGAAAGACAACGGCCATCCTCCAGTCCATCAAAAGGAGAACCAGGCTGGAAGTCCTTTTGCGGCCCCTCTATATATTTACGCGACAACGGCTCATGACACGGAAATCCCAAAATGCAGTACCCACGCCATTTTAAAATGGGTCCATTGAAGAAGTTACATTTCAATATTTTCCAGAGAATTAAATTTCTAAAAAGTTTCTCACCGAATGCTTGAAAGACACAATATTTTCTTTCAAAAATATCCGAAGCAATGAGGCTACTTTTAAGTTAAAAGACAATTAATTGACGCAATTTCACCTACTGAGCTGCAGAAAAACAGCAACAATTAATGAGTTGAAAACGAAAATTGAAACTCAATAGACATTGCATTTATTATAATTTACACAATAAGTACGTTTTCAGATACACCCTTTATAAGTCAATTCGTATATATGTATCCTATACGTGCATAGATAAAAAGAACAAATATAATTTAAAACAAATAAATTAATTAAAACCACTTTCAAACTGTGAGGTGAGTTTGAAATAATTTCGAAAACAGTTGTGTGTGTGTGTAGTTATTTATATACATTTTTCAAAAAGTGGCATGCAGCAATAAACGTTTTATGCAACTATATTATTTTACAGTAACCAATAGCTTCAGTGATTTGAAAATTGCACTTTTATACGGCTTATGTCTAATTAAAGTGTCGGAGAGTATGTGGGCAGTCTGAAAAGTTTTGAGCCTTAACATAAGGATAGCCCTATTCGTCACAACCGTTCTGTTATTGCAATCGTACATACTTTAATAATACCTGTAAAAATTTTAGCTATTTTGGACGCTTAGTTGTTTTTTGATAGTTGTTTCTATCAGTGCTTTTGTAAAAATGGAAAAAATCGATTAACATGCCGTAATTAAGTACTTGCATTTGAAAGTCAATTCGCCTACGCAAATTAGAGCCGAGTTAGACGCCGTTTCGGGACTCCGTCTCATCATTACCGTGAAAAGATGGGCAGCTAAATTTAAACGCAGTCGTATCAGCTTGGCCGATGAAGAGCGTTCGAGACGGACAACAACTGCGACCTCCCCCGATAACACCAAAAAAGTTCACCAAACGGTACTGGATGTCGTCGAATCAAGATTAAAGATATGGCAGATATATTGGCGGAAGAGTTGGGCATGAGAAAGCTGTCCGCGCGTTGGGTCCTACGCTTGCTCACGTTGAACCTAAATTGTATTCAAATGAACATTTCTAAGGCCCTGCGTAAGTGGTTTGAGCAAAATATCAGACTTTTTGAGTCAAAGATGGTTTCATCGGTTGGAAAGGTGATGGTGACCGTTTTTTTGGGATAGTCGGAAAATTCTGTTCATCGACTACTTAGAAAAAGGAAAAATAATAACGGGGTTGAACTATGCATCGTTATTGAACCAGCTGAAGGCAGCAATCTCTGAAAAACGGCTCTATTTGGAACGGAAGGAAGCGCTCTTCCATCAAGACAACGCACCGGCTCACGAATTGCAGTTTAAATTGCTTGACACCCAGGCTATTCTACATATCTGCCCCCTCAATAACTATTTCCTGTTTCCTAAGTTTTTGACTTGGAGGACAGAGCAAAACGCCGACTATTATTTGGACGGGTTTAAGAGGTTGGAGCATCGCTAGAAAACGTGTATCGACTTAAAAGAAAACTATGTTAAAAAATAAAAATAAATTTTATAGAAAGAAATTCTTACTTTTATGTTAGGTCCAAAACTTTTCTGACTGCCCATAAACACAATAGTAAAGAAACCAAAACTAGACAAACATTAAGTTTGGCCCTATCTTAATATGTGTCTTTTATTTCTTAGCAACTACATATAGGTATCTTAAAGCACTGTGCCTGGTAATAGACTTCTTCACGAAAAATTTACTGAGGTTAATAAAGCTAAATTTAATACAACAAAAGTTTAAATTTTTCTCGCTGATATCACTGATGTTGAATTGAAAAATGATTCAATATTATTTATAAAAAAAATGGCGTGAAAATAATTAAAAAAATAGTGCAGAATTTGCCAAAGTAAAAATTACAAGCGCTTCGTGAGAATTGTGCTTAGCGATAACACTTTAAAACCATAAGTGTCTAATTATAAATTTTACTAATGAGAACACTTTACGAGTTTGTTTCTTTCTGTACTCCATTGTTTGTTTGCTCTTACTTTGCCTAACTTAAAACTAACCGTTAATTTTCGAATTCTGCAGCTGAGCCTGCATCTTTAGAACGCACAAAATTTTAATGCAGCAAAATTACTAAGCTTTCAAGCGAATATTTATAAGAAGTTCATTTCGTTCTAATCTTAAGGTAATTTCTTCAACAGTTACAATATCATTCATTACGAAATAAATGTATTATTAAAATTTTTTCTTTTATTTGCTTTGGAGCTTTAAAAAGAATTTCCAGCAACACTGTGCTAAACAAGTCTCATGTAGCATTTCTCTTTGATAATAAAAGTTTGAAAAGTTAAAATAATAAATATTTAATATACAACTAGGAGTTGCCGCCGAAAGATATTTTTGGCGTCCTAGACTGACAATTTTTCATCCGCCTTCCCTTAAATTTTTGCAAGATGCGAACGTATAAATTTTTAATTAGACTGGCTTTTTCTCTGGATCAGAAACATGGAACAATTTAACGTCCATTCATGGTGGACGTAAGCATAAGCCGCCCATAGGAAACACGTTATACGTAAGTTGAATTGATGCAAAGCTTACGCGCTCGTTCATAATGCGCTCCCGTAATTTCTACGTTTTACGTTCATTTGCAGTAATTTTTAATTTTTCTCTAGATTAATGTTGGCGACAGTAACAGTTTTTATTCTAAAATAGCTGTACCCGGCCACGCGTTGTTGCGGCTTTGCTTTTACGTCCAACAGATGGCGCTGTTTTTAAAAAAAATGTTATTATCTGTCACAGGTGTGACATCTATACAATACAATAATCAAAACATTTAAATAATTCAAAAACGGTTAAAGTTATGTCTGATTTTTTGCGCCGAATTATCAAATATAGTTGTGAATGTGGTGTGCAAGTTTCAAGGAAATCGGTTGAAGCGTCTAGGAGGAGATAGAATTATAAGTTTAGAAAGAAAGAAAGAAAGTTAGGGAGATAAGACAATTATATTATAAGATAAATATATAATATTAAACTGTAAACTCAGTAAATAAAAAGTGATTAATGAATTGGTAGAATTGACAATACCCTAGCTCTGTATTCCTGATTAAGTTGATAACGCAGCACAAGTTGTACCATTATAACTGAAATGAATATAGAAATATATCCTTGCGTATCAGAATTTGATACTCTGATTAATACAATTTTAATGGAGGTTTGATATAACTATATACCTTAGAAATTTTTTTCTTTTAGTTTTCTTTGTATTTATTGCGCCTTCCTTTAACTCTAACATGTTTATAGTTTTAAATAAGGGCAAATAAAATAAACAAGAAAAACAAATTATTTGTTATTTTTTTGGGACAACAATAATAAATATAATTTTTAAAGATCTCTTAGTATGTACATTATTTGTGATTAAACAGATTATTAACATCGTTCTTAAACCAGTCTCATTACAACATTAGAGTTTAAACTGTTGGCGTTAATATTACGAAGAATCATCTATTATACCTCGCTGATTGTTTTGTACTTTTATATTTTCCATTGTACATATTTTAAGTGCCTTTTGCAGCAGATATTAAGGAGCTGACATAGTAATACTTTTTCCAGTAATTCACATTCTACATCAAAATCATAAAACACTTTAACATACCTTAGAATAGCTTTTTGTCAAAAATTCGTGTTCAGTAGCACATGTTGTTTGTTGTATATATTGAATCCAGATACACTGTCGATGATAATTATCTGTTTTCTTTTTAAACTGTAAACTTCATCGACATATATTGGCCCATATCATTGCTTTGCAAAATTGGAACATTCTTCAATTTTTTTTAAATTGCTGTTTGATGTTCTAACAAGCAATTTCAAAAAATTTTCGTATCATTGTCTTCTTAAAGAAACAATTAATCCCCAATAAACATTTTACCATATCTTATGGCATTAGTTTGTAGAATATATAAATACTTTGCACTAATCTCCAACTTGGACTTCTCCAAAACCCCTCCCCAAACCATCCCATTATCCCCACAATGTTTTACAGTGGAAACAATACGTTGTTTAGATACGTTCTAATACGCTTCCTACTCATTTTAGAGACAAAATCCAAATTTGGACTTGTCAGTCCATAAGACTTAATTACATTACAGCAGCGTCCAGTTTTAGTATAATTTTGTCAATTCTAGCCTTTTTACTTTGTTTTACCTTCTTAAAAATGACTGTATCCTTCTATACAGCCCTGTTTCTTTCAAGTGTCGTTTTGCCATTAAAATTGATATCAGGTCTTGCTGTAGTTGCCGTATTTTCAGCTGCCGTTAGAAATTGTGAATTCTTTTGCTTTGTGACGTACAAAATATTTTTTGTGATACAGGGTAAAAAAATTAGCTTTTATTTACTCAGTTATCTAGTCATAACCGTTTTGCAAGTTTTGAACTTAATACAGGATTTGTTTAAAAAGTAATGAGACCAAATGCGGAAAAAATATATTGAAGATATCGATACAAATAATTAAAATTCTTTAAAATAGGACCTTTGAACGTCGACACACTTCTGCCAACGAGTTTTCCCGCTTGGACCCCCGCTAAGTCTTCAGTTGGGAGAACAGAGGTAATTCCGCCGGGGCCAGATCGGGACTGTAGGGAGACTGGGAAAGCGTTGCGATGTCAAAACTTTCGTGACGAGCTCGGCACATTTTTTATTTGCAAATCTTCGTGTGTACAGTCATTTTATCAGTTCCTACGTGGTCACGCACACGTCGCACATTGTCCTCGTTTCTGCTTGTAGATGGGTGTCCTGGGCGGGGTTCATTTCCCACACTCTGTCGATTGTCTTTGAAGCACTTGGGCCATCTCAAACACTTGCTAGATTATGGTCAACGTCTCCATCTCTCCCCATCTTGGAAGTTTTGTTTGTCAATGTAAATAAACACAAACCAACATATTGCATTCCTCGTTGCAAATAACCATAATAAAATTTAAAACTTCTTAATGGTAGTTATATATGACTTAAAGATTGTTTTTGTTTATTATTAAAAATCCTTTACTGTCACATTTAGCCAAAATTATTTTGTAAATGTAAGTAAAATTAAAATAATTAACTAACTTTTATTATGGCTTCTAAAGTCAACACAATTTTTGTAAATGTAGTTACTAATACAACCACCATTTAGGTAATCGTAAACTGTAGTATACAAAAAGTTATCAAATTAATTTCCTGTGGTTTTAAATTGTTAATAAACTAATTTTCTTTGCTTATTTTAGTGTGAAAACCATATTTCAAACTAGCAGTGATTAAAAAACACACTTTCTTTGGTTTTTTCCATAGTCCGTACTTTTAACCCTGATTATCGTTTTTATTAGGGTATAGTATAATAATAACGTTTTTGCGTAAAGAATAGCCATTAAGGATAATAAAGAACTACATGAATGGTGTTCCAAATAAAATTGTTGCAAATTAACTCACTGTAAGAATTCCAAACCTAAAAAAATCAAATTAATATAAGATATTTTAAGACAACCTAAAATATATAAATTTGTTAGAAAATCTTTTGGTTTTTAGGTGTATTGAAAAATAAAAAAATCTTGTCTATTACTAATCTTAAGATAAATTTCTATACTAGAGGCCGATTGTTGTTAGAGAAATGTATTTCCTTATATTCATACGATTAATATAAAGCAATGGAAACAATAACAAAAAACATTTTTCCGAGAAATTTCACTGTTTATTACAAAGACGATTTAAAATATTAGATAAAGACAGGGAAAGAAAAGGAAAAAAGTGGGAGTTTCCAATAGCAGATTTAGCTGACAAAGGATTTATTCTTAGGCCAAAGACAACCAAATCTGACCCTAAAATAAATCATATCAAAGTAATGCAACGAATCTTCTTTGAAAGCTCAAATCCACCGCAAGTTGAGAGGACTAAACATATGTGCTTCTAAATCATATCTCAAGGAATCTCAAAAGGGACCGGGCTACAGTAAAGTCCAAAAATATTTCTCAGAGACTTAAACAGTTCAAATAGATTTTTGAATACGAATATACCAGGTGCGTTCAAGTTTTTAGGTCTCCAAATTTGTTTCTCAGCTGTAAGAACAAATAAAAAGATGCGGTTAATTCTAAAAGATGCGAGAAATATTCTTGAATTTGTAATATAGATGGCAGCACCATACAACATACATAGGTAGAATTACCGTCATTGCGATGAGTGTTGCTTTGGATACTTCAAATGGTGACGTTCAGTGTTTAAGAACAAAAAATTATCCATTTTCTCCTCTAGGGTGGTGAAACGCCTGTCGAAATTCATCGCCAATTGAGTGAGGTATGCGGTGAAGACGTTATGGATAGTAAAAATGTACGTTCGTGGGTGTGAAAGTTTAAAAAGGATCGAAACTTGTGCGACAATAAACCGAAGCAACCTCGGTCATAAACCACTTGAACCGAGCAAGTTGCTATAGAAGACCCTCGATTAGATGTGCATGTTGTCGCCTCAAAATTTGGCATTTCCGTAGGATCCGTGAGTACATTTTGTATGATGATCTGAAAATGTGGAAAGTTTTTTCAAGATAGATCCCGTGAATGCTGCCCGACGAACACACAGCTGCGCGGATGGCAATGTCTTAGGACATGTTGACACGTAATGCCACCATGAAGGACACTTTCTGCAACCGCTTATGTTCCAATCGAACCGCTGTTGCATTAGCGATTCTCCAGTGCGCAAAATACACCTCTAAAGAAGTGTTCTCAGCAGCCATGGAATTATGGCGACGACGGTATCAAAAATACATTGAGATCTAACAGAAGTTTCAATTTTTTTGAGGAAGTAGTTTTCAGTAAAAAAAACTGGAGATCTTAGAACCGAACGCGTCTCGTACAAGGTTGGCTCCCATATAAAAAAAAAACTTTCAGTACTATGGCAGTACGCTTAAGGAAAAGATAATCAGAGGCTACTGATTATTAAATGCACGTATTTAGCATTTTACTGCTTTGAAGGTTAGATTAGTAGCTATCAGATGAGTATAGCAAACGGACCTATCGTGATTGCATAACTTATTATTATTATATTGTAGTCTAGTAAAATTTTATAATTTCATAAGCAAGTTGGAAATAAAAAATTGTTTTGTGGAGGCCATTTCGAAGAGCAAAATCTATCGTTCACGTATTAGTCGAATGCAAAAAAATTCAGAATGTTCATAATCTCATATTGTGTGAAATAACTACAATGGGCAATGTAAGTATTTTTAACGTGGAAACAGACTTGAAATTTCGTCTATTGAACACGAAGGGTTACCCCCAAAAAGGTTTTTTTGGCGTCCTAGACTGACAATTTTTCACCCGCCTTCTCTCAAATTTTTGCAAGATGAGACGTAAAACTATTTATTTATTTATTTACAAATAATAAGGTAACCTTACAAAAGTAAGATATGCAAAATGATCCTGAATATAGGCAACCAAACATACGCTTAGAGCTCAGTCACACCACATTTCATATCAGCTGTCTTTGTTTACTTTCTTTTCAAATGTATAGATAGATAGATGAACAATTTCTCAAAAACTTTTAAACAAATATCAAACCGAAGGGGTTCTTTAAATTGTATTTAGATAAGCCTTAGGTGAATTGTTACAACCTCGTATCAGAATGTTTCCGTATAGAGTGAATTTTGGAAAATGGTGATTTTTAGAGCAAGCAAAAAACCAATTGCTTTCAGAAAAACTTTAGTGGCCGATTTTTGGGGCTTTACAGCCAATATGCTTATATATTTTCATCACAAATATTTTGTTTATTGTTGTGAACTATCATAAAAGTTAAGGATGCATATATGTTAAAATAATAAGAAGTTCCAATCTGTAGTGTACTAGTACGCAAAATAATTCGAAACTGCATACTATTGCACTAATACATTTACCAATCTTTATTAAAACATGCTGAATATCCTCTCCATAGCTCCAACTTGTCTACTTGCGGCTACCATGCGTTTTAGCTACCAGAGGAGTATTAATAGGAAAGAAATTGAAAATTAATGGTAGGTTGAAGAATTCTTGTGCAGTTGATTTCGTGTTTGCCTGCTGCTTTTTAGAATGTCGGCTTTAGGAATATTCCAATTAATTGGCAGAAATGATCAAAATGTAGCGAAAAATATGTATAAATGTAATATTTACTGAAAAAGCTTCAATAGGTTTGCTTGATATTTAAATTACCTTTATGTTAATTTGAAACGGGGTTGTCAAATACGAAATAAAAAAATACGGATATTCTTTACTTATGATGCAAAATCGTTTAAAGCTTTTAAACGGTAGCGTTTTAGTCTTTAGGAAATCTTTAGGAAATGAAGGTAATTGAAGTAGAGCGCCCTTAACTGCTCCTTGTAAAAGGATCCAAAAACTCAAGATGGAGAGGCAACTAAAAGCCTTAAATCCGTAAAATAAAAAAATTACAGCGAAACTTACAGCTTATGTGTTAGTTTCAAGAAGAATTAATATACAGATTGTGAGTTATATAACAATTAGAATTACATTTAATAAAGAACAGTCAATGCAAATTACTGGCTTTCTACTTTATAATCAAAAGAAACCAACCAACCCAAACTAACGATTGCTACTAAAATAAATTGATTGCAGCATTTCATTTATAATAAAAATATTTTCTTAAATTATCAGAATGGAATAACCATTTATCTAGGACAGAAGATACCAGGATAGTAAAAAAGTCAGAGACCTGTTGTCTAGAGGGAGAAGACCGAGGAAAGGGTGGAAAGATGTGCTGGAATAAAACAAGCTTTACGCTTATAAAGAAGTAAAAGAAGAAGAAAAAGATTGAAGCTGTAAACACAAGTGGTATTTATGTATTCTCCTAGTTATAAAAACATTGATTTTAATGCTTCTTTCCACTTTTACCTACACATATTTTCCACCAATTTTATATAAGGCTAACGCTATCCCAAAGCGTTGCGCTCTAAGGTGGCCAGTTCGTCGCCTAGGCGTTAGCATTGGTTATAATAAGAAAACTGTACTTTTAATTTTTTTTTATTTTTTATCCAAAGTAATATTTGTATAGAGTACTGTATAATTTGCTTGTTAGTCCTTATTTTATCATGCCTTGTTTTTTTTTCGGTATATTTTTCTACTCTGTTTTTTGATTGTTTTACGTTTCTTCTATATTATTAATTCTTATTACTGTAGCAATTCATTTTAATTGAAATCTAAGTTGCAACGCCTAGATGTATTAATGTAGTAAGCAATTTTTATTCTGTAATGATTTAATAAAATACTGCAAACTCCTAAATTGTTTCAATGTTTTACTGCTCTCCTAGAATATGTCATTTTTGTGCTTAAAAAATTTCCAACCCAACCTTTCATATCACAAAAATATATTTTATTTTTATTGTTTATTTCCAGCAGCTTTTTGTTAAATTGCCTTAACTGTAATTTTTATGCAAATGAGTCTCTTTCACTGAGTTGCTTTATTGGTCAGTTTGAACATTTCCCAGTTTATAACTAATTTTAAAAATAACAATTGCAAAAATATTATTACACTTAATACTAATGATGACGTTCAAACTATGAACTGAGAGATTAAGGCTTTCATTTGTCCGCCCTTATTGTCCGATCGTCGCGCACCACCTCCGATACGTGGCCACGTGGCAAGCATCTACCTTAAATGATCGCGGTATTACCCCTTGTTCGAAGTGAACGCAGTTGTTCAACTATTTATTGCCAAACATCTGAGTCTTAGGAATGAACCCAGGTCCGTCCGCATCACAGTCACGCGCCTCAACCGCGCAGCCACACATAAGAATATAAACAAGTAATCATAGTTAACTTACTTAAGAGCTGCAAATTTCCTTAAACTTCCAATCTGAAAGCAACAATTGCTCAACTTTGAAGTGCCGTTAGTCAAATTTATCTATATTCAAACGTATTTGCTAAAATTGTTGATTAGTTACAATAATTAAATTTGTTTCTGTAATGATTAAGCAAAAATATTTGAAACATCTTAAAACTTGTTTTCTATTACTACCTTATAATTGAATGCAGCTGTTGATTTAAGTAACGATGCTTGATAACATTCTATAATTGCATCCAAGGTCAGGCATTACAAACGGCAAAAGAATCTGCCTGTTAACATTCATGGGCGATGTGCAGCCTTGCTGATGATTCGAATGCCTTTACTATTAGCAGGAAACATTACAAAACAGGCATGTAAAATTACACCTTCAGGGTAATTGTTATGCTATAATTAGTTACATAATATGGTCATTTCGAACGGCAAGAAACGAGTTGACTCATTCTCAACTTTTCCTATAGTAACATACGGATATGCAAATGCTGCGTTAACGCTAATTGTTGTCATTTTGTCTTAAAATTAATTACTAATAATAAATATTACTTCAAATTGGCCACATCATGAATGATAAGAAGCTACAATTTATACACCAAATTAAGGCCAGATTTAAGCTTTTCAATTTCTTTTTGTTTTGCGGCTGGTAATTCCGGTACTTTGATAGATGTCGTCTACAATTTTTCTCATTACTAAACATAAAATAACAGTCAGTTATCACTGTTAAAAGACATTGCAATTTTGGCGAACATTTTGCGTACGAAGTACGAAAGCTCCGTGGAATGTTTGGTCAAAATAAATGGAACAAAATGAATTAATTGTCTGACGACTGATTACAAAACTTAATGAAATCGGATTAGTACTTGATAGAAGACCTCGTATTATCGTGGGATAAGGTTCCATATAAATATTTCTGTAGTTAGTCAAGTGACGCTGCAAATACGAAATCATTTACTTGGAATTGTGCACAATACTTGCAAATTTCGAGAAGCTTCTTTTGGCAAATATTCACTAAAGATCTGAATACAAAATTCAACTGACATAAGAGCTTAAGTTTGCTGACCATTCTTGCCCTCAATAATTCATAAATTAGATTTTGGAATATCATAAATTGGACTCACAGTTTAGTCAGAAATCGTCTTCAGCAATCTGGCGTATGGATTTGTAAAAAAATAAAATTGCCACATTTAGGGTTAGAAATCGTAACTCATAGAAAGGAAATACACTCTCATCAACCCGCTCTTTGCTGTGAATGTTGAACAGATAGTGTGATAGGCTCATATTTCTTCGAATATAATTCTGGAATGGCTGCAACTGTACACGGCGATCGCTACTGTTTCTTAGTACCAACCTGGAACAAGTGTGGTTCCAGTAGGGATGGCGACACTTGCCATATAGCTCGAGCAACAGTCGATATATTTCAGCAACAATTTACTGGTCGCATAATTTTACGAAATACCGACATCAACTGAGTAGCAGGGTCTTGTGATTTAACACAATTTGAAATCCAATGTTTACGTCCAGCAAGAAGGAAAACCGACATGCTATCAATGAAATTAACAAGAACATGTGAGAAGTTGTAATCAAATATTTTGTGAAAAAAATTGCAGTTGTTTGTCATTTGTTCATTTTTAATGATTTTGCACTTTAATATTCAATAAAAAAACTAATTATAAAATCAGTTCCAAAGTTGTTTTATTTAAAACTTAAATACGATTTTTAATTTGGGCCATTTTTCAGAAATGGGCCGCTGACCATTCTTAACTGACTATACAAAAGCTGTTTACATTCCCTTACAGTTTTTATTTTTTTAAAATGTTATCTTTACTTTATTACTTTGAGATTGAAAACTTTGATATACGAGATTTCTAAAACTAATCTTTCATTTTCGTTTTTTTAAGAATGTCCAAGAGTTAGATTTTGGTTTACCTAACAAATTAATTACTTAGCAAAAGCTTTGTAGTGGACGATCATTTGTGTCTACATTAAACAATTATTGATAGCGTACGACAATAGACAAATAATACAGCAATAAAACATCCACTTTGTAAAAGTTTCTTAGATCAGTGTTATTGGAGTTATTTTTAAAATGGTACCTGAGATAGTAATGTTGACTTGGTGGTCGTTCCTATAATATCTTAGAAAACATTGGTGCTTATAGTACAAGCCATATATTTGTGAAGCTTATAAAAATCTATACTACCGTAAATCTCAGCGCTATAATGGAATGAAAACACTGCAAAATAAATTCATAGGTAGTCATGTTTGCATTACGATTTAGAGAAGCGTTTCATAAATGTCATAATCGACTTATATCGGAAAGAATAGATAGGATGAGGATTATGTATGTAACAAACAATCCATCTTACAAAGACTTTTTTGGACCAATCATACAAGTGTCCTTTACTGTTCTCATCTATAGAACAATCATCTGTTTTATCATAGATCTAAAAGGGAACTGATGCGTTAATTTATTAATTAATACGTTTTTGTGATTTTTTCTTTTATTTCCTTATCTTTTCTGTAATTATTGGTCCTAAATGTTCAAAGTTTTGTTCTTGGTATCTTATAATTATACCGCGCATTTTTGTAGATCCTTTCCTGTTACTACAATTTTTGTGTTTTTTTCTGTTTATTTTTATATTGAATTTTTCTAATACTTATCTATATACTTCAAAGTTTTTGTTCAGAGTTCTTTCATCCTTCCTGATAACCATAGCACGATCAGCTTATTTTAATTTTTCTCATTTTCTTTCATAAAATTTAATTTCTTGCTTTGCTATTTCTTCAATTTAATTTTTTTCTATTGTCTCGTTTAAAATATTGCATCATTTACTCTGTCCCCCTCCCATTTAAATTAAGTTGAATTGTTTTTTCATATGTGTTTTCTGTAATTTATCTCGACCATTCTTCTATTATACTAGGGTATATTTCTGCTACAGTGCTCAGAAGGTTATTCCTCTATAGCTCTAGCAGTTTTTATTGTCTTATTTTTAAATACTTTCTTTGCTCCATTAATTATTTTTTTAGTTCTTCTAATGCCATTTATAATGATGTTTTCATACATTTGTACTTATCATATCTCGCCCAAATGTTTTTCCTTGTTTAGGTTTCTGATTGTCTCTTTCAATTTTCAGTGTTTATTTCTTGTTGATGTAATGTTTTTATTTCTTAATTCTTGTAATTGTTGTATTCTTGATTAAGTTTCATAGTTCGTTTCTTCTCTATCTACAACTCTATAAAGTACTATTTTTATTTTCCAAAATTTTGTGTCCTATGACGTTTCAATTCTTAATTATTGGAGCCTTTTTCTGATCGATTTGTTTTAACATACTAAAGAATAGTTTTTTATTTTGGTTGTATGTTTTTTCATTTTCTTTCCAAACTTTCGTTGGTTGTTTAGATTTTTGCATTGTTGGTAGTCTTCTGAGCTTTTCGTTTCCAAATAGTTTTTGTATTTTTTTTGTACAGCTAAATTTATTCTCTTCATCTACCAATTGCTATTCTATACTTTCTTGTATGTTTTGGTTTTTTTTGCTTAATTTAGCCTGAAATTTGTCTCTTATTTTTTGTTTTGTTGCCTGGTAGTGTTTAATTATCTTGTTAGTGATGTTTCTTTTTGTCTCTTTTCTTTTGTTTTATTTCGTGTTTGTTAAACATACCATAATATAATAAAACCATAAAATAAATTGTTTTGTTACCTTCACTCATCATTGAATCTTTTTTAAGTTAATTTCTTACGCTCGGAGAGATACGAAAATTCCTTTTCGGTTTTTCATACGTAAATCAATTTTCACTTGCGATGAGCTATTTTAAATTCGAAATTCGTATGGAACAAATTTGATGTAACTCTCGGACACGTATAAATCTCGCGCATTACACGGCGTTGTAAAATATGCTAAACCTAAAATAATACCCACGGACCGAATTGAAATTTTTCACTTTAAGCCGGCCATTTGTTTCCATTGCAGTGTGGCGCGATCCATATTAATTTTTCTAATTGCCGGCGTAACAATGACCATTTGTAGGGCAAATTTAGCGATTTGGGCAGCGCGGTGGCGCGGCAGATGAGCCGGCCGTTACGTTTTACGGCCCGACAAAGGAAGACGCAGAAAGTTAATTAAATACGCTTTACACTTCGGTTGCATGCAAATGTGGCCATTCCCAGATACAACGCCCCGGCGCAGGAGCCGTTCTGATATGGCGCCGCGTTCGGGGCGCAAGCAAATTGGACGTTGATGAATTAACTTAGTTGTGCCAGCACGCCGCGGATTACCAGCAGCGGAAGGATTTTCGTTTTGCAGCCATCAGTTATTTTTTGGCATCCAAATTAGCTTGTTTAATAAGATTAAAACAAACGATCTGTATTAAGACGCCAGATGCTCGCAACTCTTCGAGTTAATGATGATTGCATTACCCTTTGATTACTGAGAGCACCGACAAGGCGGAATTGCACTTCATGTCATTGCATGGCTTCTCTGCATTCATTAAGAAGAAGTACGTGAGACTGCTACATTGTTATATTTTGTTTTATTTTTGCTCTTAACGACTTTCATATACAAACTACCCCATTTAACCAACTTCAAAGAGTTTGCATATCGTTCATTGTATTTTACTGTTATTTGTAGTCTTTAGCGGTTGATTCATGTTTCAATTACTACTATGTTCACGAAGTAAGATGTCTGAATAAAATACATTCTGTTTATTTATTCATCCAAATTTATTTTGTTTCTTTCAAAGTAATCCTCCTCGTTGCGATACACATACGCCAATGTTTAGTTCAATCTTGAAAACACTTAATATTCACATTTTAGGATTTCCACCATCTCCTTCGATTTTTTTCATTGATTTAATTGGCACAAATTGGGTTCCTCGAAGTGTTTTTTCTTTAATCGTGTGACATACTACTGTGTACAAATATAACCCGGAATTTTTAATTTAAACTGCGTGGGCATTTCGTTTGGCACAAACCTTTCTAGTTTTAAGTTAGTAGGACTGTTACTGACATCTGTGTCAAATTTTAGGTTAATATCTTAATTAGTTGAAGAGTGAAGCTCGTTTTCGTAAACAACCAAAATTAACTTTTTCGATTTTTACCAAGTCAGAAAATATTCAACAAAGAAGTTCGATTAAATTTTGTGTTAGAAATGATATTTCTGCTGCGGAAACGCTCAGACTGTTACAAAAGCCTTCGGTCTAAACCGGTCTAAAACACAAGTATACGAATGGCATAAAATGTTCAAAGAGGATCGTGAAGGCGTTGAAGATGAACCTCATCAAAGACGTCCAAGAACAGCAATTGACGAACAGCACGTCGCGAAAATTAAGGAATTGGTGCTCCAAAATCGTCGATTGACAACTAGAGAGCTTGCTGACTTCGTTGGCATTTCAAATGGATCAGTCAACACCATTTTGAAGGAAGTTTTGTGCCTCAAAAAAGTCAAATATCGTTTGGTTCCAAAAGCCCTCAATTTATTCGTGACCATTTTGCTAAAAATTCCACCCATATCGTTGCGCAACCGCCGTATTCGCCTGATTTAGCTCCATGTGGCTTCTGACTATTCAGCAAAATGAAAAGACCGCTCCGGGGACACCGTTTTGACACGATAAAAGAGATTCAAGCCGAATCGAAGAAGGTGCTGAAGGCCATACCGAAACAGGACTTTTCAAAGTGTTTTGATGAGTGGAAAATTCGCTGGCATAAGTGCATTGCAGCCGAGGGGGATTACTTCGAAGGCGATGAAATAGATTTTTAAGAATAAATAAGGATTTCAAAAATTATAACAAAATTCCCGGTCATATTTGTACACAGTAGTAAATGGAGAATGCGGTGCTTGCGGAACAATGTATCAGAAATTTTTGTCGAAAAACTCTTGAATAATGATTGCCGAATTTTTCAAACGTTTCAACCCCAAAACATTATTTAAAAGTGCATCTTCTGAACTTATTGATATGTCAACATCTTTAGAAAGCTCTCTTGCAGTGAAATGACAATTTCCCATTAGTTTGTTTTTAATTTTTTTGATATTTTCTTCGGTTATTCATGTTGATGAACGATTCGAATAAGGTTCACCTTTTACGGATTCACAACCTTCTCTGAACAGCTTATGCTACTGAAATAGAATTTTTCTCGATAAAGATTGATTACCAAACAATTTCTGAGCCTTTTTAAACATTTAAGTAATATTAATTTCATTTTGTAATAAAATTTAATGCAACTTACTTCTTCAACAATATTAGACATTTTAAAAATAGAAAAAAGGCAAACAGTTGATCTAAATAAACTGCTGTATCTTATAAACTATTTTACATATCAAACTAAAATTAGGAACAAACGTCATTGAAGGTTGTGCCAATATAAGAAAAAAGTTCTTTGAACTATGACTTTGGCACGAGTTTTAAATTCATATTTGACCGTGTTTGTTGAACAGAGCTATATAATTCAAAAATTTTAAAATCAGAAGATACAACTTGTGTTATTTGGTGGTTAGTTGGTTCAGTTGGAAATTGAAAGTATGGAGAGACAATTAGTTTTTCTAAAATTATTAGATACATTTTGCTAGGTTAATAGGTAAAGTTGAAAAGAAAAAAGGTCACATTATGCTTTTATATAAATATTAAACAATTTTTCTTAAAGACAAATTTTTATAAGAACCGAATTGTGATATTTTTTCTAAAACAACAATTTCATTTGAGATGTTATATGCTAACCATTGAATCAACATTCTACCAAATACTTTCTAGAGTTCTGTAAAGTTTTATTCTAAAGCAGCATACAAAATATTCGGGATATGTAACACATGCAAGAGTTACACTGACTTTCTTAAGTTACTTTGCACTAATTGTTATTCAAACGTTCGGTTTTTTATTATGCTAAAATGTTTCAGACCTGACAAGAAGAAAATAAGGTAGAACGCTGGTTGCATAAAGAATGTTTCGATCTTTATGAATTGTTATATAAAATAAAAGCTTAACAACCCAAATTAATTTTAAAAATATAAGACTTGAGAATGTAAACTATTAATTGGATTAAAAATAGTTCCAGGCATTACTTAATTGCAGCAAAATCCATTACAAAAACATATAAAAAGAACCTACGTTAATGCTACAGAACTAATGCAATTACAATTTAATTTTTCAGTTTTTATAATAATAGTTGTCAATAATAAAATGTAATATATAATTTCTCTCGTACTCTATGTCGATGTATTTTGACTTTAACTACATAATAATAATGGTAAGGCTCTACGCCCGCGTGGGGGCACGGCCTGCGAACTGAGAGGTTAAGGCTCTCAGACGTTCGCTCTCTTTGCCCGATCGTCGCGCACCATCTCTGATGCGAGGCGATGTGGCAAGCACCGCACCTTAGACGACCGCCATTATTACGCCTTGTTCGAATGAACGCAGGTACTCAATTATTTTTAGTGACTGAGTAGGCCACCCGCCAGGGATCAGAAAGCACCGGGGTCCGTCAGCATCACAGCCCGTCCCTCAATCACGGGACCACGCTGGCACTGACTTTAACTACATACCACACAAAAATACATTGAAAAAAAAATCGGGCTTATTTTCAATCAATTGTTTAGCAAGGATTTCAATCCTAATATATAATTATGTGCCTATGTAACTTCAGCTGCAACTGGATTCTATAGAAATTTTTTATCTACATTTATTTCTGTCTATATAAACAAGTAAATGCATTTTAAATATTTTTCGCTTAAAGTTCCTTGACGTTGTCCAAAGGTTTTTATTCCTAACCCTATATCAAGCTTTCTCTCAAGAATTTGTGACAACGGTGTAGTATTTGATAAAATACATTTAGAAACATTAAATGTATGTAATTATAAACTGTTCGTTATAATATCTATCACCATTATTATCATACTCCAACATCATCCCAGAAGAAGATACACCTGGGAGATCCCAGGAGACGTAAAAAATATCAGAATGACTACATTATTGCAAAAGGGAAATTCAAAAACTAAGCTGGATTCCAGAAGCTACGCGGGGCCATATATCGACAGCGACCATAATGTAGTCTTAATAAAATATAGGCTAAACTTAAAGAAGGTTAATAAAAAGTAAATAACAAAATGAATCTGGAAAATATAAAAGACGAAGAAACAATAAAATCTGTACAAAAAGAACAATAAAACAAGAAATAAACAAAAACATATCGCAGAGTGACATTGATAAAAGATGATAAAAATAGAGCTACGAATATTGGAAGGAACGCCAGTGTGGTCCAAGCGGTTGAGGAGCGAACTGTGATGCGGGCGAACCTGGGTTCCTTACTCGGAGCTCTCTGATGCCTATCACTAAAAATAATTGAGTACTTGCATTCACTCGAACAAAAGGTAATAATGACGGTTGTCTAAGTCCTGGTGCTTGCCACCTCACCCCGCATCAGAGATCGTGCGCGATGATCGAGCAGAGAAAGCAAACATAAGAAAGAAACCTTAACCTCTCAGTTTGCATACCGTGATCCCACTAGAAAGTTAGAACCGTGGAAAAAATATTGGAAGAAACAAAAACCGTTATCGAAAAAAAAAAAAAAATGCTCATGGGTAACAACTGGCATAATAAACATGATCGAGAAAATTCAATAATATAAATACTGTACAAGAACAAAAAAGATACAGAGAATTAAGAAACAAGATACAAATAGAATGTAGAACAGCAAAATTGTTGTTCATAAGAAATAACTGTGCCGAGATAAAAAAATATAATGACAAAGCAAATAGAAAAGTTAAAAACAGCGAAATCCAAAAAAACCTAAGGAATAGAGAACAAAAAAGGGGTAATAGTATATAAAGACAAAGAAATAGTTGCAACATGAAAGGAATATCTAGAAAAACTACATAACGAAGATAATACAAATCCACCGACAGAATTCATAAGAACCGAAAATGAAGGAGAGAGCCATGGACTTATCCTGAGAAGCGAATTTGAGAAAGCAATAAATGATCTCAAAAATAATAAAATCCCACACACAGATACTATTCATAGCGAAGTAATCAAATGCCTCGATTAATTTACACTAAACAAAATATTTATTACACAAGATATGTAAACACAGAAAAAATTTCAAAAGATTTCGCAAAAGCAAAGATAGTGACAATTTCCAAAAAAGCTGCGACACAAAAGTGTGAAGAACATAGAACCATCGCCTTAGTATCGTATGCTTCAAAAATTATAATAAAAATACTATAAAAAAGAATCAAATGCGATATTGAAGAAAACCAGACAGAAGACCAATTTGGTTTTAGATGAAATACTGGAACAAAAGAAGTATTTCTGGCTTTAAGTATAATAGAAAAAATAACATAAAAACAAAAAGATCTGTATATAGTTTTTATTGACTAAGAAAAGGTGTTTGACAGCGTAAATTAGAACAAAATATTTGAAATATTACAAAAAATAAAAGTTAACAATAACACCAATTAGTAATCATTGAATATAATGGAGAACAAGATAAACAAAAATTAAACGAAAAGTTAGATAAGGATGTGCTCTCTCGCCACTTCTCTTTAATACATACATACAACAAGCAATAAACGAATTAATTTTTTTAATTAAGATAAATACAAAACAAAGGTATCTTATACATAGCGAAAAAATCAACATAATTAGATACGCACACGATATAGTCCTACTGTCAGAGACAGAAAAACTGGTACAAGCACTGAAAGAAACAGATAAGATTTTTCAAAACAATTACATCATAAAAATAAACAAAAGTAATGCTATCCTCATAACAGAACACAATAATGGACAATATTACCATAAAAGCAGTAAAATAATTTGCATATTTAGGAAATTTTATCATTCGAGGTGGTAGATGCACAAAAGAAATCAACAGTAGAATAAACAATGCAAAAAGAGTATTCTACAATAGAAAAAAAACACCAGTGGCATTAAATGGCATATCAACAAATACCAAAAAACAATTATCAAGACATACCTATGGAAAATAGCTTTGTATGGATGCGAAACTTGGACCACTGGACACGGAAAGAAAATAGAAGTATTTGAGATGTAGTACTACAGGATGGTACTAAAAACCTCTTGGTACAACGAAAAACAAACTAATAGGCGAGCGGGGCATCCTCAAAAAGTGGCTTAGAAATAGCAATATGTGACCACGGAGTTCTAGTCGCTAAAACATGTTTGTTCTTATGTTTTTGAGGTCGCTGAATACGAATTCGACGGTATTTTTTCGCTAAAAATGGGGCGCATATGTATAAATGGCTTTTTATGAAAAATGAAGAAAACATTTTCCACGATTTTTCACGTTTAACTCGAGGTATCTCCGGCAGTTTTTAATATTTCTTTTTGAAATTTTAAACACATATTCTTTGCGGTATGCGCTAAAAAACTAGCCCTATCCGAAATCTCTAGGGCGTTTATTGCTCAAGTAGCGAGTTTTAAAATTTGCACGTACCGATTTTACGACTTTTTACGTACTATCGTAAAAGTTGTGTGATTAAGTTTCGATTTTCGGGTAAGTAAGTATAAGGTATAAAATATGATATATGGAAAGTTTTTTGTAAAGTTTCAGCTCTCTATGTCAAATAGGAAAAAAAATATGCATGTTGGAACTTTGACACGCACGCGCTCAGTATGCACGGATCACATTGGCGGCCGTATACAAACGTATAAATGAGATTATTGTGCGGTAATGTTAATTAAAAATTGTATTTAAACAATATGTAATCATATTTTGTTTTTTTTTATTTCTTACTGTATATATAAAAATACTTCATCGTTTAAATTGAGAGTTTGGCGGGTTGAGATTCATTCGCACATTTTCAACATATTGAAAATGAACCTAAGATGTAGTTTTTCTCAGGAAAAATCACCATCCGCACTGATCTGAAAAGATACATACCTATACATATAATATCAAAAAAACTAAGTAATTACATAGGTTCATCTTTATTAGCTGCGTATGCATTGATACAATTTCGGCGTTATATTATATCGGTAAAAAGACTGTTCATGCGGTTTTGAAAAATATGTCGAATAACGAATTGGTTGATTTAGCTCAAATAAATTAATTTTCTATGGATAAAGTCGAAGAAACCGTTATGGCGTTTTTTAGCTCATACCTCTAAGAATATGTTATTAAAGTTTCAAAAAGAAATATTAAAAACTGCCAGAGATGCCGCGAGTTAAACGTGAAAAAAAGTTTTCTTCATTTGTCACTCAAAAGCCATTTTATACATAGACGCCCCATTTTTAGCGAGAAAATACCATCGGATTCGTGTTCAGCGAACTCAAAAACATAGGAATAAACATGTCTTAGCGACTAGAACCGCCGTGGTCACTACAGGGTCACTTTAGGTGTCTCGCCTATAAGAAGTCTTAGAACAAATACAAGACAAAAGAAAAATATAGACACAAATAATAAAATGAAGGATGCAAACAGTAGGCCATGTTCTAGGAGGGAACGGATTACTAAAAATAATGATTTAAGGAAAAGAAGATGGCAAGAATTCAAGAGGTTGACCCCGATAAAATTTATCAAACAAATAACCGAAAAATCAAAAAGAAAAAATTATCAAGAAATGAAAAAAAAGTACAGACAGAGAGAAGTGGAGAACTGCTGCAAACCAGTCCCAGGACTAAAGACTGAAGAAGAAGATATAATATCCATATAAAGCCATTTACATATTTCAATATTCAAATAACAGTAGAAAAGCATAAAAAAGGCTGATAAATTTCAACGACTTATCGAACAAATAAAGCTTATAAGAAAAACTAGAATTAAAATGACGCAAGTAGCCTAAAATTTTTAAAGTTAGAAAAGTTCAATTATATATTATGATAATTAAAAGATTCTATGCTAGGTTATCAAAGGTGCAGTACATCACTATGAATAAATTTTGAAGAATTGTTGCAGCCAAAAGTCGTATTAAAGACAATGATAAACTCGATTCAGGACAAAATTACAGAAATCTATATTTAAACATACTGGATTTAGAATAATTTCATTCAAGAAATATTGCAGTTTAAAACGACATTCCATTTTTTCTTACAGATAAAATTATATAATTATAAATCCTTTTAATAGCAATTATTTACCTTATACCTCGAGCGTTTTTAATAAGACAGCAAAATGCATAAAATTGGAATTTGTAGTGTAATTAAGCTTTATTAAAGGATAAAATAGCAAAGAAAATCTACAAATCCATTTTTTCTACATTGGGCGACCCTTGCTATTCACATGAAAATTAAAGTATCAAAGATGCATCACGTCCTAGAGATTCAAAAACAGATGTCAAGCTAAAAATCATTGGCAAAGCTCATAATATGGTTTTTAGCGTCAGATAAGTGAAAGTGTGTAAGTAAGAAGCCAGGGGCTTGATTAAGTGAATGTTCATCTATTTGCATAATAAATTATATATAACATTAACCTCATAACTCCACTCTAATAAAGTGTACTGCATGGAAAAATACTAACACTAGTTTTCCGGAGAATAGAAAGTTACTTAGGACTTCAATCTCACAAGATAGAGTTAGTAACCTCAAGTTATTCTAGCTACGAGGTCACTACAGTTTAACTTGTTTTGAATGCGTCTTACTTCTCTTTCTTTTACTCAACACTTGTTATTTTCTAGTCTCGCTGCTAATGGGTCTAGAAAGCATTAGGATACCTTTTCATTTTCTTCTTGTTTTACTGTGTACAAATATTTTACATGTATGTTGGGAGAAAGATAGCTAGAAAAATAGTTCGTAAGGGTTGGTCTTCACTTATGACGCATAGAAAACCTGCAAAGTTAGTAACAGACAAAAGTTCCAAAAATTGACAGTACCCTTCTAATAGAACATAGCCTAATACAGTGAGAAAAATAGTTGATGATGCATTACCATAGTAAGTATTTTAAGTCAGGAAAAATTAAATATATGACTCAAATGCAAACAAGGGAAATAAGATGCGCATCTTGATATTTACTCAGGAAAGTGGTGACCAAAAGAGTATAAAAGAACGATGCAATAAACCTATTTATTAAAAAAGTTTTATAATAAAAATATTTTCACATACAAAAAAAGAGAAAACAATTATATAATGTCACTCCGAAAAGCAACAAATGCAGCTAAATCGAGTTTGATAAAACAATTTGCAAGGATACTAAAACTAATTATAGCATATACAAACATAGTTGACAAAAAATACAAAAACAAAACAATGTAAAACTTGTAATAACAGTTCAGAGTAATTAATAGAATAAAAAGAAAGATAAAAACGAGTTAAAGAAATGAATAGAGGAAAAAAACAACAAGCAGAGTAAGAATGGTTAAAAAAATTATGAGCAACAACTAATGGACCTAGAATTAAAAGAAAAATTAAAGAAACAGCTAAATTTTCTGCACACAAAAATTAATAAATAATAATAAAAAGTAAAACAGAATGTAGAACATCATAGATAGACGGATACCAAAGTATAATAAAATAATATACAAGTATTATAGAATGTAAATATTTATGATATAAAACGAAATGGTTTTAAATGACAACAAAAATAAAGAAAAAAAGCAGACCAAAAAATATACATGGTGTTAAATATACTCAAGAACTAGACAAAAAGATAAAATACAAAATGGAAAGAACATACTACGCGAATAATATGAAAACAATGTACATATTAAACCTGATAACTGTGAGATACAGCAACATTTAAAATTAAAAGACAACAATCTAAACATTAGGTAATAAACTTCTTTTTATAGAAATACTCCCAAGTTTTACAATCTATTCATTAAAATAAAATAAAAATCAATGTAAAGGTAATGCTGAAGTCTAAAATACACTAGCGCCCCATTACAGGTCTTCTATTACTAAACAATTAAAGAAAGAACGACAAAGTTTTAAAAGCATAATTATAAAAGTTGCAAAACAAGAGATTATAGAAGAATGACAAAGGGTGTGAACATATTAAAAAATACATGAGATGTCTGATTAAAAAAGTAACTATTGTACAATTTACGTATCCTCAGGCCATGGTTGCTTTCGAATGTTCAAAGATTTAAATTAACCCATAATAAAAAATGTGTATATTGTAAAGATCTATCCAAACATACCAATTGTTTAAAACGGATGATAACTGTAGAAGGAAACTACAGAGAATGCGAGACGCAACTGATACCGTATAATACGTGTAGGAGAAATGTGAGCCTATAGATAACGGTATGAAAAGCATCTTAGGACAATAAAAAAGCAGTATGTAGAAAGCAAAAATTATAATAAATAATGCAAAAAATAAAAACAAATAACAGTGCAATTACTTTCCTAAAAAATACAAAAGAAATATTACAATAAATGATAAAGCTACATGCGGCATTGGAGCAACATTTTAAAAAATTTGCCCACTCTGAAGAAAAGGACAAGAGCACTCGTATTCTAGACGTTGTGTTATGTTTCGGACGTTTCAATTTTATTTTGTTAAGTATTTATTGTTTGGTACAACCCAATTCATTAGTGCTTCAGTTCTTCTTCTTCTTCGCATGACTAGAACTGCTCATGTTTCTCAGCCTCTTAGTTCGTTTCTGTTGTGGTTGATTGTATATTATTTTTACACTTTTTTGGTGGTCTTCCAATTGGTCTTCTACTATAGGGTTTGTGGTACATACATATATTTGCTATTCGGTCCGGTCCTACCCTGTCTACATGTTCACCCCATTTCTTCTTTCTCGTTTTTATCCACTTATTAATATTTTGGATGCAATATTGCAATATTGCTTTTGTATGACACTGTTTCTTTGTCTATCTCTCAACGTTATTCCTTTTATCGTTCTTAATATTTTCGTTTCTCCCTTATTAATTTTTTGTTTTGTTTTATTCGTATCTGCCCTTGTCTTCGCTGCGTAAGTTGAGATTGGTCTCACAGGTGTTTTGTATACCCTCATCTTACTTTGCGTGGTCATATATTTATTTTTTTTTATTCGCGAGCTACAAAAAATGCGTGATCAACATAATAAAAGAAAATGGATACATACACAAACAAAACCAAAACAAAAGGTTCAAAACAAAATGCAAGATGCTACTCGTACAGATCAAACCTATGCAGAGAGAGTAAAGGGTACAAAACCTGACCCAAAAAATTGTGAACCTAGTGGCATTGAGCAGACACTTCAAAAGATCCTTGAAAAGCTATCCCAGCAAGAGGAAATGAACAAAATACTCAATAAGAGACTGGAAGATCTAGAAAAACCGCGGAGCTTGGGGGCTATTCCTAAAAACAAAAAATGAATGGACTACGCATAATGACGTGGAATGCTAATGGGCTACGACAACGGCTAGATGAACTACAGATAGCCCTAGAGACACAACATATAGACATATGCCTCGTATCAGAGACTCACCTCACAAAAGAGGATTATGTCAAAATAAGAGGTTACAGCTGTTACCATACAACACACCCATCCAATACAGCGAGGGTGGAAGTGCTGTCATAGTTAGGCAGCACATATCACAATATGAAAATTTTCATATTCAAACAGCACAATACCAAGTAACCTCAGCAAAAATTAAAACCACAAAAGGTTGGATTACTTTGGGCGCCACTTATATACCTCTGCGGTATAACTTAAAAAGAGAAGACTACTTAAGTCTGCTCATAGAATTTCAAGGAAAGTTTATACTTGGCGGAGATTTCTACGCCAAGAATATAGAATGGGGCTCTAACACAACCTCTACTAAGGAAAAGAACTACTACAGGCTGTTAGAGAATACAACTGTCAAGTACACACATCCGGAAAACCAACTTATTGGCCGACCGACATCCATAAGCGACCAGATCTATTGGACATTTTATTTCAAAAACATCTCAGACAATTACATCGAGATTGAGGAAGAATTTGGCCTTAGCTCGGATCACTCTCCGTAGTGCTAACTCTGAGTGAAAGAATCATCAAAAAGGAAGGAAAGCCCACTATTACACATAAATACACTGAATGGGATAAATTCTGCCTGCACATGGATAAGAACATACAACTTAATGTCTCTTTAAAGACACCAGACGAGCTAGAAGATGCAGTAGAAAAATTTACTGAACTCGTTCAACAAGCAGCATGGGCTGCTACACCTACATGCCGAAAATATTTAAGGGTAACAATTACCCGAAAGAGATTAGAACTCTAGTTGCCACCAAGAGAAAGGCAAGGAAGAAATGGCAAAAAACAAGAAACCCTGCAGATAAAACCATTTTAAATAACCTAACAGCCGAAATCAAAAAGCAAGTCCAAGAATGGAAACAAGAAACCATTACAAGCGTACTAGAAAATTTGACAGACGATCTAACGACGGATTATGGCCTATGGAAGATGACCAAAACAATCAAAAGACCCATCATTCAAAAGCCACCAATCCGAAATGGCAACAATTGGGCAAGAAGTAACCAAGACAAAGCGGACTTATTTGCAAGACACTTCGAGGAGACGTTTAAACCTTACGAAAACCGACAGATAATTAGAGCTACGCGATCCCAAGCTAATCATAAAAATATTCAACTAGAAACAACCAAAGAAGTGAGAAAGGAGATAATGACCAACATCAATCCTGCCAAAGCTCCAGGCTTCGACCTCATCAGCGGTGAAGTGTTGAAAAACGTGCCACGGAAAGGGATAGTGAAACTTACTATGTTAATAAATTGTGCGCTAAGACTACAATATGTGCCAAAAGCATGGAAATGTGCAGAAGTAATTGTCCTTTCAAAACCAGATAAAGACGTGAATGAAGTGCAGGGGTACAGGCCCATCTCTCTCCTCCCTGTAATCTCCAAACTTTTTGAAAAGTTAGTACTGAAAAGACTCAAACCAGTGATCGAAGAAAGACAACTAATTCCAGAACATCAGTTTGGTTTTCGCGATAGGCACTCAACAATCGATCAAGTGCATCGTATAACGAATGTAATCGAAAAGTCACTCGAAGAAAAAGCAGTTTGTGCCACAGTATTTCTCGACGTGGCTCAAGCATTTGACCGTGTTTGGCACGATGGACTCTTCCTTAAGATAAACAGATTCCTACCGGCTGAAATCAGTGCACTACTCCGCTCATATCTTTCAGATAGATATTTTCGCGTGAGATACGAAGATGCTTACTCGGAGCTCAAACCGATTAGTGCAGGAGTGCCACAAGGTAGTGTACTTGGACCTACACTCTACCTATTGTATACCAGCGACCTACCAAAATCGAATGATGTGATAGTGGCTACTTTTGCCGACGATACAGCTGTTATGGCTGTCGACTTGGACGTAAACAGCGCTACTACAAAACTACAAAAAGGCCTAAATGCCATTAACACCTGGGCAAAAAGATGGCAGATCCGATTGAACGAGGCCAAATCAAATCATATTAATTTCACAAATAAAAGAAATCAATATGCTACCGTCTCAATTAATGGTAAAGTCATTCCATATGTAAATAGTGCTAAATATCTTGGAATGACCCTTGACGCGAAGCTCCGATGGAAAGAGCACGTTAAAAAGAAAAGAGCAGAACTCGGCATCAAGTACCGTAAAATGCACTGGTTAATGGGAAGATACTCTAAGTTATCAATATATAATAAGGTTCTCCTATACAAACAGATCTTAAAACCGACATGGACCTATGGCATCCAGCTATGGAGATGTACCAAACCAACGAATGTGAAATCTATACAAAAATTTCAAAATAAAGTGCTACGAAATGCAGTAAACGCTCCGTGGTACATCAGAAATACTGACCTGCATCGAGACCTCCAAGTAGACGCAGTGTTCAGCGTAATTCGAAAATATGCAACATCCCATGAAGAGCGTCTTCATCGACATCCCAACAACGCGGCTATCCAGCTCCTGAACAACGTTAATCTACTTCGTCGCCTCAAGCGAACTAAACCGTTTGAACTGACGTAAAACCAAGTGTACGTGAAAAGTGCGGGAGTGACATAAAAAGCAGAGCACTCGTAAAATGCGCAATCTATCACTGTGACTTTAAGTGACAATATTATAATAAAGTGAGCAATTAATTGACTCGAGCCATTGGGTGACAGTTAAATTTTAATCTTATTAGTAAATTAGGTTAATATTAAAATAGCTTATTAGTTTATAACTAGTTGCTGTGTCTAAGCCATGGGCTTATTTAAAAAAATATATATATATATATATATATATATTTATTTTAGGTTCTTAAAACAACAAAAAAAAAGTAGATAAACAAGGAGTTCTAGTTTTTTTTGCATAATTATAAATCTTGTCTTATATTCTATGGCATATAATTGATTTTTTTTAATTTTGAACTTTTTAACTACATAAAATTCATAAAAAAGAATTTATATATACTGTGCTATTCTAACAATTTGGTGATATTTATTTCAGACAGCGTTAAAGGTCCAGATATCTATAAAATCAATTGCTGTAGTTGGAATCCAAAATTAATATTAAAGCCGTCCATTTTCATTTTTGAAGAAATTTAAATATTGTATGTAATGTTTTTTATTTATCAGTAAAAACACCATTAGAACAATATTCCAAATTTTGTTGAAAGACAAAATGTTAATGACACACAGGAAGGCTACAAAGCGTTAGATCATAAGAAAGTATGGCAAAATGTTGACAATCAACCCCAAACATATACCAAATAAAAATGATCTGGACTGACAATCTTTTGGCATTTGTTATAATAAATTTTTTAAGCAAGGCTTACGACTTTTTCGATATAAATTTTAGTTGATCCAAACTCTTTTACTTAATGTCCGACAAGCACGTTCTCAATCTCGCAGAAAATAAGACAAATTATGAACAAAATTTAACGAGTAACGGCACATTTTCACTTAAGTTGAATTGTTAATAAACAAAATTGGCGGTTTTAGAATAAGGCAAATCCTATATTAACACTGCATACGGTGTGGCACGCTATAAAGTGTAACCGCATTGTTGGACAATAATTTTTCGAAAATAAACAGGGTTATTCAGATGGCCAATGAGGAACGATGTAGGAAAATATTGGAAAAGTTACTTTAAGACTGCAACTTGTGGTTTTAGTAAGATAGTGCCGCTAGATCCATAATAAATTTTCTAAGAAAACACTTTCCTAATCGTCTCACATCGAAAAATGGAGATGGCCACCGTGTTCGCCAAATTTCACGGTTTTTGATTTGTTTCTTTGAGGATATTTTAAGTTTAGGTTAATAATATTGAGCAATTGAGGCTTAAAAGGTAAGTGCCACCACGAAATAGTCCTAATATCTAAAAAAAAAACACTGACAAGTGTTCAGCTGCATCAAAGATTCCCGGAAGTCTCCTAAAAGTGATCTATACTCAAGCAAGAAGACTATTAACAAGCACACACTGGAAAATATTGTAGGTGTGCGTGCTGCAAAAAATAAATAAAATCGGTTCCAAAAACTAATATTTGTGAAATTTTGTTGAAAGGTCTTGGATTGAAACGTGTTGCGGCAAATTTGTTCCACGGTTACTGTTGCCATATTAGAAGAAACGTCGTCCTACAATTAGTAATGGTTTGTTAAAATATTTCCACCAATAAATAAGATTTCCTCAAAAAGTAGAAAAGACCTTGGGAAAAGTGTGCTATTTTTTAACATTATTTATTTCTGTGTGTAAGAAATTTCAGAAATAAGACCAAATACAGTGTAATTTAGTATTAGTTCTTGCTTTTTTTTTTATCAAAATAACTCAATTTAGTATCGAACAATAAATAATACACATTGTGAATCTTTTCAGAGTTGTATTACTTTTTATTTTTTATTGCCCCTGTCCTACATCTTCCTTTTAGACATTTAAAACCAAAACATCCAGAATTGCTGTAATTCTAGGCGTTATAAATTACTATAAATAAATTTTATATTGGTTGTTTACATGCATTTGTTGTAATACACACATTTTCTTGTGTCACAGATATTTTTTATAGATATTTATATCTAAATTGGAATAGAACACAAGCAACTTTTTCTGAGAAGTTACTGGTTTCAATGTTAGGATATAAACTCATCACCTATCTAATTTATGTACACCAGTGTCACATTTACGATTGTTATGTATGACTGTATTTCTGAAGCTTTGGAACACTGCTTTTTATTGCTTTGTTTACATCGTGCACGGCGTTTATTGTACAAGAGTGCTGAGTGTTCAAAATTGATCAATTGACTATTCAATTTACTTTTCCTTGGTCTAGCGATGATTTACAATCTTAGATTATTAGCAAAGATGTTAGTTACTGTTAAATTTGATTTATTTTATTTGCTTAATTGACCCTTTAAAATAGTAATAATACAACGATATCTAATTAATTTTTTTTATTTGGCTCTGCTCTACTTTCAAGTAGAATTGTTGCATATTTGGAATAAAATTGTTTTATACGGTTAATTTATAGCGGACAAAATCTACAAAAAATTTCAATTTTTAATCTTAGTAGTGACTATTAAATAAATGATTTAATTTACATACTTCAACTGTTACTATCTTATTAAGATAATAAAGTTTATTTTTATAATAATAGAATACATTTTCAAAGTAAAAAGAAATAAATTAAAACCATGTCCTTTTAAATCATATAAATTGGTTGTAATAAATAAAGTATATTTTAATATATTATAGGGAACATTAAACCCTTACTGTACTACAACACTTCAGTTAAGTAAGATAAGAACTTTGTTCCGGGGTTGTGCTTCATATAATACACATCTAATAAAATTATTCCTGCTTATTTTTGTACATTTCATTTCATTCTTTAAGATTTAAGTAATTCCCAGTATTTCTCTCTACTCTATTTGCTAAATACTTCTAGGATCGATTAATTATCACACCTTGGAGAGATCTTGGTGTGTTTTATACCTGTTTGCAATTATAAGTCACCCCCATACAGCCCAAATATTCCATTTCGTGTTTTTATTCATCGATAACTAATCAGTTGGACACATTTCATTTTTCTTAACTTAAAAGTCACACGGATGGCTTTATTAAAGTTTATGTGATTTTCAACTTGTTCTGTCTAATATTTTAAAGTACTTCATTGCAATTTATCTGGCGATCGGGACAAGACTGCTCGATAATTTAGCAAATAATTGTGTGAAGTACTCATTTGTAAAGAGGACTAAAATATGCTTTGTGTCCGTTATTTTGTAATCTAATAATAAGTACAAACAGCCTCTTTAAATTAATTTTTTGGCTACTATTAACTTACAAAGTTCTGGATGCTCAAAGTTTAAATTAGGTTCTGTTTTGGGAAAGCCTTACTTAATTATTTTGTTATTCTCGGGAAACTGTTTGTGATATAATATCTTATTGGCTGCAAAGATAATGCACAAAATATAAGAGAATTGTTTATAGAACTAAACAAAAATACCCAAAAAATTGTATTCCTTTGTAGTTTTGCTTGCTATGCATGATAAATTAATTATAAGCAGGATTCTGATTTGCTTAGATTCATTTATAATTTTTAGCAATTTGAAAGTAATCGAATGCACTTATCCCAGTGCAAGCCGAAAACATTTGGGACGTGAAAAGGATACATAGAGGAGTTATTCGAAGAGTACCGTTCTAATATAGTAATGGCGTATATATGTGAAGACAATCCATACATTTCTAAAGCAGAAAGTAAAAATGCAATTTACTTGTTGAAAACGGCAAATTATTAGGTCCTGATAATATACATGGGAAAATGCTAAAACGTATGTGTGAGAGTGACGCGGATTTTTTTACTATGTTAAATAATCTACTATACTACAAAACATTAATCAAGCTGGCTGAAATCAACATTTGTGCCTATTCCTAAGACAACTGGAAAAACGTGTGACAATTACAGACTTGATCAAATCATGTAACTAGGGTTTTGGTACAAGAGAAAGCATTTTTGCATTACAGGTGTTAGTCCAGTGCCGCAGAGATGTAAACCATAATGTCTCTATATTTGTTTTCTGAATTATATAAATGCCTTCAATCGAGTCAAACATAAAAATTCTTAAATGTCCTCAAAGAAATCCATATAGATAATAAAAATGTTAGAACAAGATCAAACTTGTATTGCAACCAAGCAGCAAAGACCAGGATTCAAAAAAGCTACATATACAAAATAGAAACTTAGAAGGGTTTACGTCAGAATTTTTTTTTATAGCCTACATTATTTAAGTTCTGTTCTGATAATATCTGTCATAAAGCAATAAAAAATTGTGTCGGTGGTATAAGATAAATGATGAAATAGCAAATAACCTCAGGTTTGTCGATAATGCTGTAGTGACTACAATTTCATTGGAAGAGCTTCAAAGCATATTATGTAATGTTAATCGAGTTAACTAGGAACATGGTCTCACACTAAACACTTCCAAAACTAAATACAATAAAAACTTTCCATCACCGGGCATACTCACCTTACGAAACTCTGGCACTGTAGACCAGGAGCAGTCAATATAAATTCGTAGCCAAATAGAAAAAGCTCTGTTGCCATTTTTCAAGATGAAAAGTCTGTTTATCGCTAGGACCTGAGTTTGCCTCTAAAGATCAGAATGTTACATTGTTACAATTTTTCAATTCTGTTGCATAGCATGGAGAGGCCTAGACCCTCAAAAACAAAAAGTTAGAAGCTTTTGAGATGTGGGCGTATCGGCACATTCTCTGCATATTATGGATAGACCATATTACGAACGACGAAGTATTAAAGAGAATGCACAAAGAGAAGAAAGTTGTATTTATTATCAAACAATAGAAACTCAACTATTTTAGTCACATAATGAAGAATGATAAATATTGTGTACTACAACTAATAATGCAGGGTAAGATGGAAGGTAGAAGAGGACAAGAAAGGAAGAGTCACTTGTGATTATATAACCTGCGAAAATGGTTCGGCCAAACTTTCTTCTGAATTCTTTAAAAAAGCTGTCCATAAAGTAAAAATTGCGATATTAATTTCTAACTTATTATTTAAGTTTAAGGTTAATTTTTCTATTTGATATTATGTGAAACGATAGAATTTTATTGTATTTCTCAAGGATAATAAACACTGAATGCTATTCTCCATTCAGTGCCAAGAGTGTGACTTTATGTTCCCTAGAATAAAAATACATGTAATAGTTATAAAAAAACAAATATTAACTTACTTGGTAAGGTCAACGATATCATTTAGAATCAGCGCAAGTAATGGTAATGTAAAATAAAGGTACTAACGTTTGTGTAAGTAGATATAGTAAAGGGAGTCAAAGTGTTCTACTTTAAATGTAACTATGTGTTGGTAAAAAGTAAATCTCTATTCCAGGTAGTCTCCGATATGTAAATCTAAAATTAGCCAGCGTAGTTTGCAGAAAAATTAGATGGAATAAGAAAATGTTATTGAAATACAGCATTGAACATATGATTCATTTATGATTTACAAAGTTATGGTAACACGGTGACTTATTCAAAATTTTTCCAAGGTTCTATCAGTCAACTGCATCTATATCAAAATAGGTCAAGTTTACTGAGAGCTAGAACAAGTTCAATTGATAAGCACGATTTTAGAGTCCTTTATCGGTTTTCGCACATCTCGCTAAAAGTAATTTTTGTAGTATAGCAAGGTTTCATGCACATCATAATCGTCACAATTGATGCCACCAGTTATAGCAGAAATGAAAGTTGTTTGTGGGTGACTTTTGTGAAATGGTCAAAAATGCACAAATGGTAGTTTTATTGGATATAAATACTCTAAAAGATTTTAGATTAGATTGCATGTAATATGTGCATGTAAAAAATGACATTTTTTTTTGTTATGGAGTTAGCAGGCGTGTCTGTATCATTTGGGTTGTCTATTATCACTCCGATTAATTTAGCATTGGTTTTTTCCCAGTAGATCAGTTTTGGTTTGTTTTCGTCATAAAACAGTCCACAACAAAGCAAGTGTTTTTATTGTAAAAATATTTTACCAATGCAATGCAATGCCACGCAAACAAAAGGAAAACTTTTTGAAATTCTCGGAAAAAGTAAAGCCCCCAATGAATCTACAGCTCGAAGACAAATAAGGAAGTTTGAGACGACTGATTTAGTGGAAATCGTCTGGGCTAAATTGATTTCGTTAGACAGAGTAACAAATAGTTGTGTGCAAGACAGTGTTGTTGTGAATCAAGTCCCCGACGTTAGTAGCATAAAGATCTCTATATACATACGTATAAAATCCAACTGACGCAACAACTTAAGTCTGCTGGCATGATCAGCAGATCATGGGAAATGAAAGCAATTTGCTGAATAGGTTGTGGAGAGACTGGCAGCGAACGAAAATGTCACAAAAATAAATTTTCAGTGAGAAAGCTCGCACAACAGAACTGCTGAATTTGGGGAAATAAAATCCTAAATAACCCGGGAGTGTAAAATGCATTCCTTAAGAACGACTGCATACTGTGGTTTTTGGATAGGTGGAGTGACAGTGCCGTTTTTCCTTGAAGATAATGAGAAAACTACAGTTACCGTTAATACAAAACGTTACCGGAACATGATGTCCAATATGTTTTGGCTTACTTTTGAATACATCGAGATTGACAATGACTGGTTACAGCAGATATTTCGCGCAATAGAGTTGCCTTACTTTACAAAAATTCCCATGAGTAATTTCTTTGCACTGTAATCGGGAATCCCCGACAAGGTTTTGAGATCTTACACCCTGTGATTTCTTCTTATGGGAGTTTGTGAAATTACAGGTGTGTGCTTACAATCCGACCTAGAAGACATAAAAGAGGAGTTGGACGTCCCCAAAGAAGATGGATAGACGACGTGAAAGAAAAATTAGAAAAAATGTGGCAACAGGTGGCATGAGATAGATCAGAATGGAAAAAACAAGGAGAGGACCGAGAAAAGCTAATGAAAAAGAAGAAAAAATCATACCTGTTATCAGTAATTTTGAAGGACGCACGAGTGGATGGAGACTCAGCCTAAGTGGATATATAGTATGTCTGATATCCATACGTAAATAGGAGGTTTCATTGATTATAAGTATGTTAAATATAACCACTTTCATAAAAAATTAAATTTATTAAATTTTCAATTTTGGAGCCCTCTATGGCACACCCTTTGAAGTGCAAGTGGATAAAAAAACAAAATTTTTAAAATGGTTACTGTTCGGATGATCAAGTTTGAAGAAGAATGTATTTGAATTAAATCTGATTACGCAAATCTGTTAAATTAGGTAGTTCTAATATCGGATCACTTATAGAGACAATCCATCTTCATTTATAGAAAACGTGCAGTCGTTAAGAGCAGCTTTTGCTTTAGTAAGTTATTTCGATTACTATAATTTAGTAATATTTAAAGCGGTTACAGATTTTATCTTCCTGCAGAGAAAATCCTGCGGCGAGCAACGGACGCAGTCGTCGCTTTCCCCCAATCTATCATTTCGAATGCGAGCTGCATCATTAATTTAGAAGTCAATCTCCTTCTCTCGAAGATCCCTCTACAAGGCGGCAGATAAACATAAATTAAAGTCCGTGTCGGCCCGACGTCCTGTAAACAATGCGGCGAAGGTGGCGCTAAGCGCTTCTTTAATTCGCTATTACCCGTTTGGAAGAAATTAAAAAGACAGAGAGAGGAGACGCGGCGGCGGCGGGCCAGACGAAAGAGAAATGCCTGCGTATTGATCCGAATATAATGAACTTCTCGGATTCCGTCCTCTCTGGCTGCTTTGGCAAAATCTTTTATGCGACTTCGTCAAAATGCAAATTTGCGTAGTAGCCTGTAATAAAATACTTCTAAGTCGTCCATTTACATTGTGTTTTTTACATATGGAATTGTATTAGAGTAATCAGCTAATTTTACAGTCTCACGATCAAGTTTCTAATGCTGTTCGTTATCAAGAAATACATATTTCACTTTTGTATTATATATACGTGATCAGAGAAATGCTCATCACACTTTAAATGACAAGAGCAATAAAGTGAGTTTCTTATAAAAGCTAATGAAAAATATTCTAATTATTTCTGTTAATTATCTCGACGCTTATAGCGATTTAAAAAATTTATAAAAACGTGAATACCGATCACAAAATTCTGTTCATTATACCACTGCACCTTCGGTGTTAAAAGAAAACGTTGCAATCCTATTTTAGAATTAATTTTTTCGCCTTTCAATTTAAAAAAAAACAGATATGCGAGGTATCTTCGAAGTAAAAGAGAAGGTTAAGGCATTTTGGTGTATGGCGGAAAACACAAAAAAACGAAAATACGAGTGAAGCAGTGGGAAAGCTTTTGCATATAAGGTTTCAAAGATGTTTCAATGTTACAAGTTATGTTGACCATAGGTTACTCAAATAAGATTGAACATAAATAGTAAATGTTTTAATATAATTAGCATGTAGTCAGGGGAAGAAATATGGAAGTTTTATGAAAAACTACAGTCATTATGAGTAGGTAATATACCTTTACAATGTGTTAAACAAAGATTTAACGAGCAAAAAGTCAACGGGGATTTATTAGCCGATTTCGGTGCTTAAAACAGTCTACGTATAAATAGCACCTTTTTCAATTATAATACGAAATACAAATATAAAAACATTAGCAATCGAAGATATCAGTCTATAGTAGGCAAGCAGACCCCCGATCATTCATTCGTTTTATGCCAGACTGAAGTGAGATATGCCATACAACAACAAACTAAACTGGAACATATAAAAAGATTCAATATAGAGTTATTAGAAAATGAGACCACCAGACAACTGTGTGATAACCGTGGCTAAATAAAAATTAAAGACAATCCAATAATTAATGAAGATAATACTGAAAAATTATGGACAAAAGTAATAACTAGCATCGCGATGGCAGCAGATAGATCAGTAGGCAAGAGAAGTGTTAAAATGCAAATATTACACTGAAACAAAACACTATAGTTTACAAAGTGAAACAGACAGAAAAGAAAAAGAACGAAATTTGTATGAGATACAAAACAACTGGAAAACAAGAAGATACAATTATACATACAAGAAAGAAATTCAACGAATCTAAGAACAATACATCTAAAAGAAGAATACTCGCATAGGACATAAAACAGGAGCTAAACGAATCTTAGAAAAAGAGACTATAAAAATAAATGCTATAAATGCAAAACAATGAGTAATAAAAAATAATAAAGAAACGACTGATGCTAAGCCTAATATAACTTTCAGCAGACTATAGTATCTGTTCATCCCCTGTAGGTTGCTAGCCTTGTCGGAAGAGAATGGAATGAACACAAGCAACAAATGGATGATGAGAGGATTGCAAAAATATGTAAAGATAAGATACCTACAGGAAGGGGACTTCCTCAACGTGCACTCAAACAATAGAGGCAAAGTTAATTCTCGTCATTACTTGAATAAAGCAGGACAGATAAACAGAATAAAACCCTAGTCGAAATGACGAAGAAGAAAAAAACGTAACTGGTATAACATCAAAGGAAGATAAGTCTGTCGATGCATCAGTAGAAAAACCATTTCCTATTACGTAATTTATTTTATGGTACATTTCCGAGCTACTTGTGTATTAATCGTTACAAAATGTCACCATACTTGTCTATCAAGTTTTATTGCATTTGTCGGTACATATTTTCGTGAAAGTAAATTTTCAATGCTTATTCATATGGAAATGGGTAATGAATAATCTAAAAATTTATGGTAACAATTAATTTTGCAGCTGATTGTCGAAATACGAAGTTTTAAATTAAAATAAAATTGTATTCAATGGTATTTATCTTTTATAAACCATATATTTTAAATGTAGATTAAGCTATTTAGTTGCGTAGTTAGTAGTTTTACTACCAACTTCTTTAAAAGAAGTAGAATTTGAACATTATTGATGGTATGTTATGGTGCTGGTATGCCGCTGTATTTACAAATAGAACAATTTTCTATTCAATGATGCTTTTTGCGTTAAGACCAACTCATATTATTCTGTATCTGTGTATTATCATTGCCATCATCATCAGTGGCTCATGTCATACAATGTCAAATTTAAGCATCCCCTAAGGTTTTAATCTGTCTCTACCATTTGCTTTCTGTAATTGGTCGTAAATAACTTTTCTTTTTATATCGTTTGATCACCTGGTCTCTGTTTTTTCATTGCCCTTCCGCTTCCATCTTGAAGTGCATATTTGTTATATGATATCTGTAAGCAGGTTCTGCATAGTATTTTGTATATTACACCTCAGTATTATTTGTCAAATGCCAATATAGTGTAATTCTTCCTTCTAGATCTGCCTTGAAATTGTTCTTGGACAGCTTATTTTTGTCCTAGATATGTGCAACCTTTTCAATCCTTTACTAATGTATTATTATTTGTTGGTTGTGATTCGGCTCCACTCTGTTTTACTTAAGTTTGTCATGATTCATATCTCCATTGAGCATCTCTTGCAGTTCATCCCTATCATTTTTATCCATCATCAGCTATGGTTCAGTTTCTCATTGTCTTGCAATGCTACAATGAAAATTTTAGAAGGATCGAGTCTCCTTCAGAAACTCCACGTATACTTTGATTTTGTTTGTTTTAGTTTGTGCTATTATTTTAATTTACATTGTAGAGTTTTTGTATATGCATTGGATTAAACTTGTATAACTATTATCTACTCGTTTTTTTCTTAAGAAGTATAATACTACCCATATCTCTTTAGAATCGAAATTTATTTCGTAGGACACATTAAACTCCCTTGTCTTCTCTATTAATATTTTCATTGCCTATAGATGGTCCAAGGTAATGAAACTTTTCTTAAATCCAGCTTGTTCGAGAAGCTGGCATCTGTCAAGTTCTTTAGGAGTCTTCATGTTATGAGCTTTGTATATATTTTGTACAGAACCGATAGCAAGCTGATAGGTTGGCAATTTGATAATCCTTTTTGTCTCCTTTTAAATAACATTATTACTAATGCATCTAATCAGTCATCTGGGATTTTACATTCTGCCAAACATTTGTTATAAAGCTTTTGTTTCTCCGTTATATTTTATCACATTCACTATATCATTGTCTTCTGCTGAAGCTTTTTTGTTAGGCATGTTTTTAATGGTAAATTCTATTTCTTCATTTGCTATTTTAAGAATTTCTTCTGACCTTACATATCTTATTATAGTTCTTTAGTCTTCCGTTTTACCTATTGATGGTTGTACTTTTGTTTCGTAAAATACTTTCTAGTATTGTTTTATAATTTATACAATTGCAATAATTGTGTTACTTTCTTTTTACTAGGTTTAGTATATGATCTCTACCTTCACCATTTTTCTTAGTGGTATCTTTTGTGCTCTTTTCTTTCTGTAAAATGACAGAAGTTTTTGCATTTTACTTAGTTATTTACTTCTGCTGGTGCTATTTTACCATATATTTCATCGATGATAAAAATAATAATAGTTCGTTCTCTTTTCTATTAAATTTTCGGTAGTTTTATTTATTTTTTCTTTTTGTTTGCTTTAAGTTGTTCGATATCTATCTGCATTTTTTGGCTTTTTTGTTTTTTGTTCTTATAGTTATCTTTACTCTTGACATTCGACAGTCGCTTGCAATATGTATTGCATTTAATACAGTAGTATATTTTACCATACCTTTATTACTGTTTATGGATATAGCTAATCTCATTTTTAACTGTCCTGTTTAGACTTTACCATATCCACCGTGTTCTCTTGGCCTTCTAAAATAAATAGTTCATTATACATATATAAATTGTTCGCTTCTGCCTAGTTTATTAGCTAGATTTTTCTATTGTTACTTTTTCTGATCCGTTAGATTCATTCTCAAAGCATAACGTGCCTTGTAAGTTTCTATTGCTATGTTCTTCATAAAACTGAACAATTTCTTTATCTTTATGTTCGGATGCTGAGCCATATACTTGTATTATTTTTTATTGTCTTTTGGGTATTTTTATGTCTATCAAGATTACGTAAAGTGCATTCTCCTTCTTCTAACGGGTCAGACTAACCACCTGCCCGGGGTACGCCCAACATGGCTCATAGTACGATACGAAATGTGTAGTTAGAAACACGCTAATAGCCCATTTAAGAGTAGAAGAAGAAGAAGAAGGTTACTCTCTCCGATGTCGTTTTATATCGCGTTGCTTTTATAAAATAGTATTTGTAAGCTTTTAAATATTTTACATCCCTCTCCCGCCTTTCGCGTTTCTACGACATTTACTATTGTCAATTTATTTTTTTTTAGTTTTTGTTCAAATACCAACCTTTCTCTTGTGGATAGTGTCGTTACATTGAACGTCGATAGCTATCATTCAATTGTCTTAGATTTTCTGTGATTTTTCTGCCTCTGTTCGTTATTGCTTGAAATTTTTGATGTAAATTTTATACCCTCTCACCAGATTTCATAAAACTAACTGATTGTTCAGTACGCGATTCTAAGACTTCTCTACCCACCTGGTGTAATATATTTCCAAAACTTGATTTAATTTTCGGGGTTTTTGGTCTTAAATTGTCTCACTAGCTAGCGGGTTGGGAAGTAAGATAAGCCATAGGAATAGTTTGATTCTCTTTCAGTTTGTAGTAGGTGGGGTAGAATCATGATAAATCACATAGGCAAGGACGCTTTCCTAAAGTAGATCTATTCTTCATTGGACTTATGAGGGAATATCTACCTACTACTCATTTATTTATTAATAATTTATTATACTTTGGCATCAATTTTGATTAATCTGAAAATAATTTTAATCTCTGAACACGCCAACATATCAAACTGAGCATGATTCAAGAAGAATGGTATATCTACTAGTAACCTAATTTAGATATTCATACTTTATGCTTCTCAAAATTGCGATTAGATGGAGAGAAGAGCTTTATCATATTCTCGACTTGTCTCTTCAAATCATTCCACAAAACGATAGTCATTGGGATGCAGATTTTAAAGGTTTTTTAATCAGTTCTAGATTTTCTTTTGCTGTCTTGGTTTGCTGTATGGTAGAAAATCTTAGTAGCCTTTCATGATTGCTGCTATCTCAATAATTCAGACGCGATCGCGGTAGCTTTCTCATGTACGAATTAGCATATTCAAGACGACCACTAACACTTTGGAATTACAATCTAAGTAAAAAATAATCTTACAGTAGCAAAATTTTATTCGGTACAATGTAGTAAAGAAGCATTTTTCTCTATTTTATTTACTCCAAGTGTACGGCGAAAAAATTTCCTTTTTGCAAAAATACTTTGTAGTTTCTTAAGTTCCTCAAGAATATATTTTCTATATATTCTATAAATACACATTTTATTGTTTCTACTTTCCAGTCCTTGGCGTTTTCCCTCTTTAGAAATGTTATTATAATACTTAGAACTACAATTAATTAAAATTTTTAAATATTTAGAATTTTTTTCTTATTGCCTTTTTTAGTTTTTCATTCATATTCTTTTTTGTTTTTGGTTACTTTATTCCATATAATCATGTTATCTATATTTTGTCTTCTTAATAATAATTCTGCAATTGACCTGCAAAGTGCTCCTTCTATTGCTTCAAATTTGTAATCAGTCACAGTGCAGGTTTTAAATGGCACCCCCACTAATAATTTGACTGACTTTATCGATAACTTTTGATAAACTGCAAGAAAAATGTTCCCCATAACTACTTGTAGATCGCAGCGATAATTTTCATTGTACGATTTACGGCGCTGCAATGAAAACCCGCTGAAAATCCAAAGGGTGCAGTCGATAAAGCTCCGTCATAAAAGGGAATGGCGGATGACCCGAAAAACCACACACGTTGCCATAGTTTCCATTTCGAAGATTAACGTTTCTGAAGCCGCCGCTACTGGCAGTGTGATTGCGAATGCTAACAAATCGTTTATTTTGGGTCCACATTATAAAAGGAAATGCTTATTAAGGCTCCTCGCTTGAATGCCAAATTGCTGATTAGGCTGCCCTCCATTATGCAAGACCGCTCCGTGTTGCACGTATGCGGGGTGTATGCAAACCGGGTGCTGTGCAAATAGTTTGGGTAATTAGCCTGCAGTTTGTGCTCGGAACTAGTCGGCTGTGCTGGCGCCGCACGTACTTAGAAAATCTCATATGCAGAGTAATTAAAAAACCCGTGGCAGCCACAAATTGATTAAAACAGTAAAAACTAGCGAATGCTGAAAATGGGCTTTGTATGTAAATCTGAGGTTTGCGGTTGGTTGGAGTTGGAAAATATTTACAGTACAAGACACAAGAATTGCCAAATAAAAAGATAATTCTATAAATACACCTCGAATATGGATACAACGCTTTTTAAATTAATGAATCTGAAATAATAAAAAAAGAAATAAAAATTCAAACATTTTGGACGTTGCTTTTTGAATTAAAGTTTGGAAGACCTGAAATTTATAAAATATATAATAGCATAAATATTATCGGAATAAAAGTAATTTATAATAATGATTTTATTACTTTAATTAAATTAATGATTATTTATACAAACTTAAAATGCACTTTAGTTAATAATAGAACCTTTAGCAGCAACTGCACATTTTTCCGCCTTCCAAGTAACTGACAAATGCACTGTCAGCAAATGCTAGACAGTTTCGACCCGATAAAGTTAATAACGTATTTCTCACCTCTGAATTTTCTAAAGTGGAATTCTGTGAAATAATGTTGGAGGGATCAGAATAAATACAAATTTGACGAGCCTAGATCTCCACAATAAATCATGTGTATGGTATCTTTAATCAGCTTCTTGGAGTGTGATTGCGTTATTGTGTAGCAGATTAAACGGCCTAGGCCAATTTCCCGCTCGATCTTATAATTTATAACTCAAAGTTAATATTTAGGTTTAATAATAACAGCTCCAACTAATTGTGTAACATACCCACCAAACAAACAAAAAAATTTATTAGTTACAAATATTAGGTTTTACAATCGATGTTATTGATGCACCAAGTATAACCCAAGATTTTTGTCTTTTGGGATTGTTATAATGCGTTCAATTTACATTATCTGTTAATATTTTATGCAAACAGTTCTTCCTTTTAAAGCTAAGTAACAAGAACAAAGCTACATTTCGCTTTGTTGTCAACGACCTTTTTTTTGAATTTTGCCCAACTTTTGAACTGCATAAAAATAATTTTCTAGAAAATTCCCAACGCTGTAATGAATTTTGCTTAGGTTTGGCGTAAATTTAACCCAACATCTTTTCCAATTCGCCCTTTTCCAACACTTGTACTTGTCAAGAACGGTAGTCAATTCTACAGGTTAAAATTTCTGCTCTGAAAGCTCTATAACCACTTTACATGTACAAGAAAATGCAGCATCTTTCTCTAACTCTCTTAAAATCATTTTCGTTGACTTGAATATATATTTATTAAATTGAAATGAAACAATCAGAGGGTTGCTTGTTAGACACCATCACGTTTACTACGCTCGTGGTGAATTATTTCAAATTATGTTAGCTGATACGTATTTTAGTTTTATGATATTATACAACAAAAAAATTGATGAATTAATATTAGAAGGTTAAAAATAACGTTTATCTGTTTTGAAAGTTTTGAAATATCTACAAATTTCCAAACAAAAGTTCTCCTGGCTCCGAATAAGGCACGACCCATTTTCGCCATTTCCAGTTCTTTCTTAGTTGTCTTGTAATTAGAATTAATTTTTAATTAAAAGCCGTGGGGTGCAATTAAACTTTATTTTCACTGCTACCAAAATTCAAGTACAGCGCTATTTGAGCTACCTAAAATATTTAAATGGCCCGACTTGGCCGAACATTAACTTTATCATGCGGTTTCCCCACTTAAGCTTATACGTTTTACGAGAAACACCGCAGCCTGCCTCGTGTTCCGGGCAAGGAGGTAAAAAGGTTAAGCCGGGCTAGTGGTTTAACTCCAATTGGGGTGGCCGATCTTGCACGATACGATCAAGAAGCGGCGAAGTAACAATTAACTCAGAAATAGCTCCCACCGCTGCAGTAATCGCAGCTCTGTTATGCCAAGATAGTCTCGACCGTGCTGGAGGTTTACGTGAGAATAACCCTGGTCGAGGATAAAATTCTAATTGGTTGATGCTAAGTGTTTTAACTAAATATTAAATTGCCCGGAGAATCATAATAAGTAAGATGGTGCCGTATTAACCAGATATTTTTAAGTCATGCAAGACTTCAGCTAAATGAATTTCTGAACCACAATTAGCTCATGCAAAAGTTGATAATTGGAGTATGTCACATTAATTTCATCCATCTCTCTGATTATTTTTTAAGCATAACGTTATTTCCAAAAAAACAGCCAACGCGCGCAAGTTCGAGTCTCGCTCAACCCATGGGTGTGTGTGAATGTCCTAGCATTTAACTACATGTTAGTGGGCATAATAAGTCCTTGCGGGTGCAGTGTCTATAAGTGCGCAAAAAAGATCCCCCTTTATGGCCACTCAATAAGAATAATACTCTTTGCGTCTAAATTTTCTGTAACTGTTTTTGTCGGCCAAGGACGTCGTCTAGAATTTCTTTGCTAAGGAATACCTCTTGTATTTTTTGTTTACTGTTAATGGTCTTATGAAATTTTACGGAAACAAATGCAGGTAAAAACACACATTTATAAAATACACTTTCTACAAAACGAAGGTATTATATATCTTTATCAACACGTCTCAATAATCATTTCCAACAAGATACTAAGATGACAGAAGAATAGAAACTGAAAACTAAATATTCATCACACAATAACAAAAGTACTAAGACAAATATCTAAAAGTTATAGAAAAAACGGCTCAAAATATGGAATTAGAAACTACAGAAACTAGGCAATGGGAAAAGACAAGCTTACAGCTAATTTTTGAATAGGTAGATAGACACCCATTGTATGAGTTGGGACAACTACGTAAATAAAATGGAAGATGGTTCATGGATGTCAAGACACTGCATGTAGAATTTTAAAACATTTAAACAGACACGGGGGTTTCTTGGGCATTTGATTAAATCACTAGATAATACTATAGATAATACTAAAATAAAAATTAAAGTAGACAAAAATGAAAATGGCTTTGAGCTAATATATGCAAATCAAGGCTTTAGATAAAGGTGTTGTTTATCACCCACCCTTTTTAGCTTATACAAAAATGACTTGATGAAGACGATAAGTTTCAAAAGACTTTAAATTAAAACAAAATACTTCTCTAAATGCCATTATATTTGTCGATGACGTAGTTATAAGTAGTTATAACATCTAAAGACGATCTTTAGCGACCAATTATGAACTACCACCTATAGCTAAGAGATATAATTACGAGATATCTAAAGCAAAAACCAATGTAATGGCTCTTAAAAAAACGTGTTAGTCTACTATATAAATTTTTAATTTCACCACTAGTTCTCCATGACTACATCGTCTGGGGGAACACATCAAAAATGAACTTGAATAAAATCCAAGCTTTACAAAACAAAGTTATAAGAATTTCTGTCAATGCCCCAAGGTTCATCACCAACTATCAACTCCACACTAAGCTCGGCATATCTACAATTCATGAACATATTAAAAAGTTGACTCAAAAATTCTACGACAATATAAACAAAAGCATTGGTGAAGTTTATTATAATTTTAGTCAAAAACAATTCCACACGCAATTGAAGTGAAAATTACCTCGAGACATTTATCTAATATCTAGTGATTCTGATGATGATTAACTTACGTATTTCATCTACCATGCTGTGTTTAAATCAACTATATTAATTTGTATTTCTAAGTAGCAATAATAAGGTTTCTATATTCTATATGTATGCTACCATGAATAACAATTAATTTGTGGAACTGGCAAATGCCTAATAAAAAAGAAAATAAGATAAGAAAATAAAATAAAAAATAATTCTAAACGATCGAAGCCTTCAACAAGTTCAACATTTCAAATATTTAGGCTGTGGTGCACCGTTCAATTATAGTAAAGACGACGTTTCCAAAATTTAATCAAGAGAAATGATATTCTTAGGATAAGTCAAAAATTGTACAAGACTACATGATAACAAATAAATCGATATGACAAGGATCAAACATTTCCCAGTAATTGACAAAGCAATAAAAAACAAACTGGAAATATCACGTGGAAAGAATGATCGAGGAACGTCTACTAAAAGTAGTAATATAATACACACCAAGAAGAAAGCGAGCTGTAGTATCTGGAACACGCCAAAGGACTAAAATGCGCAGTTGATGATGATGATAATAAAACAAATTTTTATAATTACTGTTATCTTAATGTTTGCACAAAATTTATATTAAATTTGGTTATTTCATTTTAATAATTTCAATTTTACTTCTGCAAACAGAATTTGGTTACATTAGCTCAAAGCAACTCTCGAACAGCTGGTGTTTTCCTTTCTATAACTCAAATATTTACAATTCGGAAACGATTTCAAGCAAAATGTCGTCGCAAGTGGTACTATAAACAATTGCAATTGCCCCTTTGTGCTGGAGTGCTACACTTCTTTACTAAGTATGTCGAAGCAATATTGACGGGCAGGAAAATACGACGGAAGCCGGAAAAGTAAATAACCCCGAAGTCAATAACTACTCAAAGCATAATATTGTTAGCTCGGTTGAGTTAACGCAGCATTCGATCAATAGCGCTCCGTAAGGTTCAATCCGACGAAACTAGATAAATTTTCTTTGTTCTATCTAAACTAAGCGAAAGTATTGGTTGTACCGCTTCGTAACTACCGCACTTCTCCACTGAAAGAGCTCCCTTAAATTTTATTCGTGCATTTTCTTTAGCTTGCAATGTAAATCCCTCCAAATAGAGTCTACATACAAAATGACCAAGAAGCCAGCGCAGCTAAGCAAGAAAGCCCCAGAAATTAAATTTCTGTCACAACAGCAGACGTCGTTTTTACTCGTTACGGGCGGCTTTGCCCGAAATAAGGTTTTCGCGTGGAAATTAAATTGAATGCCCAAAAAAGGAGACGAGTTTAATTACATCTTGGAGTATCAAAGCGTTTTAATTTCCTTAATGTTATTGTTATTTTTTTGGTTACACGAGCCGACAGCCTCTAGGGATAAATATTTCTCGCGAAGGGAGTTTCTTTCATTTTGAAAACTTTTCCAACCTAAAGAAATTTAATTTTAAATTTTCCGCAGAACAGAAAACTATTTACCATGATCAAGTATGTATGTAGATTAGAACGGTAAAGTCTAAAAAAATAATTTTTTTAAAACAATATCGTATAATAAGTTCACATGCTTCATTCATTTAAAAGACATTAACACTATCTATATATTCAGAGGTCAAAATCAGCAACTTTTATCTGCCGCAAAGAAAAAACTAAATCATCATTATTCTATAGAAGAACAAAAATATTCGTGTCTGATTTCCATGCTAAACTAGAGGAATTATAAAAATTATACGGTTGCTGTAGCATTCACTAATGCTTGGTAGATATTGGAACTACAAACGACTGGTACAGTTAGACAATTTTGCTGGTGCAACAATCCCAGTGGAAAACAATTACAGCTTATTCAGTAATAAAGTGCACGCTGTAATCTCAAAAAATATAAATGTAGATCATTTTCTTGTATTGAAGTACACATTATGAGCTACTGTGCAGTTACCTAATATCTGGCCCAATCACGTCCATCATTGACTATAGCTTCACGGCTTTTTTCCATTCTTTGGAAAAGGTTTTCTTTATAATTATCTGGCAAACATCACAGTATTTTTTTAATTTGAAATTAAAACTGACATTATTTTGTTGCATGCATTTCTGGTGGATGGTGTACATTTTTTCGAAGTTAAAATTTTTCGTAAAGAGAAGGAGACAATTAAAACTGCGTTTACAGACAAATTCACAAACATGCCCTTTTATAATAAATTTGTTATATTTCCAAATGTTTATAAAGCTTAACAAGCTAAACAATGAATTTATTTGGAAAAATAAGCATCGGTGTTTAACAAAGTAACGAACTAACAATTACATATACACTAACCGCTGAGTAATACCCAAAAAAAGTTTTCCAACGATACAATTCATGTATGTCATAATTAATTCAATTAATTGTCTTACATCTGCTAATATATTCTTTACAGTGATGTGTTTATTATAGTTACCAAAACAGCTAAAAAGAAACTTTTCTGAAATATGTTAATATCAGCATATTGCTATTTCTGATAACTGTACACATTATCTCATGTTCTTTTACGTTTTAGTTTGTTTATTAATGTGTGGTAGTCTTGTCGGTTTTGTGTTATAGTCCATTTATTTAAGTGGACATAGTTCATTATTTTACAACCATATATTTTTATCAAAAAATCTATTTATAAGGTCAATCGAAGACCTTATGATATGGTATCATAAGGTCAGTCGCTGACCTCCTGTTTCTATATCAGCTTCAATAATAACATAAACAGGTACAAATTAAGGCCGTCATGTTTGGCGTGTCGAATCTCGAGTATCTGTACAGTGTCCCTTCATAAATGATGGCAGACCCGCAATACCAATAAACATTATCACAGAAACAACAGCACATACAACAAGTTCTTATGCAAATTCAGACATAACAAACTCATAATCACTATCCTAGCCACCCAGTGAAGCGACAAAATCAACAAATAATGTCAAATTCTCAATTGGCAAGCCAAGAAGAACAATGTCAAACACCAAACCCAAGAAAAACAAAACAGAACAGTTTCAAACTGCAGTTTAACCTAAAACAATCAAAAATATTCGAATATATGCCCCAAACTGATGTTAACTTCTTTCCAACTCTGATAGAGAAAAAGAACCAGAAGGAATAAATCCTCCGCCAATCAGATATGCTTGACAAGTAAGCCAAAGATAACTATGTTGATAAACTAATTAGTAATACGCAAGTAAAGGTACAACTAAACAAATCCGAACACTGCAGTAAAATTATCAAACTCTTAAAAGGCGGGTAAATAGAATATCATACTTTTTAACCGAAGAATGAAAAATATTTCAAAGTAGTATTACCAGATACGTCCGTTACAACCGATCTCAAAGAATTAGCTATAGAATTAGCCAGACACGGACACAATGTTCTGAACATTCACAATTCTCCAGAGTCGTGCTACCGATGTTCTTTGTCGAGCTGCAGTAATCAGAAAATAACAAAGAAAAACTTAAAAACAAATTTTTAATGAAATCTAAAATGAGGTTTAAACCACCATATATAAAACGAATAGTAATCTAGCAAAAACGTGTCAAAGATATGTACACAAAAAATTAGTGCTATAGAACACCAAGATGCGTCAAATGCGCAGGTGATCACTTAACAAAAAACTGCGAAAAGCAAGGATGTAAAATCAACTGTCAAGGCAATAATCCTAGAAACTATAGAGGATGCATAATAGCCAAAGGAATACAGAAAAGAAAATGTCCACCACTGCGCCCAAAACACTATGATCCTAATTCATAACTAGTCCAACCAGAAATCTCGTATGCCCAGAAAATAGCGGCACGTGGCCCAGCTTAAAATACAACAGTCAATGAATATCAACAGCTACAAGTAAACAGATCTCAACAACAACCAGACAGCATTAATAACAAAACTTATGGAACGAATAAATGCAAAGTTCAATTTAATAACAGTCGTGATCATCAAATTAACTCATAATGCTTAACATCTTAAAAATCGCATTCTGGAACTCCAATAGCCTAGCTCAACATAACCAGGAAATTAAAATGTTTTTAACGGCACACATGCTTATATCAGAAGCTCACATCAAAAACAACGCTTACCTAAAGATACCAAGGTATGTTGTATATACTACACTTCATCCTAGCGGCACTGTACACGCAGGAATTGCCGTCGTTGTAAAAAGCGTAATCAAACAGTACGAACTACAAAAATTTCAGACAAATCATCTTTAAAAAGAGAAATCGTGTTTTCAGCTGTCTACTGCTAAGCTCGGCATGCCGTCAGAAAGAAACTATTTGTAACTTTCTTTGACTCCCTTGGACCACGATTTATAGTGGGTAAAGAACTAGCTAAGACAATAGAAGAACAAAAACTTCATTATTTATCCACATTTGAACCCACATACTAGCCCTTCAACCCCAATCAGATCCCAGACCTTTTAAACTTTTGCGTCACCAAAGAAATCTCGTCGAACTACTTAAAAACTGAATCCTATTTGGATCTCACCTCAGATAATTTTCCAATACTTATTATATACAGTACTCAACTACTATAAATAAAGAAAACTCTAACACTAACTACAAGGTATACGAATTGGGACTTATTTGAGAACAACTCATTGAAAGAATACAGCTAAATATTCCACTAAAAATAGAAAATCATCTCTTTAACGCCATAGAACTCCTAAATCAATCAATTCAACAGTCGGCATGGATTGTCACGCCAAACTATGAAAACCAGCAAGTAGTGGACATAGCTGAAAAACGAAGATTAAAAAAAATATGGCAAACCTCTAGAAAGTCTAGGGAAAAAACTAAGTTCAAACAAGCTGTATGAGAACTAAAAAGCCTCCTTACCAATATGAATCAGAGCGTCCTACTGAGGCTACAAACTTTTCTCTATGGAAAGCAACAAAGAAAGTAAAGGGACCAAAATTGGCCGCCCTGCTACTTGGAAAACCTGAGACAACATGGGCAAGAATTAATCAAGACTCTCAATATTCTAACCACGCAACAAAACGTGTACCGTAGAAGAAGAATCATTTATACATCAAACCCTTGAAAGAAATGAAGAAATCGGCCAACCTATAAAACCAGTTAAGATTGCCCAAATTAATGCGGTTATTAAAAATCTTAGTTCAAACAAAGCTTCCGTTACGGCTTAATAACGATAAGGGTTCTTGAAGAATTGCCGAAATAATTAATGAAATTGGAAATCTACATTATCAATGCGTTTTTTCGACTACAAAACCCGGAATAATCTCCTAGAAACAACCTCATACCGACCTATCAACTTGTTGCTTATAATAACCAAAGTTTATGAAAACATTGCCGAACAATATAAAAACAATTCTTAAAAAATAAAACATTATACCATTTTACCAGCTTGGTTTTTGTGAAGGCCATAGCACAACAGAAGAAGTACACAGAGTAACTACAAAAATAAATCACGACCTACACCTAAAAAGATATTGCTCGTCTGTGTTCCTTGATGTAAGCCAGATTTTCGACAAAGTATAACAGTTGGGCTGAAAAGTTCGTAGGCTAACATAGAAAAAAAATTTTTTTGATAAAATTGGATTTTATTATTCAATATAATTGCCTTCGAGGGCGATACACCGATTATAGCGATCATACAATTTTTCTATACCATTTTTAAAATATATTTTGTCTTTAGCCTCAAAATAAGCTTCTGTTTCGGCAATTACCTCTTCATCGGCGCTAAATTTCTTTCCAGCGAGCATTCTCTTGAGGTCTGAGAACAGGAAAAAGTCGCTGGTGGCCAGATCTGGAGAATACGGTGGATGCGGAAGCAATTCGTAGCCTAATTCATGCAATTTGGCCATCATTTTCATTGACTTGTGGCACGTTGCATTGTCTTGATGAAACAGCACTTTTCTTCTTCAAATGGGGCCGTTTTTCGTGATTTCGTCCTTCAAACGCTCCAACAACGCTTTGTAATAATCGCTATTGATGGTCTGGCCCTTTTCAAGGTGATCAATAAATACTGATGCCATAAACCTTGCTAGCCGATTATTGCGTCTTTCCACTCTTTGGATTCGGTTCATCGCGTGCAGTCCACTCGGCTGACTGTCGATTTGACTCTGGAGTATAGTGATGAAGCCATGTTTCATCCGTTGTCACATATCAACGAAAAATTCGTTATTATTACGGTTGAATATCGCTGAACATTGTTCTGAATCAACGACACGTTGAAACTTTTGCTGGATTGTGAGCTCGCGCGGCACTCACTTTGCACACAGTTTTGCATGTCCAAATATTCATGCAAGATATGTCCAACACTGTATTTGATATCTTCAGAGTCTCAGCTATCTCGCTTAACTTCAATTTACGGTCATTCATAATCATTTTGTAAACTTTTATGTTTTCGTCCGTTACAGCCTCTTTCGGGCGTCCACTGCGTGCATCGTCATCAGTGCTCATCTCGCCTCGTTTAAACTTGGAAAACCACTTCTCAACGGTTGATTTTCCTGGTGCACAGTCTAAATAATGCTTATCAAGCCAGCCTTGGTTTCAACGGTATTTTTTGCCAAATAGCAGTGTTTTATTAATACTCGAAATTCCTTTTTATCCATTTTTTTAAAATTAACAATAGTTGCTTCACTCAAAATACGATATCTCCTAAACTAATAGTCCGACAGTTGTCAAATTTATACACGAGTCTTTTGAAGGTTAGGGTTAACTAAAAAGCACATGGATTTAATACTACTAGCGCCGCTTATGTGTCAGCCTACGAACTTTTCAGCCCAACTGTTAGCACATAGGTCTGATATATAAGATCAAGATAGCTTTACCACCAGAATACTGTAAATTGCTTAAGACATACTTAACCGAAAAAGTTTTCAAATTAAATTTAAGGATGCACAGTCAAGCTTTCTGCCGATACAAGCTAAAGTTTCCCAAGGCAGCATACTGGGACCTACCTTATACCTGCTTTATACAGCGGACTTACCCACAACATCACAAACTTTATTAACAGCATACGTAGAAGATCCTGCAATTCTACATGAAAATCCGCAAACAGCATTAATAATAAAAAAATAAAAGGCTGATCAAAACTTTTCGTATATACGTCAATAAAACAAAATCCATTTAAGTAACTTTCATCTTAAGAAATGAAACTTGTCCAATATTGATAAAGAATACATACATCCAACAACAGCACAACGCTAAATATTAAAGGATTGACCTATATGGATGGCCACCCTGGGGGATACACATAATAAAAAAGAGAATGCAGCTTGGATTGAAACTTCGTCAAATGCACTAGTTAGTAGGCAGAAAATCCTAGTTATCCCTGAAAAATGAAGCGCTGCTTTACAACTCAATTATAAAATCGGGAAATCTTGCAAAGATACCAAAAAAAGGCCCCCCGGATGAAAGCGGATATTCTAAGATACGTTCCAAATAGGGTCATTCGCCATATATCTCCCTACCTACAATCAAGCAAGAAATCTCTAGTACAAATGGAAAATATCAAGGAAAACCTAATGCTCATACCAATAACCCAGCAGTGGCGTTATTAGACAGGCGATACTTCAAAAGACCCGTTAGATTTAGTTAATAGATTTACCTAAGATGTACTTTAGCTCCATTATTTAGATGTTGTTAATTTTTGGGTTTATACTAGACTTTTGTTTCATCACGTTGCTCTCCAAAATGTGTTTTTGGCGTCCTAGGCTGACAATTTTTCATCCTCTTTTCCTCAAATTTTTGGAAGGTGAGAACGTGGAACAAATTAACTTACAATCGAAGCTCCGCTCGACGGAAGCAAACCAAATGGCCGTGGCAGACGAGGCTTTTTGCGTTCGTCAATGACTGTGTGTGCGTTCCCAATTCGCAGGTCGCGAAATTGTGTTGTGCAAACCAAAAGTATTCTTATTTAGTGGAAAACAATCAAAAGCAGGGACCCGATGACTCAGCCGTGGCCGTCCGGCTCCAGATTCACCGCGGATCGACGGTCCATAGGACCTCCTCGTGTAAATCAAGAGCTCAGGCCACTTCACATTTATTTGTTTACTTTCTGTTCAAATATAGAGATAGGAAAAGATTATACAAAAATAAGGCTAGTGAGCATTACTTTCTCATGCCATGTATTACATCTACCAACAAATTTACTGAATGTTACTGTACAATAATAGATTGTAAATAATTCAAAGAAATGTATTCGTGAAAAAAGTGTCCTTAAAAGTAGGAAAAACGAATCAATTACAAAACAGCTACATCCAGCATAGCTAAATGATAAACAGAATTATAGAGTGCATCAGGTATGTCAGTGTTTGTTCCAAAAAAATAATAAAAAATTTTACACAACAAGGGCACATTTTTGAGTGTTACTTAGAAGTTGCGTAAAAATGCCTCGTAGCTGTGCTAAGAAAACTTCAGTACGCTACAAAAAAGTTTTACACAGTAAACTTAGCCGATTATCTTTACAAGCATTTAAACATAATCGTTGGCATCCAATTTGGAGGTTTAAAAGTATAAGTTTGTTTAGTTATTTTGACCTTTCTATATTTCCATTTCGAAATATGTTATCGTAAATTTTTAAAAACAATAACTCGATTCAAAATAATGTAATGATAGTAAAGCGGCGATTGCAGACAATTAAAAAAGCCCAAGTAATGTACTTTCGTTGTTCAGTTAAACGTGTATTTGGTAATAAAATGTTCAGTATTTGATGGTATTATTTAAATAAAAATAGGGAAATACCATATTTTCATATAATGAAGAAAACTTTTGTCTGACACCAAACTGGCATGGTGTCCTTTAGCTGATGTGCAACAATTAATTGATAATTAATTCTAATAGTTTAGTCTAAGAAGCTACATTTCTATATGTGCTAGAAAAATAATAAAAAAACTATAAATATAGCGCATCAAAAATAAGTGCCGCCATAGAATAAAGTGGGGAAAACGCTTATTTCCAGATTTACACTTCCCTGTTTTAAGGTTATTAGATTAATTTATATTAAGTAAAAATAAAGAAACAGGAAACCTTACTGCATGCAGTCAATTTTTCAGGTACCTCTTCTAAGACGAAACTCATGCATTTTCTAGTCCACTTTACAACACCGTAGTCCATCTTTGCTGAACGTTTGTTACTGCTAAATTCATCTATAAATCTTGTCACTTTACAAGTACAAGAGTAAGTCAATAAGTAACACAATCTACCTTTCTATTGGCTTATTATTATTACTAACGACGTTTTCATCATCGCAAAAGAGCAATGTTCAACGTCTTTTTTGTGATATGAAACGTAATCAATTGAAATCCGTCTTAGATAATAGTAGGAAAAACACAAATTGCCACCAAACAAAAAATAGTGCCTAATAAAACAAATAAAATATACAATGTTTTCAAAAAACCATTCGAGGTGTTTAGATAGACGTTTTACTGTTTAGGTGGGAAATGAAGTCCTTCATCAAAAAATAATTTTGGATGTAGTTTAAATTAGGCCCTAAACTGCGCCATTGTTATGTTTTAAAAATGTCTTAACAGTTTGAAAAAGTTTGAAATGTATGTAGCGATTACCATTTCTTCTCAGCTTTCACAGAGTATTCACAACAAATCAGTACAGATCACCTTTAACGGTATAAATGTACTAGATAATCCTGCTTGGATGGGTTTTGAACAATAATAACCATCTTTAACGGTATGCACGTCATGTTTAACAGTTAGGTTTCAAAACTAAATGTTTTTTTTTATTGTGGCGCGTTTAGAGTGGGTATTTCTGAACTCGTTTCGCATATTAGTGGGTTAAAATGTATGGAAAATTTGCACAAAAATAGTTTGTTGCAAAGAACTGTTTTCCTATTATAATAAATTTTCGAACGGCTCCATAAAGATACTGCCACCTTGCAAAAGTCTTAACTTGTACAGGAGTCGTTCTTGGGACCGTGTCGTCGCGTTTGAAGGGAAAACGTAATATGTCGCTTTCGGTGATGTACAAACCGCTGCTGTTAACAGCCCCACAGTGCCCATAAACGCGCAAAGACTAAAATAACGTGAAATAGTCCAAAAGAAATGAAGAGTTCCAGAAAGACTCCAGAACAATTTAAGGGTTTCATTCACCGCTTTTAAGAAGAAAAACATTACAATTGGTGTCAGGTGTAGGTTTGTTGCATTCGTAAAGTAAGTGGCCAATAAATTAAAATAAATAAAACAAAGTGAAACAGGCTGCCAAATAAGCGTCAAAGAAATATCACAAATACTGAATAAGGCACCAGTGCAATTACGTTGCTGGCGCCCTTTGAACAGAAAAAGCAAAACGGATTAATGGGAAGGGGTGACTATCAATCCATAATGATGAAGACCCAGCCACGACAGTGGCCCCTGCGCTGCGAACGATTATGAATGATTGTGGTAATCCAGTAAAATGTGACCCTACAAAAGATCCAATTTTGAAATACACCTGAGAATGGAAGGAAGCTGGAAGAAAACCTAATTGGGCAGAAGTGACTCCGTGTTCGTCAGCAGTAAAAATCCTAATGGGTGCAATGGAATTCCATCTCATTAAAAGACGATGTTTTACAATGCGTGCTTGAAAAAGATCTTCAGTGGTTAGTTCTAAAGAGGAGAGTCTTAGAAGTATTGCAACAATTCCATGATAGTGTGTGTGGTGGCCATATAGCAATTGCAAAGACTTTGGAAAAGGTTAGCAAAATATTTTATTAGGTAAACTGTTAAATACTGGTGTTAAAAATGTATGGTATATGCAATGGAATAATGAGTCCTGCAAAAGAAACCAAAGGCACCAATAAAACAGTATAACGTCGGGGATTATTTCGAGAGAATTACCATTGACATAGCGTGTCCGTTTCCTTTAAATGACAGTAAAAATACATTTATTCTATGGCGATGGATTATTTCAGCAAATGACTTAAAGTCCATGGATTACCAAATCAATAAATCGCAACTGATCAGCAAATCTACATTCAGACCATTTCAAATCGGTGGTGTTTACAAAAGTATGTGAAATACTGGGCTTTAGGAAAACGATGGCAACTTCATTACATCCACGGTTATGATTTAATTACTGAGCACATGAATAGAACTATGGGAAAGTATTTGTCAAAAATTGTTTGTGACCATCAAAAATACTTTTCTGTTGACATATAGTTTGTCTCCTAATCAATTACCAATAAATTACCTCTTAAATTGTAAACTGAAATTACTATATGACCTACTTTTCGGAAGTAAACCTGGAGAAAATATAATCGAAAAAGGCTACAACAGCGACCTGTGAAGAAGAATGATGGAGTCACAAGAACATTAGACACAATATTTGGTATAGTTAAACAACCTAAAACGGCGATGTGATTTGTCTTCAAAACTTCAAAGATTCTACGACAGTCCATATGAGGTGATGAAGAGAATAAATGATGTCGTGTATCGAAACCGAAAACTACCAAGTGGCAAACCTAGGTTCGTTCATTACGATCGACTGTGCTCCGTCATTGCAGGTAAAAGTGTTGTGAACCAGGATTCGAAAACTTACTAGATTTAGAGAGTGGAACTGGACGAGTACGTTGCGGTGTAAGAAGAGAAGTACAACAAGACCTCTTCAATGTGTCGACGAATAATGTACTGATATATTGTGTGGCGAGTAATTTGAAGATGTCTAGAGGAATCGCCAGTAGACTTCAAGAGAAATTTGGTTCAGGAAAAATTAAGAAAACAGTGTCCGGAGGTTGGACAAATGTTGCGCAGAAATATCTATTATTTTGTGATCAAAGAATTCTCGTCGGACAAACCGATTTATCGCGCATTGTGGAAAACGCTAACGAAGTTGTACGATAATCTGTTGAACAAAAATATTTTAAACCTGACAATACCGAAACCACGTGCAGATCGAACAGCATTTGTATTTTTTTTTCTATGTGCATATTTTATTTAAACCATATTTTTAGTATGTATATAAGCCCCCTTATGTTAATATTATTTAGTATTCCAAAATATTTTGCTATAAGTTTGAATAGCTCTTATGCTTGGTTTTCCTATCTAAAATTACCTATTTTTATTTTCCTTCCGAAATACGCGTCAAAAACATACATTTTGCCTAATTCCAATAAACTTTTCCGGTACTTCAATTTTTCACATTTTTTTGCTTATTGTAGTTCTATAAATTTCTTGATAAGGGTTATATACATTTTTTGTCAGGATTAAAGAAAATGACAGATTTGTATACCATTTATATGTACTCTATTAACTGTGCCTGTTCTATCTCCATAAAAGCGTGTTTTGAAAATCGCCAAACGAGCAGGACTTATCTGGGTCTTTTATTAGCTAGTAGAAATTCCTGCCTTTTTCTGACATGCTTGATTCGAGCTTTCAAAAGCTTTAATGCTAACTACTTAAATTGCCAACTTTGCTAACATCTTAGAAAATTATAAACTGTCGTTCCTAATGGAGTTTACAAAGTTTCACGCTAACTGACTTAATTTTCACATAAAAAATAACAATATTAATATAACAAGATTAACAAATTTTATCAAAAGCCTATCTTTATAATGTCTAGTAAGCTTTAATCCAAGTTAAAAATTAATATTCAAATATTTTTAGATTTTTTGGGAAATGTGTATGTTAGAGCTGAAATAAAATATTTTAGAATTCATAGTTAATATTACTTTAGCCCTGTCATCTGCCTTCTTTAAAATTTCAATTACCGTCCTTGCCTGGAAGCTAAAAAATGCAAACATGCTTTTTCACTTCAAAGTTGGATAAGAAAATTTCTGTTAATTAAAGTTTGTTTTTTCAGCCGTTGACATTTGTGGGGCCGACATGCTTTTCTACGAATATCAATTTTGTTTTCCTTTACTTTTGAAAGTAAAAGTAATAAGATGGCAAACCAAATTTTCCGGATTGAGAAATCTAAGAATCGTGACATTTAAAAGTAGATACGTTCTGGACTACTGTTATTTTAGTTATGGTTATGAAAATTTCATTTATAGGTTTTTATGGATTAAATATAGGTTGAGCGGGCACACTGTACTTGGCCAAGACATTAGATTATTATCCTATATTACTATAAGTGGTGAAGTTCGTCTTTCGCTGAGCGCATAAATATTAGCAAAAATTAGCACTTAGATGCTGGATTACTACTAGGAAAACGGGCTGATTAGCCCGCTAATGTTTACTTAAAAAAGTGTTGGGTTAACAGCAAATTACCAATATTGAAAATACTTATCATATAGTAGATTTTAAAATACTTAAGAGAAAAAACCCACGGGATATGATGTCCACACAAAAAAAGTTATTTTTGTCCACTACCTTAACATTGCAACAATTCATTCTAAACTAATTAAACTACAAAAGTAGCAAAACACATATCTAAAAGAATGAGTTTTCAATTTTTTTCATGAAAAAGCTGTTTAAATGATTTTTGTTGGTAATTGTAAAATTACGAAACTAAGTAAGTAGTAGATCTCAATTTTAAAATTAATTTTATTTAGTGCAGTCTACGTGTACGCTCCGTTATCAGTGCAACGCAGCTAACCACAAAGCTATCTAATAGCCTGCATTCCTTATTCCTTATTCCTCAGGGCCCAGCGAACGCATCCTCAAGTGCTGCCAGGAGCGCGCCGCACGGAGGGTGAACTCTACGGCGGCGACCAAGGCTTCAACAGCGACCGGAGCCTTTCCCTAGCGAGAGCATCTTCAGGCCGGTCATCCTGGAGGGCTTCAGCACAGGAAAGCCATACTGGCAGATAGTTCCGAATTGAGTCTCAAAGAGGAAAGACGTTAAGAGCAGGTGTTCTGACATCTTCTCAAGTGACCCGCGATATCGCGAGTGCACATTTATTTACTTATTAAATTTTCAATTTTACAATTTTAAATAATAATAATTTAAGGATTTAAATACGGATTCAACCAAAACCTAAACGTTTTTGGGGTCGTATGGCCTTTTCTCCACCTCCAGGAGGGATGAAGCCCTTTCAAACGGCATCTCCAATTGCTACACAATGGACTAATCAAGACCAGAGGTACAGTTTTCAGAGCCAACAAATACCAAGTAACTATCCAATACAGTCACAACAACCATTTTGTCCCCAAGCCTCTCTACCAAACAATTACATCCAATCCACTATAAAACCCCCACAAATAGAATTAAATAACTGGACTACAGTCCATAAAAAAATAAATAGAAATGAAACACACGAACCTGAAATTAAATCCAAACAAATAAAGGGAAACGACTACTGGCCCAACCCAACTAACCGCTTTTCAGTCCTAGCGGAAGAAAATTTAGAAGCTCAAGAACAAGACCACTACATAGTAATTATAAAAAATTTGAATTAAAAAAACGAAATTTCATACAAACCAGCCAAAGGACGATAGGAACTTCAAAGTAGTACTGAAAAACTTGCATTATTCCACTAATATTAATAAAATTAAGACTGAAATTGAAAATTTAGGTCACAAAGTAGCTAATATATGGAATATCAAACAATATAAAACAAAAACACCTCTACCTATGTTTTTATTGAACACAAGTCTGCTTCCAACAATAAAGACATTTATAAGGTGGAATATCTCCAACAATGCAAGATCAAATTCGAACCGCCCAAACGTAAACGGGAAATAGTGCAATGTACCAGATGTCAAAGATATGGCCATACAAAAAACGTTTGCTACTTAAGACCACGATGTGTTAAATGTACTGGAGACCACTCTACAGAAAGTTGTACACGAAAACCCAAAACAAAATCTGCAGATGTTTGTTGTGTTCTGTGTGATGGAAACCACCCGGCAAACTATAAGGGTTGCACAGTCTACAAAGATTTACAGAAAAAACAGTTTCCGCCTCTTCGGCCTAAACTGTACACCCCTCCCATACAAATTAAAAGTTACCAACAAACACAGCCGGGACTATCATAATCAACAATAAGCAAAGCTCAAATCCAGCAATCTCATACTACTAATAACGATATACACAAAAATATGATGAAGGGCCTATTTGAACAAATAGGTACCATGCTAAACCTTCTCACTGCAGTGCTCTCCAAACTCAAATAATGGCTCAGTTATTAATAATAGCATTGTGGAATGCAAATGGGCTCGGGCAACATTCAGAGGAGCTAAAAGTATTTATACATAACCACAACCTTGATATTATTCTTATCTCTGAAACGCATTTCACCCAGAAAAGCCATTTTAAAATGCCAAATTATTCCCTTTATTTCACCAACCATCCAAATGGCAACGCAAGAGGCGGTTCGGCAATTATAATAAAAAATTCCATCAAGCATCATCAACTAAACAACTACTTCAAAGATTACTTACAGGCCACCAACGTAGTAATTGAAGATTCCACTAACCGTCTCGGCTGTTTATTTCCCTCCAAAACATATAGTAAAACAAGAACACTACGAAACTTCTTTGGGACACTAGGACACCGGTTCATCGCAGGTGGTGACTATAATTCAAAACACACCGATTGGGGCTCCAGGTTAATTACACCGAAAGGACGACAATTACTCAAAATATTGGAGAAAACCGCCTGAAACACTTATCTACTAGCGAACCCACATATTGGCCATCGGATAGACGTCAAATACCAGACTTGGTGGATTTCGTTATTACCAAGGGCATTCCTCAAGGCTTTGCCATAGCTAAATCATGCTCTGACTTATCTTCAGACCACCCCCCAGTCTTGATATCATTATTCACAAAAACGATAAGTTCGAGTAAACAACCAAGCTTATGCAACAATTACACAAACTGGGACGTCTTCAGACACTCTATAAACTATAACTTACCGTTAGATATCAGTCTTAAAACCGAAGTAGAAGTTGAAACAGCCGTCACATTATTTAACGATGCAGTACAACAGGCAAGTTGGTACGCAACTCCCGAACCACCTGATGTCAATAAAATCTGGAGAAAGAAGATTCAGAAAACAATGGCAGAGACTAACAACTCCAGAAAGCAAACGCCTATTTAATGCGGCAGCTCAAGAAATAAAAGAAATACTTCAAAAGAACAAAAATGAATGCATTCAAACATTCCTGAGCAACCTAACACCTACCGAAAGCACTGACTACTCACTATGGAAAGTGACCAAAAAGGCTAAGCAAGTAACACAAGCTTCACCACCAATCAGAACACTTCAGGGAACTTGGGCCAAGAACAACGAAGAAAAAGCAAATGCATTCGCAGAACACCTCTCTGATGTGTTCCAGCCACATCCATCGGAAAACGCACCAGAGGAAGAGGAAGAATTAATCCACTTACTAGAAACTCCATATCAGCTCGAGCCACCACTACCAAGAATTAAAATTGGGGAGGTTCAAGAAGTCATTAGAAATCTGCAGTCCAAAAAAGCTCCGGGTTATGATCTGATAACTGGGAAAATCCTCAAACAGCTGCCCTACCATGGTGTCAAATATCTTACGCAATTGTTCAATGCAATATTGCCCATAAGATACTTCCCAAATCAATGGAAAGTAGCACAAATTGTCCTAATCCCCAAACCAGGAAAGCCTCTCAACGAGATACTGTCATACCGTCCAATAAGTTTACTACCGGTAGCAGCCAAAGTAATAGAAAAAATAATACAAAAAGACTCTCGCAAATACTTGACAATAACGATGCAATCCCCAACCATCAGTTTGGCTTCAGACAAATGCAATCTACAACAGAGCAAATACATCGTGTTAACAAAATCAATGACGCGTTTGAAAATAAACAATATTGCTCGGCAGCCTTTTTGGATATAACACAGGCTTTTGACAAAGTGTGGCATATTGGACTGTTATACAAACTGCGATCAATCTTTCCATTAAATTATTTCCTTCTTCTAAAATCCTATCTCCACAATAGACATTCCCTCGACAAAGTTGGCACTGTTCTCACGATACTTTATCCGATAAATGCTGAGGTACCACAAGGTAGAATACTTGGGCCATTGCTCTATGTAATATATACGGCTGATCTTCCGACTACCCAAGTTTTAATAGCGACGTTTGCTGATGATACGGCAGTCTTAGCCATTGACGGCGATACAGCTGTTGCCTCACAAAAACTACAAACTTCTCTGAATTCAATACAATCATGGTTACAGAAATGGAGAATTAAAGCAAATGATACAAAATCCGTACATGTAACTTTTACTACGAGACGAGAAACGTGTCCCCCCATTAATCTATACAACAAACAATTACCGCAACAAGACGACTTAAAATACCTTGGATTTCACTTAGACAGAAGACTCACCAGGCGGAAGCACATTCTTACAAAGCGAAAACAACTAGGTTTAATTCTCACCAAAATGTACTGGCTAATAGGGCGATATTCAAAACTTAACATCGAAAATAAGCTCCTCATCTACAAAGCTATTATTAAACCAATCTGGTCGTACGGCATTCAGCTTTGGGGGACTGCTTCAACATCAAACATAGAGATTCTAGAACGTTTCCATTCCAAAGTGCTCCGCATGATGGTTGACGCACCGTGGTATGTGACAAACGCAACAATTGCGCACGATCTGCAGATCCTAACGGTCAAGGAAGAAATTCGCAATTATATCACAAAATACAAATCTCGACTCAGTGTGCACCCAAACGATTTGGTAACAAATCTTATAAATCATCCATTAAACCACAGAAGGCTTAGAAGGTTTACGCCCAATTATTTACCAAATAGATTTTAATTGCATTTAAGTAAGTTAGTTTTGGTTTAGATGTAAGTTTAGCTTCTAAGTTATTTTCCCATCAGTCATAATAAAAACCTGTTATATATGGAAGAGTGCTGCTGAGCACTCTTTTGCATGTCATAGCTGTAATTGTCAATTAATTTGCTAAATGTATTCTTACAGTTTGCAAATAAAATGGAACTTTATAATAAAAAAAAAATTAGTGCAGTGTATGCATTCAGTTTTTCTTCGCGCTCGATGTGCCGTGGCATTTAAATAAAATTAACACCGATTGAACGTGAACTTTATTTTTAGTTAAAAGAAAGCGAATTGCGACAAAAATAGCTTCGTTGTGAGCGTATCCGCAGCCTACGGATTGACATTTTGCGACCCGTTTTAGTTTTAGTCCTAAACGGGGATAAAGCTTTTAAATGCGATTTTTACTGCGTGGATAGCTTTTGTGCTACAAAAGGCGCACATTTTTGAAATTTGTTTTTTCTGTTGCGTACTATGCAAAGGTCGTCAACTCTCTATATAATCTACAATGATTACAAGGTATGGAATATTTAATTTACTTGTCCTAATTAATATTTTTATGAAATCAAACTAAACCCTGCTACAATATAAGAAAGTCATTTATTGCTTCATAAAAAATATTGAAATAATTAATGTTCAAGATTTAAGAAAAAGCTAAAAGCATTCAATTTTTTATATTGAAAATTGCAAGACAAAGCTACAATTACAATGTTAAATACAAATCTAATAAAGCCTCGAATATCAATATAATCAGCGACATTATTTAACTTCCAGGATCTTTAATATTTGTAAGGATGGAAGTATTAATATTTAAAAATACATCGTCGTCATATTCTTAAGGTTAGAAGGTTTAAAACAGTTAAATGTTTACGTAGATAATACATTTAGTCATCGGTGCTGACAAAAATGTATCAATGTGTAGGTGAATTGAAGGTCTCACGACAAATTAAATTCGCAATCATTTGTCAACTATGACAGTCAGTTTTAAACAAAATAAAATTACTGAACGCTTTTTTGTCCATATTCTTCTTAAGTACCTTTCAACAGTTATAATTATTTAATTAAGAGTTAAGATATAAAGTGCGGTAATGTGGAATATACAGACTCTCCTATCAAATTGTTAACATTCTGACAACTGAAGAATGGTGGAGCATTCCCAAATACTAAACTGAATAAAAGAGAAAACGATTCCATAGACGTTTAGTCTACCAAAATCTTATGAACATCGTACGACAGGCAAAGTTAAACCACTGTATAAGAAACTGCCTCAAAAGAACATAAAATGACAATAGCAAAGACAAAGTTTTCCCAAATAAAAAAGTAAAACAGCCCCCCGTTTGGATTTTTAGGCAAGAACAATTAAAAAAAATCCAATAGTAAAAAGGAGAAATGGGAATATTGTAAACTTTAAAAGTAGGAAAAGAAAAAATAAAATTGGATATAAACAGATTAATAATTGATATTTTATGTATAAGTGAACATTGATAATCACACGCAAGTAACTGTTGTACCGAATAAACAATTCGGAAGAAGAATAAACGGACCTCCCAACACAACGCAAGAATTCTTATGGGCAAACCAGAAACCAACGCGCATATCATTTATAGTGCCAAACATGCCAACATCCAACTATGAAGAAATTATAGAGAATGTCCAAGAAATAAAAAATCTGATCGTATTAGGAGATCAGAGAAATGCAGCAAAGTATTAAAATATAGAAAAATCTGAAAAATAAAAAATAAAAATAAAAGAAATAATCGATTAATAGAATTTTGTGTAAGACATACACTACTAATAACCAAGACATTATTATCATATAAAGAAGAAGGAAACCATACCTAACTGACGATATCTTAACAAAAATAAAGATTCGAAAACCAGAAATTGACAGCAACTACAATTTGGTTCTAAGAATATCTGAATACTAATTACCTAAAATAAAATGAAATACAAAGCACTTTTAGTAGAGTACATCAAATATATAAAAAAAACAAAAAATACGAAAAAACGTAGACAATACAGAGCAAAAGCGAATATAAAAAATGAACTGAGACAAGGGTGCAGATAAAATAAACAAGAAACATGGGTGTAAATATAAAAAAATGTAATTAAAACGTTAAAATACGGAGATAATATATACATAACATATTGTGTGCGTAGTCTGTCCCAAAATTATCGAACCGTATAATACAGTAAAATTATAATTACTACAACAAATATCTATATGTTTAGTAAAAATAGTACAAGATACAAAAAATATTGTATGTAACCACAGTCTCCCGCAAGGTAGGTACCTCAAGATCTCATACACTTTTCTCAGTGGTGTTTCAACTGTTTAAACGTTCTGCGAATTTTTGTGCACTTTGTTTTTTGAACCATTCATATAGTTTTTTGGAACGAGTTTCAGCTTCGTATAATATTGAATGGTTTACTCCCGCAGCCGTTGCAAATACGACAATCACAACTACATGTGCTTACTCAATGGCGTCTAACAGATTACTAATATTGACTTGATAATTTTGGGACAGATCACGAATACATCAACGATAAAAAACGGCAAAGAGCAGTGCAACTCACCTTTGTATTTACGCATCAATTAAAATTATTTAAATTTCTTTAGTTTTAATCTTTGAATCTGATAATCACTTATTATATTGCAATAAATCCAATAAATTATGCTTGGTAATAAGTTAGGTCTAAAGACAATTATTATTTCTAAATATCACACAAAAAACCAAATTAGCGGGATAAGTTCTGATAATTGAATTTTACACTTAACTCGACAGTTCAAAGCGAACTATCATTGACACGACGCACTTTAACCAAGGTCTGCTGTTAACAATTTGCTCTAATTGCTCTGTTTGACTGGCGGGCTGTAATAATTGATGGCTGCCCTTTAAATAAAGCAGACCGTTAGAGTAGCTATCTGCATTTTCAAAATGAAAACGAAACTTACTGGCGATTGTCAGTTAACTAATTCAAAATGCAATTATGTTAACTTAATTGCAAGTGAACTCGTAGCAATATTAAAATTAAATCTTTATTCTCATAGCTATAATGGGCAATTAATAGACAATGGAAGTTTCAGTGATAATCACATTAGTATGAAATACAACTATATATACACACTTTTCTTCCTTTTTAACTATTTGATAGATGAAGTGTGTATGTAATCCTTTTTCTGTCAATAAGTTTAGAGTTTTAAGAAAAGTTGAGATATGTCGCAAAGCAAAAATATGAGAATAACCTAACCCACTTAACTGAAATGGCGCAAAATACAAAACATTATAGCAATACCCTTTTCAAAATGATTTCTCTTATTGTATGATAATTAGTTTTATCCATTCCTTCATAATTGCAATGTTAGGCAAATTTGCATGCATACCTGAAAGCCGTACCTGCACGTCGCGCCGAAAAACACAACACTACCCAGATTTCACCGCTCAATTAAGCAACGTCTTGTCGAGGCACCTAGGGCATCCCAACTGACTCCGGCTTAGTGAGAGGTTATCAATACTTTAACGACAAGATTTACGTTACGCTCGCTGAATGAAAAAATAGAATAAGGAGACGGCAAATTAGTGTGTGTACCGAAGCCCCAATGTAAACACGTACTGAAACAATGCCGTGCGACGTGCGCTGACTACCGAGTTCGCAGTATCCCATGGCGGGCTCATAATAGCCATCCGCGTGTGCTAAGGTGTTGATTGTTTGGTGGCACATGCCGGCCGATTGAAATTCTAGAAACCGCGGCCAGAATGGAAATTCCTGCATACGCACACGCCCATTAGAATTACACGCCTCCAGCACCGTTGTATGAGACACACAATAGACCGTGAAGTCACGACGAGTTGCAAAAGTAGTGCACGGCAGTTGCCGAGAGAAAGCATAGCGAGAGTAGCCTTGAACGCGAAGAAAGTAATCGGCGTCATACATTACTTTTATTTATGATTCCGCAATTCTGGGTAGCAAAAGTTACAATACAATATGTTGGAACAAATCTATGGGTAGAGGACTAGACAAATAAGTTCAATATATGGTATATTTCACTAACAAAACTGGGATAACAAAATATATGTCATTAAATTAGTCAGGAATCACCTAACCGTTTAAAATCTGGTGAAAAGTACAAAATATGCTTCATATTAGGTAAAATTTTGTTGATCATCCTATTTTCTTGCGGTCTGAATTGAACTTTAGGATTTACATTTATACAGTTGGTATATAAATACACAGGAAAGTCGTCATGGTGCTGTACAGCGTGCAGCAACGCGTCAAATAATTCAAGTTTATTATAAAAACGGACGATTGAGCAATGAAGCACATTTTCTTTAAAATGGCTTTGCAAATCGTCAAATTGTCGCTTTTGGAATGGTGAGAAGTCCACATGCTATTCAAGAAAGAACAATATATCCAGAGTAATGTACTGTTTGGTGTGTTGTGGAGTGGAGGAATCATTGACCCGTACATTTTTGAGGACCAAGCTGATAACATTGTCACTGTCAATGGCGTACACTAGCGGGAGATGCTAATAAACTTTTTTTCGGAGAAACTAAAACGATATGTGGTTTCAATAAGATGGAGCCACAAGACACAGCTCGTAAATTTAATAGAAACTAAATTTTTTGGACGTGTGATCTTGCAGAGCGGTAACATTGATTGGTCACCGTGGTCTTACCATTAGACTACTTCTTCTGGGACTATTTAAACGAAAGAGTGTAGGTCAACAAAACTGCCGAGATTCTAGGGCTAAAGGATTATATAGAAAGAGAGATAAATTTATGTGTTCTGGTTGACTCTAACTATAACTACGTAAAAATCATTCTGAATGTCAATAAGAATAATTTTTTAGTTAAAAATGAACAAAAATAAAGCAGAGAGACTAGATTAACGCATTTTAAAAAAGATATCGTCGTACCACGCACTAGTATTTCTCTATTTGAATATGAATTGTTATCCAGTGACTTGGCAAATCTGTGTATGTATTTTCCAGAACTTATTTTTGCTACAAGATGGTTCAAATATGAGTGGGACTGATTTGTGTGTAAACAAGCCGCACTGCGCAGCAGATGTGCGATTTTGAGAGAGTGGAGCCACAACCACCGCCCTTCGTCTTGCTCTGGTTAGAACCTGTTGTTTGAGTTTTGCTAGAGTAATGAGGGAACAGAAGATACTGTAGAGCGTAGAACAACGTATTGTGATCAAATTCCTCGTTGGAGAAAACGTCCCATCCGTTGAAATTCACTACAAACCCCAATATGAATGTCTCTCACGGACTCGTGTGTTTGAGTCATGTAACCGCTTCTGAGAGGGCAGAGTGCACGTGGAGAACGAATCGCCGGTCATGAATATCTCACCGAGCCAAACATTGATTGTGAAGACCCACTTATTCGTGAGACTATCCGCATCACTACCAAGGAACTTGGAGCAATGTTGTCTAGAGATGGGCAATCCGCTCATGAGTTACTCAAAAGAACTAGCTCTTGGTAGAGAGTGAGTGAGTTATGACTCACAAAATAAGAGCGGTAGCTCTTCGATCTCCCACTCGATTCTCGCTGTTGTGTGGTCTGCGCATGTTAGAGCAGCTCTTCTGTCTCGATCTGACTCACTGATCTGATTCACTCCAGAAACTTGATCTCGACTTGTTGCTGATTCCGATAACTCCCCAGTTTTTTGAGATTTTGTTTATTCTATCTATCAGTCTTCGCCTTTATACAGCTTGGTATGTAATATTTATCTATAACATAATATTTAAACGATTTACGTTATTTATAATATTTTGTTGTTATTTTAGAACAAAATGTCGGTAAGAGCTAGTAGGTTGTCGAGCAATATTTGATACCATTTTATCAAGTTGGAAAAGGAAAATGTCGCTATTGTCAGGAAAAAATAAAATTTAAATAAAATGTTGTTGAATTAAACAGTTCATTACAATTGATTTTATAATGATAGCAGTAATAGGCTAACTGATATAGCCAGTAGGCATAAATGCAGCAGAAAATGAGTTATAAGTTATAAAAAAGAGCTAGCTCTTTTTGGTGAGTGAGCGATCTGATCTGATCCCAGACATGAGTCACTTTTCCCATCTCTAATGTTGTCACCAGTGTTAAAGACATCGTGAAAAAACACCTGCACTATCGCAAGGTGAATGGATGGTGGGTACCACGCACTTCAATGGAGGTGAACAAAATGGTACGCATGCAAGCTGCCAGTCGTCTTCTAAGCGGTTTGAAAACAAAGGTGTTGAAACATGGGTGCGCTACTTTATTCGCAAGTTCCAGCAGTCATCACATGAGTGGCGGTATACCAGTTTTCCCAAACCCAAGACAGTGCGGAGGAGCCGTTCGACAGAAAAGTACTAGCAACGTTCTTCTTGGACTGGTAGAGGATTTATACATGTAGACTTTCTGACGGATGCCAAAATAGTCGATGCAGCTTATTACTCGAACTTCCTGACAACAGACCTAAAGGAAAGATCCGATCCAAACGGAAGTCAGGTAGAAAGCGGATAGCCGTTCTTCAAAAAATGCACACCCTCATACAACCAAAAAAACCATAACCCCCCCTAAAAATTAAAATGCAACCTTTGCCATATCCACCGTACAGTCTCGATTTAGCCGAGTGATTTCCACCTGATCGGAAGGCTCAAATTAGGCTTGTTAGGCATGCAGTTTGCGGACAACAACGCCGTTATCCAGACTGTTTGGGAACGGATACGCGCCAACCAAAAGCCGTTTTTGAAAAGGACATGAGAGTGCTTCCAGAACGTTGGAAAATGTGTTGACTTGGGAAGAGAGTACGTTGAAGACTGACATGTGCAAGAAAGTATTTGGCAATTTGTTTTTTTTTTAAAAAATAGTACCGGTCATATTTAAACCACCTTGCATTTTGTTTGTTTATTTCATTTACCAATCTTTAAACAAAATAGTTCTAACATTTCAAAAGTGAAGTAATTTTAAGTAAAGTAATTGTGTCTGGCTACTGCTATTTTATTTAAGCTTTTACACGATTTAAGTTTCCTAAGGCAATTTTGATAAACTCTTAATTTCCAACCATCGTTTTGGAACCAAGAGTTTATGTAATTGTTTTTAACTTTTGTAAGCCATTGTCGAATATATGGAATTGTACTAAAAAACTATTTTTAACTTCATAGCGTGCAAGTTCAAAAAAAGCCATTGAAATTAACATTTCAAAAACCAAATGTTAAAGCATAGGTGAATGTGTCCACATTCTGTGTTTTAAAATTTCCTAAGGACACTATATATGGTTTAAAAGTCTTCTAAGCAGAATTACTTAGTGCTAATTCAATTCTGAACAATTACCCGATGGTTTAATGACTAAGAAGAATCCAGGACTGTTGTACACAGCCCAGATTTGTCACTATGCGATCTTCACCTATTTAAACTGTTAAAAAAGCTCTAAAAATTAAATGATTTAAAACTAACAAGAACATAGAGCATACGATTAAAAATCGGTTCAAGCAGCAACGGCTGGAATTCATTACCTACCCAAACAATAAAATGTTGGCTAAATACCATAGGTGCTTTTTTATAAACGCTGTATATTTTATCAAAACTTTGTTAGGTACTAATCTATCTGTTTGGTTCTATTTTGTCTTTCTATTCTACCAACGGTTATATATATATCTTAAACGGGTTTTACCTGGTCACGTCTTATATAATAAAACAATACATTGTGATTGAACTTTTGTAGTGATCAGGCAAAATCAAAAGCACTAAACTAATTTCGAGTCTATGTAACAATATAAAGACGAACTATTTTAATTATTTTTTAAATATCTTAATGAATTTAAGAAAGCCGTTTTATTTAGAAATGTTTGTTTTAACCCGGAATATCTAATTTTAAAATACCACTGAAAAACTCAACTCACTAACTAAAAAATGCAATAAAAGTAAAAAATCGTCAATGGCAAAAGTGTTAAGTTTGCATTTAGCAAGTTCTCGGTTCAAATCTCCAGAAGGCCGAGAATCTCTGTGATCGGTACTATATATTAGGTAGTGCGTGCATAAATTAAAACCACCATTATTTTATAAAAATGCTAATAGTAACAGCTCGAGTAAAAAAGAAGTTTTTGATTACTGTATGCTACTATATAGAGTAGCAACCATGACACTCAATATTAAATCGGCTAACAAAGAATGATGTTATGAATAGATCATAGAAATAAGAACATTAGACAGAAAAATAAGGTTGAAATGCCATAAAATGCAAGTTCAGTTATTGCTCGACAAAATGACTCAAAATGGACATGATCTATTTGTATCTACATAAAGGTTGTGTTAGAAAACGACATCAAAATAAAAGTAGGAAAATAATGCTATCAGCACGTACAAGATTAAGAGTTTTGGAAAAATATAGGAAGGCCCTACATTCAGGAGTGGATTATGAAGAGCTGCTGGAAGAAGAAGAAATAAAGTAATTCTAAATGAGAAAATCCATAATTGAAATAACAAAAAACTTGTTCTAGAAGACAATAGTAGAGATTTTAAAAACCGCATCTAATCCAAAGAAATTTGGGTTCGCATCAACAAAAAGCAAAAATTTGATGAATATTTGGCATAATTGCACCAATTTTTATAAATAACTAACATAAACAAATTTCAAAAAACATTAAAACTTTAAATTAAAAAACCTGATTATAACATAGCTATTGTTTTGAATTATCATTCATACTTAATATATTTAAATAGTCAATAAATATTAATACCAAAAGCTACGTAGCAAACCCGTAGAAAAAGGACTTTCTGATAGATATGTTAATTATTTAGAAAAAAAAATTACCAGTGCCGTTTAAAACTTTAAGCGTCAATTTTTAAAGAAGTTTAAAGCTATTGTTGGCAAGTTAAACTAAACGTAAAAGTATTAGTTCGAATTTAAAAAATCATGGAAAGCGATCCAAGCGACACAAAACACTAAACCATATACGTGAAAACTAAGAACTATGTTTAATGGGCCTGACAGTAGGTTCTTTTATGTAAGCTTAAAGCAAGACTATAAAAAATATAGCTAGATTACTCTAGACATATAAATTATTTATGGTAAACAACTCCAAAAATATATAAATATATTAATCTAATGAAAACGACTTCACTGGCCGAGTCAATTGAGAGTTAGACGCCGGCAATTAAACACAGGTAGCGTATTATTATTACACGTGCAGTAACGGCGACTAAAACAGCAAATTTTGTGCGAAGTTAAAACATTCGCCCGCAGAAACTATTTGAAAAATTCAAAGGCTTTAAAGAATGATTCAATGAGCCCAAGACACATAAAACGATTCAGAGATGACTAAGAATTTGTTTAAAACGGTCCAGATTTTGAAAGGCCAACAACAAGTGGAACAACTCTAAAAAATGTTAAATTTGTTTGGCCTAGTCAAAACTAGAACGTGAGTTGAGAATAACAAAAACTAGAAAGTGAAATTTCGACGGAAAGTTCCTGTTGTTAGGGCAAAAGCAATATTGCTGCTAATACAACGTGGACATTTAGTTGAGATTACCACATGGAAATCTGCTGAATGTTTTAAATAATGGATATGACGCTAGGAGAAATATATGGGATCCCCAAGTCCTTACTTTTACTAATTGTATAGATTTTTTGTTTTTGTAATTATAATTTTTTTTGTATTATATGTCTAGATACTTTTAAGTGATACAATGTATAAAAATCATTAACAAACTTACATAAAAGTCAAAATTATATAATATATGGTAACCTGTTTTTATTTAATACATTTTTAGGGCTTAAGAGTCACTTTTCCTTGACCTCAAACACAATGTCACTCAGAAATCGTATTTGAAGTATAAAATATTTAGGCATAAATAATAATGAAAACAAAATAACTATATTTTCAGTTATATGTTATTTTTCAGAATAGTTTTCTCAAATAGATAAATGCAACACGTTATTTTTGGTCATTTTGATTTAAGCTTGTCCAAAAGTGTTGCACCGTATTAGGTAGTAACAGGATTTTCTTTGTTTTAATTAGCAAAATTTATATTACATACCAAAAACACGCTATAGCTTTTACTAATAACTAAATAATCTTTATTTTTTAAAGTAGATTTGTAGAAATACTACCTATTGCAGAAGCTTTCATGTCACGACTTCTACAAAATTCCGCTGCAGTTTTTTGTTTTATTCCTCTCAAACCTCAAAACCACGCCCGATTTGTATTTCTTATCAAGATTTTATCTTTATCTAAGAGTTCCTAGTTCCTCCACCTTTTTGTACCTATTCATTTATTTTTATTTTTAGTAATAGTTCTTGGTCTTTGTTATGTAGTCATTCTTGGTATCCCTCATTGTTTAGAATGCCTCCAATTGTTGTATCCACGTAGGCTGCTAATATCATCCAGATAACCATTTCCTTTTCCTTGCGCATCTGAGTATGAAACTCAGAAATAAAATAGGAAATTAAAATTGGAAGTTTATACTAAAAGAGAAATTAACGTTGGCAACATGTACCTGTCTTAGTAAAAAATAAACAAACCTCCCATTATAGTGTAATAAAATAATGCTGGATTTAACAAGTTTTAGAAATCTTAAAATTGTATATATTCAAATAAATGCAGAAAACTGTTCTGTTATAAAACTATCAACAAATTCTACTTTAAATATTAATTTTTAAACTCATAAATTTTCGGGTCATTAGGCAACACCATAATAATTGGATATTAATTTGACAGATTTCCCTGCATAATAAAATGTTACTATCATTATCTATTCATTATCAGTAACATCAATATAATATTAAATTCAAATTGAAATATTTAGAAAACTTATACAATCTATTTGTAAATTTTAAATTTCTAGCGTTAATGCTTCTCTGTAGTTAATTACAAAATCATATTTAACAGCTAACAAATAAGACGATTTATATTAAAATATAAACATTTTTAACCCCCCCCCTATGGCTAGGGCGGATAACACACACGGTATTTTCCTACCGGTTGAGGTCTTTACTTGGAGGTGTATAGGTGATTCCACAGTAGTGTTTTATTCCTTTCTAAGAAATCAGACATAGAAAATACTTGAATTTTCATCAAAATTCGATTCTCATTATGAGAAATATAATATACGGGGCGGATTCAAGTTCTGAGGTCCCCATTTTCTTTTCTCATCAGTGAAAATAAGAAGAAAAATTCTGCTAACTTTAAAAAATATGGAAAATATTTCTGAATTTGTACTAAAGATGGCAGTCATACAATATACATAGGTCGAATTACAGCTATTGCAGTGAGTGTTATTTTGAAGATTTCAAATGGCGACGTTTAGTGTTTAAGAACAATTAAAAACAATTAAAAGTTATGGGTGTTAAAAATTTGCGTTCGTAGGTGCAAAAGTTTAAAGAAGGTCGAAACACGTGTAGCAATAAACTGAAGCAGCTTCAGCTGCCAACCAGTCAGACCAAAACCATGATTGCGTGAGTGGAGCAAGTTGTTATAGAAGACCGTCGATTAGGTGTGCGTGATATTGCCTCTAAACTTGGCATTTCTGCAGGATCTGTGGAGTCCATACAGAAAGTTTCTTTAAGGTGAGTCTGACGAATACTGACCGACAAACACAAGGCTACGCGCATGTGAATGTCTCAGGACATGTTGAGACGTGATGACGTCATGAGGATACTCCATGGCCGCTCATTTTCTAATCGAGCCGCTGCTGTATCAGCGATTTTCCAATAGGCAAAACATACCCTAAAGAAAAGTTTTCAGTAGCCAGGGAATCATGGCGACGACGATATAAAAAATGTGTACATCTAGACAGAGATTACGTTGAGAACCAACAGAAGTTTTAACTATCTTGGATAAATTTTTTCAGAAATAAATTTAGAGACTTTAGAACTTAAACGCTCCTCGTATTGGTAAACTATATCATGTTAGCTTTATATTATATAAATTTAATAATTTACACTAAACTTTTAGTTTATGTTTATTTTAGTGTATCTTATTATTAAGCCAGCGTGGTCCCGTGGTTAACATTGACGGACCCGGATTCATTTTCTGATGCCTGGCGGGTGGCCTACTCAGTCAATAAAAATTATTGAGTACCTGCGTTCACTCGAACAAGGGGTAATAATGGCGGTCGCCTTAGGCACGGTGCTTGCCACACCGCCCCGCACCAGAGATGGTGCGATATGGGACTATGTAGTGCGTTAGACCGCACTATTACCCATTGTTTGAACTGAACGTAGGCCAGCCAAGCGTTTGAGCCCAAGATTGAACCCGGGTCCATCCGCATTACAAACAAGAATATCAACCGCACTAGCACAGCGATATACCAAATTAGATTAAAAGCTTAAATACTCGTAAAACAAAGAGCTTGATATGAGAGCTGAATTAGTTCGTAAAATACTAAAAAAAATAGTAACCTTAAGTTAAATTTTAAATGCAAATTTAAGAATACAATATACTAGAACAATCTGCTCATGGGGCATGTTATTGTAGGCCTATATTATTGATACCAGTGCTTTCAAAGTTCTAACAAAACTTCGACCTATTTTAGAACAAAACCATTCTTGAACAAAAATACTCAACGTTAGAAAAAAGTAACTGAGTGGTAGATAGCATAAAAAATATTATAAAAATGTATGATCCAGTCTCTAATCCAGTCTGATATTTAGTGGTTTTATATAAAATCAAGAAAAATATTTTTCACATGTACTTCGTATTTTTCAAATCTTCTTACATAAAAATTAATGACACTTACCTTTAATCCATTAAGTTGAGGCAGACTGTATACAAGGTAGTGTTTTGAGGTTGGTATTATACCAATTATGTAAGGCAAACTTTCGTCGTAAAAAAAAGTATCATAACAGTCATATTTAAATATAATATGGCTATTTTATTCTTTCGCGAAGATTAAGCGTCAGAAAATTTGCAAAGAGAGAAATAATTGAAGCTACGTCAACATTCATAATTTTCATACTAAGATAAAGCAATCCTCTTACATCAACTTTAAATGAAACTGTCCTTAAAAAAGCCATTTAAGGTATTTTTGTATGTACTTTGACAATAAGCTTAATGAAAAAAAAAAATAATTAGATATCAAAGCAAAGAAAGTGTTCTGGCTATAAATATAAATAAATATTTGAATTAATTAAGTTTAAACGATAAGCTTTTACTTTATAAATCGGCGACAGTACCAGTGTGGACTTTTTATACATCAATATTTCAAAATTCAAATATTTAAAAGTAAGACCCTTCGTATGATAGCCAGCGATGAATACTACGTCAATAATTGCATAATGCATTTTGGTCTGAAAATGCTGTGGTTTAAAAATGTCATTAAAGAATATTCCAATAGACATAAGAACTGATAATTTGTTAAATAACGGGAATAGAACTAAACAGCTAAAAAGGACAATAAATAGTAACATAATTATATACATTTTGTGATATGATTATGTAATTAATAAAAGGTTACTTTAAAATAGCACACTCACATGTTATGTAAACAGATCAGATAATTTGCTTGTTAACTTAAAAATTAGATGTAAATTTATGGTTATTAAAAAAATATTTTGTTATAAAAAAAGATAGTTAATAACATTTAAATAAAAAAATAAAACCTCCAAAGAGATATTTAATTCACAGTACATTTGCTGTAACCTTTTAGCTAATGGTGTATGAAATGCAGCAAAATTAAATAATTTTGGTTTTTGCTATGATCATATAAATAGTATGCATTGCATCTAGCTAAAAACACTACAAGCGTAAGTGATGTACTAGTTGTAACATAGCATACTTTTATACTAATGTAGCTTTTTGTAGAAATTGCTGAGGCATTTACTTTTTTAATTTTGAAAAATTTAATTTTTAAAAATGCAACAATTTAAAATAACCTTCATATAGCAGTTGATATTTAAATATTTCTATTCTCAATAGTTGTTTTTACCTAATTTTAAGCAAAACTTTTATTTCAAAATCCTTTTTTTCATCACTACTTTGCTAGTATTAATACAAATTATTGAAAGTGATAATTATCATGGGTTTTCCAACTAATTCATATCTCTTTAAGTACAACATAAGTAGTGTTACCAATGTAAAATTTTTGTCTAACAGTTCCATAACTTTTTGGTGTAACCTAAATCTAGTTGCTAAAGGTTAAGCTAACCTGTGGTTCCGCTAAACCCGGTTTAACTCTTAAGCCGAGCTTAACTACGGTTCGGCGCTATATACGTTGCATAAACCAATCAGCGCATTGTCAGTTAACCCATAGTTGGCATCGCAAAAATTCCTAGGGAAAGAACAAATTCCCTAAAATTTTATATTATTTCAATATGCTGCGTCATTAATCTCATAAATAATAGACGCGGTAAAATACGGTAGTTAAATATCTAGGCTCATTTGGCAAGAAATAAAATTATATAATTTGTCAGTAATTTGTAATTGACCAATAAATTAGTTATTCTATAGAATATTATTGTGGTTTGCGGAATCCTGAATGTGATAGTGGAAAGTGTGACATTCTATTTTATTTTACTCCTATAATTAACTTCAAATTTGACCATATCACGTAGATAAATTATAAAAACTAGAAATATTGATTGGACAGCTACTACAAGGGACAGAGAAAGGAAGAGAAAGTACATAATGCTTAAAAATAATAATAATAATCTCCATACTAGCAATAAGGAGGAGAATTGCATGCAATAACAGAGATAAAACCAGAAAAATAAATTTCAAGGCTCAAGAATTCTTATTTAGCCTACCTTGGGATAGGTAACCCAACATACAAAATAGTGAAAGGGTCGTATAAAAATAAAATAAGAAATTTACAATATAAAGAATGGACTCGGGCGAGTACCTTACGAACTAGAGGAAAAGAAAGAAAGAGGATATGGATGAATTATTTAAGAAGTCTAAGAAGACACACAGGACACCGACAAAAATAGGATAAGGCATTAAAGCCAGAAAAAGGAAGAGACAGTATACAGATTGAAGAAGTAGAGCGACAAGAAAATTGAAATATGTAAATGCACCAGGAGTAGAATTGTTAACAAAGCATGGATAACACTAATAGTTCCCAAAGACTGGAAAACTTCGGTAATAGTTCCAATCTTCAAAGAGGGAAATCAGATGGAATGCTCCAATTACCGTGGAGTATCATTGCATTGCTCAGCCTGTAAGGTGTACGAGATGATCTTAAAAGAAAAATTAAGAAAAGGTGTAGAAGATAAATTGCATGAAGCACAAAGCAAATTTAGATCTGGACACTGCATCCACGAACACATATTCACAATTAGAAATGTAAGAAAAATCGCTACCCTACAATAAAGAAGTAAACATATGCTTTGTTGACCTAGAAAAGACCGTCAACAAGGCGATGAGACAAAATATATGGGATGTTCTAGAAAGTAATGGTGTTGCAAATAACTTAACAGAAGCTATTAAATCATTGTACAAGAAAACAGAAAATATAGTTAGAAAGGACAACAGAGAGACCAAAAAATTCAGAACTACTCAGGGAGTTAGAAAAGGGGGCAACCTTAGCCCACTGCTTTTCATTCTATTTATGAACACAATTAAAAGAAATGTTAGCAGTAAAAGTAAGACGATGATTGTGGGGCATTACAAATTGAAACCGGTAGAATTAGACGATTGCGTATTTGCAGACGACGTAGCAATAATGGCTACTACAGAAAGAAGTCTGCAATTTAATGTTAACTTATGGGCGGAAAAGCTGGAAAGAAAAGGAATAAAAATCAATATCAGTAGGACAAAAATAGTAGTGATGGCAAACAATAAGGAGAGAAGAGTAAGCATACAAATCAACAATCAGATAGTAGAGCAAATTAAAAAGTATAAAGTATTTAGAAATAACTATAGATGATACTACAAAATTAGATGAGAAAATTAATAATAGAATTACGACAACGACAAACATTTTCCATGGTATTATATATATATATATACGAGAAGACACAAAAACATGGACAAGAACAATGAAAAAAACTTCTTCAGAAGAATAATGGAGAAGCGAAGGTAATGGCACAGAACAAAAAGGGTGGACCAGATTAGTACATACATAGAAATCAAAATAATTTTAGTTTTATTTTGTAAATACATACCTTTACACTGTATGGTAGGAAAGGTCTTGATATATATATATATATATATATATATATATATATATATATATATATATATATATATATATCAAGACCTTTCTACCATACAGTGTAAAAAACGGTTCATGTATTTCTGTGCATACTGTTCATTTAACTAAGAAATTTTCTATTGTTTCTTGTCCATGTTATCGTGGTCCTCCTTTTGTCTACTAGTACCTACTTTCGATTCCCATATTTTCTTAACCTGTCTATCTTTGTCCATTCTAAGTAGATGTCCTAACCATTGTAGCTGTCGTGTTTCTATTTTTTTTTCCAGTGGTTCTACTTTAAGTTCTTCTCGAATTATTTGATTTCGTATTTTATCTCTTCTGGTTACTCCTAGTACTTTCCTCAGATATTTCATTTCCATACTTTGTAGTTTACTTTCCTGTCTCTTCGTTGTTACCCACGATTCCCCCCAAATGTCAATGTCGGTAGATAAATTGTTTTATATATGGTGAGTTTTGTTTTCCTAGAAATCTCTTTGTTGTTCAAGAATGTCTTTCCTAGTGCGTAGTACAACTTGGCAGTGTTTTCTATTCGTTTGTTTAGTTCAGCTTCGTGTCCTCCTTTGCTGTCTATAGTAACTCCTAAATATGTGAAACTTTTGACTTGTTCTAATTTACTGTTGTTGATTTTTATGTTTGTCTGTTCTTCTTGTTTACCAATTGCCATGACCTTAGTTTTGCCTATGTTAATTTTCATGTTGTAGTCCTCTAACGTTTCTTTCCATATTTCCAGATTGTATTGTAGGTCCCTCTCCTTTGGTGCGAATATCACAATGTCATCAGCAAACGCACATTCCGAGATGTTTATTCGTTGCATGTTTCTGTATCCTACATGCGTTAATAATGTCGTCTATGAGTAGTATGAACAGCAGAGGGCTTAGTACACCACCTTGTCTTAGGCCATTGCTTGTTATGAATTGTTTCGATTGTGAGTATCTAGTTCTTACATAGTTCCTGCAGTTTTGGTACATGCTTTTGGTGGCATTAAGCAATTGTTTTCCTACACCCCTTCTAATTAGGCTCTTCCAGATCTTTTTTCTTGGTGCGCGGTCAAAAGCTTTTTCTAAATCGATGAAGGCTAGGTAAACTTTTCTGTCTTGTTTTAGTGTTCTTTCTATTACTTCTTTTAAGCTAAATATGTGGTCTTGTATACTATGTCCCTTTCTGAATCTGCTTTGAGAGTCTATTAGTTGTCTTGCTAGGACTTTTCTTAGTTTCTGTTCTAAAATTCTTTCATAAACCTTGCATGCTATGCTCAACAGTGTTATTCCTCGGTAGTTATGACAACTAAGTCTATCTCCTTTTTGTACAGTGGTAATATGATTCCCACTTCCCACTCTTTTGGTATTCTACCGGTTCTCCAAGCCTCTTTGCAAATGTCTAAGAATATTTGTGCTCCATATTTTCCCATAGTTTTCAGCATTTCTGCCTCTACTCCGTCGTGTCCAGGTGTTTTCCCATTCTTAACGTTTTTATTGCTTCACATAGTTCCTTCATTGTGGGTTCTTCATCCGTTATTACTTCCATTCTTTCTGCTCTTTGTTCTCCTTCTTCATCTTCTCTTGAATTTTGTGTTACCGTTTCATCTACTGTTAGGATTTCTTGGAAGTGTTCTTTCCATATCTTTATCACTTCATTTTCTTCGGTTATGAGTTTACCTCTTTTATTCTTGACTTGGTTTAGTATTGTTTTCTTCTCTGTTCTACAATTTTTGAGCACCCTATAAAATAGCTTCTGGTTTTCTTTGCTGTTATGTTCCATTCTGTGTCCGAACTTCTCCCATGACTTTTCTTTAGCTGTCTTTATTATTTCTTTAACTTTCTTCCTTTGTTCCTTGTATTCTTGGTATGCTTCTTCAGTTTTCTTATTTAAATAATTTTTCCATTTCCGTTTCTTTGTTTTAATTTCGTTTTTAATATCTTCATTCCACCAATCTGTTTGTTTATTTTGGTTATTTATTTTGGCTACCCACATACTGCCTTTGCCGCAGATTTCAAAATTCTTTTAAATATTTCCATTTATTGTCTATGTCTTCGTGTAGAAATCTTTCGTCCAGTTTTTCGACTTCTTTCTGTATTAGTTCTTGGTATTTTGTCTGATATTGTTCTTCCTTGAGCATGTAAGTCTTAATCTTTTCATAAACTTTTTCTTTTGCAAGTTTTCCTTCTCTTTGTTTGTTTTCTGTCCATGTGTCTTATTTTTCCTACTAACAGGTAGTGATCGCTGTAAATTTCAGGACCTCTTCTTACCCTAACGTCTTGAATCATATTCCTTTTGGCCTTTTCTATCAGGATGTAGTCGATTATTGATTTTTCGTCTCTACTTTTAACTTCCCTGGTGTACTGATGTATTTTCTTATGTTCGTAAAACGTATTTGTGACGATGAATTGGTTCTCTCTGCAAAAGTCGAGTATTCTTTTTCCATTATTGTTTCTTTCTTGTTCTCCAAATTTGCCTAGTGATTCTTCCGTTGACTTATTTTTACTCCTACTCTTCCGTTAAAATCACCTACTGTGATTACTGTCCCTTTACTTTCTTCTGTGAGTGATGTTAGTTCGTTCCAAAATTGGTCCTTATTGTTTACATTATCGTCTTCGTTTGGGCCGTAGACTGCTATTATTGTTATTTTGTGTTGGTCTTCCCTATTTCTACTGACATTAATCTTTCATTTATGCATGTCCAATTACAAATTCTTTTGCCCATTTCTGATTGACAATGCATGCTACACCTCCTTTTGCTCTCTGATTTTCTTGGACTCCGCTGTATATCATAATATAATTATCTTCTAATTGAATCATTCCTTGGCCTTTCTTTTTGTCTCAGTTGCTACTATTATTTCTATCTCAATTTGTCTCAGTTCATTTACTAGCTCCTTCTCTTTCCCACTAATTCCTCTTACATTCCATGTTGCTAAATTCCATGTTTCATGCTTCTTTTCAAATTTCTTTTAGGTTCTCTTGTTTTTGTGTCTTTTGGTGTTTGGGTTGTTTCCTATTCAAATGCCATTTCATTGCCTGGTCGTCGTCTTTATATTTGTCGTGCAATCCAAAATCTGTAATCAGTTTTTTGAGTCGCCGTTGGTTATTTCTCTTGCTTTTCTTAACTCTTTCTTTGTCTCTTCCCATCTCCACTCTATTCCATCTATATACAGCTTTCTAAATCCTATTTTAGCGGTTTTTCCATGTGTTCTCTCCTCCTGGGCCCTTTTCCTGATTATGCCTTGTATTTCTCTGTCTTTCTTGGATAAATCATCGTTGATAAATATCTTGACCTCTTTATTCCCTTTTAGTTTGCTTTTGTTCATCATAACTACTTTCTTATCATTGGAATTTTCTAGCTCGATTAGACAGGTTTTTGGCCTAGTTTCTTAGCTGATTTAATTGGTACTTCTATTCCCAGTTTCTCTTTGAATACATTCAATATGCCTTCTTTCAAAACCTTAGGGTCATCGATATCAATTTCTAAGCCTTGTATCACTAAATTATTTCTCCTTTTTCGTTTTCTAATCTCTCAACTTTTCCTTTTATTTCTTTTAGTTCCCTTGCCATATGTTCATTTTCACGTTTGATGCTTTCGTTTTGTTCTTGTAATTTTTGATCTCGTCTTTATATTCCTGTTGGTTCTTACGAATTTCTTTGACTTCTGTAGTGAGGTTCTGCATCATAACAAACATTTTTGTAATGTATCGTCTTGATTTCCTTTTTTTCTGGCGATCTCTTTGTTAATTTACTTCTTTGTTTTTGTGTTTTTGGGTTTTGGGTTGTTTTATTAAATGCCATTTATTTTTCTCTTTATATTTTCTAATCCAAAATCGTAATATTTTTACCCTTGGAAATTTTTGTTTTTAACTCTTCTTGCCCCAAATTAATAATCTTAAAAATAATAAATCTAATTTAGGAGAATTTGCATGCAATAATAGAGATAAAAGCAGAAAAATAAATTTCAAGGCTCAAGAATTCTCATTTAACAACATACAAAATAGTGAAAGGGTCGTATAAAAATAAATTGAAATTTCAATATAAAGAATGGACTCGGGCGAGTACCTTACGAACTAGAGGAAAAGAAAGAAAGAGGATATGGATGAATTATTTAAGAAGTCTAAGAAGACACACAGGACACCGACAAAAATAGGAGCACAGGATAAGGCATTAAAGCCAGAAAAAGAAAGAGACAGTATACAGTTTGAAGACGTAGAGCGGTAAGAAAATTGAAATGTGTAAATGCACCAGGAGTAGAATTGTTAACAAAGCATGGATAACCCTAATAGTTCCCAAAGACTGGAAAACTTCGGTAATAGTTCCAATCTTCAAAAAGGGAAATCAGATGGTATGCTCCAATTACCGTGGAGTATCATTACATTGCTCAGCCTGTAAGGTGTACGAGATGATCTTAAAAGAAAAATTAAGAAAAGGTGTAGAAGATAAATTGCATGAAGCACAAAGCGAATTTAGATCTGGACGCTGCACCCACGAACACATATTCACAATTAGAAATGTAAGAAAAATCGCTACCCTACAATAAAGAAGTAAAAATATGCTTTGTTGACCTAGGAAAGACCTTCAACAAGGCGATGAGGCAAAATATATGGGATGTTCTAGAAAGTAATGGTGTTGCAAATAACTTAACAGAAGCTATTAAATCATTGTACGAGAAAACAGAAAATATAGTTAGAAAGGACAACAGAGACCCCACTGCTTTTCATTCTATTTATGAACACAATTAAAAGAAATGTTAGCAGTAAAAATAAGAAAATGATTGTGGGGCATTACAAATTGAAACCGGTAGAACTAGACGATTGCGTATTTGCAATAATGGCTACTACAGAAAGAAGTCTGTAATTCAATTATGGGCGGAAAAGCTGGAAAGAAAAGGAATAAGAATCAATATTAATAGGACAAAAATAGTAGTAGTGATGGCAAACAATAAGGAGAGAAGAGTAAGCATACAAATCAACAATCAGATAGTGGATCAAATTAAAAAATATAAAGTATCTACGAACAACTATAGATGATACTACAAAATTAGATGAGAAAATTAATAATAGAATTACGACAACGACAAAAATGTTCCATGGTATTAATAAAAGATTATCAACAAAAAAGAAAATAATAAAACAAAAATGACAGTCTATAAAACAATACACTTACCGACATTACTATGCGGACGCGAAACGTGGGTCTTAACCGAAAAGCTACACAAAAAAATTCAGCTTCTAGAAATGAAATATTTGAAACAAGTAGCAAAAGTAATGATAATAGACAAAATAAGGTACGATGATATAAAAGAAAAATTAAAACTAGTAAGTGCTAGGAAGTGTATAGAGAAGGCTCAGTTACGATGGTGGGGACATATGAAAAGAGTACCTGAAGAAAGGCAAGTTAGACAAGTATGGAAAGCAAAGACTACTGGCAGAATAAAGAGAGGTAGACCGAGCATGACATGGGATAAAAAAGTAGAAAACTTACTGAAGAGCAGACGGTTATCTTGGAACCAGGCCGAGAATCTAGCAAGGGACAGGAACATTTGGAGAATTGTGGCGAACTAAAGATGAAAATAATGGAATGCACAAGCTATTATATGATATCATTTAGTTATTAGTTGTTAAAATAAAGTACTTAGTTATGTATGAAAAAGTTATTACATCCTCTACACTTAATAGTAGAAGAGGGATAATGGATAGGTCACTAGACTACAAAGTCTAGAGATGGGGGTTCGAATCACGCTCTTGTCAATTCGACCACTGTCAGTTTTACGGTTCAGCTCAACTCAGGCTGCAATAAACGAGTACTTGGAGGTCAAACTCTGGGGTACTATTAACATAGAGCTTGTAGCAAAATAACGTAACGTCAGTAACAACATTTCTGATAGCAAAACTGCATGATTTTTTAAATAAAATCGATATATATATATATATATATATATATATATATATATATATATATACATATATATTTATATTTATTAAAAATATCACATTTAGTTCTTATCTTTCTGTACGTAATGTTATATTGAACTCGATGTGTTATAGAATTTCTCGTGCTGTAGTTCTTGATATGCCAAATCGATCGAAAAGTTCTTATTCCATCCATTTTTCGAAATGGTGTAGTCTTTTACGAAACGTCCTTCTTTTTCTCATTAGTGCTTCTGCAGTTTCCGTAAAATCTTCATAGTCTGCCAGCGGTTGCATTTAAATTAAATTATACGTATTTTATTTCACAGAAACGTTAAGCTTATAGGTTAGAATTAACTTTCAACTGATAGTTAAACCATCAAAATCAAAGGTTTACGCTGACCGGGGTTTAACTACGGTTTAGCGTGTTTGTGCGTACTTGTGCAACGCGCATTTACTGGTTAAACTCGGTTTAACTCTGACGGTTACCAGGCTTTATGCAAACAATCCCTAATATACTATTCACAAAGTTAAACCTGTAGAAGTACAAGTATATTTAAAAAGTCGTGCCTCTTAGAAAAACTGGATTAATATATGAGGCATTATTTGTATATTTCCTATAAGCTTGGAATGTCTTTCAACAAGAGATGGAATTACTTTTTACCAAATTACTATATCTGTCTACACATATACACGCACGTCATCTCTAAACTAGTTTTTCCATCTAAATAATCTGTTAACAGTACTGATATACACACAGGTATTTTACTAGACAATATCTGTTCATCGAAGAATATCAAGGGACATACTAGTCTCAACAGTTTTTTTTTTTGCAGCTTCATGAAGTTCCCGTACTTCCTTCCATTTTCTTTACAGCATTTTCCAGTATTTTGTATTTTGTATCAGCCCTATACAAATTGTTGTGTTCTTGTGGATCCATTATTAACTTACCTGCTGTGAACAAAAGTCCTATACAAAATGTAGATGGCTGTCTCGTGTATCCGTTGTATAACCTTATATTGTTAAGGTGTCCTCTAAGAAAGCAATTCCCTACAAGGAGACCTGTAGTAGTTTGACTGATTCTTGCTTTATATTAAGAGTTCTTTAGTTCTTTTACGATAAGGTAATTTTATGAAGCGTTTTTCATATCTTTGTCTCGGTAAATTTTCCAGTATTTTTTAAATCGTTTTCTGGCTCATTCTCTCACCTGACTTCGTATTGCACCTTTAGATATTCCCAAAGACAGTTTGGAGATCATATATGTTATTATTAGAGTTAACTTATTGTAATCCGCCAGAGATGAATTTTTTAACGTATTCAGGGATGCCTGACCTTCCGTGAATATGTACATTCACGTATTTGAATAAGTTGTCAAATTATTTTGCGTGACACACTGTAGTATAGCAAACATCTTCGCTTGAAAGATGCTCCTGTTGCTTATTTCGTTTGTATATTTTTAAATTTATGTTGAATGTGTATTTTTGTATTAAATGGTCTGTTTTCAGATCTAGTATACCTTATGTCATTCATAGGTCCAATTTTCAAATACCCCAGTTCCATATTTTCTCCGCGAATGGGTGGGTTGAACAATTTGTAAAGATCTGCTCTTGCCTCTCCCATGATTTCAAAATAATAGAAAGCGTATATAATAGTATTTCCATTACTACTGTTGGTAATGTTTCTATAGCATCCGATGTTCCCAGACAAGCCAGTCTTTGTATCTTACTTAGTACGGTTATAGCGATTCTTTGTATTATCTTTGTCCATCAGCCCAAATCTGAATTTGTTATCATGGGTTTTCGACCGTAAATTTTTACGTAAGCTAGTCTGCACAATGCTAATCCAGGTGAGTTTTGAGTCTAAGACCATTTCAAGATATTCTATCTCATCTGCTAGCTTTATTTCTACATATTGGAGCCTAAGACGCTCCAGACCCTCTGTGTTTCTGCTTATTGTAAATGCTACTTTGGTATATTTTAAGTGAGTTATATTTATCCCATCCACATCTATCCAGTTTGTAACCAGATTTAGAACCTTTTGCATGTGCTCCCTAACTGTATTGTTAAATCTTCCCTGGGATAGTATGGCTAAGTCATTTGCATATCTCAGTGCTCTGTATTTATTTCCTTCAAGTGACTTTAACAGCTCGTAAGGTTCCACAGTCGAGAAGACAAAACTCCTCCTTGCAATCCGAGCCGTTATTATTTCACCTATCAGGGATACGTTTACTAGTTTTTTTTTAATTATATAGTCTATACACCTGCAGCTTGATTCATCAAGTAACTCTAGTAATAAGTAAATACAATGGTGTAGAAACTCCCGCTCTTGTTGTAGAAGTCGAGTGACTAATAAACCATCCCTGATATGCCTGGAAGCAGTTTTTGTAGAATACAAAAGACATCAAACTAATTGGTCTTAGAGCTTTAGCTTCACACTATCCTATTTTATCAGGTTTTGGTTTAAACGTACATAACTCTAATTAGTCTCCATGATCTCAGTATATACCGCTGTCGACAGTTAGTGCGTTGCTTAAACCAAATGTCCATGTTACTACTACAGTGGCGTTACTGCATGTCTTAACAATCAATTAGTTGAGAATATTATGAAATCCATTTGTGTATAATATTACTAAACCTAGCAGTTGCGAGGTAAGGATTTTCACTACGTGCTCTTTCATTTAAAAAATTAACATTAAAAACAATTTCTACGTCAGTTTTTATCAAGTTACCTATCGATAACATATCAACACAAAATTGTTCATAATTTCAACATGCTTCGACTTGAATCCAGTTATTTTAAATTACAATTTTTACATTTGTTTAATGGAACTTAAAAATGTCAAAAGTAATTCTCTTAACCGTTTTGAATTTTTTATGATTTATATTCTCTCACGCTATGATTATTTATATTTAAGTGAAGCTCCGTTTGAATGCAGTATTCTTCAAATTTCTTTCATTTAGACATAACATTCTTTACTTAAAAACAGAAAACGTAAATGTTAATATTAGAACTCAATGCTAATATTGTTATACACAAATATAAATTTATTAATCACAATTAAAATGACATGCTGAGATATAATAGTTATAATAACTCACATTTTTATTATTTATATATCTTTAATTTTATTTTATTTTACCCATAGACACAAGTCCTTCAAATCTGCAGTGAATATAATTTAATTTACATTAATTCTGAATGGAAGTTTCATTTGCACTATTATATTAAAATACTTTAATCATAAACAAATAAAGAGTGTGGAATTAAGAGTGTAGCAATATAAAAATCCTGACTGCGATGTCACCGAAATGAAATTCTTTACTAAATTAAATTCTGTAACAGCGCACGTTCGGAGAATACAATGTAATCATAATCTGTATTTCATTATTCCGTCAGTGCTTTCCAGAAATGATTTTTAATATCCCTTTATTTAAAATAAAAGCAAAATTGGAAACAACACCGGGAATGAAAAGATGGAAAAGAAAGATCACTAAAAATTTTATGACATAAAAGCGCTTTATACATATGCCAACAAAAGAGCTGTAAGAAAGAAACTTATTGCTTAAACTTAAAACTTTATTATACAGGTGTTATAGAGTTATATTAACTTATAATTCAAAATCAAGGCATATATTAAAATGTGCAATAAAAGGAAAACTCTAAATACCCATAGATGTAATAAATAAAATTCTTAAAAACAAAGCTTTTATATTCCATTTAAAAGCGCTTTGCGAATTTTATTGAAACGACAAGGAGCAAACGAAGATTCATATCCAATATTCCCCAGTACTTCTCCCTACTCTTATGTTATAAATTACCACTTAACTGCTGAAACTATGTAGTTAGCATACAAATCGATCCCTCATTGGACGCAGAGGCGTCGCATTGAACGCGCTGCCTCCGCCATCGACGCCTTCCATATTAGCGTTACATTTACTGCAATTTAAATTTTCCATTAAGCCGGATACGTTTCGCAAGCTTTCGTTACGCTGCTTAGTTCCGTTTCAGCGGTCGCGTTCTGACGGGAACGTGCCGCTGAATAAAAATTTTGTTTGTATTCGAGCACCTAGCGCCGATGCGATCGCGGCGGATTGTACGTGGGAAGCTCAAATGCGACCTGTTCATTCATCTCTCGATACAGGAATAACTTTTCGCAGTTGCGCGTTATTTTTGGGAAAGTTGCGGCGGTACGCGAATCGATTTCCACGGCCTTGCATTGGATTATTAACCGGAGAGTAAAACCTTAATGTGGTGCTGAGGTCAATGGAGATCTCAACATTTTCAAGGCAGCTTATTTCATTTTTAAAGTTGATTTGTATCTTTCATAAAGTGAGGATTTTTTACAGTCTGTATGACAAGAAAGTGACCGTCGTCATTTGGAAAGTAGGCACCGCAGCGCCATCTACATTCATTCGTTTGAATCTTTATTTCGTGCTTTTTTGTGCATTATATAGTTTGCCGGACAATTCCTGAAGCGATACAAAACAGTGCTTTTCGTGAATTATGCGAATCGATCAAAAGTGACCTATAAAGCGGCTGTAAAATATATGTAATAAACGGAGAAAAATTTTTTTTTAGTCCTGGCACCCCCGATATGCCCCCTAAAAAATTAAAAAAAAATAAAATTGCTCTAGATTTTTTCTATGTTCTGGTACATCAAATTTTTTTATTCGTGTAAAAATTATGTCAAAATACACTTTCGTGAATTTTTTTAAAAATTTATGGAGCTGGAGCCGACCCTAAAATCAATTTTTTCCTATTTTTGGCCATTTTTCGCCGTTTTATCAACTTTCAGAGCACAGGGATGCGTTTTTAAGAGCATCTGACCTGAAAATCAGAATCTCCTAGAAATTTTACATAGCTATAGATAAGTTTCGTGCGAGCAGTGAAACGGTGCGGACACTACGTGTACGCTCCGTTATCAGTGCAACGCAGCTAACCACAAAGCTATCTAATAGCCTACATTCCTCATTCCTCAGGGAACTAGAAACACTTGGACACAAAGTAGACAATATATGGAATGTTAAACAAGCCGTCACAAAAAAAGAACTGCCCCTTTTTGCGGTAGAACTAAAACCGGGTGACAACAATAAAGAGATATACAAAGTAGATAGACTTATGCACTCTGTTGTTAAATTTGAGTTACCACGCGTCAAACGAACAATACCACAATGCTAGAAGTGTCAGAAACATGGACACACTAAAAATTTTTGCAACAGAACCCCTCGCTGTGTTAAGTGCACTGGCTCACATAATACTTCGGAATGTGAACACAAAGACATGTGTAAACTGCAATGGGAATCATCCTTCGAATTATAGAGGATGCCCAGCGTACAAGGAACTACACCAAAGAATGTTTCCTCCGCTAAGAACGAAAACTCTCCCAAGCACAAGATACTATCAACCAGGTCTCACCCATGCACAAGTATTAACAAACAGCCCACAACAAACCATCCAAAAAACTCAACATCAAAATACCGAAACGACAAACCAGACAAACGATATGACAGAATTAAAACTAATGATGAAACAACTAATGGAACAGATGAGCACTATGTTAAACCTGTTAACCATGTTCGTCACTAAAACACATAATGGATAATATTTTTAAAATAGCGATATGGAACGCCAACGGGCTATTACACCACAAAGAAGAACTCACAACCTTCATCACAAATCACTGTACAGACATCGTTTTAATCGCAGAATCACACTTTACAGAACGAAGCTACTTCAACATTCCAAGGTATGACGTGTATGCAACACAACATCCAGACGGCACCGCCCATGCTGGTACAGCAATAATAATACGAAGTTCAATCAAGCATCATGAACTACTAAAATACAGTCAACCACAACTACAAGCTACAACAATAGTAATTGAAGATTGGCTAGGTCCAATTACAGTATCAGCAGTCTATTGTCCACCACGACATAACAATAAGCAGGAAACATACGAGCACTACTTCCATAGACTAGGCCCTAGATTCATCTCGGGTGGAGACTTTAACGCCAAACACGAATACTGGGGTTCTAGACTAAGCACCATCAAAGGAAGAGAAATGATGAAAGCAGTATTCAACTTAGGGTTACGGCCTCTGTCCACAGGTGAGCCTACCTATTGGCGATCTGACCTCAGAAAACAACCTGATTTGCTAGATCTGTGTCTCGTGAGAAACATTAACCCGAACTTACTAAAAGCAAATTCCTGTCTCGACCTCTCGACGGACGATTCCCCAGTAATAGTGACATTAGACGCAAACGTAAAGGTCAATGTCAGATCACCATCCCTCACCAATAAAGCCACAAATTGGAATCTCTTCCAAGAACTAGTAAATGAATCCT